>CM067377.1:85212838-85850951 GCA_034510155.1 Eucriotettix oculatus
ACTGACGGGTAATATAAGGGTGAATGTTAGGAAATAGTTGCTAAAAATGTTCGTATGGGTGCGAAACGTGGACGATATGAGCTGCGGAAAGGAAAAGAATAGAAGCCTTTGAAATGTGGTGCTATAGGAGAATGCTGAAAATAAGATGGGTGGATAGAATCACTAACGAGGAAGTTCTAAACAGAATAGGGGAAGAGTGAACAATATGGTGGACGTTGACCAAGAGAAGGGAAAATATTGACAGGCCACGTTTTAAGACATGAGAGTCTTGTAAAATTAGCATTAGAGGGAAGTGTGTGGGGTAAAAACAGAAGAGGAAGAGCAGATTAGGGAGGATGTGGGATTTGCTAGTTATGTGGAAATGTAAAGGCTTGCGCAAGATAAGTTAGCATGGAGGCTTGCATCAGATCAGTCTTAGAACTGAATACCACAACAACAGAATAAGATATACAAGTCACAAATTACTGACAAACATTTTTATGTGTAGAACGAGGTTTTATTTGATGTTGATAGTGAATATAGGTTTGTCGTATTTCCAGCTGGGTACTTCGGCAGAAGAAGCTGACGTAAACATTCATCAGAACGTCGCGTGTTATCGACGAGTTTACCCAGAGAAGACTTTAACCATTTTCATGTGTATTCCTCTTGTAGCTATGAACATATTCCTGAGATAACCGATTAAAATAGAAATGTCAGGGTTCCTTATTTTTCGGCCTGTCGTGTGACGCCTCCTTGCCGGTACAATGGTATCTTTTTTTGACTATTCTTGAGCTAAATATTTCCCCACGGCGCCATAAACTGTGTATTTCGGGCAGTTAAAGACGCAAAATATTTTTGGTGCTGAGAGCGCTGCGACAATCGCAGGTCTATCATCAATTTGAGACTATGACAGTTTACTAGAAATATTGTGCAGTGAAAAGCGTCAACATCATCTGGAGAAGAGAAATAATTAGCAGTAAATTAAAAGTTTGTTATTTTGCCGAATTTTGCTGAGAACTTCCAAACAAAATAATTAAATTACAATTGTTGTGGAAGAATATAGAGTCAAATTCAATTCTGACAAAACTGTAATGTTTTGCTTCGTCAACAGTCTATTCCAATGCGTGGAGTAAACGAATAATCTCAAGCGATTATCCCACTGGAATGATAGTGGGAATTTGGAGCGCGAACTTTCTCAAAGACTGTGTAATGTTATTTATTGAATACGAAGTCAAGCTCGAGGAACCTTTGACCGTTAAGCTGTTTCGTAACGTGTCAGAGAAAGAATTAGTTAGCACAGCTGGGGGCAGCGTTATCTGGTTTTCTTCTGACCGTTTGCATATCTTGTCCCTGAATATTATTTTCATAGAATGGAGGATATCATTTTTCAGAATTTACTTTCAAGTAAGGATCATTTTACAATTGTTATCGGTTTTTGGAAATTTACGCATTAGCCTCTAATGGAAAATCCAACCGGTTTAGGCTTCAGTCCGTACCCTACATACATCCCAACTGCGGAATTACGGCGATTTCGCCAACTAAAAGAAACCTGTCTCGGATACCAGCTTGGATTGAGTTCCTTCATCGTAAAATTGTGGAAGCGTTCCTTTGTCTGTCGCTAGCACTTTACTGTACTTTTGTCAGATAATTTTTTAATTTCTTGATTGTTCCTTAGTCTCTTATATATTTGCAAGTTCCATCATTATTATTCATTTAGTATTAATTTGGTGCCTTCTATCACGGATCTATTTCCAAGTTGCGAAACGTTGTCTCGCGAAGTCCAGTGCCTCAACTCCCGGCCCCAGCAGAAACCAACATCCCACACTCCTCTAACAATTACTATGGTGAATTTCCGGTGACTGTCCTTCATCACAGGTACTTCCTCGTAAGAGAAACGTTCAGTGAGCTTCCAAGATAACAATTTCTCTTGCTAGAATTAGATAACAATCTACATAATGTTAAAATAACTGTATTTACTCTAACTAGATAGAGACACGTAACTGTCCCCTACACGTTTAAGTAAAGACCAAATTATACTGTTGTAGTTTTCAGTCCTTCCTCCATTCTAACCTATCCTTATCATTTCTACATAACTACCACATCCTCCCTAAACTGCTAAGCGTATTCCATCCTCTGCCTCCCTCTTTTCATCTAATGCTAATTTTAATAAATCCTCGTGTTTCAAAACGCTGTCTTTTAATATATTCCTTCTCTTGGTCAATTAACTGGTGGAAATCCGTCATAGTTAAGTAGATATTTATAATCCTGTCTGTTTATTGAATTATACTGTTACTGTGTTTTCTCCTTGCATGTCCGAGGTTAATATTTTATTTTAAATATATTTTTATTTAAAATATAGAAAGATCCAAAAATTTATTTGAGAGCACTTTTGAGTTACAACTAGCTACGAAAAGACTTAAAACTCAGCAATATTAATACCTTCGGTAAAAAAGAAGGAGACTTGGATTTGTCACATTAGTATTATGAGTTCCATTTGTTGTCACTGAGTAATTTCATGTATATATATATAATTTATAAGGACAGGAAAGAGGGACAGAATGTTGGTGACTTATCTGAGATTCACAGATGGCAGGCACCATGTGGCCGTCACTGGAAATGTCTTCATAACCTTCTGATGAAGGGAGCTGTGCCTCCGAAAATTCAACAACTTCAAACCCTACGTGGTGCCTGTCATCTATGAACTTCGGCCAAGCCACCAACTTTCTGTCTTTCTTTCCTGTCCTTATTAATTGTTTTAATTAACCTGACATTGTCATTTTCTGACGCATATTTATATAAATAAATACATTTTTATTGCTAGCATATTTGTTATTGATTAAGTTAATAATAAGAAATGTGTAAAAATGTAATGACATTTTGTAGCTAATATTTGCTAAATAAAAATTTATTATTTATTTGTAGGTACTACATAGACGTTAGTTGAATTATGTAGATACCATGAATTTATTACACTGTTTGAATGACATAATGAAGTTCGCTGTAGTTAAATATTAGAACAATGTTTAATACAAAGTAAGAATCCGTAAGTATGAACATTCATTTAAAATAAATACAGTGCATTTTATATTAGATTGCATATATTACTTACATTTACCTTTTTCTGAGGAAACAGGACACGTCAAATTGCGGTCAATTACAGACAGAAATAAAATAAAGATTACGATAATTGATATTTAGGACTATACACGAATAGTAATATAAAGAATTGGAAGAGTACATATTTGAAAATGCATGAAATACTGTTTTGGAGCAAAATAAACACTGATTTTATTAGCAAATTTGTATTTTAATGGAACATATGAAAAACCTCCATTATGAAAGGTAGACGTGGGATTTGAGCTCGGTCACATTTTACGTGTATGAATTCTTCTCCAGAACAATTAGAATTGATCTTTCTCACGCCTCAGGTATGCCAACCACTACATTATTCAGGAATTAGCTATAGAAATAGCTTCCACAGGGAAATGCTTAGTTTCGTGTATGACGAAACTTCAGTTCCAACTCTTGTGATGGATCTGACACTTCTTATTAAATATGAATACCCTAACCAATATTGTTTAAAAACGTGAGTGCCCTTAGTTACATTTGGAAATAACCTGTAGACGAATTTGGGCATTCCATGACTATTTTAATAAGAATTAATTTATTAAATGTCGGAGATATGTTTCGGAAGATGTACTTCGTTTTAGAACTGAGACTCGAAGTGTTGCACAGGAATTAGTATCAAGTAAGGATTTGAGGTCAGCTAAATGCAAAAGTTATTCATTGAAACAAAACTTGCACTCTTACAACTAAATGTTTGCAATTGTGATTACACAAGCGTGTTTTCTGCTTACGTTAAACGATTCAAATCTTCACGACCAACAAACGTCACGCTCGGTAATAAATGAAGCACGGCTGTAAGACAATGTTACGAGAAATGTAAACACTGATACAACCTTTGAATGTGTGAGAAGCTCAAAGTTACACTTATGCATGGATGCGGTACAAAAGATAAAAGAATTGCTCTCCAAACAATGTTTAGGTTTGCAGTATTAGTCACGAGTGTTCTCGTACATTATGAAAAAGAGTGTTGTAAATTTAATGAAAAACTATTTTTAGCTGTAAACCAGTCAAATTGCCTAAAAATTTTAATAAATAATAATTATAGTATTTTAATAAATAAAAACTAGGATTACGTAACGTTCCTATGTTTCAAAACTTCTTCAGGGGCATAATATAAAAACAAAAAAATTGATAACTTCATTCATTAAAATTTTGTGGAGGAATTTCTAAATGTGTGTGCATTACACACAAATTGCAGCTGCAGCTTAATGTATATGAAAACCAATCAAATTACCGATTTTATTGCTTTGTTCCAAAACCTAAAGAACAATAATAAGTCTAGATTTTTATTTTATTAAAACGTTTCTGACAAGTTATCTCGTTTATTAATTCATGATTCAGATGAAGTCAAATATAACTAGTACATATTTTAGACCCCTTAACGAAGTATTATGTGCCACGTTGTACCTTAGTACTTACCTAAGCGATAGTATCTTGGTGTATAAGAGAATCTGACTCAAGCGACGAAATGCTGACTTTTCAGTGTTTCCCCTTTCGGAAAAGGTTGAACTAAGTGATTGTGTTCGACTTAGCAAGACGGAAGATATGACGGAAAAACAAATGTAAACAGAGATAAAGGAGGAGTAATCTAGAACCGAGAGTCGCCATGTATTAAAAATTAGAACTTCGAGTTCAGATACGTTTTCGATCGGTTATATTATTTGTAGCACTTTCCAATATTTGTCATTTTGAATAAACCCACGAACATGTATCGATGTGAGATTAATAACAATTGCTCCCCGAAACTTACTTTTATTATCTGCATTTTATTTATGATGTAATTATTAATAAGGTTCTGAATTATATTTTAAAATTTTCTTTAATTGAAGTAAAAAGTATTTTAATAGAAATAATAACAATACAGATTTATAGTTTTAACGCTCAGTTTGATAATTAGCTGGGATTTAATAACAACGAATTATAATGTTTACTTTAACTCGATTGAAAATTTTAATAACGAACTTTACATGGAATCTAACAGAATTTGGTGGCTGTTACTTTTTTTGGTGTGCAGTCACAGAATAATTATAATTTATAATATTTTTCACTTGTTAATATGAATGTTCTTACCTGGTTTATTTTAAATCTGTAACTGGTGGCTACACATTTCACGACATTATTCTGATTAATATTTTTTATCGTGGTACCATAGTTCAGTTACCTAGTGAAGTCCAAAAACACTGGAGAAAGTGTCGTATTTATTTTTATAACTCTGTAAGATAATTTATTATATTATTAATGAATGTTATGAATAAGTAACTATTTTCGTAAGTGTTTAATAGACGCGTAATAGTCCAAAAAATTACAAACTATTATAATTTTATAGACAGTCTGTCATAAAGTAAAATAGAAGCGTTTGACTGTTACAGTCACAGTCATCTGAGAAACATAAATTACATTGAATCATACAGTAATAGTAGTTTTCTCACGACTGTGTATACCTCATTAGAAATGACAAGTCGTATGAGAAGCGCCGTAGGAGAAAGGAGATAATCTTTAGGACAAATGTTTCGCTTGGACGGAAACCAGTGTAACGCTACTATCTTAAAATTATTACAATCACGAGTGAACGAAGACTTTCCCGGTATGGTTGCTGCAGAAATAGTTCTCGAGTTTCCACTGGGGTACAACTGCGATTAAGACGCGACGTTTCGACGACCACGTGCTCTGTCGTCATCTTCTGGTGAAGTGATTATAAACATTGTAACTGGATATACAAACAGCAACAGTCAATGTTATCAGAAAAGGTTTTGCACTACCAAGTTGTCGTAATAGAGGTTCGTGTAGTAATACATAATGGGGGAAGGGGCTAATTAAGATATTGATTATTTAATTAGCCTACTATTTAATACTGGGGAGTTATGATTTAAAGGAAACTATAATAATAATAATGACTAATGAAGGTAAAGCAAATTTAAAATTCAGAAGATAAAAAAAGAATTTACATAAAAGGTAATGCAATGATAAACTTATGATTTACATGAGACTCGTTAAAGTAAGGTCATCCCTGGGGTGAACCAAAGGAAGCAAGGTAATTTGTGGCAAATAGGTCTGGCAATGTGAACTTTGTAAATTCAGAGTCAAGAATACCGTCGAGGACTGCAGTTGCATTCTCTGGCGGCGTTTTGTTTCGGCTGCGAACTTGCAGCCGCCTGATGTCCATCCTCGCTGTCTGCATCGGGGTTGAACTCACTGTATGGTGGACGCCTTGGGTATAAAATAACGTAGAGACTCCTAATAAGAAAACTGCATCTCAACAGCGGCTCTCACTTTAATGATGTCTTGCCGAAATCATCTTCCTTATTTTCAGTAGCCAATCTGCTGCAATTTCAAATAACACTTATAGGCTTTATTTGTACAATCGCAGACAATAAGAAAATTTTCAGTCGCAGATGTGCCATTGCACATATATTTTGCAATAGTTCCGCACCCTGTAGCCATTCCTATTTTTCATGCCCAACTTCCGACTTCGGAAGCAAGTCTCTCTCAAATTAGGAAGGGATGGTCCTTAAGCTATTGTGCAGAAACGATCCGTTTTTCATTGACGGAGGAAGGGTGTAGCACACACAAATGCGTCGCAATCCTTCTAACTTCCACTTTGCGTAATTTAATGTATTACAGTGCTAAATTGGGTTCACCTTTCCGCCACTGTAATCTCACGATTTCGCATCGACTAGCTATTTCTCTTCAGTTTTTCTTAGTTGTTTCCTCCTTACTCCTATTATCTTTCTCAACTGTTTGCTTTTCCGACCCAGAATTTGAAACTGCACCTTTATGATATTCCTTGCTACGTACATTGAAATAATTATAATGGGGTATAACAATAATTATTTATAAAATATTAGTTATAGCGCTGGTAGTCTACAAACAACTTTGTTTGTCTCACGTACCTTCTTTCTGTATATTGTTGTCGTAACCCATGGCCCAGTGGTTTCAATTATGTATGTGAATTTGTCTCAAAGTAATATCAGCAAGATATGTACCGAGTTTTAAAACAGTGACGAAAAAATTAACCCTGTGATCGGTTCAGTGACTCGTTTGGCGCTTTTTCGCGACAGTGATAAAACAACTATCGATGAAGATGGTTTCTGAAGACGAGCCGAAGCTGGTAAAATTAGGAAAGGTTGTATGGGATGCTCAACAGATAATCTTCGAGGACTAGGATGAACAATAAATCGGTACTGATAGCGCAGTGGCTTGCAGTTCAAATTTCGCTGCACCGAATTTTCCAAATTTATCGCCGTCCCTCCCAGACACTTTATTATTATCATGAGGACTGCGATACGTGTATCGAGGCGTAAGGAGATTATGTTGAGAAATAATAACGAATTTCCCCAACTACTTGACATCACCTTTAGTCCGCAAACTTCCATTTTTAACTGTCGCGCCCCGATTTGCCAATTGGATTTTAAACTCAGCCAGTATACGATAAACCTATGTTTCCTAGAAACGTCAATCGTACATTTAGTGTTTCGCCTGTAGGGGAGTCGGTGAGTCACAGTGATTAACAAAGAGCCGGCGAGCCGTTGAGTAGGTTCGTCAGCACTGATTGCTCAGTCATCAGTTTCGTGCTTATATTGTGGCGTTATGAATCATTGGCCTTATTTCCTGCAGCTGCAAAAGTCGTACGTGACAGTTTGAAAAACTTAAAATGACGCTTTCACTAAGTAGGGGACTGTCATTTGAATGTCAAATCTTTGATTTCCATGCCTATTTCAGAATGCAGCCTGTTACCCCCCCCCAAAAAAAAAGACTACTGACGGGATGTCTGTGAGAGTTTTCTCTCGAAGGGTTTTATTCCCATATTGACTTCGTGGCTAACCTGACTGCGTTGGGGATGCCTTCGTATTCTCTCTGGTTTTCTGAAGGTTCTCACATGCCGAGGCACCTTCATATACTTTAGGAGGAGTGTGTACTGGGGTCGAATATATAGTTAGTAAGTTGACCGCTGATCCCATTGGATCAGTCGGCCAACTGTCTCCTAAAAGCTGTGAAGACACGGAGAAAGGGAATGCAGTGACCCACAGCAGGCTCGTCTCTCGTCATTCTGAATGGCATGAGAATAGTACCCAAAAATTCTACATACATATTCTAGTGTTTTCCCCGCATCTCTTTATGTGAAACACCTTGAATGCCCGGGGGCATTAGTCAACTCTTGGCTACGTTTCTCTACCTTCCACATCCCCTCATTTTCAATTTTCTTCCTATGCTATTAAAAGGGAGTTGCCTTTTCAGGATCACCCACATGTAGCCTGTTAACCAAAAAGCAAAAACAAAAAAAAACAAAAAAACAGATGAAGAAGCTGAAGGTATGGTGAAATTGAGAGGAATTTACTTTGAAATTCACAATAAATAATGGCCCTGAAGTCAACTGAATAACTTAGTAAGAAATACTACAGCTCAAAAAATTGATTTACTAGAAACAGAACAGGGGAAGAACGAACAATATAAAGGTCGTTGACAAAGAGAAGGGATACATTAAGTGGCCTCGTTTTAAGACATGCGGGTCTTGTAACATTTGCATTAGAGGGAGGCGTGTGCTGGGTAGGGACAGAAGAGGATGGAATACGCTAATCAGATTAGGGAAGATGTGGAATGAGCTAGTTTTGCGGAAATGGAAAGACCTGCGCAAGATAGGTTAGCATGCAGGGTTGCATCAGACCAGTCTTATTACACCTTACGGGACAACAACTTAAGTTTAAGGAAGCAATCACTAGGAGATTATAAGAAAGAAAAATAAGTAAATTTTCAAAATATAATAGACAACTGTGGTGATTCATGACCCTTACAGTCGGGTAAAGCAAAAATAATTTAGTTTTTGTTATTTACGCATACAGGACGGAAGACAAGAATGGCTTGGTGGGGCTGAGTAGGCGGGAAATGTCGGCGGGAAAACGTCACCGTCTGCAACATTGTTGGCTGCAACATTGTTGATGGCCTGGAAGAGATTAGATTGGACAGTTGGTGCAGGGAGGCTGCCGGAGGCAGTTGTTGCAGAGAGGCTGCCGGAGAGAGACGCTAGGGAGAGACGAAGCAGTGGCAGAACAAGGCGACATGTATAAAATTTAGTTTCTGTACATTTAAGAAAGGAGATTCATTTGGTGGGAGTACAGAAAATAAAAAGATAACATTTGATCTGAAGGAGAGGCACTAGAGAATCTTAATAAGAAGAATACGTGACCCAGCAAAGGAACAACCGGCATACGAACAAAAACGAAGAACGACGTCATCAGGCGTTAACATCCGGTAACGGCAATTTACCTCGGTTTTTCCACACAAACCATTCTCGTCTGATTCGATATAATTTTCAACTATATCGTTCGTCACCCGCGTTTCCGGGAGCAGCCATTTAAGAAGCTGCGTAGAGTATTATTTTTGCTTTTACCGACTGAGCTAATGATTAAATTGATATCGTAAATTTATATGTTTTCCATTATAACTTAATTTGAGTTATATTTCTATTCAAATTAAATTCATTATTATTATTATTGTTTGTTTGATTGTACAACAATATTTTGATGGTGTAAACAAAGAGCACCACACAACTAAAACTATAGTACAAAATATTTTATATGAAAGATTCTTTTATAACATTTTTATTTTCAGCGATCGTTATGTCAATATTCAATTTGGGTCACTTCAGGATTAGTGAGACCCTTGTGCTTGATGATTGCTGCAGAGAGATTGTATTTGTCACATTCAGTCCCAAATATCACGTATTCGAGAAGGTGGCATGACCGACGTGGTAGTAATACAGTACATATTATTCCTTCTCCAGCCGCAGTAAATTGCGGTTGGTTTTTAATTTTGGACGAGCTCATTTTCTAAATCCCCCCCCCAGGCATAGCTCATTGTTTCAGTTTAGCTCTTTCGATAACGACTTTACAAAACACTACAAAAACCAGACAATTTCGGACAATATTTCTCCTTCCTCACCTAAATTTTAAGTGCATGAGAAATGAAATAATTGAAGAACACTTCAACAAATGCAGAAATAGTTCTCGGGTTTCCACTGGGGTGCAGGTGCGATGCAAACGCGACGTTTCGACGACCAAGTGCTTTGTCGTCATCTTCAGGCTGAGTGTTGAGACTGTGTCGATTCACGGTATGTATATACTACTCTAGGGACCTGCACCCGAGTACTATTTCTGCATCAACTACACCGGGAAAGCCTCAGCTCACTTATTACTTCAACAAATGTTTGCATGGGATGAGGTACAACGTTCAAAACTCAAAAATAACTTATAGCAGGCTTGTGCAATAGATTGGAAATGGTGCAAATCAAAAGAGTCGTTATCTCTGTAAGGACCCTCAACGATTTGATACTGTTGAAATTGATTACTCTGTGTCTGTTGGTGAATTTTTAAAAATACAGTTTTTTGTTAACAAAAGTCCACTGTCGAAGACTTTGGACTTTTATGCTCGCAACTCGTCTGTACCGCGTTAATCTCCGATTTGTTTTTCTGCGATATTTGAGTTTGTCACTGCGGAGTGGGCGTGAATATTAATGAGATCGTGCCCGCTGCACGTGGTGGTGGGGAGAGCCGAAGACTGACGACGAGGGACGAGCTTGATGGTTCATAGAGCAGCGACGGCTTCCAGGGGCTCCAGTACGCATCAACACTCCACGGATATCTTAACCTCAACACTTACGTTGCTGCTGCTACTGCTACTACTGCTGTTACGGTGTCAGGTAGGCAAGCATTCATCACTTACATTCTTCATCCATCAATTGAATCTTCCAAAAGGTGTACAGTATGTTGTGACGACCCACACTTTTAACACTGGTTGGTTTTTTGAGGAAAACTATCCAAAATTTAAGTTATTCCAAAATGTACTTATGAGCGTTGTTTCTCATATGTGCTAGTGTCAAGAACATTCCAAAGTCCTATATTTGTATTTTAGTCTATGGTATTTCATTTTCTGTTGTTATCTGTACTATACAAACCTAAATTTATTGATTCCTCGTATTTCATGGATATTCCTGATATGAAGTGAACGATCTTCTACCTTCTAGGATCAATGTTTCAGCTTATTCCGCATCGAGCTCTTCCCGCCAATTCTCCCATCTTTTGTCTACAATCTTTTCACCATTAGCGATCCATGAAATTGAAATAACTTCACTTGGGGTCAGTCAACTAAGCCCTAAAGTGGTATTTTTTGATGATTTTTTGTAGTTTTTTCAGATAATTCGTAATTGAGCCTTTTCGAGTATCTAGTATTCATAGTCTTAGAATGTGACAGTTTAGAATTTCTGTAATATTCTGTAAAAGAAAGAGAAGCTTTTTTTCCTCAGGGGTTGTTCATTCGAAGGCTCCGTGTGACGTGCGATGGTGTACTATGGTCAAACTCTGAAGATCAGGAGCTCAACCAACCTCAGTCGTAAAGCTTCCAATGCTTCATCTTTTATCGCTCTGCTTTAATTTTCACTTATATTTTTACAAATCCAAAGCTCCAACTCTAGTGATAATCCGTACGACAATGGTCACAATTAGAAGGACCAGCCTGAACCACTTCTTACAGTTTTAAACTTCTTCCTTCTTGCATCCTTGTATTCCACTCCATCAATTAATAAATCTGTATGAATTGAGTAATATTTAACAGTTCACTTACTCGAAGACTCACTTTTTGTCTCTTTTTTTTTGGATTGTCTCGGTTTTTAAGTAGCTCTACTTAGCAAGTATTTTGTTCTCCACAATGATGGGTGTCGTTGTTCTCATCCCGTGAATCCTCCCTGTCGAAATACATTTTCTTTTTGTCTCTCAATTCTTAAATCCACATGTTATATGAAAGCTCGCCAGACATTTCATTTTACAATTAAAATTACAATATCGTTAACGTTTGAATATTATTAAATACAGTCCATTGAACTTTTGTGTGTCCATTCAGCTGGATCCATGTTAGGGAAATCGTGATGTTATAAGAGAACCGGTTGGTGTACCCAATGTGTTTGTGTGTGTTGCTCCCGCCTATAACTCTCCAACGCTTTGCAAGGTTTTAGTTTTTTTTAAAAAAAATTATGTGCGCTGTCGAAAGTTGTTTAACCGAATGTCAGACATCCGAAACGACAAATGTCCGAACACATTTACCACATTAATTTGCACTGATTTTTTAATACACTGTTCTGTATAAAAAAATTAGAATTATAATAAATTACATCGATTTTAACTGTAATTTCTAACTTCAAGGTAAAGTTCACTTACTGTACTGTTAAACCTTTGTCTTCAATCAGCCTGATCAACAATATTCGGAAATTTTACGATTTTTTTCTCAGAATGATTAATGTTTACAAAATTTGATGTCCGTGTTCAGTTTTAAACTGTATTTGTAACACAAACTTACGTACTTATTAATTTATCTAGATTCAATTATTCAACAGTGAAATATCCAAACTATAGTCGGTCCCAATCAGTTCGGATAATCGACGTTCTACTGGATATATTTGTGATGATTTCATGAAATATATTTAGATGTATTTTATAAAACCTCGCAGTGGACACAGAGTGAACGACAATGACACGCTGTATTTTTATGATTTATTCAGCAGTTTATGCAGATAATAACAATATTTCATCACGTCCATTAAAATTTCAGTTTGCTATTTTGACGAAAATGTGAGCATATGATACTACCTAAAAGAGATGCAGGTCAAACTTTAGAAAATCTGCATCAGGAAGACCAGACTATTGGGTACTTGTCTCACGTCCTTCAGAATGACGGGAGAGACGTTTTCTAAGTTTCATATTTTGTTTCGGTGAGAGGGTGGGGAGGGTGAGGGGAGGGTGAAAGGCTCCTTGAGCGTCATCCACTTTATGGCAACTCTCCTCTAACACACTGCTCGGTTAATTTCCCGTCAATAGCTAATCGAATTACTTCCTTTTCTTTCTGTATCACTGTTTCTTTATTGTAGCAATTTTCTTCGTTCCCTGATAAGAGAACGACATCGTTCATCAATGAAATAAATTATAATAAATAACTTGTTTATCTTTATAAAGTTCCCTTTCACAGTGTGCACTAATTAGCACAATTAAATGTGTAAATAAAGTAATAACTTTCTACGAATACAGCTGCAATCCAAAAAATAGTTTATAATTTCTAAAAATAAATTACAACTGGGTGTATATAACACTCTTGGAGAATATTACTATGCATTCGAACGAAACTCAATCGGGAAGTGCCGTCCAAGCTCTGATAATATGGCTGAGATTTCTACCACTTAGTAGTTTACATGGATCATTTGGATCTTAAAATAAAATGATACTAACATCGCTGATTACAAAAGCACCCTTTAAATCTCAGATTATCATTCATCCTACATGTGGTCTCGTTCCGAAGAGAAATGTATTGGACTAGGTTTTAATATGTCTACAGTAATCTATGCCAATAAATAAAATTGAAGTGTCTGTCTGTCTAACGGTCCATCCGAAACGACTCAACGGATTTCAATAAGAATGTGAGGGTTTAAAAACAGGAGATTTAATTTAAATATTCGTGCATGTTTCATTGCGATATTTTGCAGACGGTATAAATATAAAACATTCTACGGGAAAGGTTTCTTGGCGTACGTGCATTCAAATCTCCAAATAGAAAATTCGGGTTGCCTATATACTTAATCTATGCCTTGAAACCGCTTAAAGTATTTCATTGAAAATTTCAGGGATTAAAAATGGAATCCGAACGTAAATTTTCGCGTACGTTTCATTTCGATATCTTGCAGAGTTTTTTTTTTGTGTAACAGGCTACATGAGGGTGATCCTGAAACAGGCAACTCCCCTTTAATAACATAGGAAGGGATTTGAAAAAGGGGGGATGCGGAAGGTAGAGCAAGGTAGCCCAGGGTTAACTAGGGCCCCCGGGCTATGGTTTAAGGATCCTACCCGGTGTTTCACCTAAAGAGATGCAGGGTAAACCCTAGAAAACCTGCATCAGGTAGGTCGGGCAATGGGTACTATTCTCACGCCCTTCCGAATGACGGGAGACGAGTTTGCTGTGGGGACGCAGCATTCCCTTCTCCGTGTCTCCACCAATTTCAGGAGGCAATTGGCCGACTGATCCAATGGGTTCAGCGGACCACTTTTGCCATATGCCCAAGGTCTTTGACCCCAGTACATATACCTCCTAAAAAAGGTGAAGGTGTCTCGGCATATGAGAACTTTGATAAAAAAAATACCCAAGAAGATATTAATATAAATATAAAGGTGGCGTGAAAACTAACTGCGAGTTATAAGTCCTTTTAGGCGTTCCTATACTATTCATCGGAGTGTTATTATAAGCGTAAATTTGGCAGCATGAGAGAGCCAGTATTCTCACTCCATCTATTGTTGCAGTTGTTGGATTCGCGCCGTAAGTAACCTATTGTTGTCAGAGCGATAACTCCCTGAGACTACTGTCTTCTCTTAGGCCCGGCGCACACTGAAGAAACATGTTTCAAGAAACCGTTACACGCTGGGTAACAAGAGGGAACAGTTTCGTGAAACAGTACTCATCTTTGATCTTTGATTCGCTTCTTTTCGTAGGTTCAGGGCATAATTTTTAAACAAAGACTTTCAATACTTGACTTCAAACATAATTTTCTGTTATTAATTTTTTTCGTTCACTTCTTGTGTAAAAATTCAGTTTTATTTTTCCAATTACCATTCACCGTGGGAACTAGGCATTAAGACAGAAACATAGAGAAATATTGCATTGTATATTACTATTATTATGGCGTGAGGCAGTGTGATTGTGTGTTTCTTGAAAAAGTTTCATCTGTGTACATCCGAGTCCAAATGAAACATGTTTCTTTAGTCTGCTCCGAGTTGTTAGAATTTATAAACTGACCAGTTAGAAACTCGCATATCACTATTGGCAATGTGGCCATTCAGGTATTATCGAATTTGTCAAACTTACATGTTGTAATGAGGTAATATTGAGAGGATTTTAAAGTCTGGGTAGAGTGGCGTATTTTGCCACGCGTTACGGGACCTGTCATGGTAAGGTTCCGCGAAGGTCGAAAAAGGGAAGTTTGCTGAGTGGGCGGTGAAAAGAAGGACAGTAGCAGAGCGGACACCGAAGTACACAGAATATTTTTAAGATTTCGAGAGTCGTGACATGCTGTCCCAGGAGAACGGACGAATTAAAATTTTCATAAGTAAGAATTGAGTTAAATGTTGTTGGAAGAGAGACAGTAACTGTGGGATCGTGGCCGAGAGGAAATTGTAAGAAAATTTTAAAGTTAACTGCGAAGCTCCTTGGGAAGCTTATACGACGAAAGGAGTATTTATAAATAAGGAAATGTAACTGAAGTGAAATTGAAAGCAGAGCAAAGTGTTACATTGTTTATTGACTATGTGTATAAAAGTGATCTCCGAAGGCGAAGAAAAGGAAGAAATTGAATAACATTCTGGACTACTGATAAGTGAAAAACTTTTGATTACAGAAACTTGGTCGCATATTTGCCACTCGAACTTTTGCCTATATCTTCCCACGAAATAGAACATTGGGAGGAATACTTCATTCAATTAAAAAAATTAATTGATTTGTATTTTTGTTTTCTTGTTAAATAAACTAGTAAAATACCTAAACAATGAAGCCTAATCATATAAAGTAAACCTCAAATGACCAAATAAAGCATTGCAATATTTTCAGACTGAAACATAGGTGTAATAGATACATTAAAATGAATTGGTTCCAAATAAAGCAAGTATTTTTAGGGAGACAGAATACATGACGGTGATCCAATAAATGGCAACTCTACTTTCATAACATAGGAAGAGAATTTGAAAGGGAACATGCGGAAGATAGAAGAAGGCAGACAATGTGTTAACTAGTGCTATAGCCTAGCCGTTTAGGAGTGATAAGAACATTTTCCAGAACACGCGTGATGTAATTTCAATGGAATATGTAGAACTTCGTAAACATGGTTATGTTCTTAGAATTCCCCATCATCATCCGGAAAAACGGAGGTCAAGAATTTGGCCGCCTATTCTTTAAGATGCCAGACCGCATTCGGATGACTAAGGATCTTCCGTAGGACTCAAACACTACGTTGTAGGTGGAAGTGGAAAGACAGTCAAAGGAAATGACGGAAGCGCCAAAAAGCGGAAACGATATGCCCGGAGGTATAAAACGTTCTGTGCGAACTCTTTGCTGCCCAGTCTCGTGTTCTGCCGTCTACTGATCCACAGGCGTTTCTCAGGTAGAGTTCGTTATGCGAAGGCCGACACTCGTTTGGCTTGCACCTTATCTACATACTTTAACATCAACTCATTCTGTTGCTTTACGGCGAAGACGAAGCTGTCGTCAAGATTCTTCACCTTGTCCTTGCGTCGCATTCACTGACTTGTTATGATTCGTATCTCTTCCCTTCAATTTCTTTAACTAACGGAATTATTCCTACTGTGACAATTCTTAGTATTATTACCTATAACGATGATTGTTTTTCTATCACCATTCTAGGTTTAAGATCACGTCGGGCTATTAAACTGAACATAATGCCACATATTTTCTACAGAGTTGATTAATAATAGAACATTTGTGGCTATACTGTCAAGTTTTTCGCGCTCGGCTAAAGTCTCAATACTGTTTCAAGATTTATTCATGACACTTGTCACTTGAATTGTAGCTCGATTAATCGTTTCTCGAAAATTCATTAGGACTGTTCCGTACACTTACGCAACTTTTTGAAAATAACACAGGGAATGTTTCTTCAGCATGTTTTTCTTTTTCATTGTAGCCTTACACTGAAGATTAAATCATAAAGTGTGTACAAGATATGTTTTAAAATTTATGAATATAATCCTTTTTTAGCAATCTACATTAAGTACGTAAAAACAAAGAATTGAAAGGGTTGGCGTTGCAACAAATAGACTATAAGATAACACAATATCACCTATTGATTTACGATTTACATTTTAAGCAATGATTTCCTAATATTCACACTTATATTACCCGTAAGTAAATTCCTCTTTTTTGCGAAAGTCTTCCTTGCCTGTGTTATCCTACTCTTTATATTTACTGTACTTCTATCATCCCCAGTTATTAAGCTGCTCAGGTAGAACAACTCAAATTCCTTCAAAATATCCATTCCCAATCTAACATTCTTCATCGCTTGTTGTATATATAAGTTAAACAGCATGGGCGACAGACTACATCCTTGTCTTACACCTTTATTGATTTCTGCTTTCTTTTCTTGATCTTCAATTCTAATTATTGCTGTCGGCTTTCTGTAGAGGTTATTGATAACTCTTCTTTCTCGATATTTTATTCCTGTCCTCTTCATAATCCTTATAGTGTGTTCCAGTTCACATTGTCAAAGACTTTTTCTAAATCTCAAATAGCATGAACGTAGGTCTGTTTTTTTTCCTTACACTGTCTTCTAAAATTAGACGTAATATTTTAAATTTTACAAAATGCGCTGTACTGATAATGTTGTTAAAGTAAAATTGTTTTAAATATAATAGGATGAATATGGCAGTTTAATCTATCAAAAGCTACAGTTGTAATAATTTAAAAAATCATTTGTGATCGTCAAAGGGTTTTTATTGTATCTTAAACGTTCTAGTATATGTTTCTATAAAAAAGTTCCCACTTTCATGCTTGATTTTGTGATATTATTAAGCTAATTGATGATGTTTTTTAATTTTTCGACTTTTTACAACGCATACTTTATAACAATTAAATTGCACCATGTGATCCAGGGTTTCGTCCCGCTTTCCAAAATATATTGAAAGCGTGCTTTTAAATTATTTGTCTATTCTCTTACACCTAGGATATGATCGAAACCTTTGTCCTGTTGGTAATCTAATGGAAGTGTGGTTGAAGTCAGGTGCGAATCCTATAAACTGTAGATGTGCTTGACTGGTGAGCGATGACTCAGAACCTGGTGTGTGATAAGGCGTGACCAATGACGCTTCGGTGCTTCGTGTAAACGACGTTCAGACTCTCTCACCCACGACGATTTCTGTGGCAATGAACCCTAATCATTGTTTCGCGAGATATTCTCTTTTCGCGTCGAAGATATATCTACGGATTGAGCCTTGCGTCTGGATTACATTCATTGGCGGGATATGGAAATAATTTTGTGCCGATCTGGATCTCAGGAAACTAAAAGAATAAACACGCTTACTTCAACAAAAAATTCGTAAAAAAATTAAAAATATTACAAAACGTCAGAAGAGTTTGTATTTTGAACACAATGTTTAACAAAATTATTCGAGTAGTCAGACGAAGAAGAAAAAACTACGAGATAAAAGACTTAAAATATTTTTGGGACGAAGAAAAGAAGAAGGCTGTCGAAGATGTAAGACTGCAATTAAGTAATAATTTAACATCTTCGGGTATAGCTGAAAGGTTGAATAATTAAGGTCTGGAACTATGTTGGGATGTGCTGAACATTTTTGCGTTATTGATTAAGCAGTTGACAAGTTAGGTGATCTTTTTTAAAAAAATTATTTATTAAGGTCGCATCGACTGTCTGGTCAAGTGATCATTTTGTTTCGGTTTTTACTAATCCGCGAACAAAATAAGTGGGTATTTATGTAGAACAGTTTAAATAACTGAAGAATTTACTTCAGGAGTCGAAAATTCTGCTCGAAACATCATCAATGAAGCAACAAACATTTGTCTTCATCTGATAAAGTTCCGGTTTTAAATTGATTTTCGTCTTGCTCCTTTTTGTGAAACAAAGATTGGCTTATCCTGGCTTATAAATTTATCTCAACTGCCACAATCTTGTTTCCCGTTTGGACCACAAAAGATAAAAGAAGACCTTAGTATTTTGTAGATACAAACTTCAATACCATTGAAATGTACTCAGGTGCCTGATCGTCTGAGAACATTATTGTATTTGGTTTTAACGGTCAGCTCTCACGCGGTTATTCCATCCTAGTAGTATTTTTGTCTTCATATTTGAATGTCAACGCTGGAGAATGAAAACAAAGATAGTTCCTTCAAAGCTGTTTGAAGAAACCAAGTACGGAGCTGTTTCTTGGATGCGGAAGCTGAAGAAATATACAGTCAAATGATTATTTTCGTGCATCAAGGTAAGTAACGTGGCACGCTTCCAGTTGTGACCTCACGTGACCCCGCCACAGGTGGGTCCTTCGACCAAAAGATATATAGGTCACCTTCTCCGCTTGACAACTACACTTTCGACTCTGACTTTCCTTTCAATAATCGTTCCTTTGTGGAAATATATTTGAATGTTCTAAATATGTTCACATTACCGGGTACTTTCACAAGCAAGCACTTCCGATTTTTATCGATAGACTGAGAAATGGTTTCTTTTTCTACTCTGTTCGTTAACGCTTTCATTTGGTTTTGCAAATGTTGTTTTCAATACGTTTCTAATTTCAGTTCAAGCCTATATGCAATCGCAAAACCCTGAAATCTCAGTGACAAGTTCTGTTTTTCCCGGTCTCTGTTTCGTGTCCTCACCACAGGCTGTGTGTTATAACCTGAGGGATCCCGTATTTGAGTAGCAACAAATAGAAACTTATTTAAACTTTTCTTGAGTTTTCTGTTTATAAATATTAATATTATCATTTCGATATTTGTTGAAATTCACTCCAACATATATGCAAATTTACGGCTGTAATATAAAAATTATTTTTATCTTAAATGGCATTGTTCATTAAAGGTTTAACTTGCATTCCCCGGCATTCAATTGGTGTTTCTAAAAGACTTCACAATCTACTCCCACTGTGGCAGACTATAACCCAGAGATTGGACTTGGAAGAGGTGTGTTCCAATATTATGGGACGCAATCAACTGATCGATTAGGATCAACGAGAAAAATATCGGCAACGGTTTTTAGCTGAGGTGAAATATAATACATCCCTGATCGATCTGCTCTTTCTTCATTTATATATTCATCAAAGATTGACGAGCAAACTTTAAAAATGTCTACTGTTTTCATCGGTGTTTCACGTAACAAAAGACACGGGTAGAATCTCTCTTATCTAGGTAGTCGATTACTTCGTTGCAAATAGCGATAGTTTCCCGCGTGTGTTGGTTTTTGAAGCGTGCCATCCCTTTTGCGTCGACCTCGCGTTCCGCATCCTTGTGCCAGTGCGGGCGCATGATGGCGAGAGAGAAGGAGCATGGGCGGCCGCGTGGGAGCGACAGAGAAGCCGTAAGAGAGAGCGAAGCGAGCACGCCGTGGTCGCGTGATACCTGCCTGCCTTCAGCGGGCGTCACTCGCTCACTACATTCAGTATTACGTTGTTGTGCGGAGCGTCAACACGCTTCCGAATGAACTCCGTCCTCGTCCTCCTAAGGCATTACTATCAAACATGCATTTAGTTAAGGCGAAGAAACTGCTGCTTGTGGCGAACGAATTACAGAAGCCGCTCAATGTTTTGCCAGGTAAGAAAAGACTTCTTCACGAATGACAGCAGTAACTAACATAGCTAATTGTCTGTTACGTTTAGTCGTCACTTCGATGTTTGTTCCATAAGGACGACTTGGGTGTTAAACCGACCGAAGGGTGAAGCTGCGGTTCTTTAAGGGAATTTATGGGAATATTACCACAACCTCATTGAAACTCCGCAGTAATTCTACCCCAGAAAAACCTTTAAGCGTATATAGTAAATTTAACTTTCCTTCGACTGTAAAGACTTTACTTACCGTTCGTTTACGGATCGCATCCTGAAACGACTTCATCTTCGTGTCCAAATCGTTCACATCCAGCTTGAGACTGACGAGTGTGTCTGTTTATCCATTGGTGTGTATGTTTTGTTTAATTATGGTTGTTTTGCTTGCGTGAACTGCACTCATCTGTACCTAAAGGGATCATTAGGATCACATGCCACCTTTAATGCTCTGTAATCTGTGTCCCGGAACTAATTGACTAAATCATATCTCCAGCAATAAGTTCAACCCGACCGACCTGTATCCTACAGTCGTTAAAACTCAATAATGTACTAACATTACGGTGTCAACAACAGGCTGGTTTGATGTATCGAAGCAACAATGTTACTCAGTGTACATATCTGTCTCACAAGCAATCGATATCCATTGGGTAGAAGTTTATCCACAATATTTTCATTGTTGCAGGCGGCATGAAGATGACGTGTTCTGCGATGGTCCTCAGCCTGGGGCTCTGGATTAGTTTGCAGAGCGGTTCTCAACTGAATACAGCGAATGCTTTCAAGATACCCGTCTCGCTTCAGTCTTACGTCAGCTCTTTTACAGGTGAGACCTCATTTCGTACTTTGAGAATGCTGAGCAGTTTATTGACCGATAGTCGTTAATCACGCTTTTAAAATCAGCTGTATTCAATATCCTAGTATTTTTTTGATACTATATTCCTGTGTTATAATTTTGTGACGTAACAGAATAATCCTGTCAATATTTAAGCTGTCCACCGGATACACACACACACACACAAATATATATATATATATATATATATATAATTCATTCACAAAATTCATTAGCTTCCTTAATGAAGTTTTCTTCCCTAAAAATCTGTGGATAACAAGGCATCATGTAAACGTATACTTTGGAAATCATTTGGGCACAGGAGTACCAAATGAAGCTCATCTTCCTGAAGTGTTAAACTTATATCAGAGTGAAGTGACCAAAATACGATTACATTGTATATCGTCACTCATCACTGACATGTGGGTATATTCAGTGAAAGAAAAAATTTTTACTTTCAAAAATTCTTTATTAGACTAATATTTCAAATTTCTTGTAGAATATCATGTCAAAATTAGTTGACTGTTAATCACTGCTTGTAATTAATAGTAATCTGAATGCTGATTGTGACAAATAATATTTGTAAATAATTAAAATTTGGACAGTCTTAATATAAGAAGCAAATAATCTTCTACCAATAATACATATATATTTAACAGTCTCCCAGAAAACATACATTACATACATATAAGTAAATCAAACTGAAAACAGAACTAACCAAAAATTTTTATTAGTCACTCCTATTTGATTAATGAATTGATAGTGTTTGATTTTTATTTAAATAAACCTTTTATGGTATGTACTAATATCTTAATCTCCTTGGGTTTCATAAATAATTAATATTTTGTATTATTACCAACCTGAGAATCATTTAGCATTCAGTTACACCACAAATTATTATTATCAGTATTTTTAATTTTAATAAATATTCTACCCTTCCCCATACAGGATGGTCAAGTGAACCCCATAAAGCCAATGTAAGTCTTGCTGTATCAGTTTCTGCTGATGCGATTGGTCGTATGGCAAGGCTGGAGTCAAATTTGATTAACTCTGAAATCAGCATTCGAAAAGAAACACCAGCCCATGGACAGATGATTGAGTCGGGTCCACATGAAGAAGTGGCCTGGACTCAGAACAGAGATGCTTATCTTGCCATGCGTTCAGCTCAATATCTCAAAAATTCTGCGTGTAGTTGGTGAGTCATTTTCATATACTTGTCATTATTTCTATCTGTATTTTAATTTTTCTCTGGAAATTTGAACTTCATAATTATTTGTCTAGAGATGTTCATAATTTATGGTGTAAAGAGGCAGGCTATATTGTATTAAGAATCATCATTTTCATTAGGACAAGCACAGAATCTGCAAGCTGCGGTCAGCTGTTGGCTTCATTACCATTGGAAGGAACAGATTTAGGTGGACGGTGCCTCGAGCATGTTGAAACTGGAATTCCATGCCCCTCAGGTTCCAAGTTCCGCCCAATCAATGGTTCCTGCAATCATGGAAGTGCCAAACACAGAGCATGGGGCAGAGCAAATACTGCATACAGGCGACTATTGCCTGCTGATTATGCAGATGGTAAGCCACATCAAGAATTTCTTATTTATCTCTTATTTTTAATGTTTTTTTAAAAAAATTTAAGTAGTTGTAGCTTAATTACTAAAATTGCAATATGAAAAGTTTTCAAAGTTGTGTAATATAATAGAGATACATTTTTTCCTTTATTAGGAATTCACAGTGTAAAAGAATCACTACCATCTCCAAGAACTATCAGTGCTAATCTTGTGAGTAACATGAGTGTGATTGACAATATGCATACAATAGCCTTGCCATTGTGGTCACAATTTGTTGCTCATGATATGTCACACACAGGTGCTAGCAGAATGTGTAAGTATAATTAACTTTTTGGTGCCACAGGCTACTATATCTTAGTTTTTACTTTAGTTCTAATTATGCAAATTCAATGTGATTCATTAGATTGTATTGTGGGAACTAAGAGTTTCAGATATATTCATTACTTGTAATAAAATGCTTAAAAATAAAATTTCATTCAAAATGTTGATGATTAAATCATTTTTATACCAATAAATCATCTTAAAATATATTTTTTATTTTTTCTACAGTGAACAATGCCAATGATATTATGTGTTGTGATTATGAAGACTACAATTTAAGTCCAAGGTTTCTCCATCCTGTGTGCCTGCCTGTTCAAATGGCAACAAATGATCCACACTATTCTCGAATATTCAAATCTTGCATGAATTATGTTCGTTCAAACTTAGCTATGAGACCTGATTGCAGTTTCGGCCCCGCAGAACAAGTAAGTTAATTCATTATTACTGTTTAAAAAATGAATTAATGCAATTGGCTAATAATGATTGGTTGTTCATTATAGATGAATCATGCTACACACTATCTAGATGGTTCAACAATTTATGGATCCTTACAAGAAAAGGCTCAGTCATTGAGGTTAAATTTCAATGGGCACCTTAATCATGTAGTCAAGGAAGGTGCTAGAATGTTTCTCCCCATTACTGAAAATCCAATGTATCATTGTCAAGTACCATCAGACTCACACACTTGTTTCAAGTCAGGTATGTAATCTTTCTTTGGTTAGCTTTCTTAATGCAACTTTTTTTGAAATAATAGAAAATAACACATTAATTTAAATTATGTCATTGATTAATAACAAATGTTCTTTCCTGACTTTTCTGCTCTATTCTATAAAGTACGGTCTATTTCAGGTGATACAAGGGTAAATTTACACCCCCATTTGACAGTTCTACATACTTTGTTGATGAGAGAACACAATCGAATTGCAGATAAGTTATCTGAACTTAATCCCAATTGGGATGACGAAAGACTGTTTCAGGAAGCCAGAAGAGTTGTAATTGCTCAGATTCAGCACATTACATACAAAGAATGGCTGCCCTTATTGATTGGTATGTAGTATGGTAAACTTCACTTATTTTTTTTCATAATTCTTTTCATGGACAAGCTTTCATTGTTTTTACTGTTTATAGGTGCTACTTATGCAAGGAAGATGGGACTGGAGCTTAAAAATTCTGGATTCAGTCACAAATTTGATGAGAATGTTGATCCATCAGTTACAAATAGCTTCTCCACAGCTGCAATGCGATTCTCTCATTCACAAATTGATGGTGAATTAAAGTAAGTGTTAAAATATTTTGTCTGTTTTTGACTTTATCATTATTTTTTATAGTAAGTGATCTTAAGTATTTGATTTGTCTTACTCTCTTTCAACAAAAAATGACTGAAAATTAATTATTGTGTTCAGTGCTATAAAAGCTTCAATAATATCATTCACAAGTTCAAAATTTCTATCACAGAACTATTATTTGCAATTAGTATCTTTTATCTGTGCTCTTTGCTTGAATTAAAAATATGATGCATATTAATAATTAAGAACATGATCTGAATTCTATCCCATCATTCAATTATAATATATATTCCTTTACAGATTATTTGCTGAAGATAGAAAAAATTCAGAACATTTAAAACTGAGTGAACACTTCAATAAACCACATGTAGTTGAAGGTCAAGGAAAACTGGATGGTCTCATCAGAGGAATTGCAACTCAGAGCAGTCAGAAAGTTGATTGGCATTTATCAAACCATGTAAGTTGACATACTTTCTAGTTATACCTTGATGAACTAAGAGTGCTATAATGAACCAATTTACTCAGTCATGTTAAGCTATCCCATAATAATTTTATATTTGTACAAATACATGAAAGACTAATTGTTCATCTACCACACAAAATTGTTTTGAAATTAAAGTTTACTTTTCTGCATTTTCAAACTTGTTAGGAGAAAGCATAATTGAGATGATTTATATGCAAGAATATGAATTATTGACAAAATATTTGAATAAATTAATTAGAACTTTACTTTGGTTAAAAATATGAAGACAAGTGCTTGCATTACTCTTTCAATTTAAAATGTGGTATGTATATAAATTCAGTATTGTGTTTCAGGTTACCACAAAATTGTATCAGAATGACAACACATTTGGTTATGATATAATAAGCCTTGATATTCAACGCAGTAGAGATCATGGGCTACCTGGCTACAACTTCTTCAGGGAACGATGTGGATTACCACGAGTAACAACATTCTCTGGCTTCTTAGACTTGATTCCAAAACAGGTACAAAGACTACTGTTATTATATTATTTGGAGATAAGAGTAAAATAATTAAAACACTCACTTTACATTCAGAAATTTAAAAAATATCAATATACATTAAAGGGTTTTTATTAAATTTGTGTGTATATGGATAGGAGAGATAGAGAGGGACTGTTTGATTACCATGTCAGCTAATGCACAGTTAAAAGATTTGGTCCCATTATCTTCTTCCTTCAGGTCACTACTAGCAGCTGGCTAATGGGATCAACCCGCCAACAATTTGAACTATATATTCCAACAAATATGGCTACCTATATACAGTAACAGATTAACCATAATAGTCCCTAACTCTTTTTCTTTTATTTTGCTTATGTAATCATGCATAATAAATTGGATTGTAAAGAGAGACAGAAAAAAGCCTTTGACTTACTGTAAGTTGATAGTATCTATTGACTTGCAAGGAAACATGAAAATGTGAAATTTTGAGAGTCTAAATTCTCTTCTGTAGACAAAGTGTCTGAACAGCTTCACAGCTGGCCGCTATTTGACAAATTCAAATTACAGCATGTGTGCCGTTAAATGGAAACAATTGACACAACTTTGTAATGGAATGATAAATTGGATAGGAAAGAAAGACCAATCAGTTGTTGACTTACCTTAAATTATAGTAGGTGACAACTGGGAGGGAAATATGAAATTGTGATTTTTTTTTTCCTCTGGTGGGGGCATGGATGTCTGTGTTTGTCATTTCTATGGAAACCAAGGTGGAATCAATACAGTGACCACTTATCACTCCAAATTGGAAATGTGTCATCAAAGACAACATTCTGCAACATTGGAGTATACCAAGCCAGAAAAATAATAATACAGTAGAACCCCTTTTTAACAAATCTCAGGTGACTCGAAATTTTGTTCCTTAAATAGAGGTTCTCACATAACACAGTAGTATACCTTTTTATTTGAATCTCATTTCTTCCCCTTACATCATTAAATGAGGGAGTTCCTTGCATGGGAGTTTGTATAAAATAAGTATGAAAAGTTTTCTAAGGTTAAACTAGCTTACTAAACACAGACTGAATGAAGTTAAACTTATAGTTAATTTTAAAAAATTGGAAAATATTCCTCTTTTCCCTCTTCTATACATGGGTATGGGGGATTTGTTATGAACAAATCATGTCATTGAAATATTTTATTGATACATCTTCATCTCTCTCTTTGCTACTATTTCCTCTGTAACATTTGTCACCACTAAAACTATATGTTTCTGATGGAAGATTTTAAAAGACCCCTGCCTTTAACTATGGTATTCAGCTAACTCTAAATTTTATGTTGCATCACTATTGTGGCAATTTCCATTACACAGCATTTTTTATCACAAAAATCTACAGTATATCTCATTAATCGGTAATTTGAATTTCTATGTTTTTTCTGTTTGTTTAATTTTAAACCAACATATATTAAGTTCTAAACAGCTCAGTGTAGTGTTTGACTTAGAATGTTCAAATATTTAATTGATAGAGATGTTGCTCCAAGTAACAAGGTTGCAATTATCTCGAATTTTGAGAAATTCAAACCCCGAAGTTTCTGTTTTCTTACCTAGGCCTCCCCAACCAGCTTGGATATTAAAATGTATACATAACAGGACACACCAAAATTTGAAATATCTGGAGCTATTATACATGCACAGGAACTTCACAAACACTGTGCTTAATGAAAGCAAGGATTAAATCAAAATAGAATGTTAACCTATTCCTTTTAAAGGGATAAAAAAAGGTGGAAATTCCTTAAAATCAGAAATTTCATATGTCAGAGTTCCTTAACACATATGACAATTTTTCTAGAACTTAAGAAAAATTTTGTTACAAACAGTAAATCCTTAATAACAGAAACCTTAAAATAGGATGTTACTATAATAGAGGATCTAGCTTTTACCACTGTTTACTCACAACCATGCCATTCATCTCTCTTTGCTATGTTCTCCTGCATAACAGTTGTCTTCCAAAAACAATTCAATTTGACTGAAGAGAGTAAAAGAACAACTGTCTCATCCACACTAAATGTCTTTAGACATGTAATTCTTAATTAGGCGAAACAATGTTGGGCCTTTCTAAAACTGGATAATATCACTATCAACTTGTGCACTTTTTCACCACAAAATTTATAACATGAGAGAGTATGTCTATTTTGAAAACAGTAAATCATCTCTATGAGGTGGCAACGCCTTCCACACAAATTTTAAGCCAAATTAGAATGCTTGATTATTCCTTAAAGTGGGGTTAATGAATTGACATTTGTTGAAAAAAAAAATTCCTTCAAAATTAGAATTTTGTTATTCCGGGGTTCCTTAATAGCAGAAATAAATTGCATAAAATATATGGCAGTTTCATTGCGATTTGAGAAATTATTCATTACAAGTGGGAACCTTGCAATAGGATTTACTGTATATATATATATATATATAAACATAGGCTATTCAGACACTATTTGAAGCAGGGAGCTTTTGAACTCAAAAATAAATTTTCATACTTCCCAGCGGTTGACAGTGACTATCAATTTAAGTTAATTAAGTAGCTTTTCTCTGTCTCTTTCCTATCCAGTTTATTATATATGTATAGTTTATATGGTCAAATTTACTGAGTTTGTTGACTATGATTTTAGGTTGTTGATAAGTTGAGCACTCTTTTCAAACATCCAGATGATGTTGACTTGCTAATTGGAGGATTTGCTGAAACATCACATGTTGATGGAGTGTTAGGGCCAACCTTCCGCTGCATTGTTGGTGAGCAGATGGCTCGTACACGTAAAGGAGACAGCTTTTTTTATGATTTAGGAGGTAGACCATCATCTTTTACACAAGGTGAGACTGGTTAAGCAATTACTATTATCTTGATTATTTACATCTCAAGAATGAGTGAACAATATTCGTTTATAATTTTTATAGATCAGCTAAAACAAATTCGCAAAAGCAACCTTGCGAGGATATTCTGTGATAATAGTGATGAAATTGGAAGAATGCAACCTAATGTCTTCCAGAAAATATCGTCCAGGTATTTATTGAGCTTTATTAATTTATTGTACAATGCATATTGAAATTTTATGGAATTAAGTTAAAGTGTCTGAATATGTGGCCTATAATGTCTGTATTTGATTTCAGAAATTATCTGGTTTCTTGCATGGACTTTGAAACAATTCCTGAAATGGATCTTACACCTTGGCAAGAGCGGTGAAGAGTCTGTAGCAGCAATATATAGACTGATACATTTTACATTATTTATTTTATCACCACATCATATTTTTGTAACTCTTTAAAAACATAGCATTATAGTTTAATGTAGGCTATCATCATTGTTTCATTTATTGCTGCTAAACACTACAAGAGTGAGAACAAGACTTTGTATCACATTATAGCAGCTTCATAAAAGTCACCCATTCCTAGCTTATAAAATAATGCCATTATTATTGATAATAATGGCTAATATGTACAATAATAGCTGTGATCTCTCAATGCAATAATAATGTATGTTGAACATTCATTTGTAAACTATAGTAATATATTTAGATTGTAACTATTACAGAAATGTTAATTCCTGATTTTTAACAGTGGGAAAGACACATTTTTGTTATTTAAAGACCAATCTATTTGAACTTTGTTATGATTGGTTCAATTTTTTTATTTGTTAATACTGTGATTGTATGGTTTTGTTGACAAAGATTGTGAATTTTTTAGAGAATACTTATTCCAATATACATTTTGGATCTGACTTCTTATATGTCTTACACAATTTTGCAATGCATACTTCTCATATGAACTTTTCTTTCCATTGCTCATCAGTTGTGTGGCTATAAACTCTGTACAGAATTTCAATTGAATGTAAAAAATACATTTAAATTTCTCTTTACATCAGTACCTGGTAGATGTGCTTTATTTTAATACAAATAGTAGTCATTTTGTTTTATCTCAATGTTAAAATGTGTATGTAATTTTAATATATGATTTTTGTGCAGTTTGTTACAATAAGATATTTTCTAATACCTTATATATATATAATGTCAGATGATTCTTGGTGTTATTATTTGAATCAATGTCTCATGGTCATTAAAACTATTTGCAGAAAATAATTTTTCAATGCTCTGTTAAAACATAAAGTCATGGTCTCCATATCTGAAATGTTCTGCTAATTTCTAAAATGAATAATGGAATTTTTTAATTGTATATTTTCTGTTATAAAATTACAAATGATTAATGATCATACTAAATTGAGACCAATATTTTCATACGAGTCTGAGTTTTTAAAACAATTTTAGCAGTAACATATCTGTATTGTTAAATTAATTATTGCCTTCCAATGCAAATAAAAACTTGATTAATTATAATTTGTTTGAATTGTTGTGTCCCTCTGCCAGCTTACACCTCATTACTGTCACAATTCATTGGTATTTTAACAACCCTCACCTGTGTGAGGTATCAATATAATCACCCTCTTATTACTTGCCTGTTGCCAGTCAAGCTTACTTTAGGTACCCTGTTGCGCCAATCTCTGAACACTAGCTCAAGATCGTGGATCTATCGTCAACCTTAGATAGGTCAAAGACCCGTATCTTAAACTGTGTTAGGACACAGGATATAAGGAAGGGCGCCAACGAATATTTAGGGGAATATTCTTTCCATAAATGATTTGCAAACATGATTTCCACCTGATTGTGGAATTTTATTTGTAGATTACCTATATTTCTGGCAAATGGGAAAATTAAACATACAACTTGTAGCGTGCGTATTTATTTTTAAGGAATTTAGTTAATTAAACAGACTTTTTATGCTTGGGAGGCTGAACGCCAAAATGAGAGAGAAAGCGCACGAACTCTTTTCCCGCCAAGAAAAAGGGACAGATAACCGTGAGAAGAGGAGGACAAAAGTGGACATTGGCCTAAGTGAAAGTTTTTTGGCGCGGGAGGAAAAAGTATGGCAGTCAGGATGAGAACGTGGTGTAGTTCACGCCCGAGCTGGGCTTATGCCCAAGATTAGGGCTCGTGAATGTTTACGGCGCCGATTCGTGGTGAGGACGTAAAGTCACGCCTGAAGGGTATAAACGTTTACGAATCCGACCTTTCTGCGTATTCCATCTTCCCACCTGAGTTTGGGTCGTCCAGTTCGTCTTGTCCCTTCAGGTTAAGCATTAAACAAGACTTTACAAGTCCATACGTATTACGCGGCCAATCTGTCAATCCTAATATGTTTAACAATGTCTGGTTCATTACTAATTTATATATCTCATAAATTGATCTTTTCCTCCAGTGATCTCTCTCTTTGACTGCTCCAAAGATGCATCTTAAGATCCTCCTTTCAAAGATACCAAGTGCTTTCTCACTGTCTGTTTTACACACCCACGTCTCAGGTGTGTAAGTTAATATTGGTCTCACAAGCACTTCATATAGCATTACTTTAGTCTTTCTTGAAACAAGATGTGATCTGAGGTGCTTATAACAAATTTTATTAGCACAGAATAAGACTCTGAATTGATTACACAAACTTCAAATGGACTGTGTCCATAAACACGTATTTCACTAAAGAAAAACGTTTAACGAAACAAAAACGCTGATTAATCACCTTAACGTAACGAAACAGTCCGTTACGGAATGAAACTTATGAGAATCCAAAATTAATTCTATGAACTGAAATTAATTCAAAATCAATGATTTACTAATGAAAAATATGCAATGCCTTTAAGATGGAGTTGATTTTAAGTACACAAAGATTATATTAAAATTACTTACATAATGTTCATAAATGAAGGTGAAACTGGATTTCGATAAAACATACGAATTTTATGTTTGCAATGGTCTAGCTGAGTGTTTGCGAGTGATTGTTAAATTCCCACGCAGTCGGGAGGTGATGATACGAATATTTCGTTAATGATATCTTGACAGACTTCAAATATCATGAATATGAACGATTAGGAGTGCAACTTCTGCAACAATACAAGAAACTCAGATACACAACTGATGCGGTTAATTTAAGGGTGTGATTTTTGAAATCAAAGGCTAATAAATTTATACAAAAGGTTTTCTTCAATCGCCGGCGAATGCTGAAAATAAGTTGGGTGGACAGCATCACAAACGAGGAAGTTATAAAAATAATAGGGGAAAAGCGAACAATATGGAGGACGTTGACAAAAGAAGGGATAGATTAATAGGCCACGTTTAAGACACAAAGGTCTTGTAAAATTAGCATTAGAGGGAAGTGTGTGGGGTAAGAACAGATGAGAGAGGCGAGGAATGGAATAGGCTAAGCAGATTAGGGACGATGTGGGTTGTTCTAGTTATGAGGAAATGAAAAGACTTGCGCAAGATAGGTTAACATGCATGGTTGCATCAGACCAGTCTTAGGACTGAAAACCACAACAACAACGGCAAATAAAATACTGCTAATTTGTCTATGACGTTTCGTACACATTTGTGGACTTAATCAGGTAACCAAAAAGATTTACAAAAACAAAATACGCTTTTCCTTGACCGTGCACTGCCAGCCGTTTACATCGTGGGCAGCCAACTGCCCACTTCTTCACTGACAACTACAAGAGGTTGGAAAGTTCACCTGTGATGTTGATGTTGCATAGTATTGATATACTATTTATACCAAGTTGAATTTTTTTCTCCTTTGTATTTTCGCGTACGCTTAATGTCAGTGTTTCGTAAACAGAAAGCTGCATTGATGGAAGAAGATAAACAAAAAATGCAGAAACGAAAGCGTAGAGTATGGGTTCGCCAATGGATTACTATAAGGGGTTAACCATGGTTTTCTTGAACATCTCGTTGGAACAGTTGAGGCAAGCTGATGCCTCGAAGTATAATAATTTCTTGAGAATGACTAAAGACAACTTTATCAAGCTATTGGAAAATGCAGGGGTGAAAGTAACCTGGCACACAATGGAACACCGTTCCGGTAAAAGATTTGGAGACGGAACGTTGTTCCGGTTTAAAATCAGCAGCAAGAATGAAAATTAATAATTGATTTTCGTAAACATAAAGTTTCGTGGGGATTATAAGGTGAGAATTAGCAAATTCATTGAAGAAGGCAAGGAACCACTACCATTTTTTACAGAATTGGGTGGAGGTGAACTTTATACGAAGTTGGATCTTTTATCAGCATAAAAATACTAGCTTAGAGTACACACAAAGGTATTTATGCTGACAATAGAGTAACGTTTGGTCCAAAACCGACTTCAGCTATCTTTTAGCGGAGGATGAGGCAGGTATTGCAAGGTGCAATAGGAAAGAACATTTGGAAAAGCTAACCGAAGTTTTCCGTCGACGATCACATGCAGGGTTCAAACTAAATTTGACCAAGTGTAACTTATTTTAAAAGGAAATCATGTTCCTAGGGTACCGAATTAATAAAAATGGGCTTTTCAAAGACGAGAAGAAAATTGAAGCCATACTAAATGCACCGTGTCCGAAAAATTTAACATAGGTCAAGTTCATTCGAAGGCTGTCCGAAATTTTATCACCACTCTACAAACTCAAAGACAAAATCATTCCATTGGACGATCGAATGAGAAGCAGTATTCATCCTTATTAAGCAAGAAATTTCAGTAGACGGAAATCTGAATCATTATGATTCAAAAGGTGACCATACAAAAAGAGATATCTGACAGATATAAGATCTGTGCACATTCTCGTATACGCAATACATTCTCTGTCAGTGGATAACTGTTTACTATTTTATCGGTGGCAAAGCATTGTTGGTCATAATGGTTTCCGTACTTTGTGTGTGAGGTTATAAATTACGTTGTTTTACCGTGAAATCTGTTACAATTTGTGCTTTTGGTTAAATTTTTCAATTGCATTGTATCATATAATAACATTTTCACGTGTTCAATGCCAAATTGTGATTTGAATTATATAAATGATCAGAAAATTCTATGTTCTCGTTTTAGAAAAAAATCACAGAATAATACAAGTGGTTTGGAAACTACTGCAAGAACGATCCACAACTAGTCGTAGAAAACTGGAGGAAGAAAACAGACATAAATTAAAGTACTGTGGCTGATTTCAAGTTCCAATAAAGCAATTGAAACAGTAGGTTAAAAAATATGTTGTCCATTAATTCATAATAGCATTGTATGCCATATTTAAATTATTGTAGTTCCTTCATTTTATTTAGGAAAAAAAGGAGGTATCAAAAATATTCATACTGTAAATATTAGATTTTTTTTAAGATAATGCTTTTAAACCGCTAAGAATACAACGCAACTTGTCAGCAAGTGGAATACAATATTAATAAAATATCTTCACAATTTTTTTGTTACTTTTCAACTCAATACTACTAATGGTTTTTCTTTGTTTAAGTTTTAGCGGTAAAGCAGATGTTTTCAGAAATTTTAATTGACACAATATGCGATTTTTTTAAAAATTTTGAACACAAAGTTTCCAATACAACTACAAACAGATAGTAAGAATAGATTTGCTATTAATGGCTACATGACGCGATTTAAAAATAATTTTTATCTATACGAAATAAGCAAGTCAAAGGAATACTTTATTAAAACAAATTATCAGAAATTACTAACAAAATAAATAATATTAAGAAGCTAAAAATATTTTTAATGATTCAGAAGAACAGTTTAAACAATAAAATTTTATATTTTGTTGTTCACATCAAGCTATATTATATTTTGTAATTATAATAATAACAATATTGTTATTTGACAACCTATTCTGGCTTAAGTTTCAACACTGTAACCACGGAACATAGAATAGAGTAGAAACGGCAGGTGAAGGGACGCGGTGGTACCAGCCACTCAGGTCTCTCCCCACTCCTATACTCCCTTTCTTAGTAGGTAAACACTTCGGCATTGTTGGAAATCGCTGCTTTAAATTAGACAAACGTGTGTCGTTTCCAATTCACGTTCTTCATTATTGTTTCCCTTCGATTATTATAGTTTTTAACTGATCAACTTAGTTCGTGCGCATATGTGAAGCTATTGAAACACGGCGTGAGTTTTCACAGCATTCGGAAGCAGCACAAAGGAATGGGACAAAACAGTTATTCCTCGCATAGGTCTTCACACTTAATTATTCATCAATGTAAAAGCCTATTTAATTTTTTGAAGGTGATTAATAAATTATTTGACATACACAATTTATATTTATATTAATAAGTAAATTTGGTTCTCTGCGAAAGCGTTCCTTGTCTGTACTAACCTACTCTATTTATTACTCTGCCCAGGTAGCAGAATTCCTTACCTTCCTTCAAAAATCCCTCCCCAGTCAAACAACCTTTGTTATTCCACTGTGTGGTACGCGATTGCCTGTACCACATAAATTTTAATTAAATTGTATTTTTATTTTCTTGTACATAAGTATTTAGGTCTAAGCAGGACGAAATCGGGAGCATGAATGAACGCGATAGGTTAATTAAATGACGAATTACAGTCATCTTCTCGACCAGAAAACGGAAACATTAAGGTTCGGTAAATATTATTGGACGAGATAGCATCAAGTCTCGCCTGCGGAAGACATGGACAACAGATGTTATTTACCAGAAATACATCTGGTCAGCCGCGGGAAAAATTGACCTGACGCCTGGACCTGCTTCCTACCTGCTCTGTACCCCGATTCCCCGAAAGCCGGAACAATAGAGGCAAGTGACTTCATAACAACAATTTGTTATGCCCAAGATTATGAAGGACACATGCCGAAAATAAGAATCTCCAGAATCCTACCCTCCATATGGAGGAAGTAGGAAGTGCACCCCCACCAGGAGAGAATTGGGGCGGGGCGAGAAGAAGAAAACCAGGGTGCATTAGGAGACGAGAGAGGAGTTATTACACAGCAGTTTAGAGGAGTTTTGACACAGCAGTTTTTGGAGAGCAGTTTATCGAAATTTTAATTTAACACAGCAGTTACAAAAACATTTTTTTTGATGCAACCAGAAGACAACATTGAAAAATTTAAATAGTTACGTCAGTTTCACTGGACATAAAATCTGATCCAATCATCCGTCGATCTTTGAAGCCACCATACCTCCGACGCTTGGAAGACGACGCCAAGCAGGCATCAGCTGAGTCACCTGCCAGCAAGGACGTCTGGGATCGTCACAACACCGTGGTGATGTACCCACCTTATTGTTTCCTGCCTCTGGTCGTTTGTATATAGTGTTCGCTTTTCCCCCCATATTCGATTTATACCCACTGAGCGTTTAGCTTTCCCTTAGTTAAAGATTCACTCATGCTCCCGACGTAGTGAGCGAGGATCCCCCTTAAATATCTAATTTAATAAATCTGCATTTGTTAAAATTTAAATATTATAATTTTTTGATGCAGTGAGTGCAAACGATATAAAAACGACATAAAAAAAGAAATTCTCGTGGCTCCAGAAATGAGCAAGATATATTTGTGGCCAACAGAAGAAGTTGATCAGTTGAAACATTATCACCATCGTGCCAATGAATTGAGCATCGGAAAAGGAATTATACTGTGATTCCTCAGAAACTGCGTAATCATCTGTTACAAGAACTTCATGGTGCTAATTTAGGGAGTAACAAAATGAAAGCAATTGCTATAGTCTTTTTGGTGGCCCAAATTGGATAGCGACATTGAGACATTTGTCCAAAATTGTGATTCTTGTAGGATGTTTGCGAAAAAATCCAGAGAAACCCAGCCTAGAAAAGTTTCCAGAACCGTAAAAGATGTTCGAGAGGGTTCACATTGATTTTTTAGGTTCTATAAAAGGACTAGGTTTATTTTCTATTAAGATGAATATAAGGGATCTATTACTTATTTTAAGTGGAATAATGATATATTAATAACAAGTTTTTATAATATAAAAGAAAAATAATAATTTACTTGATCTCAAAACATTTTTACAATAATAATTACAATTTTGATTTTTTTTCAAGCACTTCTTTCGTCAGTTACACCTATATATATTTACTAACATGATATAAATTAATTACTTAAACTTAAACAACTCTAACCTCAGGGTCGCATTAATGGGCCTTCTCATAGGACAGAAATATTTTACACTAATCAACTCGGACCCGGCAGTACAGGAAATCAGCAAAAAGGGTTACAGGTGTAATTTACCGTGTCGTCGCAATGCAGGTTCCAGCTCCTTCCTCCTAATTGGTACTTCCTCTCTTCAGATCACAGCTGCCAACCTCCTATTCTTCCTTTTTCAGGAAGCATTTCCAATTCTCTCTTGCCTCAATTTGAACCCCAGACTTGAGTGAGAAGATTAGCGTAGGCCAGCTCCAATCGGAATTTCTCACCAACTACAAAATTCTGTCCAAAATCTCCTCTCCAAGAAAATCTGTGTAAATCTATCTCTACAATCGATCTGTTCTAATCTCATCTCACCGCTCTCACACAATCTCTCCAAATCTCTCCTCCAAAATTCTCTCTGCCAGCCTTTTAAAAATCTATTCCCTACTTCTTTGGTTCATATTACCCAGGTGGCAGGGATGAATATTGACCAATCACATTCATGGTTACATTTGGGGAAAACACGCTACCCGATGCCAATGCTCACCAAAATTGGGAACTCCGAAGGCACGACGTTGAGTCTGGGATTTATTGCCCCTGGTTCAAATGCTGTCTCCCGTTCTTTTGATTCCGCACCGCTAAAAGCCCGAGCAGATGTGTTTGACCGTTACACTATTGATAGACGCATATTAAAAGTGGCCTGAAATATATGAGATGTTAAAATTAATTCGGGAAATACCGTTGAGAAGTTAAGAGAAATCTTCAACAGATTTGGATTGCAAGAGATGTTAGTCTCTGACAATGGGACACAATTGACCTTTGCCGAGTGTAAAAGTTTTTGTAACAATAATGGGATAATACATTGTCATATCATCCGGCAACACATGGACAAGCTGAAAAGCGACGTTCAATAATTGTTTGAAAAAAAAAATTACTAAAATACAAAGGAAATTCAACTATCAAAATTACCAAGCTGGTTCAGTCGTTTTTGGCTTCATATAGTAATGCACCACATGCTTCGACAGTTGAAACACCAGCAAAAAGAGTGTTTTGAAGAGAAGTCCGAACCAGATTATCGTTTATTCACAAAACACAGGCAGTCAGGACCACAAGCATATTCAGATAAAATTTCTTCTTGAGTCGAAGAGCGATAGAGAGATAGATAGGTATATAGATAGATAGATAATAGATAGAGAGGGGGAGAGAGAGAGAGAACGTTTATTGTGCACATGTTTTTATATGAAATTGACTTGTCCTGTATCTAATAACATTTTTGGTTACTACAGTTTCGAAATAACCTCTATAATCTTATTACGATAATTTAAGAGCCATTTATTGAGAGAAGATATAATGTTTAGTGACAAAGAAAATATCTTTCGGAATCAAATATTTATAAGGAACATAATTTATCCCTGCATGTCACACAAGGAAAGAGGCCGAAATGACAGTTAAGAACAAAAGCTCATAAGTATCCTAGAGGATCATGAGGACTAGAAATTTGGTAATTACGGCAGTCAGGAAGTCGTAATGTAAGGAATTGAAATATGCTGCTATTTACCTATAATACGATATTCCAGTTGTTTTTGAACTACGATTAGTACAATTGTACGCTGAACACACATTGGACATGATTTGTGATGAAAAATAATATATTTTAATCACAAAAATATAAGATTTTTGAACCTCAGTCATACAAACACAATTCAGAGTCAGCGTTCTTGACCTTACCGAAAATGGCGGTCACTGTTGTTAGTTGCTGCCACCCAGAGCGCTGTAACATTCATGTATACCTCTTTGGTAAGTGAATTAATATTATCTTTAGCAAAGATGTTCATGCAAAAGGTTCGCGGGTTTGAAGTCAAATAAATTCAAACCAGTAGCGTGTCTTATTACGTAAATAAAAAATTGAGTGGATTGTAAAATGAATATGCGGAATGTTATAAGTAATTTTAGAAGATAGCAAATGATACAATGTTGGTAAAGAAAGCTGATTTGCGAAAAATTTCTCTTTGAAGCGTGTATTTTTAATTTATTTTGATTTGTCGCTGTTAGCAAAATACAATAGCTGAAACATGGAAAAATTTCAACAAATGAAATTATTTATATCTAACGCATTGACTTTTGCCAAATCTAAGGACGAGAAGTGTGCAAATTCATTGCAGCTTCATTTACAGGTATTATTTTTGTGTGAAAAATTAGCGATATGACCAATAGATAGTCCTACATGTTGTATATAGACAGTTATTTAATAAACATATCCATTTACAGATTTTATGTGTCACTGATGATCTTAGCGTTTTTGATGCTAGCAACAAAATAGCCGTAGAATTTTATGTTGCTTTACATGAACTTATGTCAGGAGAACCATCAAATTCTCCACTTCTGTGGTTTAGTGTCAGTGTTCTTCAACATGCTTGTAAGAATAGACATGCAAAGTATGCCCTTGTGAATACATATAAATTTTTACCAATTCTTGCAAAGGTTCTGACTACAAATTTAACACAAGATAGGAAAATAAATCTGCTTCGCTTAATGCAGGTAAGATAACTACTTATTTCATCATTACATTAAGTTAGTAATTGGCTGTATTCCAGAATAAGGAACTAATGTTTCCTTACAAAAGTAAATCAGAATTATAAATTGCCTTTAAACCAAGTATTGAATTAATATTAAGGTGAACAATGCATTCATTTTGTGTGTTTATCTTGTAATAAACTGATTGGTTGTAAACAATGTTGTACAATAGTTATCAATTAACATTCTTACCACACTTTCTCTGTTCCAGAATTTTTAATTGTGCATTATATCTTGACTTTTGTTTAGGAACTGACCAGTGGAATGAAAATATTGTGGCAAGAGGCATATTTGCCAGGATTGATAGAAAATTTGACTTCATTGTTTTCCAATGAAATAACTGAAGTAGTTGTTTGTTCTGTAAATGTGTTAGTAAATTTGTGTTATAAGAATATTCCAGCTATACATACATATATGCAGACTGTGGCAAATAAAAAATTTCTGAGAAGTTTACTTAATCTTGTCAATGATAGTTCAGACTTAAGAGTACAGGCAAGTTTTAGTTTCTTATTCCAAAATTAATGGTTAAAATACTACTGTAGGCTCTGCCACAGAACTAATTGAACAAAAAAACTTTTATTAAATGTCAATACGCATACTAAAGGAATTATTTTTCTAAGGTTTTCAAATTGGTGCTTATTGAAGAAGAAGTAGTAGCTGGAAAGGCTTCAGAAGATTTATTGGTAAATTTTATTGAAATGTCTCTCTCTACTTTGGAAGGTGTTCTTAGATCAAATGATATGATTGTGCTGAAGCACATAATAGACTTTTTCGATGATGCAAGTTATGATAATCGTAGTCGGGCAATATTACTTTCATATGAGAGGTAAGTGGTTTTCATTGTGTATATTTTGACTTTATTTTAGTAGTGCCTTTGAATGTTAAGAGGTGAATTTGGTACTAAGAAATGTCATTTTTTTGTAGTGATAATGGAGTATCTGTTGGTGGTCAAATACAATATTTTATGGTCCCTATTCTGGATGGCTAATGAATTTCTGTTGTAAATTACAGACAATACTTAATTTTTCTTGTTTCCTTACCGATTTAAAAACCAACTTAAGTGTTGCTATCAAGTTAAAATTATGCATTGGTGTTGTTACTGAAAATAACTTTTAGTTTCAAGAATAATTAATAAATAAATTTAGTGAGTTTTGCATTCACTTTATTCATTATTGAAATGAGTCAGAGCTCTTTCATGACAGGAACTAACTCCTCTGCATGCCCTCACATTGTTACACGCCTGGTGTGGTCAAACTTACTTGAACAATGGAGCTCAGGCTCTGGAAAATTTAACTCCTTTCCCAGCGTGACAATTCCAACGATTTACTGTCAGCTGCTCTATTCCTCTTTACTATCCAAACTAGTTAATCTGGATTTTGAAAGTTATTCTTATTTTCTGTTTTTTTTTGAAGTCATGAATCCATTAACTTGGTCATTTGAGCTCATACGTAATATTTACTCCTGAAGAAACGTTTATATCATATTAATAAGTGAATGTTACAAACATGTTTTATATATTTTTTAATGAAATATTGGGATTTTATGAGCTATGATATGTATCAGATATTTTTTTTTGGTATAATTCAGTGATTGTCTTGATAAGATAAAGCCATTTATTATTTATTCATAGTTTGTATGTGTGTGCTGTTATGAGTTAAATTTAATTCAAGAAGAAAGCTTACTTTGTTTTTCACTAAATCTTAACTTTTGGTTATATTATGTGTATTAACTGTAGTACGACAATTGACAAATACTGTGCTTTTACAGGAAGTGACTTCTGAAGTTTTCTTGTAAATTGATCTAAAGCATTTTTCTTACACAGGTACAAAGAGGCTGTGCTGAAATTACTTCAATCTTCAAGAAGCCTGCAACATAAAAGCTTAGCTATGTTGTTTGAATTTTTAAATTCTTTGGTCAGTGTTGAAATTCCTGTATTGATGACTATTTATGATAAAATTGTTGCGTTAGCTATTGAGTTTTGTGTGCATGAAGATTGCTCAACATGGTCTTTGACACTCATTCATAATATTTTAACCAAAGTAACATACAATAGTTCTGAGAAGAACCTGTGTGTAAATATAATGCAGCAACTTAAAAATGAAATTGGGGTGAGTAATATTATTTGAATACACTTGAATGTCTAATTGAGAAAAATTTAGAATTTCTTTTGGCGTATGTGTTATATCTAGCATTATTGGTCATTGAATTTGCTCCTCTTCATATAAATGCTACGTATTATACTTGTTTTTAATACTAAGAAAATTTGCAAATATTAAGCTGCCCCAAACTTCCTAATGCAATTTCAGTACTTTGATCTATTCCTGCATATCTAATTTATTATCCTTTTTCTACAAATTTTTATATAATTATGTTCGTGTTACTATGAACTTTTTTTTACATGTGATGTATGATAAATTGCAATAAAATTCATGTAATTATTTTCCCTACATTAACATGTTGCTGTTAGCTGGGATTAAACTGGATTCTTACTATATATTACTTTTTAGGTTGTTATTTGTTATGTTATTTTATGTAAAATGAAACTATGGTGTTGTATAATGTATTTATTGAAGTAAACTATGACAACACACGGAGCCTTTAGTTACACCATTGGTTTGGAAATATACTCTCTCTCCACTGTCTCATGCACACAGTTGCCAACTTCCACAACGCAAAGTTACTCATTACATCTCCCCTCTTTTTGAAATTTTAAAACATTTTTACACAAAATACAACTACACTTATTACAATACATATATAATTATTAGAGAATACAAAATATAAAGACACAAAAAAATTGTATAAAAATATATTTTTTTGTAATTTCTCTGCCCGAGCAAGTAAAAACTTTACCATCACAAATGTCTGGAATTAAAATTTTATAACTTGTAGATATTTCTGTGCTAGGAAAGGGCATCAGTATATCAAACTCATTATTGAAATTAGCATTACTTCGAACTTGAAATAGTGAGTGAAAGAATTACAGAAAATCTGAATATTTATTAAAACATTTCAGAAATTGGCAAAATTTACTTACTGTGTAAGAATTCAGTCAGTCACACATTTCAACCAGTGAGAGTAGTGTTATGATACTTTAATAGTGCCATAAAATTATCACTTTTGTCTACTGCATGCTCAGCAAGTGCATTTGACTTCGGCCTAATGAGGAAGGGACATAATAAGTTTAATGTGCCAACCTGTAGCAAAATTTTTAAAATTTTAAACTGTTAAAAATATTGTTATCATATATAAAAATAACAGTAATACCAAATATAGGATATGTTGGTTTAATTTTATAAATTACAGAAAACACTGGTTTTGATTGTAGATTTTCTAACTCCATCCAATTTGTGTAACAGTCTAGTAAAACCAGATAGTTGTTACAATATTTGCACCAACTTTATTAATATGTATGTTTAGCTGAGGGATAAAGGGTTCTTTTGCATTATTTTTTCTTGGAAAAATTTAAACAAACTTCACATTTGCAATGAAATTTTCTATTTCCTCTGACATACCAGGCCAATAAAAAAAATTGTGAGCCCACTTAGTGGGCAGTACGTATATATTTTAGTCAACATTAGTTTATAAGATGCCCTAGGAATAACTAATTTATCATTGAGAAAAATCAAATAATTTTTAACATAAATCTGAGAGTGATCTCTTAAATATGACTTAAATTCACTGCAGGTTATCATTAGATATCTGTAAATTTGTAATTTTAGTAATAATTGATTTAATTTTCTAAAATGCAATGTCATGATTTGCATTCCAAGTTCTAAATTTTTTAAAGGAGCAGCAAACTCATCTAAGTGAGGAATAAACTTGGATGATTTTGCGTACCAATAATTATTAAAATCTCATTTTTGAAGATGGAGTTTTTAGTTTTATAGCAGTTTTTATATAATTAGGGTTCAGTTTAATCCCTTCTAGAGAAAAAATGACATGCACTTATTTTTATAAATTTTAAGTTGAACTTACTTGTAAATTTAATTTCAAATCTGTTTGATCTATCAATAATAACCTTCTGAAGAATCTTATCGTGTTCTTCTTCAGTTTCAGCTGCTATCAAAATAAATACCTAAATCACCAAACATTTTTCATTAACTCTCTGAAACACTTCAGGACTGATATTGAGGCCAAATGGTATCCTCTTAAAACAAAATTTAACAACAGGAGTTCTAAAACAAGTTAAATTTTAAATACTATCAACCAATGGTACATGATTAAATCCTTCTTTGAAATCTGTAACAGTAATTATTTTCTTATATTTTTTTATATTTAATGAATCTCTTCTAAAGTAGATATTGGAAATTGATCATTACAAATATTCTTATTGAAGTGTAATGAATCCAAACAGATTATAAGTTGTTTCAACCTGGGTCAGTTTGTATGAATAGTACAATGTTTCAATGATTAGCTTTGCCCTTATCCTCAGGTAACTGATGCCAAGGCTGGGTTTTCCTCATTTATATTCAGCCGTCTCCACCCTACCACCGAGTCCTGGGGCGACTTTTCTGTTTCCCTATTGGCCGGCTTATTTTCCATCGTTCTGTTTTCATTTTTGTGATGATTGGGTCCCAAAGCTTAGAGGTATCTTCAACTAATGTAAATTTAATATGGCACCAAAACCCTTTTATTGAACATTCAACAATAATTGAGCCTGATTTTAACAGGCATGCAATTACGTGTAGCTCCAGTTTCTTGTTACTATGTCAATAGTTCATTAGTAGTTTCAATGTCATATAGGCATACTTTATCAATAACAGGATTGCCATAACATGCCTGATAATATTCCTTATCACGTCATAAGACTTATTAACAAGTACATGCACATTTCGTTTAGTATTAATTCTTCTATAATTTCTGTGATTATTTGAATTGACATTATAATTGTCATGAAATTTAGTATGAGGGTCTTGTAAAATTAGCTTTAGAGAGGTGTGTGGGTGGTAATTACAGAAGAGGGAGGACAAGGATGGAATATGCCAAGAAGATTAGGGAGGATGTTGTAGCTATGTAGAAATGAAAAGGCTTGTGCAGGCTGTTGCATTAGACAAGTCTGAGGACTTGAATAGCACAACAACAACACAATGTATTCCTAAAAGTCTTATTTAGTTTGGCCATTGGTTATTCATATTTCATCATGCTAAGAGTTTTAAATTAGTTTCCAATATAATATATGCTACTATTTTATTTTTAAAATGTTTTAGGGCTCTTTAAGTGTATGGATTAATAATTAACATATATATGTTTATTAATTGTTATAGAGTCTTCTTCTTCTGGCTGAGAATTCTCAATATAACCAGTCCAAATCTCAACTTTTTATCTTGCTCTGTGAATTAGTGAAGGAACCAAAATTGATGAAGATAGTATTAATGTCATTAGATATACAGAAAGTGGAGATCTTGTTATCACCATTATTGAGTGCTGATCCACTTCAAATGAACAATATTTTTGATTGGGAAATGTGTGGTACACAACTAGGAGTTATGGAATTAGTGGAAGGACTAAGTGAATTTGACAATCTGTGGAGTGATCTCTACAATAAATTGTCACACCATCAATCAGTTCACTATTTTCTTGCTATGGCTTTATTTGCTGGAAGTGAGGATATAAAGTCTAGAGTCTTACGATTTGTATCATCCACAAAGTTTGCAAAAACTAGGTAATTGCTTTGTTTTAGTATTACTTTTTTTTTCATTTTCTGCATATCTTTCTAATTTTGTGTTTGTTTTTTTCTTACTGTGAACTAGTATGTTTCTCATTTAATAGTATATGACAGCATTAAAAATAGATTAAAAGTGCCCACCAGAAGACATTCAAGACTTCTACATTAAAGTAAAAATAAAAATGTGGCACATTCATTTTGTTGGATTATGTAAGGAAATATCTGATACATTGTTGCTGCTTTTATTCTCACATAATATGAAACATCATCAGAATTAATTAGATATTGGAATAAGACAAAATTATATTTTTTATCCAACTGAAAATAGTTAACTAAATTTCTAACAAATGTTTCAGTATACCCTTACTGGCAAAATCATTGCATGTATTCCAACCTTTGGTCATGCTCCCTTGTACTTCAAATTCACCCTCGGAAATTCCAGAACAATTACCAGTTGAACCTCCAATCAATATTCAAAGGGTGGATGAAATGAATATTAATAAATTAATAGATACGATTGAACGTGCTGTTGACAAGAAAGAGGTATTTGTTATTATAATTTTGTACATTTTCTAGTTGTATATTAATTTACACACAATATCCACTTTTCATTAAAGTTCTAATTGTTGGCCATGTAGAATGTGATTTAGTAAATTTGTAGCTTGGCCTATGTTTAGGTCTACACAATGGTTAGATGATGCTCACAAATGACTGGGATTTTATCAGTACAGTTCATTATTAAGAGTGAATGTTTACCAAGCGCTCATCCTTAGTTTGATTCTTGCTCCTGTCACAATTTTTATATCCTAATCTGTTGTTTTTTTTACTATATTATAGTAAAAATATTTTCCAATTCATATTATTCTGATTGTGGTTCTCATTTTTAGGTATCTACATTGAAAACAAAACAATTTATAAATTTATTTATGTTTGTATGTGCTATTATTGTTAATAGTGTTGATGTCTATACAGTTTCAAAACATTCTTTAGTAACTAATTTTCTTCCTTATGAATCAAGTTCCTATTTGGAGAATTCATGTATCATTTTGTTCCAACCTGACCTTTTGTTTTTATTAGTGTTTAATGTTTGTAAATTAACTCTGTTAATTATTTTGAGTCTAATTTCTAGCTGGCAAATGTTGCTACAACAGCTGTTATAGAATTGTACGAGCACAAATTTGCTGCTCTTAGACAGACTGAGCGAACATTAGCTGCTAGTTTAACGTCTGCCACAAGTCATTGCATTCACTTGCAACACAGATTGGCTCTTATTGGTGTTGAGTCAGAACGACTATATCAGTTGCTGTACCATAGTCAGAAATGTTTTGAAACTTCACAACTAGAAAAACAGAGAGTTGGCTCCAGATTATCAGCATGTTTAAAAAGTTCTGACGAAGCACATATTAGACATGTTCAGGTATGTTCTTTATCTAATTTATGTTATTGCAAATTTATATGTATATATATTTATTTATTATCCTTACTTACTATCCAATGCATGTGACTTCATCACGTTACAAACACTTCATTAATTTGTAATTTATCCTTAAATAATTGCTCCTAATAATGCCTCTTCTATCCCACTTCTCTCTATCCATCCCGACTAAATAAATCATATATAACCTCTAGACAGATTATCTTCGATACACTGGTGATGTAGCCTAATGGTCAAGACGCACCTTGGCTACAGTGGAGGCTCTGTGACGATCCAGGTTTATTTGTACATACAATAAAGCAGTTTCCTACTTCTTCCTGTTTTTACAGATGTGATAATAGATTTATTTTAATAGTATTGTTGGGCAAGAATTAAATACAGATTGTTTAATCTGTGTAAGAAATTTTAAACCCAATCATCCATTTCTCCACTCAATTTATATGTTTCATTTGCACCCACAAATTTGTGCTCAGCATTTTTTTTCGTTTATTTATGTGGCCACACAGAACAGGAATTAATTTTTTTTCAATGCTTGGACTATTTGGCAGTTGTTTTGCAGTTGTACATAACAATATACATAAATATCCTTGAATCCTGCACTATTGAAAGCAATATATGAATGATGGGGTTACCTTTTGATGTTTATTTCTTTTCAAATATTTCCACAATCGTCTGGGGATGCGGGCCTCCCACTTTTGACTACTTGATTGTAGTGTACACAATAAATGAAAGAATATGCCAAAAATGAAATAAATGCCTATCTTGAGAACATGAGGAATCTCTTCCTTGTGAATTAAGCTAACTTTTTTTTTCTGAATAATTTAGTTTTGAATAAAATAATTTGCTGTCATGTAGCTGTTACAGATAATTATTGCTAAAGCACAAATTGAATAATAATGGATTCCATTGATAGCTTATTTGAGTACTACACATTTTCATAATAAACAATGCATATAATCATTCAGGGAATGTTTAACTTCTGCTATTGGCATTCTAATTATGTATATAATTATTTAAATCTTGACATAAATTTTGACATATTTGCTGTAAAAAATATCCCACAGGAAATGAAAAGTAAACAGAAGATAATAGATACGTTAAATGAAAAAATTGATGAACTAGAGAAAATTATATCAAATCAGGAAAATGAAAATAAACGTTTGACTGAAGAACTTCATTTAAAAATAGAGAATTTAGACAAACAAATTTCTGATAACTTATCTGAAATAAAAAGTCAGGATCAGAAAATCAAAGATTATGTATCAAAGAATGAAGGTAAATGTTAAAATGATTATTTTTAGTAAAAAAATTCTATGCCAGTATATTTAAGATCAATTATTGTCAATTATTTTATGAAAGATATTGATTTAATGTTATTCTAAGTTTTTTTATCCTAAAGAATAATTGTTTAATATTTCATAAAATAAAATACTCTTATCTTCTATTACATTTACAATTGCAGGTATGAAATATCTTTTTTAGCATGTAGGCACGAGGTTTGTGTTAAAGAGTTGTAGAAAAAATAATAGTGAAATGTTGAACCTAAACTATTAATCTCAATTGGTGAAGTAATATCACATGAACATTCACATGCAATTATTGAGAGTAAATTTACATTAATTTAATAAGTTTTGTCCTAATTTTCTTTGCAGAACTGAGGAAATGTGTTTCTAAATTGGAAGTACGGGTTGGAAAAAGGGAGAAAATTATTGCAGATCGAGATGCACAAATAGAAAATCTGCAACAAAATGTCCAGACATTACAAGCGGTAAGCATCATGAGTGAAACTTCTTGGTGCCAGTTTTATTTATGGAATTTAAACCAGTATTTATATTACCTATTGGAAAATATGTTGATAATTCTTTTGGCATCAGTGGCCTGAGTTTCTTTAATTTCCATTGTCAAATGGTACTGTCACAATATATAATAGTTTGAATACTTTGTTTTTCATTTCATTTGACTAATGCTCATATATTCGTTTCTTTACATTATTGCAATTGATTTTAGGATTGTTCAAATTTGGATATGCTTTGTAAAGCTCAAAAGAAAACCATTGAACAAAAAGATGAGGAGTTAAATGCTGCCCATACACAACTAGGAGAACTGCAAATGATGAGAAACATGATCATGGACATTTCATCTGGGAAGTTTAAAATGGAAAAGAAATAGGGTCCAAGAGCAAAGTATTAATTAGCTTATTTTTTGGGAAGGACGATACATTATGTACATAGTTCCATTACAAAATATCATATATGTTGGCCAATGTTTCTTTTTCTGCTCACATTTAAAAGTTTTATAATGTTATATTGTATACAACAAAGTAAGCATTTCACTCAACTTATTAGCACTATTATTTTGAGATTTTTATGTCTAAGTATTGTAAATGCTATATTGAAAGATTTATCATGTATAAGAATGTTATGACATGTTTATATGTTGATCTGTTGCAGAATATTGTATATTTATTTACCATATCACTTGCATTTTTTACTTCTCTTTTGTGCCTATAATCTTTTAATATGTTTGCATGTCTGTAATTAATTTATTGACAATACATTTTGTGTTGTTTTTCAATTATAATCACCTTGCTCCATACAATTCCTTGTCTTTGAAACAGTCTATAAATAAATAGTTCAGTCCCAGACCGACAAACAAAAAGAACAAATTAGTTTTGGGCGAAACAGTAAGTTGAAAAATAATTACAATTGTTTGGTAGAAAATTTGACTGTGAATAAACAATAATGAAGTGAAAAATGTTATAAACCTATTTGTCCTTTTCCCAAATATTTAACTATAAATATGCAAGTTTTGCCTAATAATGGAAATGTCATAATGAATTATTTTTTTAATTGTTTAATAGAGGCTGGAAATTTATCAAATGTGCTAATAGTATTATAATGAATACTCTTTTGTATTTATAGTTAACAATTTCATTTCCTTGTATAAACTATTTTTATTTCTGGTATTAAAACTATGCACATCTATGTTTGTGAATAGGGAACAGGTAACACTATTAGTGAATATACTGGCAAGTAAGTTTTCTTAAAAAGACCCCTGCAACATAGATGTTTATGATGAAACGTGACACAATATTCTGCCAACTTTTTTTTAGGCCTAAAAAGTTTCTTTCCTTGATGCATTACGCAGAATTTTATACCATGTCGATTCCAGAATAAATGTATGTAGAATAAACTTAAATGTGTGGGGGAAGCTTGGTCCCTTATTGATAGTCTTTTACATTCTATATGGAAGCTGTTTTATATTGGGGTGTTAATTCTGTGCACATCTTAAATAGTAGTGTGTGAATTTTTATTGTTAATCACAAACAACATTAATGAGAGAGAGTAGTACTGACGTGGTAGAATACCTGATTTTTATAAAAGTTCTTGACAAGATGTTCGTCTAATGACTATTTTGAATTATAATGCCATAAGACAATATAGAATGGAAATATACTGTATAAAATTGGTTTTACTAAACTTAAGTGATAGACCATTGACAGAAAACCCCTAAGCACTTGATTGAATACATTATTAGCTGCTTCATTCAGTGTACCCTTGTTCCTTATTAAAATATTTGTATCTGCAAACAGTACAGATTTTGAAAATGTACCTAACATTGTGAGTAGATCTTTTATGTAGATTAGGAAAAATGGAGGATAATGCTTATATGGAGTGTGGCGATGTATGGGTGCCAAAAGTGGACAATAGAAGTTTCGAAAAGGAAAAGAATAGAAGCTTTGAAGTGTGGTGCTATAGAAGAACACTGAAAATCAGATGAGTGAATATAGTAACCAGGAAGTTCTAAGCAGAATATGGTTAGAGAGAGGAATTTAGACAACTTTGACCAAGAGAAGGAATAGATTAATATGCTATGTTTTGAGATAAGAGCTTCTCGTAAAATTGGCATTGGAGGGAAGTGTGTGGGGTAAGAACAGAAGAGGTAGATTTAGGAAGATGTGGTAGTTATGTAGAAATGAAAAGACTTGCACAGGATAGGTTAGTATGGAGGGTTGAGTCAGACCAATCTTAGGACTGAGTACTGCAACAGCAGAGGATCCAGCACTGAACCCTGTGAAACTCCTTCACTTATTTCTGCCCAATCAGAATGAAACTTTTAACTCAACAGATATTTCAATCCTACCCTCTGTTTTCTATGTAATACTACAATATTATGGGCAAAGAAGATTATATCTATCAATTTTAATTAAGCCAGTCTTTGCTTCTCTCAGGTGGTGTTCAGTTACACACAAGATATCTACACTTTTATTTCATTCCTTTTTAATTTGTCATAAACATATAGCTAGTTCATTAGTTTTGTTTGCTAGACTGCTAATGTTTTGATCTAAAATTGATAAGCTATAATTAATATGATAATCTGATGCTTTATTTTGTATATAAAAATTAAAATTTCCAACTGATTTTGAAGTATTATAATGATTAATATAAGTATAATTTCAAATATTTGAATTATTACGTCTTTGCTTTTTTTTAAAAATGTTTTTCATTTGTATTAAGGTTTCTACTTCTTATGATTTATCTGTTATTCACAAATTGGATGCGTCAACATTTGCCCAGATCCCTCCAGGCTGCGTATGTTTCCATCAACAAGCGGTTTGGATTGAATGTGGTTTCATGTCGTTTTGAGAATGACATGTTAAGAATTAAACGCTTCATAATTCACTCCCCTCTCCACAGGAGAAGTGACCGAGTGCAGATGTTTTGCTCTCCCCTCTCACCTGCCGATGTATTTGCCTGGCTGGAGAAGAGAAGAGAAGATCGCTGCCCCAGTCTACTCGCCGTGCTCCGTCCCGCGCGCAACGTTCAGGTAACACTCGGTTCCCTGTGTCACGCCGACGTCGACACCGACGCCACTGTTCATATACGAATTAAACCGATCTTCAACACGCCTACCATCTCACAGTTATTTATAGTTCTGACAGAAGATATTTTAACCACTGTCATCTTTTCTTGACGAATTTGAGCCATATTACAGGTTTGGCTTATCCTTTCCCGAGTCAATCACATTACCTCCAAATACAACTTATTTTGATGTGCATAAATTTTCTTGTTGAAAAACACTACATTCCAGATGGAAACCTACGAGCAATATATACTCCATTCATGGGGAAAGACCTACAGTTTTATATTTTTTTAAATATTTATTTCGATAATCTGCCTCACATTCCGCTACACCTTCCTGACCCTCGTTTCTGTAAAACATACCAAAGCATTTTTGTTAGTTTAGCTCCGTTATATTTTTCTTAAAATCTTTCTTTTGAGAACCCGATTCTGAATCTCCTTTTATTCGTCCAGAAATGTATTAAGCGTTATTATGCTTCGTCGCACTAAAATGTTTACATCCTCATTTAGAATTTTTTAATCTTTGAATACCACGCTATTGCAATTATTTTGAGGCAATCACAAGTTTAATATGAGTTTTAACCCCTGTAAATATTCGAAATATTTCGATGGAATTTGGATACAAATATACATTTATTTTTCGTATATATATATTGTAATTATACATTTTCTGCTTACGTAGCTATGAAATGAAAATTCTATTACCTTTCTTTATAATTAGGTATTACAAGACATCTATTTGAAATTATCGATTATTTTTATTTTATTTGCTTTTAAAATCGAGTAATTAGTAAATATTGAAATTTACCTGACGTTAAAATAAAACCAATTGACGTATAGATTGTATCGACGATCCAAAGAAGTTTATGGTTTCTCAGGATCTGGCAACGATGGGAAAAGATAGATGGTGCGAAATTTTTATAATTTGAAAAATATGTAGTATTACAGCTCAAGAGTATAGGCAACCCGTATTATCTTTTTGGAAATCTCGATGTGCGTAAGGCCCACGAAACCTTTCCCGAAGAATGTATTTTAATATTATATATTAATATCTTCTGAACCCTGCAATATATCAAAATGAAAACTTTTCATTGAAATATACTGAAGCCGTTTCGGAGCCTATTCGAGACAAACTTCCGGACGCTTCAATTTTATTTATTGGTTTAGATATGCACTTCTGTTAATTAGAATTGTAATAGATAATACGAGTTAAGGGCTTCACTTGTTGATCTTCTAGTTTTCATCAACATTGTTCAATGCAGAACCTAGTTATATATATATATATATATATATATATATATATATATATATATATATATGTATATGAGACTGGGCTTGTAACGCTAGGCAAGGTTTCATTTATTTTTTTGAGGCAATTATTGTAATTTGAAATTCGAAAGGGCAGTATTTTGCGAAATTCTTTGTATCTAGTATCCATTTTTTGTACTGCAAATAGGGGATAATTTTTTTTTTATTCAGGCCAAACTACGACAAATGTGGAATTACTCTGTAATTAGGAGATAAAAAAACTCAAGTGAAGACTTTGTTAGCTCTGGTGGTGAGTTTGGGATAGCTTACCGACAGTAGCTATTCTTTTTTTACAGGGAAAGCGGTCACTTGAATCAATTAAAAATGATTAAATTGTCTTTTTACCTGTTTTATTTTACTTGAATTACGCCAATCAGGATCCTTAGTCTCCATCGACGATAGACTCGCACGTATATAAGATCTGCAGCTGTTAACATGCTCACCCTAAAACCACTTTTTAATTATAGTTTTAATGTTAACGCAATCCTATAACACAAGTAAATGCTCAATTTTTATCATTATGTTCCTGTCTGTAGAATACAGGATAAAAAAATAAAATAGAAACAAGATCAGGAAAAGTTTTAATTTTTACAAAAAAAGTTTGACAATAATTTTATAAAAACTGAAAATATTATAGCTTCCACTACAACAATATATTACAAAATTATTCTCTAATGTCCTTAATATTGAACACCTAAAGGTACAATAATTTACGTGTGGGCCCATGGAATGAAATATAAACGCTCAAATTTCTGACCAGTTTTTTTAAAAAAGTCTAGCACGTATTTTCTCTTCTACAGTGTTGACTTAGTCCATTGATTCGTCTTTGAGATGCATCTTTGTTTAGAGGTCGGCAATTACATCTATTTTGTTCTTCTCTGTTTTACTGTAAAAAAACTAGTTTCATTAAATTAAACGAACTGTACTTTCACGATTTGCTCTAATTAGCGCAATTAAGTATCCTACTATTCAATAACTAAACTCAGCAAGTAATTTTCCCTCCCCTCCCCAACCAAAATAACATTTTAGAATTATGATTTTATTTAATCGAAAAAACCTAAATAATGTGTTATACCATAGGTTAGAAAAACGGTGTTCAAATGTAAAATATTAATGTTTAACATGCATATCGTGGTGGCTAATTTTATAGGAACTGTCGTGTATCAATCCACAACTTGTATACGAAACAAGTATTGTTACTACAAAATATAAATATAAAATAATATTTATCTAACGATAATTTTAGGGAATAAAATTGAGTTCGGTATAGGTGCTGCAAAAATTACCTCTGTGATTAGTGAAATTACGTAAACAATATAACGCCCGTATTTTCCACGTCATTACTGCATTCGACTACAATTGTTAATACGTGATTTAACTGGCATCGAGCGTGTCACTTTTTTGGAAATTTACCTTTCCACGCCTACCTATCACAACGAAATGTTAATTTTATTCTAACCAGCATGATAAGTCAGTCAATAAGCACGCTACATAAAAGAGTCTGAAATATCCAGGAATGAAAATATATCTAGTTCTTAACTTACGTTAAAAATAACTCGGAGACAGTAAGGGAGTCAAGAATACACGCAGTGAAAAATACTATCTGTACCATAAGTAGGTAAAAAATAATCCCGGTACCATTCATTCTTGCAACGACAGTCGCAAATCGTCCAATCAACATTCTTTGCTGAAGTTAAAATCCTGCGTGCAGAAGTTTGAAGCTTACAATTTAAATTATGATTCACTGTATAAAACAAATTAAAAAATAACGATTCCCGCTAACTATTAAATAGAAAAAAATTAATTAAGTGCGTTGTTATTAAAAATACTCACTCTAAATTATTTCGTCACACTTTTCACATTGTCAGTCAAATTTATTGAATTATTAAGATTGAAATATTTTTGTGTTGAACTATTATTTAATAAAAAACGAAGAAAATACGTGAAATTATTTCGCCAGTCTTTGCAATTGACAACAAATCTATTAAATTATAATATTTAAAAAAATTATATGATTTTTATCACCTCTTTATATTTTTTAAAGTTTGTACTGTAGGATATAATCGGCGGAAAAGTCGAATTTGTAATATACCATGGTTCCGTGAAATAAGCCCTGTTGTAACTGAAATGAAATATACAAACTCATGTATTTAAAAAATTCGTATTGTTTCTTTATTATCCTTACTAGTTTACGTATTAGGGGATGTAATTGATCAATTTGTGAGAGTCGCAGAATGTAAACAAATAGTTACGCCACATTACATGCAATTAAATATGGGGGATTTGCCTGTATATCTCTGACGCATCCTGACACATTGGCACATTTTTTAACTCATTCCTTCCACTTATATGCTGGGGGTTTCTCACGTCGCAAATTTTTCTCTGGATTTTTAAAAATAAGTACAAACCACAGAGAGTACGAGGCATTCCCAACGCAGTCAGTGAGCCCCGCAATCAATCTTGGGATAAATTTTTGCAAGAATAAACTCTCACACGCCTCTGTCAGGTCTACTGTTCCAGCTATATAATATATAAATTACAAATATGTCTCTAATGTGTTTTGAGATGAATTTATAATATTTTCTTTGAATCTTCAATTAACACAACACAAAAATACATAACAAAATCTAATTAAAGTTAATTACTGATTTTTTCAAATTCTCTTCAAACAAAAAAGTTGATAGAAACCATTTTAGACGCATGATTTATTTTAGAGTAACGAGGTACATGAGGATAGCACAAGAACGAAATTGAAGGAAGCACGCGGAAGGGAGTCGGTATTAACTAAGGCATCCGGGTTATAGAAACTTATCCGGCATTCACCTAAATTCGTCTCGGAAGAACCCTATAAAACCTGCATCATGTAATGTCGAAACTTGAAACTTACCCCCAGCCAGTGAGAGTTTCTGTAAGGACACGGCATTTCTTTCGTCATGCTTCGACCAGTTTAGGAGGCAGCTGGCCGACTGTTTTAATAGAAACAAAGGTCAACTTTTACCGATTGAGGTTTGCAATCTCGGTGCAGACACCACAAAAGAAATTGAGGTGACTCAGTTCACAGGGAGCCTAACGTCTAAACCAGAGAGAGGGGCTGAGTAGAGAGACGAAATGTTGGGGAGGGAGAGAGAGGGGGGGGGACACAGAGCGAGATAGAGATGGAGCGTGTGAGAGAAAAAGGGGGGGGGGATGGCACCTTCGAAGGTCCATCAATAATCCACCCGTAAGAGCTGATCCACGGGAAGAAATACACACTGTACCAAAAAAGCTGAGTGGGTGAAAAAAATAGCGCCCCTGGTCTTACTTTCCTGACACGTTTGACCTTCATAGTGTGATGATTTTGTGAGTTTCCCCGAGATTAAAATTCATATGGATTAATATATGGAAATTAATCGTAATAGAGACAGTAATAAATGCCAAATTAAGTAAATGAAATTTCTGGTTCCAGTTTTAAATTCTATTGTAACCGAAAGTTTTTGTTTTCAAATGAACTGTATTTTATATTTTGTTTCAGATTCGTGAGTGCTACATAAGGTCTTCAACATGAAGCGCAGGACATTCGGTAAGTGTGGATTGCACCATATTATAGTAATTGAATTCTTCTTAAAATAATAACATTAAGAAATTATAATGATACAATTGGAATTGGGTTGTCACTTTGTATCAGGATAAGAACGATTTATTCATCTTGATGCCCAAAAAGAAACCATATCAACGTGAACGATGACGACTAAGAAACCTTTTTAATATGGAGGAAACTATATGAGTGTATTTAGTTGAACCTTATCCGTCGCAGAAAGCCGTGCACATGTTCTTGCGAGTGGATAGCGTCTGTTTAAATTCAATACTCAGGAGGGATGTCGTCTGCCTTCATCCCATGGATTCGGCAGTGATGTGAGACATCCGTGCCTCATCACATGCAACCATGTGCAGCAATCGCGTGTGGAAAGTCGGCGGGTCTCATTTAGAACTGCGATATTGAAAGGAATCCATGAAGTTCTGCGTCTGGTAATGTAGTAATTGAGCATGGTCAAAATCGCAACTGCATCACTACAGCGGAAAAATATCAAAACGACACAAAAAAACTGACAATAAACAACCAACCAGATACTTCTGAAGAAACTATTAACACAAAAACTACAGAGAACATTACCAAAATTAAAGAGAAACCTGCGTATATCTTTCACATTAACGTATAAAATTGTGAATATTTTAAAACAATTTGATGTAAATGAGTTCATTTTCACTTTTAAACCTAATAATCACATTAGACCTCCTATTAACGAAACTGAAAGACAATATTGTTTTATAGAATATTACAAATGTAGTATATAAAATACCACTTAAAAACTGCGGTAAATCATGTATTGGCTATACCAAAACTAATATTAAAACTAGAATGTACAATCATAAACAAACATTGAAAGCCAAATCGAAAAATAGTACAGCATTATCATGCCACGTAGAAACTAATAATCATGTATTCGCATTCGATAAAACACGTATTTTATACATGAACAATTTTAAAAGCAAACTCAGATTCGCAGAATCAATTTTTATTAATATTCTTAAGAGTTCAAATAATTAATTTCAGAATTGAAGGAAGTGAAATAGGAAGCTATTACATTAAGAACATCAATAAATTACAATAATATTCAATATTATACGTTAATAAAATATATACAAATCATTATGCTACAACCCATGTATATATATATATTTGATTACATACAAAAATAAATAATCGATGTTAGTCATATACTACTGATCGATAGTGCATGACGTATAACCTCGGACGACGTGTAGAAAAACGCAAAAATTTTATATATTAACAACCTACTTTTTACGGAAAATAAGGATATTATAAAATAGTGTATAAGTACAAGGTATGTAAAAATGTTTATATCCTTTTTAAGAATTTTTAGATCTGATATTGTATAAATCTTTTTAATAATTGAATTATAAACAATATATTGATTGATTTGTATATTATTAGGATGAATATGTCAGTATAACTGCCGAAAGCTACCTCTTTTAAAATATAATAACTTGCAAAACAGTGACCGTAAAGGAGTTTTTATTACCCATTACATCAACATTTAAACGGGCAAAGAGCGCATTGCTATTTACTTTGCAAGTATTTAAAATTAATCTTCTTCTTCTCTGGAGTTACAGCCCTATTAACCAACTTATTCCAGTCTGCTCTTTCCACTGCCATTTTTCTCCAGCCTCTTATTCCCATAGTCCTTATAACTTCCCTCACATCATCGTTTCATCTTTTCCTCGGCTTTACCTTCAACATTTTCCCCACTGATTTACATTTCAAGGCCGTCTTTGACATTATATTTCCCTCCATCCTTTACAAGTATCCCATCCATGACAATCTCTGACTCTTCGTGTGTTGAAAATTCTTCTCTTCTTAAACGGCTTGACGGATTTTGATGAAATTTTCTTTATTGTATTTATAAGGTGTCCTGGATAGTTCTTATCATTAGTCTGACCGTTTGAATAATCTGTGGGATCTGAAATACGAATCAATACATTCGCAAGTTCACTTCGTCGTAGCTTGGCATTGTTTTGACATTTCGACTTCGGATTCCTCAGTTCTGATACATTCCGTGTATTGCAATTGCGTGAATACTGAGTGTATTATTTATGGATTACTTCGACATTGAACAAACGATGTGTATTTGAAATAATATTTTGTGCAAATGTGACACGTGCATTGCTTGAATTACGATTTATGCACAAGTTCATTCTGCGGAATTCCTTCTAACCTCTTAATTAAAACATTTCATTTCCAGTGTCCATTTGTACGATTTAGATAATAGGGAGCGTGAAAAGATAAATTTACAAAAACGTGATGACGTATCTTATGGTTTAATCACGTGTTAACAAACAGATTACTCTTGCAGGAGGCTAATATAATTGAATTACCGGGAATGGCTAGTTTAATTATATTTTTGGATTGCATTAGTTGGTAAACTTCAAGATTTGTTGTAACTTTCCAATTTTCATCCGGTTCTTTATTGGGTCATATATTCTTAATATTTTTTCCTTCTAATACTCCCATCATACATTCATCATTAGTGGTTATTGATCACGTTTCACTTCCGTATGTCACTGTAGGTCTAAAAAGTGTTTTACATCACATTATGATTTTTAATTTAATAATTAACAGTTTGGTTTTGATTAGTTTATTAAACGTGAAATAACTTCTATTTACACTGACTATGCGTTGTTTAATTCATTATTATTAATTTGTGATCACAAATATGTAAATACTTGAACTTGTTCAAATTTATTATTATCAATAATTATATCTTCATCGTTGTTCATTTGTTTCTTGAGACTGTCATATATTTCGTGTCTGCTGATTTATCAAGTCCTCTCTTATACACTAACTAATTCAACACATTTCAATTCCTTCCTACTTCTAGCAGTTATATCAATATCATCTGAATAAGCCGTTAATTGGACCATGCTTGTTCCAGTGTCCCCTGACGTATTCAATTTCAGCACTGCTGCTTCCAAAGACAGATTAAACAACAATGTTTACTGTTCATCTCCACTATTATAATTAATGGTGTGTCTATCTGTCTTTCCACTCGCACCGATAACTTGAATCCAACCAGGGCCACATAAATCATCTACCTAGAAGAGTTAAATCATTATACATTTGTTCTCTAGATTCACAGGCCACGCTTTGAGACATGATGGTCTTGAAAAATTAGCATTATAGGGGTAAGAACAGAAGACAGAGGCCTAAGAAAGAATACGCTAAGCACACTAGGGAGGATGTGGGATGTGGTAGTTATGTAGAAATGAAAAGGCTTGCAAGGTGGCATGTACGGTTGCTTCAGACCAGTTTAAGGACTGAGTTCTACAATAACAACAACTCTATTTAAACTATCGAAAACCTGCTTTAAATTAAAAAGTTATTATTTTGGTTAAAATAAAGGAAATTTTCTTGACTACGTGTTCAACATCTTACCTCTCGAACGTGTAATAAAGTGGATGGCATTGTACGACAACTTTGAAGACCTTCGACTTTCACCGCAAAACATCTTTAAGTCACATAAAAATTATCGTTGCACGAACGTATGACATCTAATGTTTAGCAATCCTTATGCAACTAGCGGCTGAAAGATTTAATCCTCCGTATCTTTCAAATAACGGTCTTCCATTGGGGTAGGGATACCAGGGAGGAGAAATAAAATTTATTTTTAAAAACTGCAGTCTGGAATAACTTGGGCACTAAAACAACTTATTAATAAACATGCCAGTAATTATTTGTGTAAATTATTTATAATATTAAAATATTATAAATAAATAAATAAAGTAGAGCACGTACGAAACTTGCGTGTAATATAGAAAAAGGCCAATTTATTATTATTATTATTTAATATAGCCCACGTTTGTGGAGGTCAATTGTAATAAAATAGGAAATGAAGGGGATTTAATAATTTATATTGGTTGGGCGACAATTATAATGAATAGAAATATTAATTTTCAATTTTATTTATTAATATAGAGCCAAGTTGGTGGAAGCCATTTATAATGAAATAGAAGTGAAATGGGGTTGAAATTATTTTAAAACTATTATTTAATTAAATTTATTCTTTGGTGATAATTGTGATAATCAACGTTTAAATTATCGGTTAAAAGGGATAAATTTATGTAAGGTTCGAAGAGAAAAGACTTCATTAATGAATTTAAGTATAATAACAATAAACTTAACATTTGATATGAAAACAATATGACACTTGAAAAAATGATTTAGAAATAAAGAAGGTAGAGAATTAATAATTTTATACTGATACTCATTACAATAAGGTCACCAAAAGAAGCAAAGTTTCTATGTCAAAGAGGTCTGAACTTTCGAAATTTTATATGAACGATACCGACGGAAGACTGTAGCTGTTTTCTCTGGTGCGACGGAGCATCTGGCTGCATGGATGACGACGAGGGATTTTTCTCCTCTCTTTTACAATAGCCAGTCGGCTACAATTTCAAATAGTACCCAATGGTTGGTGTTTTCAAAATTGCAGACAAAAGGAAAAGTTTTACCCGCTGAATGTGAACGAGTGTCTTCACACATGCTTTGCCTTAGTTACACAGTTAGCTGACTCAAATTGTCTACTCGTACCTTCCGACTTAACGGAAGCAATTTTTTGAATGGATGCCATTTATTTAAGAGAATGACACTCATCGTCAGTGAAAACCCTCTCCCGTATTGTATGAAGAAAGGTCAGTTTCATCGACCGATGTAACGCAAATACAAAAAATACTTTTCAGTTCTTCAGACCTTTCCTCGCGCCATTTTAATGTAATACTAGCAGTTCAAGTAAACAATATACAATTTACTTCTCGATACTTCACGTCACCTTTTAAAAATATTTTCCTTTCAATAGTAATAAATAAGGATACTTGTAATTGTACTACGTTTAGGCTAATGAATAAGCCTGCCAAATTTGCCACAGAAATATTTTAATAGAATAGTAATTAGGACATATTAATAAAAAAATGCTCACGACGTATCTTTCCTTTTTAGAAACTCTTCAGATTAAAATATAACAATTCTACAAGTCTTAATTCAGTAGAATGTTGATAATCCGAACTCATTGTGAACATTTGAAGTTCTGATATTCGATTATTTGGATAACGGTATGTATAAAATTTAAATGTATAAATAAGGTAATGCTATACAAAAGTGCGTTAAAATACAGGTTTCAATTTATTTCTGATTGTTACTGAAGAGACCTATTAACCCATTCAGCCCGTATGACGTGACGTTCGGAACTCGGCCTTTAAATCCGCTGACGTGAACTGAGGACACTTGTGTTAGCTTGCTTGATTTCTTGTGACATTGGGAGACTGATTTTCCTTCATTAGTTTACTTTTTATATACATTTAAGTGTAAAAATATATTCATATTCAGTTGAGAGCACAATGTGTTTATATACACGGTATTTAAATATGAGCTGATTGGAGTAAAGACAACAGCAGGAACAAATAATTTCTCTTGCAGGTAGAATTTATGAAAAACCCGTAGGTTTTAACGAAATCTTGAAGAAATGTGTTTGTACTTTGGCAGTTAAGATCCTATTAGTATCTTCGCTTTCAGAAAATATTTTGTACAGAACATTAAGTTAAAAAAGTTATGCCCTTAAAATTAAAATGGTTATTTGACGTTTCGGATAGCTGACGTTGGATAGTATTTTAGAAACAAAATATTTGTAATACAATTATGTGAATAGTAATTGAACAATACTTAAGGTTTATTTCTTGAAATATCAATATATACTTAATTTTTTGTGAAGAAACTTACTGAAATTATGTGCGTTACACACTGCAGCCGAAATGACTAATATACTCAATGATGTTGAGAATATTGTTGATATCTAAATTTAACAACGGAAAACCTTTACATTAAATGATAAAAATAGTTTACAATAACAGGCAATCATAAATATGATATAAGTTATTAGTACCATTTTTCACATGGATGTCTTAATAAGCTAACTGGAAAATGTATAGGGGAACTGCGATAAAGTTGGTTGGATTGGACCCGAATGATATTTATTCCAATTTTTCCATTGCAGATTCCGAATGCTTGTCAGCGCATCTTCAGATAAAGGATTACTTTCAATTAAGATCTACATCAATTCTGTTCTCCATTCGAACATTATTGACATTTATTTTTATTCGCGTGGATTATTATTGATAGCGAACGTAGGTATGTAGTTGGAAAATAAGAAGAGAGGCAGATTATCTTTGGAAGTCAGAGAGAGGTGTTCTGTAGTATGGAGGGCGAGATGTTGGTTGATAGAGATGGCAAATATGGTGGTTGAATATTTGTTAAAATTCAGGAAACCAGTGACGGAAAGTTTATGTAAGTACGCTTGTAAACAATATCGGCAATTTGGAAATAATCCAGTTATACAAGTTGACATTATTCATTTGTGTAACGATAATATATTCTGAGATATTATACTCTACGGATTGTCATAATTAACTTTGAGAGCTGGTAATTCGACGAAATAATATTATATTGTAGATTAAACGATAACATTTAATCTTGGCGTCCAGAGAGATAATTTATTTAACAATTTAATGAATTACATTACAAACTACTAGATTCTAATAAGAATCGTTCGATTGGAATTTATCGTGGATAGGTTATGTAAGCGCTTGATGACGCAACAACAGCTGACGAATACGTTGGCGGTATTGAACTCGTCTCTATATTAAAAAAAAATTACGAATACGATACGTAAAGCACATTCACCTGATAATCTTGGTTAAGATCGATAGTGTAATGTCACAATTGTCCCAAATAAATTGGCACCAATCCCGGTAAATCAAATAGAGTATTCCTTTCTCTAAAATCTAACGGTTTTGATAAACGGAATTATTTGACCCCCAATTTAATTAAATGAATCGTCGATTACCTTGGCGTTTCGTGAATGACCATAAATGGATAAACACGGAAAAGTCTGTTACTTTACGAGAAACGGTTTATTAAGGGACAAAACAGGAAAAGGTTCGTCAATGGTAAGTTACGGAATAGAACGGAATTGGATTGAAACGAACTGCATAGAAACGTTTAAGAATAAAAAAAATTAATACAGTTTGAAGTTGTGGAGAACTTTGAATTCTCGCTTCTTTGTACACTCCCTGTTTTAGAGATATATTATTTAATTTTTATCATTTGTAAATGGCTTCTTTAATGTCGAAGTCCGATGCTGCTCCTGTAATTATAAAGTAAATTATGCAGTAATGTATCAGAAGCTAAGTATGTATAGGTTAATAAAGCTCATGGAGTCGTGGTTATGGAGAAACCGAGACTTCAGAACAGAGCGAACGCAATTCACTGACTGTTGGGTAACTTCAACTCCCACTACTAAACCAGCGCTTACGTTAAGAGATTGATTCATCGTATAGTATATATATAATCTTACAGTTTTGACTTTTAACTCACTATACTTACTTCTATTACTGACTGATTCATCGTATAGTATATATATAATCTTACAGTTTTGACTTTTAACTCACTATACTTACTTCTATTACTGACTGATCTAGATTTCCACCGTGATACAGCTCTTCTAGATATTCCCTCCATCTTACTGCCTTTTCTTCTTACTTACTTCCTCTTCATGGATTAGGCTATTGCCTGTTCCGACCTCAATCTTCATTCCATCTCTTTCTAGGACGACCGACATCCCTTTTTCCAATAGAATGGTGGCTTTTACAATTAGCTCTATTTTAGTAAATTCTATCATTCAGTGTGAATATATCTAGCTGCTTCCTTATTTCATTTCTTATTTTATTGCTACGGGAATATCCTTTCACAGATCTAAGAAATCTCATTTCCGATGCTTGTATCTTACTCCTATAATTTTTTTTATTCACCCATGTTTCACTTCCATACAACAAAGTTGGCGCAGCCATCGTCTTATAAAATTTAAGTTGGGTATCCTCTTACTTTTCCTTTTAAAGTTCGTCGAATTGTCCCACACATAAATTGAAATCGATGAAGCTTTTTCTTCATATATTCGTCATTATCAGATAATTCACAACCAAGATAGACAACTTTGAAACTTGTTCTACTGGTTGATTATTAATTACTATCGTCGCTCTTTTAGGATACTTCCCTTGCCATGCCATTACTTTTGTTTTCTTTCTAGATATCTGCAGATTGTAATTTTTGTAAATAATAATTCATGTATCGATTTCTGAAGGTCGTATTCATTTTCTTGTAAAATAAATTGATCATCGGCAAAAAGGCATAGTATTTACGTATATGTCGTCATTCAACTTTGTTTCTGGGGGGACAGATTTCTTCCTTTCTCTGACTACTTCATCTATATCTATATATTTATATTAAAGAGAGTTGGGGAAATACTACATCCTTGTCGTACTCCTTGATTTATTAGTACTTCTTCAGTCAAATTATGTCCCAAATCTAGCACAATTTCAGATCTACGATATATATTTATTATGACTTGGATAGCCTTTTCTTCTTTATCTAGAATTCTCATCTTCTCACATAATGTTCTCACATAATATTTTCCTCTCATCGAATGTTTTCCCTTTCATCATGAAATTTTCAACCACATCTCTTGTAGCCAAGCCTCTTTGGCTGCTTTGCACTTCCAAACTATCTCATTCTTCAGTCATCTGTATTACTCTTTACCATTTTCATCTCTCTCGTTTTTAAATTAACGCCTTTCATCAACCATTTTTATTGTGTCATCCATGCTTTCCTATTGGTCTGAGCTTTTCTTCCTATTTTATCGTCGGCTGCACCAGTCAGTTCGTCCTTCAAGAGTTTCATTTTCTCTTCTATATTTCTTCTTTCTGCATTAATGTTCTCGCGATTTGTTTTTTGAACGTCTGAAGCACCTGTTGTTTCAGTTTTTCCAATTTGTTTTAATTCCTTTGTCTTGCTTGCATTTCACAATCAACAAATTCCGAGTTCACATCTGCTCCTGGGTAGGTTTTGCAGTCCAGAACATTATTCTTATATCTCTTTCTTTAATAAGAAGTAGAATTTCAGACGAATTGTAGACAATCTAATTTAATTTCTAAACACCTAAATTATATTAATATAGATACTCATAATATCAAAATTTTCAACAAAAAATTGGATTTAATGCCAATAAAAGTATAATATACTTACAAAAAATAAGAACAGTCCATGATGATAAATCATCCACCTTTATAAACGTGTTATCCGCTTAGAATTTACCTGATGAAGTTCACAGATATGGACGAAACGTCTTGAATGTATTAAATAAATATAATTTATTTTTTGTATTGATTTTTTATACTTAATTGTGGGATTATTGATTTATTAAGCAAAATATGTATTTAATTATTTTTCAAGTCGACAAGTTGCCCTCGATGCCTTCTCTAGAGTATTTTGTACCTTGCATAGCGGAGAGTACGGCACCAGGAAAGGGAGGCTCCGCGTCTTCCTTGTGAAAGTCTGTGCTAGTCACGGAAACGGAGTACACGGCTATGAGCATTACCGCTTCGGCAACGCACAGCTCTGATTACAGAATGAGCAGAGTCTTCTCAGATCCCGGAAAAGTGATTTTCTATGATTCCAGAGTCTTCTCAGATCCTGGGCATGTGATTTTCTATGAGTGTCATCCCTCACTGACGTCTCTTACGTAGTGGCAATCGTCTGCATATTACGTAGAAGTTGATATGGAAGTAGTTAAGGTTCTAATGTCGTGGTCGTTTTAATTAGGGAACTAGTTGGTGGCGACGTAGCAAGCAAGAAAGCAAGCCCATTAACGCCGGCCTTCAGGGTTGATATGCAGATGATCCTCCTCTAGAGTCACTGACCGTGGATGAACTCTAACGGACGCAGGGCTCCATCATTCACATCAGCATTCGGCCTCAGAAAATCACGAACTGGAACAATGACGGAAAAGTTGAATTTCGCCAAGTTCCTTAATTATTACAAGTAGCGCGAAAAGATTCTAAAACCAGTGCTACCGGAACTCACATAAAATTGTACGCTGGTAGTAATAAATGAATGAATCGTAACTAGGCAACGTTTTAGTTACTTGAACTTCTAATACTCGGAATAATTTTTGATAATAGAGTATATATAAGGTGTTGTTATGCGATGTGTGAACAACTGAAATTGGGACGTTTCAATATATATTTATATTGTTTTTCGGATTTCAATTTTACCAAATAACCGGCAGGCGTACTGCAGTAATATTTTGGGATAATGCTTTTACCAATGATAAATGAGTGTGTGACCCGACAATAGATGTTTGTCATCGTCAAGATAAAGGAGTCGAAAATAAATGAGGTTCTTTTTATTGTAGTTGTCAGTTCTCAGACTGGTCCATGCTAACCTATTCTGCGCTCCAGCCTTTTCATTTCTACATAATTACCACATCCCACATCCTTCTTAATCTGTTTAGCGTATTTCATTCTTGGATTCCCTCTTCTCTTCTTACCCCACACACTTCCACCTAACGCTAATTTTACTAAACCCTCGTGTCTCAAAACATGGCCCAATAATCTATCCCTCCTCTTGGTCAAAGTCCACTATATTGTTATCTCTTCTCTTATTCTGCTTAGAACTTCCTGGTTAGTTACTCTCTCCTCCAATCTGATTTTAAGAATTATTTTATAGCACCACATTTCGAAAGCTTATATTTTTTCCTTTCTGCAACTCCTACCGTCCACACTTCGCACCCATCTGACGCCACACTCCATGCGAACATTTTTCGTAAAAAATTCCTAATATTCATACCCATATTAGCCGTAAGTATATTCCTCTTTTTTTTTGCGAAAGCCTTACTTGCCTTTACTATTCTACTCTATATGTCTGCTATACTTCTACCATCCCTAGTTACTATGCTGCCCAAGTAGCAGAATTTCTTAAATTACTTCATAATATCTGTTCCCAATATAACAACCTTTATTATTTCACTGTTTCCCGTACTACACTCCATTACCTTGGATTTGCTTCTATTAATCCTTATGTTGTACTCTTCCTTCAGGATCACGTTCATGCCATTTATTATGTCTTCAGTCTTCCTCTGACTCCCATTTATTCTCCTTGTTGTATGATTCACTTTTCATATCCTTTTTTTTTAACTTTCTTCGTCGCATGTTCTATATGTGTTAAACAGCATAGGCGAAAGACTGTATCCTTCGTACTCTTGATTTCTGTTTTATTTTCTTGCCTTTAAATTATAATTACTGCTACCTTATTATGTAAACTGAGTTGAAGACTGGATGACGCGTGACCAACATATTATAGTTTGAACGAAGTACACATAACGGATTTGATTTTGATTTGTTTATACCATCATTTTTTCGAAGCTCTTTAAAATAGAAGCAACGGAGATACCTAGATACGAAAATTCCTGCGGGAAGGGTCCTGCTCCTTTGGTAAGATATCAAGAAAAGTTTTCCCACGAATTACGGATCAACACATACATTTTTAAAGATCTTTTAATAAATAAGAGTCTAAAAGTCATAATAATTTGTCCATGAATATGGCCAGTACGTTTTCGAAGAGTACCAGTGACTGTTACTACAATATTTATGCACCAAAGGTCAAATAAACTTATTACAATCTAATACGTTAACTTAGGAATCAACATTATATGGCAGGATTAAGGACCAATCCTGGGAGAGGGCCTGCTATCCTGATTTCAGGTCAGTTGCAGTGTTCTTTGTCAGTAGTAGGTTGATATGAATTTTTATTCCTTCGTAGTACTTTATTCTGCGCTCCTGTATGACGGACTGGATCCAGGGAACGATTGGTGTCGTTTGCGACGTAGCGAGTAGAATAGTCAGCTAGTGTAACGGCTCCCTGCGTAGAGTCTCAGCTGAGATGAATGGACTGCTTACTCCGTGTGGTGGGTCAGCAAAGGTGGATCATCCACAACTCGTTTCGCTGTCTGAAATTTAATATCCGGCGTTAATTTCTTCACAAAACATTTTATTTAATCCGCTTCCTTTGCAGATCAATTAAGACAATGAAGGTACTACAAACTATAAGTTGTACACGTAGTCGGATATATATATATATATATATGTTTAAATGACTAGTTAAGCGGTAAATTTTTTTGAAAAAAATATACAAGTTAATATTCTATAAAACATAAAAATTATAAAATAGACGAAAACAGATCAGGGCTAAGTTGATTAAATATAAAACGCACTATTTTCTGATAGATTTTTCGTTTATTTAGGTATAGAAGTAAAATTAATAGAATTTGAAAAATCCTATTTAAAATTTATAAAAAATCAACATAAGCACAGATATTTACAAAATACAGTAGCAAAGAAGTAAATATGTAGCCAAAATGCACAATAAGTTAACATTTACATCGATTTCAAATCAATTAACGTCTGATATTAAAATACTTAAAAGAAATAATTAAAAGACCAGTTTCTTTCAGACTGTTTATTTTTAATTAAACGACGTTTCGGTGCATATTCGCACCTTCTTCGGGAACTTTCACGGAAGAAGGTGCGAATATGCACCGAAACGTCGTTTAATTAAAAGTTAACTGTCTGAAAAAAAACTGGTCGTTTAATTGTTGCATTTACATAAATGTATTAAAATTAATACAAATTGAAGAAAAATTTGAAACTTAATTAGGTAAGTATAGTAATATTCAAAAAATACATTAAAATTAATTTTCATGATATAATTTCTTTAAAGAGGCTGAAATTTTGTAGTCTAAATATATTTTAACATGTGTGGAGAAAATTTGTTACAATAAATTATATCAAATAAATTAAAAACTGATAATTTGATTTTATAAGGTTAAAATGTCTTCAATTAGTAGGTTCAAAATTTATGTAGCATGATAGAAAATTATTTTAAATTCACGGTCTGGCTCCAGTTATAACCGAAATTGAGTTTTAAAAAGGTATTACTAGATGTTTTACGTCTGTTTTAAATTAAAGAGAATAATTAGACGACCTTTAACAGACAGGATTTTAATTACGTAAGCCGACATTTCGGTACCTCTTTGTACACTTTAAGGAAACAGTTCAATCTCCTAACAGAACACTTCAGTGTCTATGTGCCTCGGAAGAAATAGTCAGTGCTAGTGTGTGAACTATTAGCTAACCCCTGTTTCTGATTAATTAATTGTTTGTTCTGTTAGAAGATTTAATTGCTACCTTGTAGAAGGTACGTCATAAAAAACCTAACTGTTAAATGCCATCTCATTATTTCATTTAAAAATGTACTCCTTAAAATTAATCAATTATGTGTGATCTGACTTATTGGGCATTATAATTACTTATTTTCTTTTTATATATATATTAAAAAAAACAATGACGTTAGTTTAAAGTCAAAGAACTTAGTAGCCTTGCAGCAGTAGTAAGATCTAAGGTAAAGTATTATTGAAATATTTGTTATGTTACCATAAATCCGAGAAAACACAGTCCAGGACGAAAAAATTTGACTCTGGGACCTGTATTTATAATTAAATTGAATGTGTTATCATGCATTGATACCATTTAGTACTGAATAAATTTTATTAGCTGCAGAAGTCTCAAAATTCTGTACGAAACTTTGAAACTTATATAAACTGTTGAATAAAATAATTATATTTTTGACTTTTGGCAGATTTTATTTTTATATGTTAGTTTGAATATGTCAGAGTAATTTAAATATTGAATTATCGCAATTGTACCAAAATACTAACGTAAAGAAAGTATTTATTGAGTTTGAAAAATTTAGTGGGTGATTAATAGTGATTGTCCGTATATTATTAGGAGAAGAATGACTTCAATGATGTGGGACATTTGAAGAGATTCGGGGTCCTTAACGTATTATTTATTTCCTAATAAGAAAGTGAAATTAGTCACATTACGTGTTTTAATTACATCTATTATCTGAATATATTTTAATAAAAATATTTGTTCACTTCATCATTACAAACACTATTCTTAATAGTTGAAATAATTCGTATTTTATACAAACGTACCATAATATGGGGTTAAGATTACATTCCTTATGACCCATAAATCGTGTACAGAGTAGAAACAGATGATAATCGACAATTGTTTAGCTCACATTTGAAGTTGATTATTTCTTAGTCTTTAGTTTTGACCTGAGGTTTGTAAAACTTATTACTTGAACAAATTTTGACTTACTTCCCAAAAAAATTTGGAAATACAGTCCACTTAAATACCTAAACGGACACAGAATTAAGTTTCAAGTGAACTGAATTTGAGAATACTAATGCTATTCAAATTTAATAATTACTTGGTTTTAGAATGGTCTAAAGTAAATAAATTAATGTCCTTCCTTAATAAGTCAGCTTTTAGAATGTATACTTTCCCACTCCGGTTCGCTGCCACCTCAACTTCATTTTACGCGTGAAGAGGTATTTTTGAAGGAATGCACTGGTGACTGTAGAATTTCTAATTTCTTTCCAGGCCCTAATGCTCACCTGGATAAACTTTTTATCGGAAATTTGACTCATTTTCCAGTTAGATGCCACTGAAAATACTACGTAAAATGATTTTTTTCTACATAACTCTATAAATGACATTTATAAATGCGTATTACACTTTGAGGAATATGACAACTATTTCTTTTGTTTCTTCTTCCTCTCCTGATGAAGCGTTTTTTTATTTTATATTCTAGCCACGAATTAGCCTGAACAACAAGGATCGTCTTTAAAGCAACCTGTCTCTTTTTATATACTCTATTTTGCAAAGACTCGCCGAGTCTAATTCAGCCTAGGAACTTGAACAAACAAGAATTGTATTTTAACAATAAACTGGAACCTCATAATTTTATAATTGGAGATTTTTCAATAATTGTTCTTTAATGCTGTCAGATCACATCAAATAAGTAAACGGCAGTTAGTGATTAATTTAGGAATGCTTAATTTTTATTTCTGCGATTAATTTTAGATATGGTGGCACTGTAAAACGAAATGTTCAAAGCCAATACAGAACTATGGAGAATGAAGAAAATTTCAATTAAACATTAATAATGCTACTGCTATTAATTTTCGGTTGTCGTTGAACCATTTTATTTATATTAAAGTTTATTTGGGGCCAAAAGCTGACAAACAATTAGTGAAACATAACAAACTATAATTTAAAATCAGCTACACGTTTCGGTCCTGATCTGGACCCTTTTCAGGTTGAACTAAATAACAATGCACAAAAATTATTATATTCCAAAGATATTACAGCAGAGCCAAATTTATAGTAATGAACTAGAAGACTAAATTTAAAAAAGCAAAGTTAATAATTATACATTTGATACACTATATCGGGATTTATAATTACTGTCTATGTCTAAAATTTGGAAATTATCCCAGTAAAATCCCGATTAGTTTCAGAAATTATTCACATTGAACACAACATTAATACACTGAATGTAAAAGCTGACACGGATTTGCTCAGTACTATATATATAATGTCTTAACAAGTAGTTGATTTTAAATTATAGTTTGTTATGTTTCACTAATTTATTATCTGTTTTTGGACTATTTAAACTTTTAAAAAACTTACAGACAATAATAACTATTATATTTTATTTATACTCTGTAAATTGTAGTCCAACAATAAGTCGCTCAAATTGCTTCATGAAATGCATTTCGATATATCGTATCCATCTTTTTACTAAAGAAAAAATTTCCAAAATCTGTTCTATTTTTGGTTTACGTTATTTTTCATTATCGTTGTACTCGATAATGCTTAGACCTATTTAGTTGTTATAATAAAGTTACGTATTATTAATACGAATAAATAGGTTTCAAATGCCTTACTTCCCCCATAAATTATGAAAATCATTTCGTTTCGTGGCTTTAGGCCAAGATAAGATTCAAATGGTGCTGTTGTTCACTTCTAATTCTAAGTATAATAGCCGTACTTATTATTATATTGGCCACCGTTTCATTTCTTCAAATCTTTTCGAAAAGTAAATGCTGTAAAATTCTTCTTCTGTGGGTAACTAACAGTTTACTCAGTGACGTGATTTAGGAGTTGCGAGTCGGCGGGTTTCTATTGCACAACCACCTGTTGATATTGTCCAAATACCTGGAAAACCTTTCCCTCGTCAAGAGTCACTGATGACAAATAGAAATCGACGTGCAGTTGTCCTGCTGACGAACGAGTATCTAAATATTTGGTGGCAAGCTCTTTGATTTTTACGTTCGTGACTTTTACGCTGAAATGTGATTTATTCTGAATCTAGATGGGTGCCCGACGTAGACCAGGTGCTTATTTGTATTCGCCCGTTAGAGTATATAATTCGACACAAAAACCTTTCGGTCAAAATGCGATTCATATAGCATCGAGCACCTCTGTTTTTGAACACGCATATTTTCACGCCTTCCCATCCCTACGGAATATGGCGTCACCATGATGAATGTCAGAGAGAGTGAAAATATCTCCGGTACTTTAATGGAGTCAAGAATACACGCGGTGATAAATACCCCCTTAAGGTTGTAAAAATTCTCCCTGTGCCCTAACGGTGTCACAAATACTCACGGTTCATTTGCCGTTATTTATTTAGTTCCGCCAATCATGTCACGCAAATCACAAATCTCTCAAACATGTCTCTTATTTTCGTATAATTAGCAACCAATTTAAAAAGCCTTTCAGAAGAACACGAAATTTAGCGAACCGCATTTTTTTTAAACGCGTTAACTTTAAAGCATATGGGACCTGTGCCCCAAACTTAAACTACGTTTTACTGTATAAAACAAATGTGAAATTATCACGAAATCCGTCAACTCTTCAATTGAAAAATATATTAATTATGTGTAATGTCGTTAATTCATTCAAATTATAACTTGAAATTATTTCGTCAGTCTTTGCAATCTATTAAATTATAATAAAAAATACCTATTCTCTTTCGTCACTGTTCGATATTTCCGAAACTTAGTTACTGCCGCCCAAAGGAGAAAGGCAGTAAGTCTAAAAAACTGATTTTGAGAAATAAATGGATAAAGTTTTTTTGAGCTTCGACATGTACATAAACCCCTTATTTCTTTGAAAGTGGTTTCATCCGTACCAAGAATATGAATTTGTCATTATAAATGGATTATAAAATATTTATCCATGCAATATTTTCAAAAATCGAAAATTTTTACTTACTGCCTTTCTACTTTGAACGGCAGAGTATTACAGTATATAATTGGGGAAAGTCGACCATAATAATGTGCTGTGGTTCCGTGAAATATGTTATGTTAGAAAGCTGTTCTAAATAAAATATACAAACATACCTATTAATAAAAATCTTTCTTATGGTTTATCATCATCCCTCCATGTGTCCGTATTTTGCAGGTTATAATGGATCAAAAGTGAGAGCACGGCACTGTAACAAATATTACGTCATAGACCCATACTGACTCAAACATATATTTTTTAATTATTTTTCCTTCCAGGATAGCGCTATATTTTTCTCACCCCCTTCATTTCCCCAATGTTTTAAAGGATATTTTGAAATTTGTCCACGCGTTTAAATTTGTATAATGAATATACCAGCAAACATACATATATTTTTTATTGTATAGATAGATTAAAATTGGTCTGTCCATTGACACATTAATTTTTCGCATGTTGTTGTTGCATTATTCAGTACTTAGACTGGTCTGATGCAACCCTCCATGCTAACCTATTCTGCGCAGACTAATTTATTTGTTTCATCAATACAGTCGAACAGGATTTTAACGAACTCTTCTATAACGAGGACCCGTTTTTTTTAAATTTCAAGTTTCTGTGTATGATTTGACCTGTATATAGTAAGGGAGGACCGATTATAACGAACTGCTGCAATCAGACGGAAGTGTGAACAATACATCAACACTATCGCTGACTGTGTACCGTGACTTATTTTTTGCCTTCAAATTCAGACCCTACGTTCTGAGTTACTATGGGCCGGAAACCAAAGAGTTTAATATTGGCTGGGAAACTTTCTATTCATGACAATTTTACAGAGTTACACACCGTCCTGCCCTTTGTAAGACCTAGAGTGCAAAAGTATCAGTTAAAATTCTATAGAAACTTGCTGTTTTTTGTTATGGTATTCAGTTCTGAGACTGGTCTGATGCAACCATCCATGTTAACATATCCTGCGCAAGCCTTATTATTTCCGCATAACTACCACTTCCCACATCGTCCCTAATCTGCTTAGCGTATTCCACCCTTCCTCCCTCTTCTGTTCTTACCTCACACAAGTCCCTCTAACGCTAATTTTGGAAGATCCTCATGTCTCAACTCGTGACCAGTTAATCTATCCCTTCTCTTGGTCCATTCTCTCTTCCCCTATTCTACTTAGAACTTCCAGGTTAGTTACTCTATTCACCCATCTGATTTTCAACATTCGAAAGCTTCTATTATTTTTCTGTCAGCAACTCCTACCGTCGACAATCCATACGAACATTTTTAATAATGATTTCCAAATATTCATACTTATATTAGCCGTAAGTAAATCTCTCTTTTTTGCGAAAGCCTTCCTTTTCTGTGGTATCCTAATATTTATGTCTACTAAACTTCTACCATCCCTAGTTATTACGCTTCCCACATAGCAGAATTCCCTAACTTCCTTCAAAATATCCCTTTGTTTCCCACTATTTCCCATACTACACTGCATTACATTGGTTTTCCTTCTATTAATCCTCGTGTTGTACTCTTCCTCCAGGACCATGTTCATGTCATTTATGTTTTCCAAGTTCTTCTTGACTCCCCTAATACCACAAATCATCAGCAAACCTTAGGGGTTTTATTTTTACTTCTTGCAGTTTGATTTCGTTTCCATATTCATTTTTAACTTTCTTCCTCACCTGTTCTATATATAAGTTAATGATATTGGAATCGAGAAACCAAAAGTGTCTTACGATCAGTGAAAAACTTATAATAAAAAGAAAAATCGACAACGGCGTTAAAGACGTTGATTTTTACACCGAAATTTGGATTGTCATCTTCTACAGTCTCGTCGTTACTGAAGAATAAAATGGTTTATTTTTCTTCCTTCGAAAAGTGCAAGAAAAATTAAACGTTGTAAATTTTTTATTTTAGCTTAGTTTAATTATGTAATGAATTTTGATTTTTCATAATAATAAAAAACAGTGTATTTTTTCATCAATCTTTGGAAATAGACGCAAAACCCGGATATAACGGACTCCGGTTCGATGCGGCACCATGGCGCTCATTATAACCGAGTTCACTGTATTTTCATTTTTTACAGATGGAAATGATAAACGTATTATTGATTTTGACCCTTTTATTTGTTTCTCGTGTGTTGTGCCGTGTGTAAGGAGTCGTTATGCAGCCGGTGTAGAGCTGAGAGGCGGAATTGGCCGAGGCCTGTGTTTGGGGAAGTGCGGTACAAGACGCACATGGAATCGAAGCGGAACTAACGACTTGGCATCCGCACGCATGTAGACCGAGGAGAGTTTCTCCCGTCCTTAGCCATTGCTCCTGTTGCTCTACCGACACCGTGGCTTCTAAACACACTGCCCCCGGTGGCTATGTCGTCACTACGCTAATGAGAGCCTGTGGTGACTGTTTGCACAAGGCCGCTGTTAGTCACTCTCTCCAGGGGAGTGACGCGACGAATCACTTATTTTCCAGAAACCTATTGAACGGTTCGAAAATACCGACGATCTTGTAGCATGATTATCAGCACGGAAATTATTTTTCCTTTGTACATGAATTATTTGGACAAATTTGTCTATGTGCAATATAAAATCTGTAGTAAATTATTACAAAAGGCAATACTGCACTCTCAATAAAACTATTTATTATATCTATTAGCTTTCGCCCATTACTTTGGCTCACTATAAATCAATTGTAAAAGCAAATGATTCGCTTACTATTTAATATAAAGGATATTAAGTATAATATTGTTAATTATTTCAAATTATCACTTGAAATTATATCATCAAAATTTAAAAATCATCAATCCAATCTATAAAAAAGTATAATGATTGAAATTGTTGTATTTGGATATTATTAAACACACCAAGTTAAGAACCTAGGACTCACAAAAATTCTCACTTGAAATCATTTCGGCATTTTTTGAAATTGACAAGTCTTTTATAAAGTTTATAAAACTTACCAATGTTTTTTTTATCACCATTTCATATATATAAAATTTCTAGTTTCGGATATAATTACGCAAAAGTCGAGTTTGAAATCTGCCGTTGTTCCGTATATATCATGTTAAAATGCTGTTCTAAATAAAGCGGAAATATAAAAACTTACAGACATATATATATATATATATTCTAAGTTAGATTATAGACTGAAGTGATTTACACTACATAAATGCATGGATACGAATAACTTATCGGAAAACAGACGTTTTATTTGGTCAACCTGTTTTTAGGAATAATTTACCCTATGTTATTAATTAAAAATTAAAAATAATTAAAAAAAATAATCACATAAATTGGATTTATGTAAATTAAGTATATGATATATGTATATATATACATATATCATATATCATGTTATATCATGTTAAAATGCTGTTCTAAATAAAGCTGAAATATAAAAATTTACAGACAAACTTTCGTTTAGATTGTCATCATCCTTCCATTTGTTAGTGTTTTGAAGTATATAATTGTTCAAAACTGAGAGTATGATACTGTAAATATGGTGCCTGGGGGAGGGGTAATATTAATTTAAAAGAAAAACGAAAGAAAAAAGGAAAAACAATTTAATTCAATTAAATTTAACAATCGATAGTAAAAAAATCAAATAATTCATTATAAAAATTGTGGGCCGGGTACTTCTCAAGTCAACGGAGAGTAATAGTTTCTCTAAGGATCTAGTGGGAATAATAAAAAAACATATGTGAATTTGTACATCATCGCTCTGCTGGAAATCAGTTGACTCTAGATGTTGGTGCATCTCGTGGATACTCGTTCGCTGCGGTCGCCCACAATCAGCCATTTGTAGATGAAGAGAATCCTCAAGATGATTTACGAATACTCAGCAATTCTGCAGACTTGATAATCAACGAAATTAATGTAAAAAGTACAAATGTCCAAAAATGTATCACTGTATGGATCTAACGAAAAATCTCCAAAAAGTCTCAACTTCAACTCCGCAATTCCATATGTTGTCTATCTGGTGGGGTTGAAGGTGTGTCCTTCCAGCAAAGTTGGAGTAATCCTTCTTGCATTTTTATTGGTGACCTTGTCAGTTCAGTTAGTCCCTTTACTCGGCCAACTGTCCTGGCTGCGGCCTTTCCATACAAAAAGTGTCCCGGAGCTATTTTTTCAATTTCAATGATTCGTCACGGACTCTTTCCATATCCTGTCGTTTACTGCTTATTGTCACAAATGATATCTTTTTTATGTTTGCGGAGTGCACACGTGAAGTTACCCTCGATGTACAACTTTTATTTACAAGTAACAAACTCAGGCACACTTTTTATGCCTACAGGGGATACCCTGTCAGTTTTCCTTTCCTAAATATTTTAGCCAATGGTAGTAATGGTACATCATTCCCGTTTCTCGTCTGTCTATATGTTTCATCTCAATTGGATGTTAAAATTAACCAACCGTGTTCATTATTGCTTTGCCATTGGCTTGGTAAGCAACCTAGCCCGCTTCTTCAGATTATAACGATATATACATATATACACAAAAATAATAAAGGCAAAATACACGTTATAATTGGGATGATTCTCTTTTTTTTTGTGGGTGTAAATGCACACAACATTAACAATTAGATGCCATATTGATAGAAAATTAATATTGTGGAGTCCCCGGTATTACGTATGTGTAAATGCACGGTGACGTCATAGTCATTCGCATGATAGCCCATTCTCATATTTTTAAACTATAAAGCTTTATACGTTTGCGATAAGGTTTTTACAGTTTTTATTGTATATGTATACAAAGGTCTGTTGCGTTTTATCTACGCGTTTATATCTCTATACAGACTATACATACATAATTTTTATTTTTTACATAGAAGATAGATTTTTTATATGCATTAATGCGAATATTTGCCGTTTTTAAGGAACTCTATCCGTGTCACACTTGCGCAGTAATTAATTCATTATTCTCCTTTCAGTAATGTGTTTATTGGTCAAACGACTCTTCTCCGGGACATTATTTAAGGACGAAATAATTCTTTCAGAAGCAACAGAACCTCGAATAACAATATTTTCTCTGATTAATGAGAAACCTGGTGTGCAAGTTGATTTGTTGCCAAAAAGAAGTCAGAGGATCACCGTCCTTCACAACACAGTCAACCCTTCTTCTCCCTTCCTTTCCTATACTATTAAAGGGTAATTATCAGTTTATGGACCATGGTTATGTAGCCTGTTCGCCTCGCCCCCCCTCCAAAAAAACTAAAAAACACAACATAAGCTTTTGTTTAGTTCTTGAGGAATGTCATTTTCAACTTTAGACAATGTGACCACGTTACTAAAAGAAACATCCACTTTACTGACTAATTGTATGAATGGTTATGAATTTTTTTAATTTACATAAATCCAATTTATGTGATTATTTTTTTGCTTTTATTGAATTTTTAATTAATAACATAGGGTAAATTATTCCTAAAAACAGGTTGACCAAATAAAACCTCTGTTTTCCGATAAGTTATTCGTATCCATACATTTATGTAGTGTAAATCACTTCAGTCTATAATCTAACTTAGAATAAAGATTAACTATTCCGTTTTATAATAACAAGAGATTCGATCTTATTTAAGAGACACACCTTAAAACACAGAGTGAACTTATTAATTTTTTAATTTGGTCACTCTGCTTTTTAACTTTTTTTGTAACATAATGTCGTTATTATTTATCGTTTTATCAATAAAATTATCGATCTGTTTAAAAATAAACATTGGTATCTCGTCCTCTTTGCGTTTCTTCGTTTTGTTTTCAAATTTGTCTTCCTGTATAGTCAGTTTTTGTGTGGAAAATTTTTTAGCAGCCTTACGCTCCGGAGAATGATGTAAATGAAACATAGATCCTATCTTTCTGCCTTCTGCTTAGCAACGCTTCCACCCTAAACCATCTACTTAATCTTGTCTGTGATCTACTTCTTGTCTCACAGACCTTGGCCTTCCTCTCTGAAGTATTCTTCAACCTATCCATGAAGTATATCCTTTAGTATTTGTGAATTACTTTATTTAACATATCTGAATCTCAGAATATGGAATGGAAAGTTTTTCGAGAAAATACTCGTTTTAATTTTGACTTGCAGATTGATCCCTATAAACATTGCAGAAAGACCAAAATAAGTACTTCTTGCATAACCTTCATGTAGCCTGTTACCTCCCCTTCCCCGAAAAAAATACTTGATTAGGATCGTAAAAGAAAAATGATATCAACGACTCTTTCAAATTCCCTTCCTATGTTAAGAGTTAAAGAGCAGTACAGAAGCCTGAAGAATTAGATGGATAGGAAGTGAAAATCGAACAAAGGGGCTTGGTTTCAAAAAGAATTCAAAGCGGTTGAAGATTTCACAGTGAAACTGTAAATAGAAAAAGAAAATCAAACAAACATTCGGAGAGAGAAAAAATATCAGCAAGAACATCAGGGGAGCAGATGGGTAATTAATTTTGGGTAAAGAAGAAATGCGGAAAGATGGAAGGAATATCTAGAAAAACTGTAACACGGCGAGAGAAGAGAAGGTGGATGATGAAGAGTTGGGGAGCAAAATTTTAAGGTCGGAGACAGATCTGGACAATGGTAATGCGCCAGGAATTGATAAGATCATCGGGCGAACAAGCAATATCATGACCGTTCAGGATACTTTGCGAAATCAATGAAACAGGAATAATACCAGAAGATTTCAGTAACAACGTAATTATCCCTATGCCGAAAAGACTAGGGCGAACAGCAAAGGACAATTAGTTTAGTATGTCATGCGTGTAAAATATTAACGAAAATAATGTATAGGAGGTTGGAACGTCAAGTAGAATGAGAGTTAGGAGAAGATCAGTTTGGTTTTAGGAAGAATGTAGGGACAAGAAAAGTGATATTGACTTTGCGTCTAATTTTAGACACAGGATAACAAAACACTGACTTACGTTCGTGGCATTTGTAGATTTAGTAAAATGGATAGTTTTGCGCAGAATAGGTTAGAATGAAGGGTTGCATGAGTCCAGTTTAAGGACTGAGTACTTCAACAACAAGAACGTAGAAGCATATAATTTAAACAACCATAAAATTGATAGATAAAATTATTGTTCTATATATAAGTTAAAGAGGCGACAGAATGCATCCTTGTCTTACTCCTTTCTTGATTTCTGATGTCTTTTCGTGCCCTTCAATTCTATCTACTGCTGTCTGCATTTTGTAGAGGTTAGTGACAACTCTTCTTTCTCGATATTTTACACCTGTCCTCTTCAAAATCCTTATTTATTCTAGACTAAGGAGTGAGATGCTTCAAATCAGATCGAATATTTCGGCTATTAATATTAAAAATAATACAAGTATTCTAAACAAAAATTTACGACACTCCATTTTCTGTTTCACTCGTCAATGTTTTTCACTGTTATTCTGAACACTAAAAATTCTCTTATGAGTTATGTGTAACTGTTATTTCGGCCTCTTCGCTTGTGCGACATGGACATCTAAAACTTCATTCTTAATTTCTTGTTTCAGTAAGTATTTTTTCATTTAATAAGATAGTTTGAGAAGAGGTAGGCCCTTTAGAAGCGTATTACAATTTTCCGGTCGTTGTAGCGTGACGTGAACATTTTGTGTAGACTAAAAATAATTAATACGATTGTTTCCTGCGCTGCTACTTCATAACACGACATGAAGTTCTTGAACATGTCTCCTTCCAGTCATTTTGAGAGAGAGAGAGAGAGGAGTTCAGGTGGAAATGTCCTACTATGGAGGCGCTTGTTGCCCAACCAATGTTTTGAGAAGGAGGGGCTGTTGACATAATGACAACACTCTGCGTCCCCAAAATTGCATACTACGAGTACAGTGAAGCGTTAAGTAGGTCTCTCGGAAATGAAACGTTAGTATGCAGCCTCACTGCACTCGTGAACATGAGGCGAGGACCAGAAAGGCTTCGGGCTCGTTTCATATGATTGAAATATGGAATATCGATCCTTATAAAAGGGATAACATAACAATCATATCCCGTGGATCATTCAGTGAATCCATGCTTTCAAGATATGTAATAAGTCAAAAAGTGTATATAGCAGAAGTTTTATTACATTATCAGCGTTGCCCGAGTATTTAGTTTTATTATCCCGGTATTTAATTCTTGGTCAACACATGATTAAGTCGACATCAGGAGCGAATGATAGTTGTTCCTTCCCTCACAGCATTTTTTGTGTCTCGAGGATAATGCTTACAAAATTTTAAAAAAAATTGCTCGTAGCTTTTAATATTGTACTCAGAAGTTTGTGTAACCCCCTCACACCCCTCCGAGGGGTAAAAGTTTGATATAAGTAGAATTTTGAATGTAGAACTTACATTCAGCGATTCCCATAACCCAGGTTTCGATAACAATTAATTACAATAATTTTCTTGCTATTTTTTGTGAGCCCCGCCACCCCCGCTCCTACGAATACTCTAGTGACACGATGAAAGAGGGTTGAAAGTATACACAAATGCTTTCGGGGAAACACTATCAAAGTTATTGGTTCTGAAAAGTAAATGGGCCGTTTTTACAAATTTGTGTTACCCCCTTCCATTCTCCTCTTAGGAGATAAAAAGTCACTTAAATTGCATATTAAATGTCAGAATGTAACTTAGCGACTCACATTACACCGTTTTCGACACCTGACTCGATTGTTTCCTTGTTATTTTAATGTGACGCCCCTCCACCCCTATGAATTCTCCGCTCCCATTCCAAAAGGTGTTCATAAGTAGTGTAGTGAGTACCACTAACAAAGTATTTGACCCCAAGAAATATTTATTCGACTCAAATATTAGTCTTTATTGCATATTATAAATTTTTCACCAATTACACCCCCTTCATCCGAGGGATAGTAGCAGTCTCTTATCAGCAAAATGTTTGATTTTCTGTATCCAGGAACATGCAAACAGAATTTAATCAAAATTATCCTTTCTTTTAAATATATTTCATAGAAGGTGGTTTTATCTACCCAGTCCCTCGTGATAGGGGATGATCTATTTCAATCGCGTGCTAAATTTCAGAATCAATCTCAAAGAGCCGTATAGAAACGATATCGGAAATGAATATTAACCTTTTTCTTTTATTTTCATGTTAAGCCCCCTCCACCCCAACCCTTAGGAATACTCCCCTTTGACGCAAATTGGGGTTAACATTATAGATAAACAGATACAATGAAAACGCTATCAAATTAATTGACCCAAAAAATATATATTTGAAGTAAATAACTGCTGTTTATGGATATTTAAAAATATCCGCCCTATCCACCCTCGCCAAACTGATGGTAGCCGTGCCTTACCGTAACAGATTGACTTACGGTTCGCCAAAAACACGTGTTCAAAATTTAGTTGAAACTATTCCATCCGTTAAAAATAGTAAGTGGATATTTTATTTACGCCCTTCCTACCCCTCTTAGGCGATGAACTATAACTTAAATTGCATTTTTAATACCAGAATTAAACTCGGCGGCTCACATTACACCGGTTTAGAGCTCAATATCAATGTATTTTTTTGTGATTCCCCTCCAATTCCACCCCTAATAATCACGATAACTTACTTAATACATTAGAATTTCTGATGGTAATATATATTTTTCAGAATGGGAAACTAAAACCTGCAGAGTTCCACAATGTTGCATTCTGGGCCTGTATAAAAATGATCTACCTATTTATTTACATTCCATGAAGTCAGTTCTTGAAGCAGACTATACCAATTTGAACATCACGGACATAGGCTTGGAAAAAATTAGAAGACAATAACAAAAATCAGGCCTATGTCAATGGTATTGTAAATATAGAAAACGCCTTTGATAATGTTAACTGGAACACACATCGGGAAAGAAGGCTTATCCATAACCTTTAAATGAGGCAGTCAGCTGTAAATAGAATTGAAGAAAAGGTAACAGAAATCAAGAAAGGAGTAAGTCAAGGATGCTGTCTGTTATCCTTGCTTTTATGTTGTATACTTATGTACAAGGATGCAGTCTGTTGTCCTTGCTTATACGTTGTATACCTATGTACAGCACAGGCGATGAAGAAAAATAAAATGGAACATGGAAAATGAATCATACTGCAAGGAGAAGAAATAAAATCCTTGCGCTTTGCCGACGATATCGTAGCATTAGGAGAATCAGAAGAAGACTTGGAAACCATAATAAATGGCATGAACGTAGTCCTGGAGAAGGAGTTCAATATGACGGTTAATAGAGGGAAAACCAAGGTAATGGAGTGTAGTATGGGAAACAGTGAAATAGCAAAGGGTCGTAGATTGGAAAGGAATATTTTGTAGGAAGTTAAGGAATTTTGCTACTTAGGCAACATAATAACTAGGGATGCTAAAAGTATAGTAGACATAAAGGGTAGGATAACACAAGCAAAAAATAGAAATTTGCTGCAGGTAATATAAGTGTGAATATTGGGAAATCATTGCTAAAAATGTTCGTATGGAGTGTGGCGTTATATTGGTTCGAAATGTGGGCGGTAGGAGTTGCAGTAAGGAAAAGCCTTTGAAGTGTGGTGCTATAGGAGATTGCTGAAAATAAGATGGGAGGATAGAGTTACTAACCAGGAAGTTCTAAAAAAATAGGGGAAGAGCCAACAATATGGAGGACGTTGACCAAGAGTGGGGATAGATTAATAGACCACGTTTTGAGACATGAGGGCCTTGTAAAATTAGCATTAGAGGGAAGTGTGTGGGGTAAGAACAGAAAGAAAGAGGCCAATAATGGAATAGGCTAAGCAGATTAGGGACCATATGGGTTGTGCTAGTTATGAGGAAATGAAAAGACTTGCGCAAGATAAGTTAGCATGGAGGGTTGCATCAGACCAATCTTAGGACTGAATACCACAACAGCAACTTCAAAATTACCACTAAGCACGTAATGTTTTTCAATATAATATTTATATGAAAATTAAAAAAAACAGATACCTTAGTGCTTAAGTAGCTACAAGATTCTAATATATAACACCTAATATCTTTGTATCTTATTTGTAAGAAAAAGTTTTATTTATTACATTTGAACAGTGTGTAATAAAAGCTCTAACACGCGTGTCACAAGACCTTTACCTATGTTCTTCAGATTTGCTTTGACTGTTTCTTATAGCTGAGAATCAAATACACATTTTTTACCTCTGGCTCAATATCCGTTACATTAACCAAGTGCATTCATTGTTCGCCAAACTGACATACATTAACTTATTTTCTTTATGTTAAAACAAATTATTATATAAAATAGCACGCAAGACTCAGAGATAAGTATTGATATCATTCATTTTCATGGCTAATATAAATATATATCTGGGCAACGCCGGTTTCAGATTATTCAGGAGCAAGGTCATGAAATCAATGTGATGTGTACGGAAACGTTGATTTTATACAGAAATTCATGCTATCTACAAAAAAGATATAATTTTAATGGATCCAGGAATAACACAACAAGGTCCGTAAATACAGGCCGGTTGAACTTTCAATTAAAGCCGGGTCCAGCGTTAACTGAAGCGTTGGGCATCAGAATTCCATTAACTCTCAAGGTGAGAGTGTTCTTTGTTGGTGATCGGTGGAGCCTTTTAACTATATGCGGCATTTGTTATTTAATTATATCAACTCAATGAGTCTTTTCCTTCGTTTACACGCTTATTTCTTCAGAAGTCTGTAATTTTGTTCAATCGTAATTACAAATTGTGTTTAATTGTAGCACTACTACTTTGTGTACAAAACGATACTCAGTTGCATGATAATAATCATTTCTTCGTTAGAACGTTTAGAAATACTGTATCTACGCTGCCATGTTATAACTATGATAACTTGTTCACATTACTCTTGGAATAAATAGAATATTATACAGCATTTCGGTATATTGGTACTACGTAACCAAAGATGCTTATTTGTTCATTCTTGAACTAATGCACATCACTAAGTGTGGCTGCAGTGAAACGTGTAATTTGATTTCATACAACCAATAAAGTCGCCTGGTAGGCTCTTTTTTGACATAGTCTCCATATCGGTTTAGGCATTTGTCACCTTCAAGTTTAAATATTTACTTCTGATAAAAATCCTGTTCTTTCGTGGTCAGCTAAATTGTCGAGAACTGTTCCAAGTGAGTAAAAAGATGAAAGTTGCTTGGTGCGAGGTCCGGGCTGTAGAAAGGCTGGTCGATGATGTCCTAGCGACACGGCTTCAACATCGTTGAGGTTCCTCTGGGCTGTATGCTGTTGTGAAGGAAGATGAACCCTTGGAGAAAAGTCCAGGCCGTTTCATCCTGATTACTTCACGCAAGGTCTCGCAGTATTGCTCAGCGGTCACTGAGTGCCCTCTTTCCGAAAATTCCACGAGTATGATACCTCCACTGTTCCAAAAACCTTGTAGTTATTACCTCCTTTGCAGATGACGTCACTTTAAACTTATTTGTCTTGGAAGAGGCGGGGTTTTTCACTTCATGGATGACCGCTTACTGCTGTGGCTGTAGCGTGGATCCATGTGAAACTGTTCTGTTCCATGGGGAACCATTCAAAAGTTGCAGACTTGCCCCCACGCGCTTCTCCTTGTGTTGGATGGACAGATTGCGTAGAAACCACATTTCCGTTACTGCAGAATATTGTAAACAGTATGACGAACGCTGCTGAACGACTTACACAATTCGACCGTCATCTGTCGTAACGTTGTCCTGTTGTCATGAATCAGCTCTTTCACGCGAACCGTGCTGGGTCGGCCACTGCGACCTTCGTCGGTGACAGTTTCTCTCTCGGCCACAAACCGTGGAAGTAGGAGAGAAGAAGAAACGAGTAATTAAATAGTCAGTTTTTCTCAATAACTGGGCAGTACCAGGTCCAGAGCTTTTACCGTCGGCCGAGGGAAAACCCACAACCCGACAAAGGAAACCGGAGAGTGAGGGAGGAAAACTACTACGCGGTAGTGCTGGGTTGACCTAGAAATTGAAAGGGGTTCGTTTCTGCTACACGTTGTGACCCTAGTAATTAACCCTGAGAACCCGTTGTTATTTAAATAATAATTCTCCTTAATATGTATAATTGTAATAGTTCGCGGGACCCACTAAAGAAATAGTTATTTATTAATATAAATAAAATTATTTTCAAAACCACAATTAATTTGTTAAATAATTTAAAATAAAGCCCTCTCATTATCATTTACAGTATGTCATGATACTACAGGTGCTTACAATTAGAATATTTCAAAATATCATGTTCTTCGAGGCCGAAACGAGTGAACACAATGGCAAGGAAAAAGATGCAGAGCTCACATTGCTGTAACCGAATATTTAGATTAATTTAATCACTTTATTTATAATAATAATCTCAATCTACCGCTGTCTTGGGGATCATTAAATTTCTGAAAAAGATATAACAATTCTTTATGTGCAGCAAGAAAACGAAGCAGTTAGTGATGATCGGATGAATCGTAAATTCGGCATTTATAGGCACTTAATTACTAACAATTCTGATATTCATGATTTCAACGAACATAATAAATACAAAAAACGACATTTCGCTTTATTTATTAAAAGAAGAATCGGTGTTGTAGTATTAATTAAAAATGTAAATAATCATTATCATGTGCTGGTTAGTAGACATTACTAATATAACCGACGGACGGATTATGGTTACAAATAAGTCCAAATTTATTTATGACACGATTTGTTAAACTTCCAATAATACAATGATGTTCGTACCGGAGTGGACAACCACTGTAATTTATTTAGTTACTTTAAAGATGATAAACTGAAACTGTTTTAACAAAATTGTAAGAAAGTGTATAGCAGGTAGCAACATTAATGGAGGAATGTAAACCAACCAACTCTTGAAGACAGATAAATCTGTGACGTCTTTCCTTATATTACGTCCTAGTTATTAGCTTTAAACAATAGGAGTTTGAAGTTTGTACAACCCAATTTAAATATTTACTAAATATTTAATTTTGTTTATATTAACATTATTAATTCTTTTTCATAACTATTCTTTTATGATCTGTTTAAAATGCGTTCGTTTCCTTACTTGATTCCGTTCGAATAGTTTTATTTTCTTCCCTTAATCGACGTCTTTTCATGCATTTCTTCAATAGTTGCTTGTCTCCGACTACGTTCTCCTTTCTATGGTAACGTCATGTCCAGTCTTGAGATAGAAACAGTACTTTAACTCGTCTGCTGTGGTCAAGAACTGTCAGGATACTAGATTGTCAAAATTTGTATCCACAATGTAACCATACTTAGGAAAGAGTTTATATATTATCTGGGTCAATAATAAATATTGACAAAGGTCCAAACGTCAATTTAGTATCAAGTTTTCAATTCTTGTTAAAAAAATTTTATAAATGTCTTTTATACAGGGCGTTAATTATTTTCTAATTTATGTTATTTAAAGACGTTAATTATCCTTATATTATTTGGGTTACATGTTAATGAATAATCATGAATTATGCTGCGTAATACCATGCATCCTCATCACTGAAAGAAAGCGTAGCTTCTGTCCTGAAATACTCGAGTTATGTTTTTTGTTGTAAAATATCTGCAAAATCGAAATTAGACTCCAAATTCGTTTATCACATGTTTCGTTAAACTTCACTTCCAATTCTACTGGAGAACTCGTTTGTCAGACAATTCTGCTGTTTCACTATCGTGAAATTGCCTGAGTCAAGGTTCTGACGAACGTCACAGGTAAAAGGAACAAAATGGGAAAAATGTTTCATCAGTATAATACGAATTTGACCTTCCGGCAGAAATGTCTGTTATTTTCGAGATGAAGTTGCATATTATTTTCCATATTAAAGCAGTGTATGGGTTGGAACATATATAAAATTTATTTACATTTGTTCATTACAATTCACGACGTTTCGTTCCTCAATTTGGAACCTCAGCTGGTGAATTTTAAGAAATCGAGAAATTTAAACGATGAAAATTTTGGCGCGCATGTCACACGAGGGTAAGTGCCAAAAATAAATTAAATTAAAAAATATAAATAACTTATATATTTATTCTGACTTATAGGCTGTTATACTAATAATTCAATCACTCACATAATGCACCTACTTTCTAGACTATCCCGATGTATTTGCTGTACAAAAAGCTCCCGGGTTTCCAACAGGGTATAACATTGATTTTGACGCAATGTTTAGACTTCAAATATGTTGTCATTATCTTCGCCTAGAAAATGCCGACAAAGCCTTTAGTCGTCTCGGCGAAACGTTGCGTTAAAATAAATGTTATGCCCGGTTGGAAATCCGAAAGTTTTTTATACTTTCTATATTATTTACAAAATTTTAGGGAAAAAAAATATTTTAGAAGGTGTTAAAGAATCTGGCTTTTGTTACTTTCGCTTCAAGATTGTTTATCATGGGAATAAGTTGTGACGTTACATTTGATTCACAAATGTTCTATACTGTTATTTTTATACGTCTGGTGATTTCGCAGAGGGTTATATTTAGTTTAATGAAGAGGCTTGGATTTTTTTTGCTCTTTGGTTTTCTTGGTAGTAGGGTGTATCTTTGGTTTTCGTTGCATGTTGAAACGGATGTAAAAACAAACTTAGAAAAAGTGTAAATGTATTTTTTAATTGATTGTTTAATAAATGTATATTTTGATTTGAACAACGAGTTCCTGATTTTAAACAAGTAAATTTATCCAGTTGGATGATAGAGAAAAAGCTCGCTGTCTATCGTGGTCGAGGTGTATTTAAGTCATACGGAACTTCGACGTAGCCGGTATTTGGATGCTGCGGGAGTTTTCTCTCGCAGGCGCTTCACCCCAGAGTGACTGCGGGGCTCACCTGATTATGTCAGGAATGCCTCGTACTCTCTCTGTTTTTTTTATCAAAGTTCTCACATGCCGAGACACCTTCGCCTATTTTAGCAGATATATGCACTGGGGTCGAAGACCTTGGGCATATGACAAGAGTTGTCCGCTGATCCCATTGGATCAGTCGGCCAACTGCCTCCTGAAACGGGCCGGAAGACGCCATCCAGAAGCATTGTATGTGTACTACCTCTATTTATCTAGTGTCTCTGGCACAGAGTGTTCTTAAACTATTAACCCACATTACTGGGAGTGAGTCAATCTCATGGTTTCGGAATATTAAGCTAGCCGGCATAGTGAACATTAAAACTTAATTTTTTGTTGGTTAAATAATTGATTGTTGGTTATAAAAATCTATTCTGTTTGCTCCTTTCCAATATCAGCCCTTGATTTAATTAAATACATATATATTTATATAGATATGTACAGAAAAACGTCGCAATGTTAACTGTGAAAAGAGAAGCAATAGCAATCATTTGCTAATGCTATATTTTATAGTTTTATAAAAATGACAATATAACCAATAAAAGTTTCCTCTTTAAAAAGAGTCCAAATGTGCATCGATTTCAGTGGTTAGATGTATCCAAATTTTTAATAATGCTGTATAATATTACTGTTATAACTGAAGAGATTGATCCTGAACTAATAAATTCATCAATTTAAAATTTAATTATCTATTATTTGTTAGGGTTTATGGAGCAGTTTTGTAAATTAATTGTTATATCCGAAAACCAATTGCAGGTATAATCGATACAGTTTAAAACGACATATAAAACTTTATTTTACCCTGTGTCGGATTTGATCTGATAAACAATATAATAAATATTTCTATTATAATTGTTTTATAGCTATGTAATTGTACAAATTTAAAATAAAGGTTCCCATAATTTTTTCCCTTTCGGTGAAAGACAATAAATTAATAACTAATTGGTTTCTCAAACCGATGTTTCCTGGAAGGACTTCTAATTTTCACTGCAGCTATCCACCAATTCAAAAATTTCCTAAGATCAACTATTTATTTGACAAAGCAATTTGCCTTTCTCTCCCAGTTTCTTTAGTAATTTCTTAAAAATAGCTTCAGAGATTAAGATCCTTAAACCATAGCCCGGGGGCCCTACTTAACCCTTGGCTACCTTGCTCTACCTTCCGCATCCCCCTTTTCAATTCCCTTCCAATGCTATTAAAGGGGAGTTGCCTTTTTTGGTAACAGGCTACATGAGGGTGATCCTAGTTAACCCTTGGCTACCTTGCTCTACCTTCCGCATCCCCCTTTTCAATTCCCTTCCTATGCTATTAACGGGGAGTTGCCTGTTTCAGGATCACCCTCATGTAGCCTGTTACCAAAAAAGGCTTATTTTATCCGATAAATTTTATAAAAATGAAGTATGAACAAAATTCTGTACAAAACACCTAACAACTTCCAGTAGTAGCCTCGTCAGGCCTGTTTTTTTCAAAAATAAATATTCCTAAATCCTTATAAAATGGATACATTTTTAATTAATTAAATTATTGACATCGTACAACATTGATATCATATAGAACCAGCAATTATATATTGCCTATTGAAAAATGTAAAAAATATATCAATAATCTAGATTAAGATTATGTAATATTTAAAATTTGCTGTAAGGAATGGAATGTTTTATTACATAGGTTTTAACAAAAAGGATATTATAAACTCGCCTGAACGAACATATTTTTAATTTAAAATGAAAACATTGAGCCCTTAGCAAACATTTCAACTGGAATAACAATAGTTTTTTGACAGCATTTTAATGCTTTTTGTTTCACTGATTTCATGAAATTTTAATTCTCAATGTTCCTTCCACCATCCTTCGGCGGAAGGAGTCATGGAGTGAGGTCCATGGACAGCTAAATTTTTATACCTGAAGAAGTCTCAAATGAAAGACGAAACGTAGTATGGGTTAATATTATATAAGTTAACAGTTTTGATTGTAATAATGTAACAATACTAAATTCTGATACCAAATAAGATAAAAATAATCTCAGCAACAGTTATGACTGCTTTCTCTGGGATTTTCTTTATATAACGTTGTTTTACTTTATTTGCACCGCACACCTGATGTGGTACACGTATGGTGGAAGGAACATGGAGAATTATAATTTTTTGAAATACGTCAAATTACCGTTAAAATTTACGTCATAAAATTAATACATGAAATGAATTTCTCATTTAAAGGCTAAAATAAAATACAGGAGCTTTGGTTCAATAGAACATAATCCTCTGTGTATCTCTGTGCATCACACAACAGCTTGAAGTTGAGTGTAACAGGTCCGATTGGGGTGAATCTTATGATAAACAAGTAATGTTCTGTATTTTAAATTACCAGTTACATGTGAAATTTATTTCATACAAGAAATGGATGTAGATTTTTATGATTATTTACTTATTTCGTAAATGCTGTATACCTCTAATATAGTTTTTTTGTTAATACAATGATGTGCAAGTAATTATTATTTGCAATTAAATAATTTTTGACCATTACACCTCATTAATTATATTTTAGCGGCTTCTTTTTCATATCCAAGCGGGGTTTCGCAGAACAATACAAAAATTCACAGTTGAGAATTAGAATTACAATGCTTGTTAAGTGCATTGTCCGTGGACTCTCCTTTGCCTCAAAAACATTCACACTCTAGCTGTGTTATCGTAGTTTTTCTATGGTAAAAGTAAGGAAGTCTGGCTCTAATTTGTCAATCGTTCTAGTTCCTGCTATTGTTTCCTAATGTACCTCTTGTTCTAGTCTCAATTGCTGTACCACTTCCCATGTCTCGTCCAGAGAAAGGTTTCACGTTCTTCGTTGCGTAACCATGAATATCACTTAGTGCTCTCACTAAAGAGAGTTGAATATCTCAAGATACGTCTCACACTGCCAGTACTTAGCCTCTATGAGTTAGTATTTATTAAGTTAAGAAACAGGCTTACTTCAAGGTAATCTAATTTGTGACCTCTCCCGATTAATATGATAGAAGGCATAGAAACACGGTATGCGGAAGGTATAGCAAAGTAGTCAATGGCTAACTACAGCCCCAGGCTATAGCTGAACAAACATACTAGGCATTCGTACAAATGTGATGCAGGAAAAATTGCAGATAAACCTACATCAGGGGGGAGGAGGATAGGGGATTGTTGCGGGGACGCAGCATTCCCATCTCCATGTTTAGACCAGTTTAGGAGGCAGTTGTCCGATTAATTTTTATTTATTGTAACTTGTATTTTTTTAATTTTTACTTAATGGCGTATTGTATTTCCTCATTGGACGAATAATGGAATAAATAAATTAAATTTTTACAATATTCACGGACTTATGACGAAATAAATATATGAATAATATTTTCCCAAGAGCGTGAATTCCTGTCTTCAATTTAATTACTTTCATCGTACTTCCCGCTGAAGCAACTTTCCCCGCTCGTTGCTATGCTCCTCACTGGTAACACTTTTTTTCTTGGGGAGAAAGAAGGCGTGAAAAGAAAACGGCAGCTGCTACAACTTTGAATAACTAATAAAAATAAAAAATAACAAAAAGTAAATAACGTATTATTTTCCAGTGTATTTTATTATACACCTGAGATGAATTTCGGCGAAACGTGTTTAAACACTGAATTTACCCGGTTGATTAACCGAGAATGTTTTATAAAAAAATAATTCTTTTTCCAAATCAGTACAGCGTATAGTAAATTATATTGAAACAGTTTGTTCCACTCAACGAATACAATGCAATATTCACTATTTTAATCTGCTGGGCAAAATCCAAAAGAGTAAATTCAGACGAATTACTGACAATATGAGAGAATTGTAATGAATAAGATGGTTGTTGCGTTTAACGATTTGATATACCTATGCTAAATTTTAGTCTTGTATCATGTTTGGCGTCAACCAACTTTTCTTGTAAGTAGTATTCTTTACCTTTTTCGGAATAAATTCCAGATCTTTCTTTCAAAAACAGGTATTTATTTAATTATAGCCCAAAAAATATTAGATGTGTCATACTTCCTCATTCGATGACTAATGGAGTAAATAATTAAAATTTTAATAAAATATAACCCAAAGATAGAACAAAACATCCCATAAGGAAGTAGGGAGATTCACCTGTGAGAGCTGAGACCCCACAGTTCACTTCAAAAAAATAATGTATAACTTTTGAAGTTTTAAATGTAACTTAGTTGTTTTCTTCTTTCTAGAGGTTAATCTAAGATCGTAGAATACAATGAAACAGAGGCATAATGATATTTTTGAGGAATAATTGCTCAGTGGGAAGAAGGTAGTTTTGTTTTCCATTATAAAATCGACAAATAATTGGAAAATTTGACTTGTTGCACTTTCCGATGTTCCGCCGTTTCATTTAGACGACAATCTAATAATAGAACACAAGAAGAAAGTAACTTGACTACAGCTATTTGATACTTTAATAGCCCATTCTCAAGTTCTAGAGAAAAACTTTTCCAGTAAATATTTTTCAGTGAAGCAGAGCGCATTTAATGGATGTGCGGATTATCTTCAAGGCAATTATTTATGTACGTAAAAAAAATGCCTTTGTGGCTGGAAGTTCAAGAACGAATTTTGAAATCGGGAAAATTACGAGATTGTGATCGATACTCATTATTCTGTTAAGGTTAGACGTCTTGTTTCTGGCCTACCTTACAAATTTCCCTACATTTTACTACATTTAAAATAAATATCACTTAAATTTTCTGCAATCCTTGTTGCGTTCGTTATGTGATTCTGTTTATATTACGCATTTACTGTAGTTCTATTAGAAATTGAGAAAATATTCCGAAGATTGCTTAGGAAAAAACTATTAGACCTAAAAATTAAATTAACAAATACTTTTGTGTATTTATATGAAACGTGTCGCTCGTTAAACATTCTATTCAATGTTTCCAATGTTAATAATAAAGTTTGACGTTTAACAAATACTTCGACCATAACTTCCTCTCACTACTTTTGATTTGTTTCTTGAGCAAAGACCTTAAGAAGTGTGATCATGTAAAAATTTCTAATAATTTGCTTTTGCTTTAAAAGATACACTTACGTTTCAAATTTCCTTAAACTTGGCTTCTTTTGTAAATTTTTAATTTTATAATTATTTTCTTGTTACGGACTATTGTATTATATTAATAAAATAACAGCAGAAAATTATATGTATAATAAAAAGACAAAATTACAATTATAATATAGAGTCAAATATTCTTTATATGTAGTAATAAATCAAAATCTTATTCTTAAGCAACTTTAATAATTAATAAAATTTCAAATCAAACAAATTAATAATTTGACATTGACTATGGGATTGTTTAAAGTAAAATTTGCTCCATATCATTTATCGCAAACACACTTTTCAGTCTATAGGTTATAAAAGGTACAGTAAAATTTTAATTTATCAATCAAATGAACGCAATAAATATTTCCTTTAACAAATTTAAAATTAAATTTCAAATATTTACAGTAACGTTCAGATTCCATCGTTGGGATTGTAACGCTGAAACAATAATTTTATAATCAAATTTTCGCAAAAATTTTATTCTATGAAATATGTTTTAAAAATACTGTTGTACAGTTTGAATTTTCTTTATGAAATATTAATGAAGGATAACCAATTTAATTTTTTATTACAAGCGTATGTATTGAGTGTATTCTAATTAGATAAACCTTAGCCAATTAACATACAAAATTAAGTGTTAAAACAATTGCCACACATTTTTCTGCAATACTTGTTGCTTTCATCAGGCTATTCAAAATCGAAAGAGCCGCAAGGACCTACAGTACAGTCCTCAAGACGAAATTTAAGAACTTGACTTTAAAACTTTAATTTTGAATTCAAATTGGACGAATCTTTCGAATGAAAGAATGAAATACTGTCAAAATTATTAGTGAAATGCTCTAAGTCAGACATTAAGTTAAATTTTTAAAGCAGATAATAAGTTAAACAAAAAATTAGATACTAGTTTTCGTTTCAGTTATGACATGTTGCAAGTGTCTCTCCACCCACACTTTTGAGCTGTTATTTTAAAACGTATATATTACGTAGGGAATGCAACAGCTGTAGTGCTTAAATTAATTACGAGACATTACTTCAACATTTGCCGACAGGTTGATCACAAGAACAACAAAGCGTAATGTATGGTTACAACAGGTTTGAACATGAGGCTAGTGCCGCGCTCAGAAGATAGATGGCAGCTCTGGGTGAGGCTGCCACGAACTTATGACAACACGAAAATACTATCTGTTTACATAGCAGTACTTCCAATGGACTCTTTTTTTTCTTCAAGTTTTTATCTCCCTCACTTTCGGCTAACAGTTTCAACCTTTCTTTGAAGATAGTTTTTGGAGTACCCAATACGACGACCTACCTGATGTTGGTTTTCTAGGATTTTCCCTGCATCACTTTTAGGTGAATCATTCTTAAACTATAGCCCGGGTGCCCTAGTCAACACTTTGCTACCTTGCTCTACCTTCCACATACTCCCTTTTGAATTCCGTTCTTATGCTATTTAAGGGGAGTTACCTGTCTCAGGATCACCGTCATGTAGCTTGTTACCCCTACACCACCCTAAATAATGTAAATATATCACGCGCTATTTTTAAAAAATGGTCGGGAATTCTGCTTCCGCAACAATTATCAGAAGGACGTGGGATAAGCCCTGATTCAGGTTTATATACAGTTTTTTCCGGATCATCTTTAGACATATCCCAGTACAGAAAACCTAATAATAATAAGTGTATGGCAGGATACAGTTACATTAAAAAAACATATGGTCTGCTGTCCAGCTTACCACCATAACTTTTAATTCCGAATAACACTTTATTGTTCTATATCCTAGTAATCATTTCCTTATTTAGGAACTACAGAACTACAGGAATTGTCCGTATGGTTTAAGGGAAAATGCACCCATGCCTTTCTTTCTTCTATACCATGATGAATTTAGTGAAGATTTAACTTCCAGGACATTCGAAGCATGTCTGTAATACGTTTCGTAAAATGTCTGCTTCGGTGTTAGACTAGTTGCCTACGTGGCTAGGGTATTAAGCTCATCTCAAAGTTGGAACCCTTATTGGTGTGAGGTAAACGGTGACGCTTGATTGCCTATTTAGTAAACTGATTATATCAAAATTCATCATCAGTAATTCGGGTAAGCATCGGATCTCTTGAGGCGCAAGTTGTATGAAAGTAATGACGTTTTTACAGTCATAGGTACAACAAGTATATAGTCCCTGATAGATTCTCTGCCCTTTTTCTTACAAATGTACGAGAAGCGATAGTAGGAATATTGTCAGATACATGATAACCATTTCGCCTGTCTTGAGATAAATCTCAGACACTCTTCTCGCAAATTTCTTCTAATATATTTATTAATGATAACCTCACAAATCCTATAACGGTACTATATGCAGACGATAAAAAATACAAATTCAAAAAAACTCTAGAAACCAAAATTACGGAATGTGGCCATAGTCTTCTGGACTGGTTGCAACGAATAATATGAAAGGGAGTTTGGTAAGAAATAGATGTACATGTAGTTTCATCAGAATTTCGGACCTGGGATATTGACAGACTTGGGGTAGGTATTATTCATAGTTCCATATTGATCATATGGGTACAGCCCACAACTTTACAAGGAGATCAGCAAATGGAAAACAATAAATGAGAAGTTGAAAACTGCCCTCTTACGGCGCACCGTTAGTTTGAGAAGTTACTTTGGAAGAAACCTGGCGAGTCAGTAACTGCGTTTATCAAACTAGCAGATGCCACAACGCGGTAATCAGATTATATATTATTAATACTGTATCCCGGGACCAAACAGAGAATTTGACCGTTCATTTAATAACCCTCCAACACAGTTTACAGAAGCTTCTGAGCAGAGCGTCGTAAATTATTATTGTGTGTTACAAATATAACATGAAATAACTTGAATGAATTAAATGGGTTTTAGTAAATCAATATATAATAAAATATATATTACAAAAGGAATAACTCCCTCCTCTCACAACTACATTACGATAAAAAATTGGAGAAATGACATTAGACACCAAAAAATTGTTTAACTAGATTAATGAGAACTTAGATTGGGAAAGAATATATAAAACATACAGGCTTAAGTTTAAACAATCGTACATTTGGCAAAATTTACAGACACCGAAAACAAGATAAACTAAACGTGCAACGTTTTCCCGTCAATTGGTGGACCTTCTCACGTATTGAGTTCCAGTTTATGTTGTACTTGAGAAGCACCACCGATTAGTTTTTGATGCCTGTAAAATTGATGAAATGTACTCGTAAATATTGGGTATCAGACGTAAGTTAAATACAATAAGTATACTGTATATTTTTATTTTATCTGGCATGTCCTAAAAAAATCAGGGACTCTTGATCTTATAATTTGGAATGAAACCTCACTACGATGTTTTTCATACGATACAATTTTTGTTTACGGCGCTCAACATTCTTCTGATAACGAAGTAACAAGAATAGACTTGACTCATTATTTCACGTTATTTTAATTGTAACTTTCATTTGGCTGACAAACGGAACGAGTTTTCTTTTCATAGTCAAAAATATGATATAAAATAAGCTTAATTTCACTTTGATTAATGAACAGTGTTTGTTTCCACTGCCACATACTTTTAATGGAATGTTTCCACTAAAATTTCAAGATTATGCATCCGTTTGTCCTGGCTTGTTTACTTTGTGAAACAGTAACAAGGAGAGTTTAATTGGTGCTTACGTTGGGTGCATTTATGGTTGCAGTTATATTTTATGTTCGTGGCTGAGAACGGCGACGCAGGTCATTGCTTCAGACTATTCGCTTCGCTTCGCTCCTTTCTTTTCTTCTTATCGTTGAAACGCCTAACGGAACAATAAGTACGAGTCAGGAAATAACAGTGATTCGCGCTCACTCTTCACAGCCACAATCCATAGATTTTATATTGAATGCAAACAAGAGTCTGCCTAATTCCACTTCGTGCCTAAGTCACTGAACGTCACCGGCGGGAATCGGGAAACGTATAACTTTATGCTGAAAGGTACGGTCTCGCAATATCATTACTCGCTTGCTTACAGCTAATGAAAATACGGTAACGTATCTATACCTTCATTTATTCGGATATTGAAAGATTAAGAAATATTATTATAATTAAAATTTAATTTCTTCAAATGTTTTAAGATCTTATAAGGGAAGTCGGAAGTCCCTATACTGACAAAGTAAAAATAGACACCTTTTCCTCGGAAACAGCACTGAAATTTTATAATCTCATTTTTAACAATACAGAATGTGAGTGGAAGTAGAATAAATTATTTGAATTATTAGTCTTGGTAAAATAAATTTCCCACAAAAAACAAATCTCGATAAGCGTGTTTCCACACACTACTATAAGATCACTAATAAGATGAGAAAATTTAAATGCTGTGTCTATAACAGTTAATTTGGAAAATGTACATAGAAATCACTATTTCAACGTTTGGAAGATAGGGCTTTCCAACTCCCCTTAAGATAATATCAACATGGGAAAGTCATTCTCCTGTTGAGAGGCTATCAATATTACAGAAAAAGGTGGTTAGGCTCATATGTGGACTTCGCAATCGCAATGATTTAATTACGTCCATCATATAATAGCTCTATAGTACTTACTGTATGCTTGAGTAAGTTATGACAGAGTGTTCTACACAATTATAATATTATAGATGCAACTAGAGTACTAGCATTTTAACACATTTCTGTAAAATTTTATAGTTCTCTCACACCTTGGAAACTACACTTTTTATAGTATATTTAAGAGAAGGATTAAACGCTTTTTTTAAATCCTTGTATTTATAAAATAAAAATAATTAATAAATAAAAAATACAATCAATTTGGCAGCAAAAAAAATTGAATTTAAATAATTGCCGTAGGACGCAATCCTCAACGAAAAAGTATCCACTCTTAGATAGGGGAAGTCGGGGCGGAACGGGACACTTACTGTTCAACAATTTTTGTAAAATTTTCGAAAAATAAAAATCAATTCCAAAAGGTATAAAAGATTAGTCTATTCTATTATTTACATAATCCAATATCAAAAGAACTTAAAACAATGAATATAGATTTTTGGTGAATTTTTGAAACGAAACAAATATTCCACCTCCAGGGGCAGAATGGGACAGGGTGATTTGTAATTACAATTTATGCAATAAAATTATATTTAAATACCACCTTTTGTGTTTTCTTTCTTATACTTATTTTTCGTACGGTTGATCGCTTTATCATCTTTTCCTTTCAGGAAAAGATTTTATTGAAAATACACAGTGGGAACCAGAAATCCTTAAAATACGTGAGAAATTCTTTGATCGCAGAAAAAGTACGGAAAATCGAGATACATTTCCTTATTCGTCTTCCTAAAGTACGATTTTTCCATAATAAAGGAATTCTGGTTCCCACTTTGAGATTCTCATTAAACAAAGCTAAATAGAATAAAACAAATTATCACAAAAACTACAATATATTGTCTCCACTGATAATTTTCAGATTTCCCAAGCAGAAAAGTGAACAGATTATGCAAGTTTCAGACTGCAAATTTCAAACCCAGTAAAAATAGTACATTAGCTTCAACAAACGCTTCCAAACTTTTATGATATGCAAAATCAATGAGAAATGTCATTAATTAAATGAGATTATAACAATCATTCTCGATGGAATTGTAGTAATTCAGGGAGACACAATAATAATAAATTTATGAATAGAGTAGTATATATATATATATATATAAGCAAGACGTGATGGCATACATTTTAAAAATGTGAAGTATACTACAATAAAAAAGTTGAAAGACGTAAAATATCGCCTGAGAATACGGAACAAAAATTTATCACAAGTCTCTCAAATAAAAAATTGGAAAAATAATATTAGTATTTACCATTATTTGATGCTGTCATAAATTCTTCTGAGTTTCTTTACAATGGAGAAGTTTGTCTTGCTATCGTTGTGTGTCATAAATTATTTCATAATAATTTACAATTTCTCTGTACTGTTTCTGAAACGGAATTTATCGTTATGTTTTAGTTCTTAAAAACCTTTTGTATTTGTAATTTACTTTTCACGACTTCTTCCTTCTGAAGAAAAATAAATTTACCGGTGAAGAGCAAGTGCGGGGAAAGTGTACGGAGAGGAAAGTGCGAAGAAAGTAATTGCTTTGCTGCCAGGAAATAATGTTCTTCAGAATAATATTATTCGTAAATTAATTTCGGCTTAAATGCGAGCTATGATTTCCCAAATCCTTAGATTGGCAAATTAATTACAACAAAGCTGCTATTAATAGCGATTAGATGTTTAAATGGACGTAACTAAATATCGGGAAACGCAAATTAGCATGTTCAGCATAGTGAAAAATACAACAAAATAATAATAAGAATCCTTTGAAGTTACTAACGGTATAATATTTTCAGTATGCATTCAAATGAAGCACACTAGATAAAATAATTATTAAGACCACTAAATATCACGAATCATTAACACAAAAATTTATTATGTAATATGTAATGCAATCTTATAATAAATAAAATTAAACCTGAACTCTAAACATGCAAATGGAAATATAATTTCTTGATATAGTAAATGTATACTATATATTAGTTTCCTCTACTGATCCTCTGGCCATTTTTTAAAACCGTGAACATCAATAACGAATTAAATTAGTTTAAAGTTTTAGTTTAACGTATAAAACTGTGTTTTCCTGTACGTAATAGCTTGTTCCGTTTGGAAAATAATTGAGAACCAAAGATTTAGTAAAATTATTTTTGATATGTAAGACTTTTTGACGGGTCAGTATTCTCTTTTGCTACTAGATGGCACTAAAGGCGCCGTTGGTTTGGCGAAAATCCGCTGAGCTGCGCTGAGTTACTTGATAGACTTTTCCCGCAAATCACGGTTGATTTTGAGATATTGTCCATGTATAAAAAAAATAGCTTCAATGTTATGTAATCAGTCTGAAAATAACTTTTCAAGCAATAAAAATGAAGGCAACAGTTTAAAAAATATTAGTTCATTACGGCTTGACGCAATAATAAACCCTTTAAGTACTGCTCAAAAATATAGTTTTACAGAGTTTTTAAAAGTACTATTTTTGATATATTCAAGGTCAAATAAATTTTCTGTGACCTCGACGTTACAAAACCTTAATATTGTTATATGATATGCAAGCCAACTACAAATGGTTAAAAAGAAAAGTTAACCTCTGTAGTTTTCATATTTTCTCTTAAAGTAATTGATTAAAAAGGTGGTATTTGTTCAATTTTCTTACAGCGGCGTACTTACTTGTTTGAAATAATTCAGGTTTTGAAATTATATACTTTAATTACTTAAGTAGTAAATAAGTTAACTATGTGTTTTTCCAATAGTCGAATCGAATAAATTTACGACCAAATTAATTTTAATGCATCATTGTTTTGAATAGATTTTGCAGTCGCATTTTTAAGAATTTACGTAATGAAGTTCCAATCATGGTAAAGAAAAGTTGGTTTAATTAAATTAAATTTTTACGTCTCCCATGTGGTAGTAAATGTATTCGATTTAATTTAATTATTAAACATGAGTCCTAAAAGTGTCTTTATCATCACTGAATTGAAGTAAAATGGCCCCGTTAGGAAGTTAAGTCATTTAATACGTTTCGGATTTATATTTACTGAACCAGAAAAAGCAGATACTGTCATCCGTTGCTTATTTTTATGACGAATAAATATTAGTGATATTTTAGTCAGTATTATATTTATCGTAACAGCGTTTTGTCGTATATATGTTTAAAGCTAGCATAAAATGAATATTCTGCAAGAATTTTAGGATAACTTGACAAATTTTCTTTTTATAATATTTGAAATAGGAAGTAATGACTATAATGAACTCTCAGCTGGTTGAGTTATTATTGGTTAAGTAATTTGAAATTTACATTTTAGCGACAATGACGTCATTCCTCACATTTCGCCGTGCTGATTTTATATTTGAATTTAAATTTGTATAATTAACTACATTTGAGTGCTTCTGTGAAGGCATGTATTAGTAATGTGAAGGGAATATACATCTTCTGAAATGTATGTGATTATTCATACTTGGGTGATTTTAAGCGGAGAACTAGGGGCGTTCAATGATTATTCGATATTTAACTACGTGTTTAGCAAAATTTCAAATATTAGCGAAATTGTGGTTCACAGTTGTTCGTTAGCTTTAACGTGAAATTTGCAGTTCTCCTTGTTTTTATTTGCTGTTAAGTGTGATGAAGCAAGATTTGTGATACTAACAGAGAAGTTCATGGAAACTAATGTCATCATCGGTAATTACTACGCCAGTAAAGCGGCAGATGATGATATATTGGCTACGTCATCGTTGTCTTCAGAGTTCCGCCAGCCTCGGTGTTTAGTCTACTGCCAAGACTCGCTAAAATGTGAGAAACGCCATTGAGTGTTTTCTTTAATTTGCTGTTGTGCACAGCGTTCTAAAGAGAAATAATTTGCCATATTTATTAGCATTCCAGAAGTAAAGTACTGAAGTATTATTGCAATAATAAAGCTCTGCCGTCTCGTGGCAACCTCACACGCTACACTCTGAGGTCCGAATGAAAGTTACACGAGGTCGAGGAGCTTTCTCCTTCCGGGCGAGAGAAATCCGCCATTCCACGCAGGACAAGCCTCCTCATCCTCATCCTCGTCTTCGTCTTCGTCCTTCTCCTCCGACGGAAACGGAAATCGCAGCCACTTCCGCGGGTATTTAAGGAACCCACCTTACTATGAAAAAACGAAAATATTGTGAAATTTACTGCGTCGTACTTCCGATTATGAATCAAAAGTTTGGAATACTCGGCTATTCTGCCGAATATATTTGCTGTTTCTACTCGTCGCTGACGTTGAAGTTACTTTCACCACAGAGGAAATAAGTTAATTACATGTATAGTATTGGATGTGGTTCTGGTATTATTGGAGCCATTTTCTCTTTTATGGGAACCAATAGGATGTAAATTTTATGTTTCCTGAGCCCCATGACATTTTTATTGTCACTAAATAAAGAACAGAAAATAAATATTGCACACTAAGAGCACTTTGGATTCCGTGGGTCGGTTTAGTTGACCACGAAATTCTTGAAAATTTGGGCATATACAGACAGAAAATAGTAAAAAATACAAAATCTTAAGAAACGTTTCCTATGTTTTTGGAGATTTCAAAATAATACACCTTAAATGTTCTGTGAAGTCAAAAAAATGTTTTTTTTATCTTTTTTACTTTTTTCCGTACATATGTGACTAAATTATCAATAGTTCAACTATAGCGTTTTATTTATCTAGAATATGCGAAACGTGGACGGTATGAGTTGCAGACAAAAAAATAGAAGCTTTCGAAATGTGATGCTATAGAAGAATTCTAAAAATCAGAGGGGTGGATACAGTAACTAACCAGGAAGTTCTAAGCAGAGCAAGAGAAAAGAGAACAATATGGAGGACTTTGACCAAGAGAAGAAAGAGATTAATAGGCCACGTTTTAATACATGAGGGTCTTATAAAATTAGCGTTATAGTTAAGTGTGTGGGATAAGAATGGAATAGGGGGGCAAGGATGGAATACGCTGAGAAGATTAGGGAGGATGTAGGATGGTTTTTATATAGAAATGAAAAGGCCTTCACAGAATAATTTAGCATGAATGATTGCATCGGACCAGTCTAAGGACTTATTTTTATTATTACATGCTCAAATGAGTGTGTCCCAATATTCCAGAGGTTTTATATTAATCGTAGGCGCTCCATATTTATGATATATCGATTAAAAAAATGCGTAATCTCTTAATGTTACAGTCATTGCAAGTTGAGGAAATAAACCTCCACGTTTAGTCTGTCAGTTTTTTTATTTCTCTTTTTTGACATCTATGTGACAGTCTCTTGACCTGTAACATTACCCATAGTCCGTTTTTGGTAAGAACAGTCCTTTTTAAACACCCGACTGTCATTGTCCTCATTTCCGATATTGTTGGTACAAATATTTTTATTTAACTGTGTTTCTCATTTCCATTGTTTTCAAAGATTGTATATATACAAATTGGCACCCATTGAAATTTCAAAGATTAAACAACTTCTGAGAAGTCTGGTGTACTATTTATATTTCTGCTAGCATCGTTAATGCATGTCCTAAATAATAAAATTGAGATAATTGATAATCTATAATTCAGTGAAAAGCTTCACTTAAATATGGACGGCCCTTTCGAGGAACGAGTAGTAATTCGTAATAATTTTTAAAAATTCCTAGTTTTATATTATATAATTATATATAAAGCGAAGTTTAAAATTAAATTTCGTAAAAATCAACCTTTTTAGGTTTCGCTTAAACAAATTATAACTGATACAGCTGTCATGAATGAAAAAAATATTTTGAAAAAAAAATTATGAGTGCAAAATAAAATCTTAAAATATTGATAAATATTTGTGCAATTAAAATATTTACAACAAAAACTCTCTCATGCTAATTTTACAAGACCCTCATCTCACAAACCCTTCTCCTGGTCAACGTCCTCCATATCGTTCGCTTTTCCACTATTCTGTTTAGAACTTCCTAGTGAGTTACTCTATCCACCCATTTAATTTTCAGCATTCGCCTATAGCATCACATTTCAAAAGCTTCTATTCTTTTCCTTTCCGTAGCTCCTATCGTCCGCGTGTCGCACCCATATAACTCCACGCTCCATACGAACATATTGAGCAACGATTTCCTAATATTCAGACTTATATTTCCCGTACGTAAATTACTCTTTTTCGCGAATCCTTCCTTGCCTGTGCTATCCTACTCTTTATGAATACTATACTTCTACCATACCTAGTTTATACGCTTCCGAAGTAGCAGAATTCCTTAACTTCCTTCGAAATATCCCTTCCCAAAAAATACCCTTTGTTATTACAGTTTCCCAAACAACACTCCATTACCTTGGTTTTCCCTCTATTAATCCTCATGTTGTACTCTTTCTCCAGGACTCCGTTCATGCCATTTATTATGATTTCCAAGTCGTCTTCTGACTCCCCTAAGACTACAATATCATCGGCAAAGCATAGGGTTTTTATTTTTTCGCCTTGCAGTATGATTCATTTTCCATATTCCGTTTTAACCTTCTTCATCGCCTGTTCTACAGATAAGTTAAATGGCGTGGGTGATAGACTGCATCCTTGCCTCCTCCTTTCTTGATTGCGGCTTTCTTTTCTTGACCTTCTATTATAATTACTGCTGTCTGTCTTCTGTAGAGGTTATGTATAACCCCCCATCTCGTTTTCTTATTCCAGTGCTCTACAAAATCTTTAATTGTGAGTTCCAGACCACATTACCAAGCGATTTTTCTAAATCTACAAATTACATGAACTTAGGCGTCTTTTTATTGTGATCTTGCCTTCTAAAATTAGACACAAAGTCAATATTGCTTGTCTTGTCCCTACAGTCTTCCTAAAACCAGACTGATCTACTCCTAACTCGCATTCTATTTGACGTTCCATTCTCCTATATACTGTTTTCGTTAAAATTATGCATGCATGGGAATTGTATACTAATTGTCCTGGGCTGTTCGCATCTATCAGCCCCAGTGATCTTCGGTATGAGTATAATTATGCTTTTACTAAAATCATCTGGTATTCTTCCTGTTTCGTAGATTTCGCAAAGTATCCTGAACTTCCATGATCTTACCTACTCTGCTGGAATGTTATCAATTCCTGGCGCTTTACAATTGCTCAGGTCGTTACTCATGTAACGGTCAGTTTTTATTGAACGGCAACGCAAATTAATCTAAAGATTTCCTGGTGTCTTTTTTGGAACTTATTGGAGTTGGCAAAACTAACTATAGTACTACTACATTTCTCCTATGAACCGATCTGATGTCCAATTTTTTTTATGTTTTCCGTCCACCACTATTTCGAATATTTTAAGTGATCGGATAGCCTCCGGACAAAAATCTTTTTTCTCTCTAGCTAAGAATTATATCAGAAAAATATCTTATATATTTTATCTTAATTTATGTCTGTTGCATGTGAAAAATAAGTGTTAGAAGTAGAGTAAGGGAAGAGTTTTCTGAGATCTTCGATGTTATTTTGCGGCTACTCTCCTGGAAATGATGCAGGGAAAGCATTCGAACATAGAGAAAATAAATGATAAATGGATTTATAATACCTATGTAGCTGGTATAAAATAATGACTAATAACTTATCTTACTGGAACAGAGAAGTGTTGGTCTAATGATATCATCAGCCAGCGCTTGCCAAATGTCCAAGTCACTCGGCACCAAAGTGTCTTGACATGTAGGTCTTGAGTCTCTTCCAAACGAGGCTGTCATTTCCCATGCACGTTTGCTTGACATCAGGACACGGTCGTTGGACAGAGACGTCGGCCTTTGGCAACGTTCACCTGTTCCGATGAAGAACCCACGGCCTTCAGGCAACCGTCCTTCCCAGCAAGAACTTCATGCGAATGTGAGAATTGACAGATTTATGACAGAATTACAACTCTTCTTCTCGTGCTTGTGAGGAAAGTCTTGGAGCAAGAAATTGGTATTATGAAACCACGGTGCTGCGGAATGTAATGAGACAGAATCAATATCAGCTAAATTTTCCTTTATAATTTGTTTTTAGTTTCCATCAGATATTTTCTCTTTCCGGAAACTGTATTTTCAGATTTCTATCATGCTTGATTACGACCTACATTTTTCTGAATAATTTCATATAGTAATATATTATTTCTTCATTTTATATATATTATATTATTTCCTAATATAAGTTCAGCCAAGGCGGAAATTTCAATCAAAGCAAGTCAAAATGTCGCAGTTAACACGAGAAGATTTTAATACTTCTTTCATATTGACCAAAACAGTGAACTTCGCCTTCCGAATATAAGATTAATTTGATTTGTTCGGCATTGGATTGGAATATCATTGAATTTCTTCCAAATAATTTGAATTTCAGTCAGACTGTTCCTCCACTGTTGATATTTTAAAAAATGGTAATTAAAATAAGTTTTTAAGTTTATTTGATCTTCTGGTTTCTGGGTGATCACTTGCTTTGTCGATCAGCGGAGTGGGTGTATCAGTCAATACAGGAATTCTTCCAACTGCTGAATTCGCACAACATTACAGTTCCACGTTGGACTACGGCGTTGGAAGATTCTACACTCACAACATTATATGGCCATTTAGAATAGAATATCGGCTGATGTGGAAATTCAGAGATATTTTATATTGAAAATGGCGTGGTTGTTACCTTACGTTGGATCTGGAACAGCTAGAATTGTGCTACCTATTACGTAGGTGAAGACTTCAGTCTCTGATCCCTCTCTTTGAAGACGGATGTTATGATGTCCCGAGAGCGATCACACACTGCGTTATTACTTCAGACTATAAAAACTCTAAACGTAGATTTTCGATAACTCAAGCTGCTTACTGTTGACAATCAAAATTCTTGACCCGCTTCTTCCATGTGCCAACCTCTGTCTGATTTCCTACAAGAACGTCGTCCAAATTGGTTTATCGGAAAGTCCTTTCTGGTCCCTTCGAGCGACCACAACAATGGGAAACCCGTTACTTGCCGGATCGACCGCGAAACTGAAGCAAAAAAGATTATACACACCAACAATACCAAACCCTTTAAAATTTAATTTTGCTGTCAAATAAATTATTTCATCATTCATCCTTCATCCTTTAAATGAGGTATTTAATTACCAATTTTCTTTTAATTATAATTCCCAATATGGTTTGCGCCCAACGTGGGGCTCTAATTGTAATTATCACTGCAATATATGTAACTCAAAGTAATGATTGTCACTATATGACAATAGGAAATATATAAATTATTTCTTGGTTTCATCTGTGTTTAAATCTTGCCTGGATTGTTATCCCACACATTAATGACAACTGAAATTCACTAATAAAATCGGGAATGTGATTTTTTTTTGCACAGTCATGGAACCTAAACTGCAGAGTTGACTAATTCACTAACTATGTACATTTATAAAGTTCCACCACTTTATATACTTTAAGGTGGTAAACTTAAGTGATTGAGGACATGAAGTAGAATTTTGCGATGCCCACTCATTCTAATCTCATTCATATACAGAAATAGAATCTACCTGCGGTAGAACTTTATTGCTAAGTGATTTTCCAGCTTTGATATAGGTTTCATTGAATCAGTTAGTCGAAAGAATGAAGAAACTAATCTTAAACCATATTGTATTCTCATTGACACCGCTATTTTGCGACTTTCCTATAAGGTAAAAGATATACGTATAGTAATAAAAATTACTAACTTTATATATGTCATTGGAATTAAGATATTTATTATTGAATATCTCTCTTAATTAACAGTAACATAGTATTTTATGAAAGCAATATAATGCAATTGCCGACCTTCTGTGGTCTAGTGGCTATCGTCGCTGCTTCATAACACAGAGTCCCCGGATTCGAATTCTGGCATAAGCTTGGATGTTTGCGTCGTCATGGTCACGGAGATTGGGATTAAGGCTGCGGGAGAATCGATTCGTTGACCATATGTCATGTTCGGAATGTAAGATGAAAGTCCGCATTTGACCCTATAGGCCGAGTATCTCAATTACTATAGAGCCGAGGAAGAATATAATGCAATTATAATGATAACATCAAAATTATAATATCAGCATACAATTGAATGAAATTTGTAAATAATAGATAACCATTCTCAGATGTTATATTACATGTATAACTCACGTTAGTCCAATTCGTTTTTCTTGGCGAGTTGATTCGTTGCGGTTGTTGGCGTCGTTTCTAGCGTCCTAATTTGATGTCGGCGAAGCTGGGAAGTATTCTGCATCAAACAAACAGAATAAGTTAATATCCCTAGTTAAATAATATGAATACCTGACTGAGCATTCTTTTTTATGGTAGCTTATTTTTGCCTCGAAACACAACTCAATTTACGCCTGCAATAATGAGATGGCGGTTATGTTGCAAACTTCTGAAAGACTTTCTGCTTTAAATAGGCTTTCTCTCCAGGTAGTACCACTTATTGATTATAGTATGTCTATAGTATCCGTGTGTATAAAAGAGACGAAGTTATCATTCCGTTGTCAATAAAGTTTTCCTATTTGGGATTTAAAATCTGAAATTATTATGGAACATGGTGCAATAATATTTCAATTTATGATAATGTTTTTTTAATCAGCTGATGGATATTATTATATGAATTTGTCCTTCAGACTTCTTCAGTTCGACTGGGATACTTGTGTAAAATGGATCTTAAATGATTTGATTCCCGTCTTTTGTTCAGGAGTGTAGTCTGTATTACAGTAATTTACATCATGTTTTCCCAATTAAATGGTAAGATGGCCTATAAATAGCAGGTTAATTTTTACCTACTAATATAATGCAGAACAATTAATTTTATCGCAGTTGAAAATTACTCGGAAAATTTTGTAATATTTACGAGGTATTAGTTTTTTGTTATATCTTGCAGACTAATAGCATGCAAGCAGACTTTTAAATTAACTTAATAACATTCGCCTATGTGGCTCAAAATGCAAAACCGGGATGAACACTTCTCAGGGAGTGAGTCTATTATGATGCTATGTAAATTCATCTTAAGTTTATCTCATTCTGTTGTCTGAATTGTTCTTCAAGTCATAGTCTTTGATCTGTTAATTGCCGATGGCGGTGGTCCAAATGTACTCTCACACATGTTACGACCTTGCATTCTCCATTAATTTCTGAGAATCCACTTACATTTCAAACGTTTTAAACACCATTCGGCAAGGTTGTGTCGGATTGCCAGCAATTTAATTACAGCGCAACAAAGATTATACAATAGGAAGAAAATTGCCACATTCAGTGCAAAAAGAGTTGCGAAAAAATATTTCATTTGAAGATAAGGACCAGGGGCTAGAAAGGCCAAAATGGAATTGAAAATTAAAACAGTCTCACAACTTAGTAAATATAAAAATTGGGGACAATTTAGTACATTAGTACACAATATAGGTTTTGATGACGTTACAATTAAATTATGATCAGTATAACAATTCTCAAAATCATACTTCAGATAAGAAGCTAACAACATTTTAAACTTTTATTTAAAATACGTATACCTTGCTTTGGGCAGTAAAAGGATGCGATTGTAAAGATAGGGTGTTGATTTTCAACGAAGTTTAAGTTAAATTTGCAGACGATTGGACCAATTAATTTTAAATCAAGTAAAATAGTTTTCTATACAACTGATAATAATATAAATATCAAATTATGTTTCCTTCTTTCTCAAATATTGAAGCAATGCTCATTTATCTGGGAACTTTTCGTTAGAATTACAGGAACACAGTTTCCAACAAAACCAACATATTGTCTTTGCGTTCATTTAACAGCTTGCAAATAAAGCGCTTAGAATAAAATTCCGCTAAATCTGTTTGGAGATATTTATAAGAGCGGAAAAAGCATAAAAATTGATTTTTGGAAGACACAACATATTTTCATATGCATTTTTGTAATACAATTTTCCCGCTGGATAGATAATTTTGTCTTATAAGTATTTAATTTATCATGATTGAAGTTTGATTACATATTGTCAGAAAAGAAATGTTCCAAATCTTTTAATACGTAAAGCTATTATATTAAACAATGAATTAACAATAAAATAAATCAAAACAGGTATTTATAAATTATTAACTAACCATTATTATTCTATAATTCCATATCATATAAATCACAGAAAATAACATAACTATAGAGGCAATTAACGTCTGTGAATAACAAATACATATGAATAATTAACGACCCGCATAACAGACTTATACAATAATTAGAATTTTTTAATAAAGTAGACGTTTTGACCAACCATTGTGGTGTTTGTCAATATATTAAATCTACTAACAATATAAACACAAAGAGAATAGCCAAAAGATAAAATTAACCAAGACAGTTTAAGAAACCATCATATAATTTATTTTGTTGAAAAGTGTCATGTTTTACATTGCCAATAATTTTTTTGATTTTAATGTACAACATTTATGAAATAAATCTTTTCTTGAAATTCACTTCCTTATCTAAAACAATAGTAAAAGAATAATTTGGTTCCAAACAGTGTTCAGAATTCGGAGAGTGTTTAAAGGAAATTTTAAATTGGCTTTATTTTTGTTAATTCTAATTAACAGAGGTCTCTTAGTCTGACCAACGTAGCAAAGCGAACAGTTATTACAAGAAATTTTATAAACAACATTATGAAAGTACTAAGAAAATCTGTATGCTTTTTTAACAAAGAAGGATAGAGAATTGACAGATTTGTAGATATCTAAATGTTATACTTCTTAAATAACATTTTGAATCTGGTAGACAAATGAACAAAAAAGGGTAAAAAATATAATTATGAGAGTCAGCCTTTGTAGAATAATTAAAAATACAATTAATTATGAGTTTACTAAATTTAGAAAGAAACTCTACAGGATAATGGCTGGTAAACAAAATTTTGAATGAATATATAAGATTCTTTGAATGATAATGAGAATCAGATAAGAGTACAGCTTTGTCAAGATTAAAAACCATTGCTTTCTTCCTGATGTATTGGATTTTTAGATAAAAACTTAAGCACTCTACAAGAGCAAGTATATTTATGGTACCAATTGAAACGTAATTTGTTATTAAAGCGACCAACAGGAACTTCAAGAAAATTAAGAGGTGAATCTTTTTCGTATTCAAAAGTAAATTTAATATTAGAGCACACACTAAGTAAATCATCCAATTTATCAGAAGGAGTTATAGAAAAGTATTATCTACATACCTATAATAAGCCAAAGGCTTGAAGCTAAGCACTTCAATACGTGAATTTTCTAAGTCTGTTATGACAGTTTCAGCGAAAAACGGATAAAGTTAAAAATAATTGGATAATGAAGGTAATAAAATTAAAATATGTTAATAGTAAAACAGCTTATTAGTCACAACATATATAAAATTTATTAAGAGCAGTTCATTACTCTACATGGCGTTTCGTTCCTTGAATGAAGAAATTTAAGAAGATGAAAATTTTGGGCTGTATATCAACGAGCGTAGAGGTTGAAAAATAAATTCAGATTAGAGAAATATTTTTATTTTACATTAGTTAGATATTGTCGATATTTAAACAATAAAAGTTAATTTTACTTAAATATTCTCGAGTGTAACATGGAAACAATTTCTAACGAACACCCACGATTATAAGTCAGACAAACTCGTTCTAATAATTCTGATAGGGTACTGGGAATTCTTTTTATAGGAATTGCGTAAGGATACAACCATAAAAACACGAGTAGCTGAGTTTTCTTATCCACCTGCACCTTCGTCTTGCCAACAACCTGCCAGAGGCGTCAATACCACAAATTGCTCGCTGCCCTTGAACTTGGCTTATTATTTCGCAAGTTGCGGTCTCCTTTTATTTTGCTACTTGCCGACCTGTTCTTGCTGCTGCAGTCGCTCCACACAATTTCGCGTTGCCTGATAAGCCATCAAAATACTTAGTCCATCGAAGGACTCTGTTCTCTTATTGCTTGGACACTTACCTTAGGGAAATAAATTAAATTGTGATATTAATGTAAAAGGAATAAAAAGTATTATTCAGTAGTGAGAAGAATTATTAAAAACTCTAAGGATTTTTTAACATTGGAGAAGAAATACAGAATAAGCACGTATTCAAAACCAATTACTTTAAAAGGCTTTCGAGAGGAAAATATTTAATTATATGTTGTTGTTGTGGAAATCAGTCTTAAGCCTGATCTGATGCAACCCTCCATGTTAATCTATCCTACGCCAGCCTTTTCATTTCTATATAGCTACCACATCCCACATCCTCCCTAATCTGCTTAGAGTATTACATCCTAGGTCTCTGTCTTCTGTTCTTACCCAACACACTTCCCTCTAATGATAATTTTACAACACCCTCATGTCTATTAATCTGTCCCCTCACTTGGTCAAAGTCCTCCATATTGTTCTATCATCTCTTATTCAGCTTAAAACTTCCTGGTTAATTATTATATCCACCCATCTGATTTTTAGCATTCTCCTATAGTACCACATTTCGAAAGCTTCTACTATTTTTCTGTCTGTAACTCTTACAGTCTACGTTTCGCACCATACAACGGCGCACTCCATAACTTTTAGCAAGGATTTCCTAATATTCACTACTCTTCATGTCTACTATACTTCTACCACCCCTAGTTATTATTCTGGTCACGTAGCAGAAGTCTTTGACTTCCTTCAAATTATCCCTTCCCAATTTAACACTTTCTTATTCCACTGTTTCCCATACTACAGCTCATCACTTTGATTTCCCTCGATCAATCCTAATATTGCAAACCTTATGGTTTTTATTTCTTCTTCTTACTGTTTCATTCCCTTTCCATAATCGTTTTTATCTTTCTTCATCGCCTGTTCCATATATAAGTTAAAGAGCATGGGCGACAGACATTATACTTGTCTTACACCTTTCTTGGTTTCTGATTTATTTTCTTGCCTTTCAATTCTAATTACTGTTAACTGCCATCTGTAGAGGTTATGGATAATACTTCTTTCTCGATATTTTATTCCTGTTATCTTCAAAATCCTTAATAGTGTGTTGCATTTCACATTATCAAATATTTTTTCTAAATCTACAAATTTCATGAACTTAGACCTGTTTTTTTCTGATCCTGTCTTCTAAAATTAGACGCAAAACCAAAGTTTTCCTCTTCTAAATCGCCTTCTATTTGAAGTTCCATCCTCTAATATACTACTTTCGTTAATATTTTGCTTAATATAATTGTCTTGTGCTGTTCGCATTTATCAGCCCCAGTCTACTGTTGTCCTAAAAACTTTTCGAATCATTCGTCTTTCGTAGATTTCGCAAACTATCCTGAACAGCCTTTATATTGCTTCTTCGCCCGCTGGAATGTTATCAATTCCTGGCGCTTTAGAATTGCTCAGATGTGTCAGCACCCTGTCAAACTCGCATTTTGTTCCTCAGCTCTTTATCATCCACCTCCTCTTCTTCTTCTTTTCCGGACTGATCTAGATTTCCACCGTGATACAGCTCCACTAGATATTCGTCCGCCTTTTTTTCTTTATCTATAATTGGCTTCTCATATTCTTTCCCGATATTCTTGCTAGTATTTTTTTCTCTTCAATTGTTTCTTTCATTTTCCCTTCACCATGAAATCTTCACCGCTTTGCATTTTTTTTGTAGCCAAGTCTCTTAGGCTGCTTTACACTTACTATCTTTCTCTTTCTTCAGGTGTCTGTACTACTCTTTATCATTTTCACCTTTTCTGTTTTTTATTCACGCCTTTTATTATTAATTTCTCTCCTATATTTTTTCTTTCTCCTTTCTCCATTAATCTATTCTTGATTTTTTTAAAAATCTGAAGCACTTCCTGCTATTTCAGTTTTTCTAATTCCCATCTCTTTGTTTTAATTTTTTTTCTTGTGTTTCTTGATTTTCAGCGTGCATTTCATAATCAGCAGAGCATGGTCGGATTTTACATCTGCTGCTGGGTTGGTTTGCTGTCTCTCCTTTATGTAGTCCAATTGCTACCTTATCATGTCAGCCAGCTTCTTCCATGTGTAGTCTTCTTTTGTGGTTCTTTATCGAGGTATTTGTAATTAATTTGTGCTTCATGAAAAATTATACTAGCCTGCCTCCCCTTTGATTCCTTTCGCCTAGTCCATAGTCCCCAAGTACATAACATTCTCTTACCTTTCCTACTACTGCCTCCCAATCACCAATTATTATTAAATTCTCGTTTCCTTTGAGAATGTTACTATCAAGTTTGTGTTCCACTATTGCTGAATTATAATTGTTACCAAAATATTGTTTATATACTTATTCTTTTTTTTACTAATTATTCCTGATTTCAATTTTTTTAAATTTTCCGATATTCATTTTAAAAAGTACCTCACAACTGAATATTAGACACAAACAAATAATTGAATTTGTGTCACATTGGAAGTAATCTTAAAAACTAAAATGCTATTTGGTTAGGGAAAGTATTATTTGAGATATTTTAAGTATTAAGTTTAGAATTGTCGTGTTATAAATAGATTTATATATATAGTACATGAAAGGAAGTATGATTTTATCAATATATTAAATTATTTTTCCTTTTGTTTCAGGTAAGATCAGAAACAATTCAACTCATTTACAGTTTGATGAGCGGCCCGGAATACTGAAGTTCTTGGTCCCTTTTTATTTTCCTTAGTTATAATATATTTAAGCCCATTTTTCTAAACACAGTGAGGAAATTTAGGCACAGGTAAAGTATACTGATAGGAATTGTCTTTAATGTTCGTTTGGAAGCATTTTATTTATTTCAACATACCATTCCTGAAAATATGCAAATTAAAAATTATCGTCTCTGATATCGCAAAAAGTAACTGTCTAGTTTTAACTTGAAATAAAGTATTTATGTAGGATGTATTTTGTAACACATTATTTCTTTTCACTTTGAGAGTTATTAGTTTTATAATATTTCGTTTTACGCGAGAGATAACCAAGGCTGGTGGCTGAATAAATATCGTTGATTCATACTTCTAAAACGCACGATAGCTTTTGAATCTCTATTTTCGGATTTGTGAACCATCGTACGATAATGTAGCGTGTTGCTTTGCAACATATTAGTCGTTTCTTTATTTTATATATGCTTCATTATCGTACGTTTTCCAGGATAACTTCTATGTCGACGATTTTTTATACCGCTGTTCTTGGGTGGGTTTTGATAATAATAATAATAATAAACGAGGCAAGATTATACTGCTAATAATTTATTTTACGTAAATTATTAATTATATATACATTATTTCCTCGGCATTTATATTGAGCTCTTTCTGTAAAGGGTGTTCGTGACTTGGGAGAATAAACGACTAACATATTGGCAAAACCCGCTTGTCCCAGGAGTTTACAATACCTCGGATTATCCTTGGTGGAATTTGTCTCTCTCCCTCTAGGTGTTGACTTCCTTGAAGCTGTTGGCTGAAGAAGGCATCTAGTTCGTTCCTTGTGGCTGAGTCACACCCAAGCCTGATGAGTTCTGGGTTATAGCCGACCTAGCATTAGTCACGTGCCGTTGAGCCATGGAAGCACTTGTTGGCTCCCTTTACTGCTGGGTCAAGAATGCCAAATTCTGCTCCTGTCCGCCATTTCGTCACCTCGGATTCCCCCTTCCAGAGCCGTCATTTACCAATCACATGGCAGTTCTCATGGGAAAATATTCCCTTGCCCTGGTATTTCCCTGGTGCGGCCGACGACGCTAACTTTGGGCTTTTGTACTCTGGTAATCCTACTGGCGTCTCGGCACATGAGAGTTCCATTTGTCGGCGTCCGCTTCCCACTCCAAGGTTAAGCCTCGGAAAAGCCCAAATTTAGGCATTTAAATATAGTTAGAATTTTTACCATTACCATGGATGTCTAGAAGGATTAAATGACTGTAAAAAGATCATCATCGAATTGTCAGGAACAGAAACGATTTCGTACGATGCATGAGATCATGTTGAACAACAAGGTTCTTCGAATAGGTCTCATGGTGATTCAGTTGATGTTTCACGGTAGCAACAGCTGAATAATTTAGTCTCCAAGGTGGTGCGTAATCGAAAGGAACGGTTATGCAACGTCTCTCTCTCTCTCTCTATATAAGTATACTATATATAAGTATATATAAGTAAAAATAAAGTTTAGGGAATATTATTTTTTTCATATAATCTGTATTACAAAACATAAAACTAATGATAATTAAAATGAATATATTTTACATTCTAATTATATTGCCACATTTTCAATTCTTACTCTGACATCAATACTCACCAGCAAGTATAAAAACTTTGTTATTCCATTTATTTACATTTTCATTCCTACAGGTTATTATAACGTTATATTTAAAAGAAAAATTGGTAGTATGGATGAAATTCCGATGTTCATTACACATGGTCTCCAATTTTCGTGAAATTGTGTCTACGTCTTTGTTACATACGGAGTGTGAGAGTTGTTGGAATCAAATTCTGTTTTCCTTTAAGTCAAAGTCAGGTGCTTTCCCGAAACGCTGTAGTCTGCATATTTCATGGCTACGAAGAACGCGACTAAGTTACGTGCTACATCACACCTAGCAAACGTTATAATAGGATAACCACGAAAGATATAAATTATATTACGACAGCGATAGTGTTAGCATTACTCTGCGGCGAATTACGCGAACTTAATATGCTACATCTCTAATTCTGTATACATATAATTTAATAATGTCCAATTTTTAAAAAACAGAAAAAATTAAAACCAAGTTCACATACATCTGTAATACGAAAGTATTTTCTCCTTCGCACATATTATAAATGAATTTCATTTAAGGAATAAACTATACATGATGACAATATTGATTGCAGGATCCTGCGGTCTTTTGCAACCTGATGAAAGTTTTCGAAATGCTATCCTCTTTAATTGTTTTCTTTTTCTTCCATATAATATAATTGAAGTAATATTAGATTCATAATTATTTTCATTTCAAACACGATGAAGTCCAAAATTACTGATATACTGGTCTGCATTTATTACATTGTTAATAAATCCCCTTCTCTGATTGTTTTCCAATTATATGCTTTTCTTGTTATTATAGTTAAATAAATATCATTGTTTTGAAAGTAAAATGCTTAAAATAAGAATTTCATGAATTTATTAAAACAGAATTTGGCACCGATTCTGCGCTAGTGTACAAAATAATCAACACAGATTATTAGTTCAGAAAACGTCTGGGATTTTAAATATTGTAATTTTAGGAGGCAAATCTTTGATAAGAATAGAAACAAATACGAGCAGAAAATAAACGTCTATTAAAATAAATAGTGGGATTAAAATACTCTACACTTTTACTGTCACTTCTACTTTTTCCATTTACATTGAACTTTGGTACGGTAAGTGGAATACACAGAAACACTGCTGCAGGTAATTTATTACCGTGTTGAAATAAAATTTTCTCGGGCTTGCTTTTATTATAATTTAATGAAATTTTCTTTCTATAGGCAATTCAAGTCCTCTAGGTACAATATTTTTCCTTTTTTAAACTTGAGAGTAGTAAATAACTCCAAAAATTAATACCATTGGACAAATGTTCCAGATGAAAACCTAATATTCTCAAAGGATACAACAGTTTGTTTTATAATTATACACCATAAGATGGGGTGGGGGCGATTTTGAAATTGAACTACCATATTTTTGCAGATTATAACAGTACATTATTTTCTATTCACAGCAAAAGGCGCTGGAATCCAGGAAATTCAGTTTCTTAGGCCTTACCATTGAGAACTGATTTACTCGATTCTGTGGTACCATATCGAAACTAATTAATACTTTCTTTCTAAAAAAGTTATTTTCTTTTTCCGATTTAAATTTATAGCAAAACTGATGCCTTTAGTCTGGAGAAAGAGGCTAACTCAACCATAAGGAGATCCCTCATTTTATCACAGAGAAGTGTCACGCTTGAAAATATTTAATTTTTATCACGGTTATTTTGCTTTCGTACGATGCATCGTTCAATATATTTAGTTAGGAAGTTCATAAGGTGCCATTATACTTAGACCACAGTTTCAAATCTCTCTCTCCCATGTTCTGTTTGTAATGATTAACATTCTAATTTCCAAATAACTTTTGTTTTTGTCTAGAGTCCAACCTTTTCTGTATCATTTTACTGGTGACCAATGATATTTGGATTCCAGCATACCTGTAATATTTTTGTTGCACTCCTCCAGAAAGGAACATGAATCATACGCCTTGCCTCGCTGATGCAGCCATTTCCTCTGTGTACTTTCGTCATTCACATGCAAACTGCACGTGTGTCCCTCTAACAGCCGTTCCTCCTCCTCTCCGGGCTGGGTACATATTTTGAGCTGTGCAATGTCGAAGTGTCTGCCCTCTAGGGGCACATCTGACAAAAAAACCAAACAATAAAAAACACCAAACATAAAATTCTAAGGAATATTTTTGTATCTTGAGGCATCACTAACACGCGGCCCATAAAGATATAGTAATATATCAATTTTCCAATCAGTTTGATTTGAAGATAAGACATCATTTGAGGCTTAATTGCGAAAGCTTATTGACGACCGCAATCTCCTGATCAATCCGTACGTTCCTCTGCGCTACTCATTGACTTTCCTTTTTGTTTCGGCAGGTGCGAGCACTTAGAACACACGTGGCTTCGACGACGGCCTTGTTCTTGACAAGGACGTCGGGATTTAACACAGGGTCTTCTACAGTCTCACAAAAATTTTATCTAACCAGTTATACTAGAGTAATATAAACAAGGGTCGTAAACCTTGTGACGTTAGGTTTGAAGATCTTCGTAAATAGACCACGGTCTTTTGCTTAAAATGATTCTGAGAACATTACAAGAGTCGAAGTTTTTTTTTGAAAAGTTGTGGAAAGCGAATATAAAGTTTATGTAATAATAGAGTACAGGAATGTAAAATATACTATTCAAAGTATAATTTTTAAATTTCTTAATCAATGCAATTTTTTCCCTATTCGTCTTTAATGAGGCTAAGTATGAATTCATGAATTTTTATTTCGAGTAACAGTAGAATTGAATCTTTGGTCAGGCATTACGGAGATTGCCAGTGACAATAATTCAGCGAAGAATCGTTTAGAGGCGGGTAGAATGATAGGCTTATTGACGACCTTTGTTGAGACGTCTGCAAGTAAAATAATTTACTGTATCTGTAGGGTGTCAGCAGAGAAGGGACGGAATTTAAGTTTTATATATTAAGGAATTTATAGTTCCATGTGGAGCGCTCTATATTCAACGATATTCGTTTCAGTGCAATGTTAATGATTTATAAAAGCATCGTAAAGTGATTTGATTTTGGTTTCAGTGATTTTTTACTTGAAGAAAGTGATTTTTAGAAGACGATACTTGCGAGGAAGGGGAAAATTACACATTGTATTTCGTATAAACCTTTATGTGGGGTTAAGCTATTAATAAAATGATAATTAAAGAAAATTATTGGTGTATTTATTTACATATATATAAACTTAGAAAAATATTTCCAAATTTTTTAACTAATTAAAGAAAATTTCTGATTGTCAGCGATGAAATACGATTTCTCACAGCTCAGGTTAAAACGTGGCTCTAGGCGTCAAAGGTTGAGAAACGCATTGGCTTACCTTGGGTGAATTCGTCTCCCAACTTAAGGTCTCAGCTCAGCCCACTAGACCGGATCGTAACAGTACCGACACATGCAAACAAATATTCTTTGTATAGATTAATATAGCCTAATGACCACTAGACCGGTCCGTCATCTGCCAGCACCGTCCCGGTTCCAGGCCAGACCCGGCACCTATTTGCTGACGAGAATATTTTGCATGTGTCGGTACGGTCAGTCCAGGGCACGGGATTACCAAACCGGTTTCTTCTGCAGGCGTCACACCGCGTTTAGTTCTTCGTTTGACCCTCTGGGCGGGACAGAACTTTCCTTATTATCTATTTCCTCTTCGTAAATTACAAGTATTACAAAACTTCCACACAAATGTTTGGCACACGTGTCTCCTTACGGTAAAGTGATTTTTCTGTTACAAATACAGTTTCTTATTGTGTTGTACAATCAGAAAAGATGGCATACTAAACGAATGAAATTGTCTGCAACTGAACTTACTGACTTATAATCAACATATCCGAAAGCGAAAACGACATTTTTTTTATGGACGACTTAATAATGTCTACAGGAAATGAAACAAATAGACATGCAACAGAGAAATTGTCATTCTATTTTGAATACAAGGAAACCAGTTTAATTTATTGAAATGATAACTTATCTTGGTATGATGATAATAATTATGGCGCTAAATACAAAAGCCTCTACGAAGGATTACATTTTATGGAATAGACCGCAAAGGGTTGTAAATGATGGGAGGATATTAATAATTTAATGAATTTAATAATTAAGATTTAGTATGTACATTTATTAAATAAAAACACAATAATTTGAAATGGGTCCGGCGAGAATATAAGAAGTACTAATATAAAGTTATTAAAAGGGAATGATTCCAAAGTTCTCATGGGTAATTATTGTTTGGGTGACCACGTGCACCAGATATTCCGTTCGTTGACGAACATGTGTTGTTTTCATATGCGTCTTGATGCAGATGCCACTGGAACTTCCTTGTTGTGGAACTCTGAAGCGGCCGGTAGACAATAGCACAAAGTCGCGCGGCCGGAATTGAGGAAAACTCCTGTTTTTCTTTCCTTCTTCCCTCGTTGTTAACGTCTTCTCTCTCCGCTGCCTCCTCGACTGATCAGTCCATAATTTACACCGACGCTGCAACTGCACTCGTCAATCGTTCACTGCACAATCTCTCGCCACCAATCTGTGTCACCACCAATCTCTACATATCTCAAATTCACACTCTACCATCAATCTCCTGCCAATCTGTCTAATTCATTCGCCACCACCAATCTGCTGCCAAAATGTCTCCTCCTGCCTCTTTTAAAACTTCGTCCCCACTTATACGACACCTATCACCAAGGTGGCAGGGATGGATATTCCCCAATAATATCCCTTGTTACATTTGGGGAACACACGCCACCCGGTCACCAAATTTTCAGACAGATTTGGAAATTCCGAAACCGGCGACGAGGTGTCTGAACTTTATAGCCCAAATGTCAAACGCTGTCTCTTTGTTTTGATTCCGCACCGCCAAGTCGGCGCCCGAAAAAACCCCTCCTTCCTGGCCAGCGACATGCTCATGCCGAAATATTTATGTAATTTAAAATTCCATAAATAGGAAAAAAATGGGCCAGATTCTACTGCGCTAAAGGGTTAAATAAACAATGGAAAAAGTAATAGATTGAGATTCACTCCCCGTAGACACACAGCTAGCTTTTCTTCCCCTGAAATTCTTTATCTCAATATGGTGTTGGTTTTCGTAATGTAATTTTCAATTTTTAGAAATAAATCATTAAAATGGAATGGCGTCATACGGAAACACTGGAGAAACGTTTCTTCATCATTAACCAAGTGTCTATATAACGTCCAATATTCTCCCCCAGTTTTCCGTTTTTTTAAGAGATTCGTGAATCCAGTAGCGTCTCACAGAAACTTTATCGTGTTCCTCTTCCTCGTCCAAAATAACTGCAATCATTGCCAATTTTTGTAACGCTAATTTTCTAATAGGAATATTTTAGTAAATTTACAACACTGTACGTTCACAACCCACACACCGTTCACAAGTTGTAGCTACTTCATAGGCTCCTCTGCAAAACATGACGATACAGGGACTGGAGCCGAACGACCACGAAACGGGTATGGTACGGTTATCATCCGTTGTAGTGGGCAGCGGTCGTTTTCGTTCCTGGCACGCTCTAGTGGGCAGAGGCCTTATAACCTCGAACACAGCTGGTCCGTCTCCCTAGAACATGAAATATTATCGGTCTCCAGATGTTTGAGATATTTGCTGAACACCGTGTTCCCACACGAATGTAATACGGGAGCCTCTAGCAATGTCTTGTTTCTTTCCAAAATTTGTCACTAGAGATTAAATGCGTGACCATCCGGCGACAATCGGCGCCGCTCGCAGGCCATCCAAAACTTGTTAACATTTCAATCTTTGATATCATTTGTAACAATAATTACATGAATACGACTATTATAAATAATAAGCCAACTATCGCGCTATACCTTTTAATGAGGGATGCGATTTAAATTATGAACCTGGCATCGTATTTTAGTATAAGTGCACATATAAGAAACTCAGAGGAGTGTTTTCTCTTAGGAGGCGAAGGTGTTAGCGAGCCAATTAAAATGTTAATGATAATTACGTTAAAGTTTTTACAATTAATAATACGACACGGTGAAGGAATTTCTTATCACGGAGGTATTTCAGTGCTGTATCTATAACGGTTTAGACTCCCCTTAAAATTTAAAAAAGTAAATTTGTATTTTGTAATTGTTACATTGTTAATTAACCTGTTCGATACCCTGGACGAGATATCTCGCGACCCGATACTGGCCGGTTATCGTTTTTGGCGAGATATCTCGCGTCTCGGTACTGGCAGATTAACGCTTTGGACGAGATATCTCGCTTCCTAACACCATATTTTTACATTCTAGACGAATATATTTTATAACTTATTATATTCGTATGGCTATTAGAAATAAATAAATACAGTTTGATGTATTTTTTTTTCACGTGGTATAGCCGAAAACATGGTGTTACACATATAGCGTCATTACACTTCTGACAAAAATACCGTGTTTCCTTCCGTTTTCTTTGCACACGACGCAACGTTTTCTTGGGTACTTTTTCTTTGGTGTCTCCCGTATTCTTAAATCTTAGTGGATGTCCTTTACGACACATTCTTCCTCGTTTATTATTGGCGTGCAATTTTTTTCTAATAACTTTTATTTTCCTAGTGGAGGAATTTCCGCGTTACATGGGAATTATAGATTATAGATATATAATAAATGCTAAAAGTACTTCTTGTAGCACTTCATGTTTTTACGTAAAGAAGAAGATCCTTGGAGGATTTGATCCATCTACGCCACCCATGTACTGATTATAATCTATAACGGTATTGGTTTTTTAATTCAGTTTTCTGTAGTCTTATCAATTTTTGTTGATTCTTCAAAACGGGGAGTATGTACAGCAGTCAAAGTTGATACTAATCTTTTATCTTTCCACACACACAAAGCCATTCTCTTATTGTACCGTATTAACATATCTCCTTTTGCAGTCTTTTTTCATTTCTGACTTGTTCGTCACAAGGCATTAGTTTCCTTTTCAGTCCTTTTTGTACCGTTTCTGTGTAGCTTTTCATATAAAGCAGGAGATGAGTACCAGATGTCCAAAAACATATTTCTTCCTTTAATTAATATATTTTTCGATAAATCCATTACAACTGAACCGGATACTCCAATCGAGTATACCATTCTTCCAACATACTACTCACAACATACCATAAGTGACATAAGAACTAGGGCAGAACACAAGTTATTTCGCAGAAATAGTTCTCGGGTTTCCACTCTTCAGGCTGAAGATGGCGACAGAGCACTTGGCCGTCGAAACGTCGCGTTTTCATCGCACCTGCAACCGAGTGGAAACCCGAGAACTATTTCTGCATCAACTACATCGGGAAAGCCTCAGCTCACTTATCACAAGTTATTTCGTCTAGAATGTCAAAATATTGGTGGTAGGAAGCGTTAATCGGCCAGTATCGGGTCGCGAGATATCTCGTCCTAGGTATCGAATAGGTTAAAAATATATGTAGTAATATCAAACATAAAGAAGATAATTATTAAAAATAGAAATTAGTTGTTACACAATGGCGCTCAACGTGTTAGCTAAAATAAAATAAATTGAAACCCCTAATAAAACTCTCTTTACATGTCCCTAATCATAAATTACTGGAATCCAAAGGTCATACTGGTAAAATTTCTTCATGTAACATATGAATTAGAACCCGGACTTTTTGTATAAGCTGGATCAATAATACTGACATTTCCATAGTTACGTTACACCAATCGTGTCGGCGGCAAGCAGGAGCTCCAATTTTGTAATGCATCCACTCGGTTCTTGCAATCGGACCGAATGAGTTTCAGCAACGGCAGTTTAGTTACAGCATTTAAGACAAGAATATTCAAATAATCGAGACGGATTGCAGACAAAGGTTAGCCACCAGAATTTGCCATCTTCCTCATTTTTTTGCTCGGTAAATGCATTCCACTCGATATTTATTCAAAAGTTAACGTCGTAAGAATCGTTATTATGACAACGGTGATGCGTCACGATAGTACGTTTACGGTAAATTTCTGCTGTCCAAGAACATCCCACTGATACACGTTGGCGTTTATGGGTCCTTGGTCGGTAACCAGGTATAATCCCGATCCCTGCTCATTAATCAATTTGGGTCAATCCAAGCAAGTGGTCCAGAGGAAAGGAAATTGGTTGCCGCACAATCTCGGAAAAAAATAATATTTCGTTGGCCCATTCCTTCATGTTGTGGCAGTTCAAAACTTATTTTGTTTAATTTATATTGTGACCGGTTCAAAAAATGGCTGCCGCAGTTGTTATAAACCTCATGCCGTTTTTCGCGTTCGCAGGTACCTACGAATTTCTAAATTATCCATGGCTTGTTAATGTATCCTTTTCAAATAAACTGCATCGTTCTCAGTACATTCAGACCAACAAATTTTCGTTACGATTTTCGAAGATAACATTACATAATAATTCAATAATATTTATCATAAATAGTTATGCAATATTATATGTATCCGTCAAAATAGTTACCTTAGTTTAACGAGTCTAAATAATTGATATACTTGTGGAAATCAAGCATGTCTTGCTATATTTAACAATTTCTTATACAATCTTTGAGTTAAATCTCAAAGTTGAAATTTACACTGTGGGTTGATACTATAGAAACCTGTTGTGTGTCCAACCTTCAGATTGTTATCCGCATGCCCATACTGAAACACAAAAGTTAGAAAAAATTGAAAAATCACATATTTAAAAAGTGGCAATTTGTAAAGGGTATGTCATTTACCGTTGATAAATCACATATAGTAACTGCACTATTCTATGTAAAGGCGCATAAAATATTGAGGTTCATATACTGATTCCTTTTTCGAGAAATAAGAGTACGAAAATCGATTTTTCTTCATTTGGAATGTACAAGAATAAGTAAAAATAGGTAAGTAAATAGACGTTTTATTAGTAGGTCTAAATGTACTAAAGACGATGCAGTTTATTTTAAAAGGATACGTCAACACAGTGCTGTATAATTTAGAAATTCGTAGATACCCTCAAACGCGAAAAACTGCTTGCGCGCTACAACAGCGGCGGATATTTTTGAACCTGGCACAATATAAACGAAACATAATTAGTTTTGAACTTCCAAAACATGAAGGATGGGCTACCAAAATATTTTTTCCTGAGATGGTGCAGAAACCAGTGTTGGACTAGTTAGCATAGATTGACCCATATGATTGTATCAGTGTTGAAGAATCTACGCTGGCCCAGACTCTTCCGAAACTACTTTTCAATTTCAATAGATATGGTTTACTAGTATGGGAGACTTATTTGGCTGAAAATCTCCTGCTTTCTCTCGTCATTCTTTCCCTGTCTTTTCAACACCAAATCTCTCGAAAACGGTATCCCCATTCATCCCTTAGGTCACAACTGTATGTTGCTGGTATGCTTACCTTTACTACCATAAATATAGGTCTTGAATATGTCGCTTAATTTGAGTGTCGTAATTTTGAAATAAATGCGTTAGGTAGTTATTTTATTTTTATAAGGTCTTTATTTCATGTATCCACCGTACATTCCTTTCTGCATGATGTTCACTTACTAAAATTCTAATTTCTCGGATAAGCAAACTGAATGAATAATTTCTTGCTGTTACTTCACTAGAAACCATAAATGATCCTGACAACTACACACGATCTGCACAGTCTGTTCACGTTACCTCACTTAAAAAACGCTGATTTTTATTCAAAGCTCTTCATCCTATATTTTTCAGTCCTTTTAATATATTGCAATATCATTTTCAGGGGATAAGACATTTAATTTATTAATTGATCAAATTTTAATCAAATTGAAAATTTTATATTTATCAATTTACAGTGATTACATGAAACAATATCTCAGGGAATTTTGGGTCTCTCGAGAAGTGGAGTATGCAGTTACTGAAAAAAAAATCATTTAAATTTATTCAATCAGCACAACGAGCAAGTTTCACAGCTTTTAAGAACTTACCCACAATTACTGGGGCTACAAAAATTAAACTTCACGAATGTTTCCGCGTCTCTCTGGCGTCTTGCAGGTTTTTTACACTGATGAAGGTAGTATGAACCAGGTCCAACTCATCATTTGCTCTCTCCTGTCTCTCTTTCGACTCCTCTGAACCCCTAGACTCATCTGACTTCACAGACTTATCTGACTTCACAGATTCTTCTGACTTCACAGACTCATCTGCTCGATCCGTCGTCCGTCCTCTCCGCAACTCATCTGCTTTCCCGAGCCTCCCAACGGCTCCCTTTAAGGTTCTCGGCCGGGAGTTCCCCGCCATCGGTTTTCTCAACCAATTCTGGGGTTTCCCGCCATTGGTTCTTCACAAAATTCCGAGGTTCCCGCCAGCGGTTTATTTCACAAAATTCCGGGGTCCCCCGCCATCAGTCTTTTTCACACACCACCATTTTTTTACACACGCCCCGAGGGAGTTTCCCGCGGGGGTTCACCCGCTTTCAGCCAATTCGACATTGTTGTTGGCCTCGCTTGTCGCGCACAAAACTTCTTTCGTTGTAGGCCGAACTGCGCCTCACAATGCCACTATATAACCAAAATCTGCGTTTTTACATTACAATATATATATACATATATATTTTAACAGATATATGGACAGAGATGTTTATATTCATATTGTTCGACATTTTCTCGATTTATTAATTTCTCTAAAAAATACTAAATTCTTTGGAAATGGCTGATGTAAAAGGTTTGATTTATGGTCAATACTAATATGTACGGTGATTACTATATAGTTGAAAGGAAAGCATTTTCAAACGATCTATATCCTGATCTGAATCAAGTTAAAATGATTGCTAGTTTACTAGCCACAAGAATTTCGAGGTCATATATATATATATAAATTAAGACCAAAAATTACAGTATATTTGCGTCGTTAACGTAGATATAAGCTTACGTCAACTTATAGACAGTAAATATTTCCAATATTGCGAGAATTAATAACCCCTGTCCAACATTTGAATCTTTCCATCCTATCCCTACGTCTGGAAGTAAATATAACAAATCGTTAACTTTTCTTCAGAATATGTATAACTTTTTCATTGATTGAGTACATATTTTCAAGTCCACATCGTTCATCTTTAAAAATTATGTTCATGCAATGATTATTGAGAAAAGTATCGCAATGAAAACCACTACACTGCTTGCCTTTATTGAAAAAATAATTTTTATTATTAATTTTAATCCGTTGTCTCAGTTCTACGGTGGCGCTCAGAAAAACTATCGGGCTGTTTTTTCCGTCAGCTAATTAAGATACCGACCATTAAAATGTAACTTTAAACGAGAATTAAAAACCTCCACGAAAGAAAGGCAACAACTTATCCTAGTTATTCTTAGGACAATATCTAAATTAAATAATTAAACGTCTGCCTCAGTGTGTGTCAATAATAGTGTCACGTTTCTGAAGGATCGTGAGATACAGTAACACACTCTGATACAGGCTATAGACGTTTATTTAATAGGAAGTGCTGTACAAAGACTCGTACTGTGAAAGACTGCCTCCGCTTTGACGTCCAGTACAATTTATACATTTGTAAAATATTCCAGAAGCAAAAAATTCTCGAAACAGAAATTACAAGAAACTAAAAGTAAACAACCAAAAAATAATATCGTTGAGTAGGACACGAAACCGAGTCCACATTTCTTCAGTCCGGTTCTCAACATCGGAGCTATTGCTGCAGGTTCTGAGATGTGGCAATATGTTTCTTGCTTGATTTCGAATGAATGATAGATGTGCGACTCCCTCAATAACATGTTGCTTGGTTTCTTACTAAATGATTAATAATTGATTAAAAATATTATAAACGGTGGTCTCGTGCTAGGACGAGTAATCAATTAAAATTAAAATGGACTCAAATTCCTTAAATTTTTTGGACAAGCTGATAATTACCAAAACAAATCCTTGTCTTCAAAAATTTTTCACAGAAGATATCTGCGGTTGAATCTGAATAAGATCGAATTTAGAATTGTCTCAGCTGTTAATTATTCCGGATTCCAGACATCGGTAAACCTGCAATTTCGTCTCACGGTCCCCAAATTTATATGTTGAAAGAATAATATACTTCTTCCTAAGAATAATAATGTTTAATACTTCAGGGTTAGAGGCACAGATTTTAAACCAAGTTTCTATTTAATTTCTTTTTTCGTTTGTAGTTTGCTAATAAATTTGACATCTGTTGGAATGCAGCTCCATATTTACTGCCATTCTAAAGATTATGCAAAAATTATATTCCAATGAAGTATATAGACATTGATTATGAATAGAATATTTTATAAATATACAGAGTTTGTCGTAAAGAACTAAAATGCCTTCTCTATAAAGCCCCCGGTGGCACTTTCTTGCATACAACAATACGACATAAATCTTACAAATTATCATATCGGACCAAAATGAGATAAACATAATAAAGGCCTGTCATACGAATTACAATTGCCTTTGTTATCGTGCACGGGAGGGAAACCCGTTCTTCTCGGCCAAAGGTATAATCATTATTCCGCTCTACAAATTAAATACTTTTGTCACGTGCTAAACTTCATATCGCAGGAGAATCGCATTCTGGTTTATTTTTACAATTTGAAAACCTCGATAAAAAGAAAACAGAAACGTTGAATTTCCATATTGGTACTGGATCCAATGACGTAACTCTATAACGGCGCTACATCCTGAAAACAGGACGATGTGGTTAAAGGCTCAAATAATTATATTTCCGACGAGATGTAGAGACAAACGGATATGAAAATGTACAATCACACTTATTTTGGCATAGATTATATCAATTCTCTCCTTCCCTGTTTCTAAATTCATTAACTATTTAAAATTGATTGAAATAACAAAAATTTATGGATGATAAATGGAAGCAAATGGAGTGGAAAATGAGCTACGAATTTTTTTACTGGTGTCTGTTATAACTAGCGAGAGATGTTATCTCCGAATTTATTCCATGACATTGAATTTAATCACGAGGAGTTTAGATTTAATTTTTAATACTAAAATACGACGTAATAATGCGTAGTAAATATCACACCCTTAATGAGGTATGTACACACAGTGTAACTTTATGCCATATTGAAAACAGGATAAAAGTCGGATCAGCAAACGTTTAAAGAACATAATATTATAAATTATAAGTAATTCTCCAATGGTAAATCCTTTATCCCCTTTCTTTACAGAGATTGTGATAAGAGATTTGGAAGTCTTATGTATTTCATAATTGATTTTAAACCATTAACTTATTTCAGATACGTTGACGATATTTTTTGCATAATTCCGAAAGCTAAATTAGATCATTTAATCAAAATTTACAATAGTTATTATCAACATTTAAATTTTACTTATGAAACAGAACAAAATAACTCTATTAATTTTCTTGATGTTCTGTTAAAGATTTTAAATATAAAATTATAACCATTTGGTATCAAAAATCTACATATTGACGATTATATATCCAATCATCCCATTGCTCAAAAGAAAGACAAGGTTTATAATTTGGTAGATAAGGCTTTCAACTTGTCACATAACAAATACAACCATATTATTTATATATAAATAAAAAAATTGTAAAATTGTACTCATATATAATTTCTTGCAATGCTAAGAGGAAGTTTCAAAAAGGAGACAAAACGTCGATTTTGAAAAAAAGTGGTAAATTTATATGCTGACTTATTGGCCGTCTTTTTATTTATTGTAAATTTTAAAGTCAGAAAACTATGTTTTAACATACCCAAGGAAAGTTCCTCGTGACTGTTACCATCGTGTGACGGCTTAAGGGAACTGAGGTCGCCAAAACCGTGAAATTTCTTCATCTGAGAATCCGTGACGATCCGCACGTTCGAGAATGGAGATGACATTGAATGCGGTTTGTTGTCTTTCCATTGTAAAAGAAATGATGTCAGAGATGGCATTGTGTCGTAGTCAATTAACACATTGCGACTATAAACCAGGAGCATGGAGCAGTAAAATTATTTGCTCGGAGGTCAAAGTTGAAGTAGGAGAGGAAAGTTTTGTGGAATGAGACGTCATGAAAAGAAAAGCGCTTAGTGTAAGTTATCGATCTTATTAAGCGATAAACGATCTACAAGGTATTTAATGAGGTAAAAATGGTGAAACATCGTTTGGAAATGAGATATCTCTCGCTTGATAATTAATAAATACTCGTTCTAGTGTTTGAAAACGAGAAGGATTTGTAGTTCAATGCGGTGTGGTGTTGATCTGGACGATAAATCTCAGTTTCTTGTACTGCCAGTAAAGAACTGTTAACGAGTGAGCTGATCAACTTGTGGACTCGTACTTATACTTTAAAAATGAAACTAATGGTAAACTTGTGTTTCTTCTTTTCATATCAGTGTGTGAATGTATAAAGATATTGATCATGGACACAAAAAGGTGGGTCTCGTGAGAGAATTAGGCCAATTGTAGGACACCGATTATAACAACACCCTGTAATTGTTAATTATTGACAACTAAATTACAATTTGGGTACCATACTATTGAGTAGAAACATTCTTGGGTTTACAATGGGGTTCAACGTTTATTAATTCACAATACGCTAATGTCGTACTATCAACAGATGAATTGTAATCAGAGTTACAGATTATTAATATTAATTAATGAGAATGCTTTGAAGAGCTTCACTACTTAATAACATACTGAACAAACTTACATTTCAGACCGTTGTTTATTCAAAATTATAAAAATATATATAATTTTTTATAAAGTAATTAATAATAATAACAAATGACTGGAAATACAATAATTTATTACACAAAAAAGTTAAAAAGAACGAATTGTATCCTTTTCCCAAGGGTATCTTGAGGCCTACCTATAAACATAACATTTTGTTATTAAAAAAAAAGCATTTTAGTTTGCCCAAAATAACATAAAATTCGGCTGTAAATTTGAAAATGATGCAACGTACTGAATATATAATAAATATTACATGCATTAAAACAGACAGACACACTAATAATTCCCCGCATTTGGTAGCCATATGCAATGTATATTAATTAATAATTACATTTCTATTCGTCTTCTGGTGCAGTTCCTTCTTCTTGTACAGGTGCAATGATTTTAGGAAAGGAATACATGGTTAAATTTTGTTTGAAGAATAAACCTGATTAAAATTAAAGTTGTACGAAACAAGTTGTGTATTTTGGGACAGAGAAAATTAACAAATTAAAATTTTAAAGTGCGTAATTTTTGTTCTCTGTGCAAAGATAATAGAATTCCACCAAAAAATATACAAAACAGAATGTTAATTGAGACGTCGTAGACATAAAATGTTACTGTGCCGCCTAGAAATGGAAATAATTTAATGAGAGTTCTCCTAATTACTAAGGTATGTGTTGGGGAGTTCAGCAGTAAATTGTGGTCATAAATCAAGTGCTATCTGACAAGAATTTGAATTTTGGAAATCCACCTCTCTTTGGAGTATTTCAAAGTAAACACGGCGGTCGTAAGTCCGCGTGGAGTTTCCTTCAGGTTATACGGGACGATTGCAGAATAATCCGGGGGGAAATGATGATCCCCCGTGATCATGTAGATAATGGCATTATCGACGATTGCTGGGCCGAGATCTCTCGATGTTCCGTAGCCTCCGCTGTTATGTCCACCAACGAAACTGCGTGCTCGGAAAGATGGATTTTAGAAATACTGAAGAAGTGTATGAGAATTTGGGAAGAGTTGACACGTCCGTCCGTGACCGAGTCACTCCTCCCTATCCTCAGCTATTTCCAGAGGGTAAATATAAAACAGTCTCTTTAATCGATGAATTAAACAAACCAATTATGATTGAGACGCGGATCCCCGTAGCAGATTTCGAGTCGCGCAACAATGCAGCCGTGCATCTAGCACAATCAAAATGTTATTAAATAAATAAACAATTATAATTTTGAAGTCCACATTATCAGATATTAAAATCAGCTAGCCGCCTCTGTGGTGTAGAGGCTAACGTGTCTCGCACCACAGAGGTCCCGGGTTCGATTCCTGGCAAGCGCCTGGGTGTTTTTGAGTGTTTTAATGTACCTGATTAAATACACCCGACATAGGAAAGGAAAATTAGGTACCTAAATAGCATGCTGTTAGTGACCTCGTTGTTGGTACGACTATGAAAACAAAAATAATATAAAAAATCAGCTGTTAGACAATGTAAAATGTTCATATTTGAAATAATTTCGCATAAAAAACGTACACTTTACAGTATATAAATACGGGATGAAACCGACGTCTAGGACGTGGGCGACGCAACACGGCATGAGCTGGATCTTATGAGGCCCCAATTGAAGGCTTGCCCATCACAGGCTAAATAATAACTCTCTGGCTAGCTGATTTGAAGAAGATTGGAAAGTTTGTCTTGCCATGAAGAATGCTCTAAAAATTAAGGACATGCTAATTATGTTTGGAAGTGAATTAAGGTCCATTTTACAAATTAAATTACTTTATAAACATGATTATACGAGTTTTGAGCGTCATAAAATTTTCTTGTTGCTTTCCTCGGTGAATTATTCTGATTATTTCTTTCTGGAGACGGTTTTCGAACAACACGTGTTCACTTAGTGAGTCCAATTCGAAGAGTTTGAAGAGAAAAAGCTACCCACTTAGTGGTGCCAACGCCCGAAAGAGAAAGTCCTCGGTAAGTTCGTTTGTACGCGATCATGCAAATGCGAGTTCCGAGGCAGCGGATTACAGTCACGCATGACGAGTTTCGACCACCGTTATCTCCAACTGCTAACGAGAAGCTGTGTTACTTCCATCTGTTATGGGAGAATCGAATCATTATCCTCAGAGCTCTTCACAATCTTCACTACCTCTGGCGTGTGAATGCTTCTGTGAAAAATCATATTTTCCCCCTTTATTACAGCTCCCGAAGTCTTACAATTGTTATCCTGGACAGGGAAACCTAAATTTTTACATATATTTTAATCACTGTTGCTATTGCGGTTAGTACAGAAAATGAAAAGTAGTTTTTAAGGAAGAACGTCGAACCGTCAATGTGCAATATTTTAATAATTTCACAATTACCTTTGTGATGCTTTCTTTTGTGTGTTACAAAATTTAAGTGTTTTTTTACATTCAGATCATATTTTGTTTATAATCATTACAGCCATACCAATGCATTGGTAGCCACATATACACAATTTTGCAAATCGTCAACCATTATTGTATCTTCGAGTTTGTTGGTCTAATTACCTGTTTCATTAATGGTTTTCAAGAATATTTTAATCTATTAGACCCAATTCTCTGCTACAATTTTCCACCCATAAATGGCTTTACAGCCCATTGAGGACCTTGCTTTATCGGGTCGACTGCGGACTATCATCTTACATGACGCATTCCGAATATGGAGTGATATATGGTCAACGTATCGATTCTGCAACAGTCTTAATCCCAGTTTGCGTGACATGACGGCACAAACATCCAGGACAAGAAATAGGTTCTGAAGTGGGGGAAGAAGTTGGTGGGAGAGTTCTTCGAGGAGGGCGATTATGTGGAGAAATAGCCAACAAGTATATCAACAATGTACTGTATTTTTAAAAATATACTTTCTCTGAAGAAATATAAAATCTAGTAAGTTACTTTTAATTACTGAACATGCCTCGTACCCTTCGCCATCCGTATCAGTTGAACTTCCAGAGAAGAAAGAAATTAACGTTTCGAAACGATAGCAAAGAATCAAACCATTAAAATTCCAAAAAACTACGAAATTATGTTTTGAACATTTAATGTGAATAACACACTAAGCACTATGCATAATATGATTACATAAACTTCAATTTATACGCGCTTATATCTGGCTGGTACAGACTAATTCTTCAATTAATCTTAATATAATTTTCTATTTAAAATATTTTAGCAGGAGGAATGAATTTATGCTTGAAAAACAGGATCTGCGTTGTAGCTATGCTGAGCATACGAACATTTGTCAGGTGTAGTAAGGCCTGAGATAAGGTCCCCGTGAAAACTTTTACTCTCGGAACCAAGGTCAACGCCAGTTCGGTACAGGAGATATTGTTCGAAATATTTCATTACGCAACAAGCCACCGTGTGACAGAAAAATAAAAATAAGGTTACTTTGTTACAGAGGAAGTAAAATTTCAGTTGAAATAAAATGTAAAACTTTACTGAAACATGCCACATTATTCATAATTAAAGTAGTAGTGATTATTTCAAACAACTGCTTTTTACTTTGCCACTAGTATCAATACAAACTGAACTAAACGTAATCTAATTAAATTGGAATAAGAATAAAGTCCATATGACCATTAATTATAATTGCATGTGATGAACTGCCCTTTCTAATTCCTTAAGATTTGATGGTACTGATCCAGCTGCATGATGGACGTCGGCTATCATCCTAATAATTTTTATATTTATACCCATGGGCGACGTTGTTTCACAGAAATCCAAGGACCCATACCATGCCAAGAGAATATCTGCCACCAGCTTGAAGTGGAGTTGGGGTCCAGGCTTTCCTTTTTTAAAATTTTTATCCCATTAACGATGGGAAGGTCCAGGCAAGTAGTATTCCCTTGTACCGGACCTATTTGTCCTTGCCAGGTGGATATATCAAACTGGTTATATAGTTAGCATTAGGGGAAAATACTGGAAAACCACTACATGGATTAAAAAAAACTTATGTGATGATGATCAACGGAAATTTGTAATTATGTTCTGGTTTTGTGTTAGTTTTACCTAGAGACTTTAGGTAAGGGTACCGCTTTCTGACGGTTTGAAGCCTATTAAAGAATCTTTTGGTCAGTCTGCAGATTTCTTCGTTTATGAAATTTAATTTGGTCTCGTAGTGGATGCCAACTACTTTGGATCTTCCTGTTATTTTAAGTGTCCATTTTAAACATCGGTTTTGTACTCTTTGGAGGGTGGAAATGTGTAACTTGTTGGCTGTTCTCCAGATATGGCAGCCGTAGGTAAGTAGAGGTCTTAGCATGGATTTTATGATTGTAGTTTGGTGCCTTTTATCTAGGTGACTGGCTCTTAGCAGAGGGTAGAGTAGACCGATCGTCTTTCTTGCCTTTTTATTGATTCCTTGAATGTGATCTTTGAATAGGAGCTTACCATCCAAGAGGACTCCTAGATATTTACATGACTTATTGTAGGGCAGAACTGTGTCCTCAATACTGAGGTTTGGGATCCTGTTGTTTCTCCATATAAGAATCCTGCCATCTGCATGGTGTATTTGAATTCACTATTCATTAGGCCACATGACCTTTTTCCAATCCTCGCACTCCTTTGCGAACTGTAGACGTCTGTTCTTGTTCAAGACAGACAGTAGAGGCTTTTATACAGATCGGCGGCTTCCATGGCCCATACAGTGCAACTTGCGGTGAACAGTTCGTTCAGAGACATTCAGAGTTAGTCCTTGATTAAGATTCTCCGCTGTTCTAAGCTGTTCTTCTATAGGACTGGAAAACTCTGGCAAGTTTTCTTTCAGCTCGAGCATTGAGTAGCCTGTGAGACCACAAGTCTGACTTGCTCCCTGCAAACATTAATAAATGCTGATTTCGTCCCATCTAAATGAAATCTTTTGCTTTTATCTTCGAAAACAATATAGTACAACTGATGATGACTTCTCCTGCATTCCCATTTCATAGGTAACTCACCTACTTCGGCAACATTATGATTCTGTCAGGTGGCCGAAATAATTTGATCACTCAGTATATGTACTGCGCTTTAGCAGTTTAATGTACAGTAAAAATCTAAATAATCCCACAACTGTTGTTGGAAACAGGGGTTGGGCAAAATAGCCTGCATTTACGTTATATTTATTGATAAGTAAAGAGTTAAACAACGATTTGCTTTGAGAACAGCTGCAATTCGTCGTAAAATATATTCGCAGTGTCTGCATATTTTCCAACGGAATTTCCTGCCACTCTTGTAGCAAAACATCAGACAATTGCCGCGACGATGTTGTAGGTGGAAATTGCTCCTCACTCTCTGCTCTAAAACCCCCACGCTCAATGATGTTGAGGGCTGACGATTGTGCTGGCCAGGAAAGATGTTTGATGACATTCTGATGTTCTACAAACCACGCCTGAACCTTTTACCTGTGTGTATGGGCGCATTATCATCTTGGAATATGGCAGGGTCTGGCAGCAATATGCTAGTCATAGTAAGCACTTCATTGGTGATGATATCGAGATATTCATTAGCAGTAATTCGGCCAGTAAGGCCGGGACAGCTGATTAGCACGATATAGCCGCCCAAATCATTACGAAACCTCCCACGTGTTTGACTGTAGGAAACAGACTGGGCGGATCGTAGGCTTCTTTTGGTGTTCTCCATACATAAACCCGGCCGTTTGTAGGAAACAAGGTAAATGATGATTCATCGGATCATATCACATTTTTCCAGTCATCCAATGTTCAGGTTTTATGATCGTGGCACCACTTTTTCGCAGATTTGCGGTGACTTCCGTTATGAATGGTTTCGAAATTGCAGCCCTTCCATGAATGTTAGCTTTCTGAAGCTCCCGCCGCACTGTTTTTGTTGAAACAATAGTGCTGATGTGAGTGTTGAGTTCTGCAGTCACATTTGCCGCGGAAGTTTTATGTTGTCTGGTCGCAATCCTTTTTAATGTTCGTCTGTCTCTGTCAGTTAACTTCGCTCATGTTTCGTGAATGCTTTCATTTCTGTGGATACCGTCGCTCGTGAACGTTAAAAAGTTGAGCCGTTTTCGTCACAGATGCTCCCGTTAACCGCGCACCAACGGTTTGTTCTCTTTCGAAGTCTAATAGATCTCGCATTTCACCGATCAATGGTGTTAAACGTTGCAGAACAAGGCATATAATATCCTGCAAGATAACCTCAAAACGTTACACATCAACTGGGAACTGCAGCCGCGTCGCAGACTTTACACGTATACAGTGCTGCCAACCTGCATCAAGCCGTACCCTATTGCACGGTCTTCATATTTTTTGTCTAAGCCCTGTATTTCGTAAAACTTAATAAAATGAATCAGCAAGGGGCAAGCCTACGGTACCCAATAATTAAATATGATAGCAAATAAACGATATTCCTGTTAGAGAAATTGTGCCAAATTTCTATTCAATTACTTAAGAAAAATTAAAGGCATTGTTAAATACTTTTTACCCACTAAGATTTTTCTTGACTAACAAAAGTTTATTTAATACCTATAATGAAGATTATATGTTAAGAATGCAGTCTGAGATTAAGTTTGTTGAGTAAAGTAAAGTAAAGTGTATACACCGCCAAGACAAAGCGACTAAATGAAAATACTAATGTTTCGTAGCCTTTTATGGGACCGAATCGCCTGGCAACAAATCAAATATATCATAAAGACGGTTTCGAATATGTAACACTCCTGTTACGTATCACAGGACATTTAATTATTTAATCATCTGAAAACGAGTTATGAATAAAGCATAAATGTGGGTAATTCTTTATTCATCGCTGATGCCAATAAAACCGATCTGAATCTATAATAGCATAAACTGATTTACGGAATGTCGAGACCTATGTGTGAGTAGAACCAGATGTCATTCGTGGACATGTTCAGAACGCGTCATATTCCGTCAACGTTTAAGCAAATTATAAAACTGTAACGAGAGCGGCTTGTGTAATGAGGTTAGTAGTAATAATAATAATGGTGATGATATTTAGGCCTTGGCTTAATGGCTTGAGCTCCAATTAAGTAGTATTACTTTTCTTGTTGTTGATGGTAGAAGGAGGTCGACTAGTTGCTGGCACGTGACACATTCTCACGTGGTGGGAAAACAGTTGGCAGCTGATAAACACAAAGACTAACACGAAATTTCCAAAGAGGAGACGAGGGTGTATGAATATTAAAACAATAGCATTTCTTATGTAACGGCATTAGAACTAGGCGTGACAATCAGCATTATCACAAATATCAATGTCCAAATGTTTTATATACATGTATGATTTTAAGTGATTCTGATTATTCCACTACATTTGTTGTTGTTATTGATGTGGTATTCAGTCCGAAGACTGGTTTGGTGCAACTTTCGAGGCTAACCTATCTTGCGCAAGTCAGCACACCCAACATCCACCCTAATCTACTTAGCGTATTCTATCCTTTCCCTCCCTATTCTCTTCTTACCCCTTTAATGCTAATTTTACAAGACACTCGTGTCTTAAAACGTGGCCTATTAATCTATCCCTTCTCTTAGTCAACGTCCTCCATATTGTTAGCTTTTCCCCTATTCTGTTTAGAACTTCCTCGTTTGTGATTCTATCCACCTATCTAATTTTCAGCATTCACCTATAGCACCACATTTCAAAGATTTCCATTCTTTTCCTTGCCGCATCTCCTATCGTCCACATTTCGCACCCGCACTCCATACTAACATTTTTAGCAACGATTTCCAAATATTCACACTTATATTACCCGTAAGTAAATCCCTATTCTTCGCAAAAGTCCTCTTTGCGTGTGCCATCCTACCCTTTATGTATACTATACTTCTACCACCCCTAGTTATTATGCTTCACAAGTAGCAGAATTCCTTAACTTCCGTCAAAATATCCCTTCCAAATCTAACACCCTTTGCTATTCCAATGTTTCCCATACTAAACTCCATTACCTTGGTTTTCCCTTTATTAATCCTCATATTGAACTCTTTCTCCATGCCATTTATTATGGTTTCCAAGTCTTCTTATGATTCTGCTAATACTAAAATATCGTCGGCAAAGCGTAAGGTTTTTATTTCTTAGTACTACTAATTTTTGAAAAAGTAAAACGAGTAGAGAAAGGCAGATTCAATTGGTCTAGTAATGCAAAAAATTTAAAAAAAACTCTGGTCTGTACACAGAACGGGCGCTAAGCTGCGGCCATGTCGAGAATATACCCGACATAATAAATATGGCAATTATTTACAAATATTTATGAAATGTGTGATTATGTCCTTTTCTGGATCCATGATGGTGATCCTGAAACAGGAAACTCCCCTTTAATATCATAGGAAGGAAAATGAAAAGGGGAGATGTGGAAGGTAGAAAAAGGTTGACTAGGGCCCCCGGGCTATAATTCAAGGATCCTACCCGGTGTTTCACCTAAAGATATGCTGGAAAACGCTAGAAAACCTGAATCAGGTAGTTCGGGCATTGGATACTGTTCTCACGCTCTTCCGAATGACGGGAAACGAGTTTTCTGTGGAGTCGCAGCATTCCCTTTTCTGTGTTTTGACCTGTTTTAGGAGGCAGTTTGCCGACTGACCCAATGGGAACAGCGGACAACTCTTGCCTTATGACAAAGTAGGTGAAGATGTCTCGGCAAGTGAGAACCTAGAAAAATTCCAGAGATAGTACGAGAGAATTCCCGACATAATCAAGCGAGCTCCACAGTAGCTCTGGGGAAGAAACTCCCAAAGACATCCGGACAGACTACACTAAACCACCAGTTATCTTTATTAAAAATTATTGTATTGATTAATTTCCAATTTTAGATGAGAATAAATATTAGTTTGGTAACATTACATATTAATAGATACTTCCATGTTCGGATCCTGACTCCACTTATGTACCCTGTCACAAAAATTACAATTGCGGGAGAACATGTTTCTAATTAATTTACCAGACATTCTTTGAATCATAAACTAATGCACGAAACGAAGTAAAAAATAAACAAAATTATTTGCATTTATTAACTTAAATTTAATTGAAAAATTGCATTTAAAATAAAGTTTGATTATTAATTTTAGACGCGTAATGTTTATTGAGAGTGTCAGTCCACTTGAAAGAAATCAACATAGTCGTAAGTCCCCTTAAATACCATAGGATGGGGACTGGATGAGGCCTCGAGAAATTTCGTTTTAGGGTAAAAAGTCCCGGCAATTATGTATGTTGCAATGTTTACAAGAGCAGCAACAAAAAACGTTTACTCCACTCAGTGAAAGAACTTTTAACAGAAGAGCATCATTATCAGTTCAACCAAGTATCTCTCATACTCAAAAATTAGAGGCAAATATCATCAACCCCAAACTGCAAACAGCTTAAAACAGGAGCCCAAGAAGTTTCACTGTCGACGTCTAAACAACACAATGGTATTCAAGTGAACTTGATAAAAAATCTGATGGAACAACTGTGTTAAATATACTAAACTAACACGTTTGCCTCCAATTTTACATACCGAATCAGTTCCTTGAGCTTTCCGAATGGAGCCCCAATGGGCCACAATGACTTAAAATTCAAAAATTTAGTCGGCAGCACCAGATTGATGTCATGCTGATCTCAGAAGCCAAATTTACCGACAGAAACTAGTTTAAAATCCATAACTTTACCAGACAAGTGTAACTCAACAACCAGCGCAACAGCGCACGCTGGTTCACCCGTTATCACTAGAAAGTCAAACAAACAGAATGAATTAAAAAATTACTATGAAAAACATATTCAAGCAACTTAAATTGTAATCGACCTCTAACACTATCCGCAGTCTACTGCCAACAAACAAGGATAAAACGAGTGTTATTTCAACGCATTAGGAAATCGTTTCGTTATAGTAGGTGATAACAAAGCTAAAAATACTCAATGGGAATTCAGATTAGCTGCGACGAAGGGAAGAGATTTACTGAAAACTTACGCTTTACTTCCATTGGCGAACCAACTTACTCGTCCTCCGATCCTGACATAATTCCCACACCTCTTGGACGTCTGCATTCTTAAAAATATTAACCCTAATTAAGTGAAAATGAAATTTTGCCGATGTGTATCCTCTGACCCATCTCAGATTTTGGGTCACACGTAGCAAAGCTACATTTTCTCTGCATCAGAAAAGATGATCGGTGCTAACTATTTTAAAGTACGGATATCAGTTGAAAGGAGCAGAAAATATTGTGTGCAGTCCAAAGTTGTAAGAATAGATTATTACCCAAAGCTTGTTACAAAGAAAATCCATTAAAAAAAGAAGGTTAAGAAAGCGATGGCAACATACAAGAGCACTAACTGTCAAACTAAATTGCGACAGAGCTTCAAACAAGCTAAAGAGGCTCCTCTAACTATTGAAAAATCAATCTATTCTGCAATACATAGAACCTCAAGCAAATTACTTTGTAATATTAGGCTGCGCAACATTAATTTTGAACACAAAAAATAGATTAAATGAAAGTAACAATTTCTTACAATCTTTTCATGACGATTACATAATATTATCCTATAATCCTACTTACTTACTGCTTAGTGCATGTAAATAATTTTTAGATAAATTACAATCTTAAATTTTTCATTTGGCGTATATCTGAAATTCATTCAAGCAAATATATATATTGTCAGTCCTTCATTACCTCTTTATTTTTCCATTAGAATTAGTCGGGTTCACCGTAAATTCATCATGTAGCTAAATAGGGATTTGTATTCGTATACTAATTTGGACTATGTGTTTCGAGCTCCTTACTTAAATAACAAATTTCTGACTTCAAAGTTAAAACTTTTATTGAAACATTTTGAACCTGCTCTTTGATAATAAAAACCCAGTAATGTTAAGATTACATTTTAAAGAGAGAATAATTAAAATATGGGGACAGAATGTGGTTCACATTTTCTTGCAGCGCTTTTTTTCCATAAAGAAAATTCTCCAAATCGCACTGATGTCAGATACGTCAGCTGTTGCGTCAGCTTTCTTATACCGTGTTTTACACGATCAATTTAGGTAGGTTGAAACCAAAAAATAATCTACATTGAAACAAAAGTTATATTAAGTCCTCGAATTTTAAGCATTAAATTTTAAATATTTAATAAAAATGCAATGGGGGCTACTGAGTCAGTCAAGGGCAAGAGTCTTGGAGTGTAGCTTCTAGTAATCCACAAGTAATTAAATTCTCAGTGTACGTTAAATCAATTAAAACAGTTTCCTCGGAACTTATAAACATGTGATACTTAACTCAACAGCTACTAAGTTACAAATACACTGTTTTTAATACATACTTTAGTAACGTTCACCACTCAGATATGTTGAAACTTCTTATATTCTTCTGATCATTTTTTTATATCTGGGAATAATGCAAATTGAAATAATCTGTTCACAAGAAATGATAACTAAGGAAAGCACGATTTACTTTTCAAGCCGAGGCACATTGAGAGTTAACCTTAAAATTTTCTCTTTTGATTCCGAACTAGACATATTTTTTATTTCTGTCGTGTCTGTGAATTACGAAACCTGACTGTAAATATTCTCTGTTGCTTGTATTTTAAATAATATTAAATGTTCTGCGCGAAGAAATCTGTATTGGAGAAGTTTTAAACCTAAAGGAATAATTACAACATAGTTGTTGACTTTAAAATTTACAATAAATAATATTCTAAAGGATAATCTTGTTTTCTTTCGCATATTAATTTCCCACGTTAGAAATAATTATTGCATCTATAGCCACTATCACTGCCGAGTTATATGAACATGATAGTAAACAAAAGTAAATACTTTAAATTAATTTTCAAGGACACTGCTTCATACGGAAAACTCACCGTCTAGTCTCAGGAATTATGTTTGATGCTATTGTTTCCTAACGAAGTGTTTTACAATATTTCCCTTATTTTATTATTCATCGAGAAAACTTTATTTAGCCTGTAAAGTTAAAAAATAATATAAGGATTATTTGATCGATGTCCGCAGATATTAAACAATTACCTTTGAGATTATTATGATTAAATGAATGCAAAATGACTATATAATGGAGGATATAATTCCAGTAATGTAACGGAATAAAATTTATCCTCATTTTTATAAAGCTATAATGAGTTTTTAATGTATAAAAATAAAAGGGCCAGAATTTAACGATTGAAAAAAGAAGTACTGGGCACGTGACCTGGCCGACGTTAAATATTCTTCCTCTGTTTGTCATTAATGATGTGAGAAAAGTGTCCATCTTAAATTATCAATTTTTTTCAGTCGGTATTAAATCTTTCAATCTTTCAATGTTAGAATGTTTCTGTTTTTACAACTTTTGAAGAGTCATGGTGTAAACGAAACAAATCCCTCTTAGAAGGCATTTGGGGTAGATGTTTGCCAACGTGTTACGTTTTTACAGTTTTTATTTTTCATAAAATATACAATTCGACTATTCTTAACCGCGGTTAACACACTGTAATGAGTGTATTTGGCAATCGCCTTTTTATGTCATCACTGGCTGAAAATTCTCCAACTAAAGACACTCAGTTGGAAATAACATCAAGGCGAAAGCAAGGCGGGACATCCGCGACTCGGGGTCTAGGACGATTCGGCGCGGCCAGTTCGCCGAATGATCCCATCCCGGGCGACCCGAACGTGTCAGAATCATAGTTTGGCGGATTAAAGAACATTTACCTGATCTCAGTTCATTGACACCGGGTATTTTGAAGGGCACATCTCCCTCCAGAAACAATGTAGAATAAGCACGATTTTTGATTGGGGCTGGGGGTCATGTGATCCGCCATCCACCACATGGAGGAAGTTTAAGAGAGAGATGACTTGGAGAGGGGTAGAAGGAGAAATTGATCAGTTTGGAATGATCATTTGAATAAGTAATAGTTTGGAAGAGCGCGTGGTAGTTGAGCTGCGGCGCGAGAGTAGTTAAATTTTGATGAGTCGGGATGGAGCTTTGATGCAGGAAGGCGGAGAGGATTTTCAAAAGTTTGTTTTGAATCTGGAGACAAAATGAGAGAAGACGGCGGAAGGTGAAATCCCGGTCTCGTTACTTGCTGGTGTTGCGGAGGAAAACCACGTGTACGAGCGGCCGTAATTCTCGAAACCCAGACCCAGATACCTAAGCAGAAGTCAACACCGGAAGTAGCCGCCCCCAAGACACGGAGACCTAGAATGCCAGACATGTGACACCCAATATCGACTTTCCTGCTGCACGAAATGCCCGCAGAGTGACCCTTGATTAGGTAGTCTCCCAAAAATAAATTTGAGCTAGGCGTGGTAATTTTTAATGGATCCTAAGTTTATTTGTATTTATTGTTAATTCCAGTTAATAAATTTGATTTGTTTAAAATCTAACTTAGTAAATTGATTATGATTCAAATTAAAATTCAATCCCTCCAGTAATTAAATTATAACACACTGAATCTCAGATAACATTGAATTTGTCCGTATATACATATTTCGTTTTTCATTTATCGAATTTCGCTGGTATATCTTTAAATTAGATTAAAATATGAGGTATCAGTGTTTTTCTGCTCTGATTTCACAGATTATATAGTAACAATTTTTTGAAATTTATGACTCGTATTGTTATTTACTACTTTCGTGGCCTATTGGAACTCATTTAAATCCAACGCTCTGAAATTTTAGGACATCAATGGATCATTACCGGAGAATGTGATCCATTGTCTGTGTTGGAAATAGAAGGCAAGTGTGTGTTCGAGTTGAGAGGAAGACAAAAAATTGAAATCTAAATTAAAGCTACTTGTAATGAAAATTAACAATTATCATTAATCTTCATAATACAAAGTATTTTCCCAAAACTCCAATATTTCAGGCCATTACTCATGTATTCTGTGCTTCAAACCATTCGATTTTTTCAAAAATGCCAGCATTTATGCACCATTATTTTTACCCTAGATCCCGCCAGAACCAGGTGTATTCCACCATCATGGAATTTCTCAGAACGCCGGAACAGGTATACTCGTCTATTTTATCTTCCTAGGTATCAGGAGTCGAGTATTATAGGCGACTACGTCTATTGAGTCCAATACCAGTTGCTGTTGACTTGGTTGATAACTGGCGCTCCTAAGGGAATAATTTTGTAGTATCGACCCTGTTAACCGGGGACTCAGCTGTCGCACCAGATTGACAATGCCATGGGCTCAGAAACTTCTGAACTTCAGCCGTACTTTTATCGCAGATATTTACGCTAGTTGTAAATATGAAATAATAAATAAAATAGTAATTCAATAACTGTGCGTAGCAACCTATTTTAGCCTGCAAACACTCGTTGCGGTTAAGTTACATTCAAATGAAAAATAAAGTAAAATTTAAATCAAATAAACTGATATATGCGCTAAAGCAAAACCCATGCACTCCCTACCTTATCCTCAATAAGTACACACTTTCCTCCTTATTTTTATTCCGCTTATGCTTGCTGCATAACTTGTATGAGAACTTCTGTTTTAACTGCATACTCTTAAGTATTATTTTTAACGTATATTATGTTATACGAGTTTTGTAATTGAAGGAAGTCTGGTTTCGCCGTTTATGCAAGCTACTTGATTAATCACCACTTGTAACTCTCAAGTTACCCGGAAGAATGGTGAAATGTGTATTATAGGCTTCCTACTTGTGTGAATGACTCGTACAGCTGCTTCCTGCATGACTGTTATAGGAAGCCTGATGCTGCACAGCTTCTTTTCAGCAGCTTATCACATTGATATTTTATTTCTAAAAATGAATATATTTGGTAATAAATCATAACATGTAGCCTAAAACATCCAACATGTATAGGTCTCATATTTTCTAATTAATATAATTATCATCTGATTTGTTCCTAAATGACAAACATTTTGTTTTGTTTCATTTATAAAACCCTAATTCTTGGAGCATTCGTATCTCCTCAACGAACAATTAATAACTATTTTGAATTTTTCTATCATAGGTTTATGTTTACTGCTAATGAGAAAATATTAACACTATTCCAGTTTCGGTGGAAGAATTTAAAAGTGATAAGTGAACTAAGGCTTTCCTGGTGTAGTTGATGCAGAAATAGTTCTCTGGTTTCCACTCGGGTACAGGTGCGATTAAAACGCGACGTTTCGACGACCTCGTGTTCTGTCGTCATCTTCAAGCTGAGTGAATTTAAAAGTGTTTTGCGGCGGACGAGAGCAAGAGATATAATACATGCAACCTCAGATCATTTTTCAAAAAAAGAAATTGTCAGTTCTAATCTATAAAACTATTGCGGAAGATATTTGGATAATTATTCTCCAAATAAACAGTACTGCCCATTATATTGCTTATTTTCTATTTATCTACAGAAGAAATTTTCGTAGTCTTAGATTTATTAATTATATGAATCTAGTATTAATCGACATCCTTTGGTTACACAGCAACTTTGTGCTGCTTGAAATAAAAATAATAATATTACATCTTCTCTTCCATATTAATTGTTCTCTATTTTTTAAAATTAATTTACTTTTAAAATTTTCTTAACATTTATAACACAATCTAATATGAAAACACTATTAATGTTTTTTCTTGTAATTTATAAATATTTTATTATATTAACTGTTCACGTACCGGTAATTGACATGGAAACTGTAAATTGAGATGGAAGTTGGCTCCGGTTTATGTACTGTATTGTGTCATTCAGGCCAGTCCGTTGCATGTCAATTTTGTGCCATGTATTTGGATGGTCAACGCCCTAAGGGAAATAGAAGAAAGGGACAGAGGTAATCCTCCTATGGTCACAGCTGTAACATATTTTCCAAACCATTATGAAAAAGCGGGAGTTTTGGAATGCTGCGAAGTTCGGGAAATCAATGCTGTTTACAGTATCAGTGAAGGTTGGCGTCTCTGGTGTGCAGCCGTGAAAGCCCATACAGGGACCAGCCGCCTTCACCGATGTGCCATTACCTAGGCAAGTTGTTAAAATGGGACGCCGACCCCGTTGGAACGTTAAGAATCTGCCATCCCCGTCACTAATATCTGCTACGTGATAAGTTCGTGACGTGTCTAAGAGATCTGTAATTTTATGAAAATATTTTGGCGTCATTCATAGATATTATTCTGGAACTCTCATGTAATTAGTTTTATTATAACAAATTAGATCTAAGTTAGAATGTATAATCGTGTGCGTATAATAACAAGAAGCAACGATTAAAGAGCCGAGTGGCTGAGATAGTGTTTATGATTACCTTTTGTTAGTTAATTTATTTTGTATTGTATTGCCATCCTTCCGACAGTTTAGGATCGTGTATGGCAGATACTGAGTTTGGTTACCGTACTCCGTAACGTGTTTTGCAGAAGAGATTGTGATTCCAAGGGGATGATGAAAATCTATGCTCCCGACTAGATTTGAAATTGTGTTTTATAACAGACACATCTTAGCCCTTGCCGAGGATCGAACCTCAATGTTTTGTTTTTAGTATTAATTAAATCGTCACATTTAATCTTAGCAAATAACCCTGAGAGTCTTGTGCTCGTTTATCAGCTCCGTGTTTGTATCACAAAAATAGCGTAATTTGAAAGACGATTGTCATATTTATAGGTATAAAAATTATTTCTGCATAAGTAATTCGTAAATAAAATGAACTTAGGGATCCGGTTACGGTTACAATAACTGTTTGAGTAATATGGCAATTTTTAAAAATATTTCAAATGCTAGTTTATCATACATAATAATTGCTGATTCTTTATTATCTCTGTTGAAAAGAAACCACATTATATGTAGCCTTAAGTTCACATCCCGAGTTGCTTGTTTCAGCATTGTGCAATCCTATAGGGACGTGTCTGTGGATCTTAATTACTGGAAAAGCTTCGTTCTGTACCTTTAATAGCTCATTTTCTTCATTCTATTTCTTTTACAGAAGTTACGCAATTCAGTAATACTGGAGTAGTGGGTCTGTAAAACTAGCTTTCACTGTTTAATTACGGTGTGCTACGCAAGAACGGCTAAGAGGCTCTTGTGGACGGTATTTAGTACTGTTGTTGCAATAACAGGCCCAGTTTTTTGTTGAATCCATCTTGATGTACGTCGAACACAAATTGTAAGGAATGTGAGTGGGCTAAAGAATGCGACACGTTGGCTGAACGCATCTGCAATGCATACACAAGGAGAAGTGGCTTATTTTTCTTCCAACGACAAAGAGCAAACAACTTCATCGACTAAGTGGATTCCTCTCGAATTTTACTACGTGTTAACAGCAAAGTAATCAAGAAAATTTCAAATGACCTTGCCGATTAAAATTAATCGTGTCTGGAGCCAGATTTATTTTAACTATTGTATTTATAAGTATAAACAATTATAAGCAGATAATATTTTCTCGATAGATCTTTGTTCTATTTTTAAAGCTTGAGTAATTTCAGTTACCACAGCAGTAAACTAGAGAACTATTTAGAAGTTTATTTTACTATGTATAAAATATATAAAAAAACCAACGTTTAGCACCAACGAATAGCACAGGCAAGAAGTCTTTCGCGAAAAATATGAAGTGTGAATATTAGGAAATCGTTGCTAAAAATGTTCGTATGGAGTGTTGCGTTATATGGGTGCGAAACGAAGACGGTAGGAGTTGCGGAAAGGAAATGAATAAAAGATTTTGATATGTTGTATTATAGGAGAATGCTGAAAATCAGGTGGGTGGATAGAGTAAGTAACGAGGGAGTTCTAAACAGAATAGGGGAAGAGCGAGCAATATGAAGTACGTTAACCAAGAGGAAGGATAGATTAGTAGACCACTTTTGAAGACTTGAGGGTCTTGTAAAATTAGCATTAGAGGGAAGTGTGTGGGTTAAGGACAGAGGAGGAAGGCCAAGAACGGAATAAACTAGGCAGATTAGGAAAAATGTGGGATTTAATTGTTATACGGCAATTTAAAGGCTTGCACAGGATAATGTAGCATGGATGGTTCCATCAGACCAGTCTTAGGAGTAAATACACATATTTTTTCGATTTTTCAAAGTTTAAGTAATTTTAGTTACCACAGTAGTAAACTAGAGAATTTTTAGAAGTTTGTTTTCCTTCGTATAAAATGTATACAATTGGTATTAAACTTGGTCCCAACATTTCTACCTCTCTTTGAAAAGAGCTTCTAGTTTAATTATTTAATATCTTCTTCTCTCTCCCTTCAAATCGTAGAAATTATATTTTATTAGTTACTTGTGCGTAATACATAAAGAAGTACAATTAAATTACTAATTCTGCACACAATTGTCTTTCTAACGGTTACTCAAAATATAAACAAATGCATCAATTTATTTCGTCCCTCTATGGTCAGAATAATCATATAAATTGCAGTCCAAAATATCGGCTTTATTATTTATGTAATTCATATGAAACGTTTTACAACCCATGTAAATAAAACACTAACATATTGGGAAAATCTTAAAAACAAGGGAACTTATTTCCTTAAATTTTTAATTTGCAAACCTTCGGTTGGCTTTCACAGTGACTGTGGAGTTCAGCTATTATGTCAGAATACGTCATGTTACTCGACGAGCACCTATCAAATACTGTCATGTTAGCATTTTATTCAAAAGTCAGGATCAATTATCTTAGGCTCGATATAGAGAATAATGGCTTCTACCTATAATTACTAGTTCATTCAGGGTGACAGGATACGAGGGTAATCCGTAAACATGCAACTCTTCTTTAATAGCATAGAAAGGGAATTGGAAAAGAGGGAATGTCAACCAAGGGTTATCTAATTCTATTTAGTGACAGGCTACATTAGGGTGATCTTGAAACGGGCAACTGCGTATAATAGCAGAGAAAGGGGAGATGAGGAAGGCAAAGAAAAGGTATAGCACCCGTGCTATAGTTTAAGGATCCTACCCGGTGATTAACCTAAAAGAGACGCAGGAAAATCTCTATAAAATGAGCATCAGTTAGGTACTTGTCTCACGCGATTCTGAACGACAGAAGAGGACTTTGCTATGGAGTCGCGGTATTACCTTGTCCGTTTCTCCACCAGTTTTAGGAGGCAGCTGGTTGACTAGTTCAGTAGGATCAGCGGGCATCTATTATCGTATGCCCAAGGTCTGGGACCCCGGTACATACTCCTCGGTAAGGAGATCGAGGTGCCTCGGCATATGAGAGCCTTTAAAAATTAAAGAGACAGGAGGCAGCTTCCCCGAAGGTAAAGCCCATTCCATTCATCCTATAATTACTGTCTTTTTATTTTGAGAAAGACAGGCTACGTGATGGTATCCGCTTTGGTGGCTCTCCCCTATTATGGGGGAATGTGGAAGTTAGAGCAATGTAGCCATGGGGTGACTAAGAGCACCAGGATCCTACCCGTGATGTAGAGAAAACCCTAGAAATAGTGGTCCTACTCTCACACCCTTATGATGACGGAAGACTGAATTGTTGTGGGAACACAAAAAATGTAACTCCAAGCCATGATAAAATATGGGAGTGAGCTGGCCGACTGGCCCAATGGGAACAGAGAACAACTTTTACCGCATACCCACGATCTGTGAGCCTGGTACATGCATCTCTTAAGCTTATCAGCTTCTGGAAGACTTAATTTAAAATCCTTGGCCTGGAGGCAAAAGTGAGAGGAAAACCCAGTTGGAGGAAATCAGCCCTTGCGGACTTTTCAAAAGTCGTCTGAGGATCCCGAGCCTTATCTTATAATTACTGTTATTAGATACCTTTATTTGTATTATTCTTATGAAACGCTAAAAATAAGTGAATTTAAAAGAGTTGAAAAGGATATTTGGGATTTATGGTTTCTCAAGATAAGGCATAAAGTGTACACTTTGCCTAATTTACTGTCAAAAGTTGTGATCTAGAGAAAAGTAAAAGAAACAGTCAAAGGATTGGCCACGAACTACTGACTTGTTTTTGTGTTAATAACATTGGAGTTACTGTCATACATAAGGCAATTCATTGCCTTTGGATTAATAATTATTTATTTAGAAATATAATTAAATCGACATGCATTAATATCACGAAAACAACTGGAACGCACAGATTGTCAGCAATACTGTTGAATACGTTTTGTTTGAATCATTTTGGGAGTTACAAACAATTAGATATTGCTACCTTTTTTGGTTTCTAACGAAATATTGAAACTAAGTTAAAGTTGTATATATTGTATCTTTATTGTACCAACTGAAAATCAATACGATAAAAGTTTAAATATGGATAATAAATTAAAAAAATTAAAGTGACGAAAATTTAGTACGCTACATCAATGTATTAATGTTTGTAAACACGGAAATGTTTACATTACAGCAATAACAGAAATTCAAACTATGTCGAGTAGGAACAATTATATTTTAAATTATCCGATTCGTTACAGCTGGTACAGTACAAACGTCATATTATTATGAAACATTCATTATTTATATTTCACGATATACACGAATCTGTTTCAAACTCTGGCAACGTCTACTTGTACAATATTGAATTAATGACTAGCAATTTGAAGCCTAGGAGTTATAGTTTTGGTATATTTTCTATTCTGTATTGATATTGTTGGCTAATTATTACTCTAATTTTATTATTAGCCGAACATTTTAATCTTAATTCTGTGTACAATATTATAATTGAGTGGCTTATGCATATACTTAGTGCATATTAAGATTCACAATATACTTTGTATATATATATATATATATATATATATATATATATTATGCGGCAGAGCCAGTTATCTGATCACCTTCTCAGATGTCAAACGAAAAACTCGTGTGTATACTCAACCTGATTCTTCCGGGACAAGAAATCATCTTTTTATATATAAAACCGTTAGATCGCAGTCAACTAGCAAAGCGTCTTACGAGTCACACTGCAGCAACATTTCTCACAAATTTTAGTTGTTTGTACTTTGAAATCGTATAAATTTATATGGGAAATGTGAAATTGCGTATTTAAGTAAATTAAATTTATGTTAATAGAAACTTAAATGTTTAGTTTTCTTTATGATGGCGGGCTTTGTAATTCCATGTGATTTTTTTACTGTTTTAATTACAGCTTAATTGTTTAAAAAAACTAAATTTCAATACGTGTGTTTAAATTGACTTTTTGTTGTAGGCTCTAATTAGTACATACTGAGTGTGCATTTGAAATCTTTAAATTTGAAACAATTGATGGTTGATGATCAGTTACTGTTACAACTTTATTCTCTGGCTATATAATTTAAAAACGTTTGTATCGTAAAGTAGTAAGTTTTATGTGTCACTGTGAAGCAATAATTGATCTATGTCAACGACCTAGCAATGAGAACAGACACGGTTAAGAACTACTTCTTCTCATCACTCAGACACTCACTCGTTATCTGTTGTTTTGCTCAATTACAGTTTGATGGTTCAATTCTTCCAACTATCCTATTTAGTGTTAATCTAATCGTTAATTTATTTCATATAACAAGGTTTTTATTGTTGTGTGTGTATAATTATTATTATGGGCTTCACTAAAATTAAGTGACATTAAACGAAGTAGTGAACTATTTATGCTATAAAATTAAGCAGCCTGATTTATGACACCAGATCTGCAAAGGTTTCACTGAACATCAGACGCCATTTATTTCACTGGATGGTACAGGAAACATATTGTATGGTGACATGGAATTTATTTGGTTCTGGAGTATTAAGATCTACAGTTCTTTTCAGGGCGAGTGGCCAACTTATGTAGCCATATCTCGTTCGACCACTATCAGGTTTCTTGTATAATAGATTGATTGGAGAGAGCTTTCAACATAATTGGCATCGAGATGAATTTAGTAAGTGTTTGGAGGGGGACGAAACGAGGAATTTATCAGATATAGGTCTTAAGAATTTAAGAGTGCCGATCTCCTGTGGTTTAGTGGCTAGCGTTGCTGCCTCACAACCCAGAGGTCTCGGGTTTGAATCCTGGATGTATGTGCCGTCATGGTCGCCAGGTCCGGGATTAAGACTATTGGAGAATCGATACGCCAAATTCGGAATGTGTCACACAAGATCACAATTCGCAGTCGCCCCGGTAGGCCTAGGCCCTCAATGGGTTCTAAAGAGAGAAAAAAACAACTGTTAATGGAAATAAGTGGACTTAGAAGCGCCATATCCAGCAAATCCCGCTTTTCGCACGTGGTTGAAGTCCAACTTATGACGTCGTGATTTGAGTTATGTCTGGCAACGTACACAAAAATTATGAAATTTTCTTACATGTACGGAGATATTGTGGAATTGTACTTGTGTCAGAACAGTATGGACAGTGAGTTGTTCAAGCAACGGTGGAGAAGTGGTTTCATCAATGAAATCAGGAACCTTTTTTGGGAGATAAAAAGAAATAACCAACAAATCACCAAATGTTAGATCCCGGCTCATGCAGGCCACTTGGGAAACGAGTTTGCTGATAAAGCCGCAAAGCAAGAGGCCTCTTTGTAAATAAACCGCTTTGACTTTCCTATGTTATTTATATAAAAAATTGGAATAAAATAAATTTAAATAAATATTTTTTATTGCAGACGGCAGACTTCGTAACAATTAAAGAATGCCTTACATGTAGATGGGAAGAAGCAATTTGCTTATTCGTATTTATAAGCGTGACTAGAAATAAATAAAATCTTTTACTAAATTAGAAATATTTGAAGGATAGTATCTCTGACATTAATTCAAACGCGTAGTTGTAATAAGGGAAATTTTATTACTAAAATACAACTATTATAATGATAAAATCTTTCAAAATAAATTTAAAAAGTGGGGTTGTAATGAAGAAATTTTTTAATAAATTACAAATATTTCAGTGATAATTTTTTAATGAAATAAGAACTAATTGAGGAAAATAACGCAGTTAAAATTTACGACGGCACCCTTAGTAATGGTCGTGGTTTATTACAAGCGGAGTAAGACGTAAAAGTCACGGACGTTTAATTATCCTTTAGCCATAAAATTGAAATACATCCACAAAAATTGTATCAGATACGTCAAAAAATGTATCCTATTCAATAACAGTCCGTCAGGTAATTATCGTCAATGGGGAATTCTTTCTCAGAGCAAGTTGCTTTAATAACATCTCTAAATGTTAAATTAATTTATTAATGAATAGCAAATTATACTTAGACCATAATCCTAATTAAACATGTCCACTATACTTGTTTTTGTGGTATTCAATCCTAAGACTGGTCAGATGCAACCCTCCACGCTAACCTATCTTGCGCAAGCCTTTACATTTCCTCATAACTTGCACAACTCAGATTCTCCTTAATCTGCTTAGCGTATTCTATCCTTGGCCTCCCTCTTATGTTCTTACACCACACACTTACATCTAATGCTAATTTTACAAGACCCTCGTGCCTTAAAACGTGGCCTATTAATCTATCCCTTCTCTTGGTCAACGACCTCTATATTGTTTGTTTTTCCCCTATTCTATTTAGAGCTTACTCGTTACTTACTCTGTCCACCCATTTGATTTTCTGCATTCGCCTATAGCACCACATTTCAAAGGCTTTTATTCTTTTCCTTGTCGCGTCTCCTATCGTCCACGTTTCTCATCCATATAACACCACGATTTTTAGCAACGATTTCCTAATATACTTCTACCATACCTAGTTACTATGCTTCCCAAGTAGCATAATTCCTTAACTTACATCAAATTATTCCTTCCCAATCTATCGCCCTTTGTCCTTCCCTATTTCTCAAAGTACACTCCATTACCTTGGTTCCCTCTATTAATCTTCATATTGAACTCTTTCTCCATGACTCCGTTCATGCCGTTTATTATGGTTTCCAAGTCTTCTTTTGATTCCTCTAATACGACAATATCGTCGGCAAACCTTATGGTTTTTATTTATTCTCGTTGCAGTATGATACCTTTTCCATATTTAGTTTTAATATTCTTCATCGCCTGTTCTATATATACGTTAAACAGCATGGGTAACAGACTGGATCCTTGTCTTACTCCTTTCTTGGTTACAGCTTTCTTTTCTTCATCTTCTATTCTAATTACTGCTGCCTGTCTTCTGTAGAGGCTATGTATTAGCCTCCTTTCTCGATATTTTATTCCATTGCTATTTTAAATCCTTAGTAGTTAGTTCCAGTTCACATTACAAAACGCTTTTTCTAAATCTACAAATTTAATGAACGTAGTTCGGTTTTTTCTTGTCCTGTCTTCTAAAATTAGTCGCAAAATTAGTATTGCTTCTCTTTTCCCTACATTTTTCCTAAAACCAAATTGAGCGTCTCCACTATTCTTATCAACGTCTTTTATCAGTCATAAACGAATAAGCAAACTTATTTCTCATCCTATATGTTTCAGAAACCGCGAAAACATTTCTTGTGAATAATACCTCCGTGATTAACAAACACAATTAATTTTATTATAAGCATCATAATGTTTTGTTTCCGTATTATAGTTATTAATTGTTAACTTTAACGTACCTATGTTTAACATTTTATTTAAAGATAATACACTTGCCTCATGAGTGAAAACATACATCTGAGTTATTTATATGTGCTCATATACTGAAATTAGATGCCAGATTGGCAAATAAAACGTATCATTCGTTACAGAGTTATGAGATGTAATTAGCAGGATATTGGAAATTTTTTTAAATGAAATTCTTCATTATTTAGACTCAAGTCAATTTCATAAGTCAACATTAAAACTTGTAAAAATATTTCACTAAAAACCGTATAGCCTTCAATACATGTAAAGCCTAAAAATGGAGAATATCGATTTATAAATATAAATAAAAACTTAATGTGTAATCTGAAGTAGAATGGCGTCAAATAAAGAAACAGGAAACAAGACAGGAAATAATATCAATTAAAAAACTCAATGAATATACAAGATTAGCAACTTTTTAAACTAGTAAGTGAAGCTACGATAGATTTCATCCACGAGTTTCCGTCTCATTTATCTTTCAGCATTCAGTTTTGAATTTCTTCACTCACGAGACTGGGCTTATTTTTTTACCTCACTGGACTAGTCACGACCTTGATTTACCCATTTAAAAAGCAATTAATGAGCAGATTTTAGTAGTTAGAGTTTCGTCCTTGTGCCTTTCCTTTTTTTTCGCTATCAGCATTAGCTGAGTTGCACGTGGAGGGAGATTGACTCAACTTTGGCTACACATCCTGACTTGGCACTACTCACAATTGCGCTGATTAATTAAGTTACATCATCAGTTCCTCACATCTTCTATCTGTCGTGTGAACCATCAACACTGCATTTCTTGTGGTTTTCTGCTCAAATAGTATTAACGACATTTTAACGGTTTATATGTCTCTGGTTATTTACCAACTAAAAATAAGCGTTTATTAAGTAATCTCTAGAGCATTCAGCGATATGCAACACGCGAAACTGTTCACTTCCTTTGTTAGGAAATCCATTAAATTGATCGACGATTAAACTAGGACGTAATAATCACAGAATATTAAAGAATCATTATTGATACATATAGAGCTTCGTTGACTAATCGCGCATCAGTACAAGATAAAGAAAACAATAAAAATTTTCAAATTATATTTTATATAAATTTCTTAAATACAAATTATATCAAAAAGGCAAAGAGACAATACTTTGGTCATGTAGGCTGTAAAGAACAAATTATAATCTTTAAAATGCCAAATTTATAAAACTTTTTCTTCTTCTAAATTTTATTTCTAAACGGAAATTGTTATTCTATCTTAAATTTTGTAAGGAACAATACATTTTTTCGTTTAATTAGTTATAAAAGTTTAAAAACGCGGACAGATGACAAAACACGTTACACATATGCTTAACAACCCGAGGAAAAGTACTGTCGGGGTGAGAAACCTTTAGCATAAGCGTGGAACAAATTATGCTTCATTTAAATGAACGTGCTAAAACATAAAAGTTTATGACGACTTAAACATTGAAACTGGGAACGCAGAAATATACTTACAGTTAATAGAGTTATTATCATTTTCTTAAGTGATAATATTCAATAAATTTGGTTACATGAGTATTTTGAATTTTGTGGATTTTTTAATAGTGAAGTCTGAAAATATTTTTGGGGGAAAATTTCAAGAATTAACAAAATTACACACAATTAATATTTTTACTATAATGAAGAGGTTTATAACAAGAAAATGATTTTACACGCTAGTATAATCTCATCAGATAAAGTTGCCAAGTTTTTTAATCATTTTTTTAAATTTATAGGTGATTTTTTAAGAATATGTAGTTTACACAATGTAATAAATCAATGAATTATATGTCGGTAGCCATTCAATGAATTACAGGTGTATAATTTTGTACGAAATGCTTATTGAAAAAAGACGGTTGTGTATCATGCAAACGGCTCGTGACATTGGGAATAGTGAGTGGTGACGTCACAAGGACAAACTTTATTTGCAAATATCTCCTTAATTAACATAAGAAATGGAAAAATTCTTTTTTCTCGCGTATTAGAGTCGCTATGAGTATCTAGAAATGGAAAAAAGAAGAAATTTATTATTAATATTGGGCATTTCTACAAGCGCCCCTAGAAACATGGGATAGATAATTGTGAATATTAAAAAAACCGACGCTCACTATGCCGGTTAAATATATGAAATTCGATTAGTCTCGAATTATATACCTTAACGAACTAATAAAAGTAAGTATTCCATAAATAAGGGGCACCTAGATAGGTTAATAAAAAACGTTTAAGTTGTAATTATGAACATAACTTTTTATTAGATTTTAAAAACTCAAACGTATAGCAAAATTTTTAAAATTTACAAACAACTTGAGTCAAAAGTTATAAAATTATCTATGAAAATAAAAGACAATTATGTTTTTGTTCGGTCAACAGGTCACGTGAGGGTGCTCCTGAAACAGGCAACTCCCTTTAATACCATAGGAAGGGAATTGAAAGGAGGGGTTGGAAGATAGAGCTAGGTAGTCCAGGGTTGACTATGGTCCCCGGGCTATAGTTTGTTAAAGGACCCAACCCGATGTTTCATCGAACTTAATGCAGGGAAAACCTGCATCAGGTTCGTCGGGCTACTTGTTAATATTCTCACGCCTTTCCGAACGACAAGAAATAAGTTTGCTGTCGTTCATTTTTTGGGGGAGGGGGGGGTTAACAGGTTACATGTCCTTTTTAGGATCCATGATGGTGATCCTGAAACAGGAAGGGAAGGGAATTGAAAAGGGGGGATGCGGAAGGTAGAGCAAGGTAGTCAAGGGTTAACTAGGACCCCCTGGTTATGGTTTAAGAATCCTACCCGGGTTTTCACCTAAAGAGATGCAGGGAAAACCCCTAGTAAACCTGCATCAGGTAGGTCGGGCATTGGGTACTATTCTCACGCCCTTCCTAATGACGGGAGAGGAGTTTGCTGTGGGGTCGCAGCATTCCCTTCTCCGTGTCTGAACAAGTTTTAGGAGTCAGTAGGCCGACTGATCCAATGGGATCAGCGAACAACTCTTGCCTTATTCCCAAGGCCTTCGGTCCAAGGACATATACCTCGTAAAGTAGGGCAAGGTGTCTCGGCATGTGAGAACTTTGAAAAATGCTACATGTTGACGTAATCAGTGACGTCAGCAACAACTATTAGGCAATCCACTGACTTCTCGAGTTTGTGATGTCAATGCCTACGTCAATTTGTAGCTGAAATGGCATTGTTCCTCTACTATTCAATATGCGAATCTACTGCCATGTCCGTTAAATTTGACTTATTAATAAGAAACACCGAAATAATATTTTTTAAATATAATAAAACGAACAAAGTGCGATTGGACCTATTTTTTATTTCAGGTGGGTCATAATCTACGTTTGTATAATTTTAAAACTTTTCATTAAAGCAGCCTATCCACGAGCTTGGTAGCCATATTGAGTAATCGAAAAATTAGTGATCAATCCCGTGGTCGGTGCTTAAGAGGTTCCTGCGGTGAAGATTTCTGATTCCGGTGACATTATTCTGATTCCGTGAAGAGTTCTTCCAATTACATCATATATAATTCAACTGCAGCTCTGCCTTTATAACTTTTTTATCATAAACTGACTCCTGTGCGTCTCCTTTTGAAAACTCAGTAGATCGAAAACTATTTATCGAATTCCATTTTCTTTAGTCTTTGAGAATTCGGACTTCCCTTTACCATATCCTAATTCAACTTTCATCAGCATGAAGGACACGGAATAATTCTACTACCTCTGTACATTCACGTACAAGGCTTACCTATATCGAACTTAACATTTTCAATTTTCGTTGTCGAAACCAGTTTCACACCTCCAAGTGACGTCCATTTAGGTAATCCGTGAACCATGAGTGTTGACATAAAGGGGACCATAAAACTTCTCCAGGTGACAGATCGCCCCGATAAAACAAAATGAATTCTGAATAAATATTTATGAACGTATAGATCCACATAAAATAACAATGTTTCCACGGTTTCTTAACAGTCTGGTGATGTGTGTTAAAATATCATTCAGAACATCACCGGAGTAAATAATACTAAACATACACAGAAAAAATAACCTACTCGGTGTAAATTTAGGCAGCTGTAATTGCAACATTAAAAAATGAAGGAAGTGAGACAAAGTGTATCGATATGCTTTTCCTGGTAAAGGATATTGCATAAATTTCTAAAAAAAAGCAAAAGTTAAAAACATATTCAAGGTGTTTGTGTTGCGCTTATTTATTTTCTGTAGTCTCATTTCGTACTTCTGTTTGGTTGCGTAATGACACATGATTGGCTTACTTGCAAAAAAGAAACATTGGCGTTCTTACCTTGAAGTTGCGACATTACCAACCGGCTGGTTGTATTCGACATATTTTGGGATGGGGGAGAGGTTTACTTATTGCACACTTAATATCGCTAATTAAATGGCGAAACAGCGTTGACTATGATAGCCAACTTTGGAATCATATTCACTTTCAATAACATTTATTTATACGCTAAATTTATCTTAATTAAATGAATGCCAAATTGTCCAAAAATAATTTTTAATACAATACAAAAATTAGAAGGTATCTATACGAATAAATGAAATTGAAGTATGTGTATGGAATTTTTCTTCGAATAGGATCCAAAAAGGCTCAAGGGATTGTAATGAAAATTTTAGGGATTAAAACAGGAATTTCAACTAAATTTTTTGTAAATGTTTCGTTTTGATTTCTTGCGGGTTTCATAAGATATTAATATACATATCTGTTAATTCATTAAACAGCCGCACCAAAGCTGGACCGGTTAAAAACAAACTACGACTTTTAAGGCTTATTCATTGGATTGCAATGAAATTTTGGTATTTAGTACTGATCATCTAAGACACGTTTTCTGTTAATTTTTTATGATTTCATTTTAATAAATTTTATATTTCTAATACGTAAAATATAAATATTATTGTAAAAAAGTTGCCAAAATTCAGACATAGAAAAGTAGGGGACGAAACGTCTTATTTTGAATTAAAATTATTTTGCAACTTTTGACCATTTATTCTTCTATTTCGGGCTGTTGGCCATTTATTGTTTTTATTTATAATATGAAGACAGGTTAATCTAATCATTAAAAAACTGTAAGTGGCCCAATGCCACTAATAAAACTTTTTTGAGTACGTATTAACTACTTGAATGTATTCATACTTCAATAAAACGTTAATTAAATTTACAAGTTATTTCGAATGAAACAGACCAAATAGATGGATCAACTGTACTATTCTTATAAATGTAATGAATTTCAAAGCTCAAGTTTCGTATGCATGTTCCGCATGCAAATATAAATGCCAAATTTTGTACACGGCCTCATTGAGATCCATTGATAAGCACTATTAGGGTACGACACGGCTACCACCCCTTGGGGACGGGGTGAAGGGGCGGTAATTTATTAAAATGCAAAACCGGCCAATAAGAAAACAATCTTGATAGGTGTCAAAACCGGTGTAATGTGAGCCATTGAGTCTTATTGACATTAAACATTCTACTTCATTTGTACTTCAGGCCTAGTGTGTCGAAAGGGGTGGGTGGGGGGATGATGGTGGCGTACCTTATCAGGTACAAATATAAATTAATTTTAACATTCAAATGAATTAAAAGAATATTTTACAAACGTGACATTTATAATAAAATTATATAATAATATATGGAACAAATTATCTCATCAAATTTAAGACATAAAACTTCTAAGTGTGCTATTGCACACACGATGCAGCCGAAATGACAGCGTAAATCTGACACTGGAATTGTCAATAGATATTGTTATATAAGTTTGTAAAAAATTACTGAAACAAGGAATTATAAATTCGATTAAAATTATTAGTATCATTCCTAAATTAATACTCGAATTATTAAATATAATGTGAAAATTTTCGCTCATCTCTTTATAATAATATTTACATTATTAACAAAAATTTTAAAATTATTAATCTAAATTATTGTCATTAAAATAAAAATGTTTGGTCACGACTAAATAATTTTAACGTTCTATTTAGATTTTTAGGTTAAATTTCATATTTATAAGAACTTTTATTTGCACCTGGAGAGGTTTGGTTTTAGAAAGAATGTAGGGACAAGAGAAGCTATATTGACTTTGCGGCAAATTTTAAAAGACATAAGAAAAAACAGACCTACGTTCATGAAATTTGTAGATTTAGAAAAAAGCGTTTGATAACGTGAACTGGAACACACTATAAAGGATTTAGAAGAGCAATGGAATAAAATATTGAAAAAGGAGGCTTATACAATATCTCTGCAATAGACAGTCAGCTGTAATTAGAATTGAATATCAAGAAAAGAAAGCAGACATCAAGAAACGAGTAAGACAAGGATGCAGTCTTCGCCCATGCTGTTTAACTTATACATAGAACAGACGATGAAGCAAGTTTAAACAGAATATGGAAAAGGAATCATACTGCAAGGAGAATAAATAAAAGCCTTACGCTTTGCCGACGATATTGTGGTATTAGGGGAGTCAGAAGAAGACTTGGAGACCATAATAAATGACATGAATGTGGTCCTGGAGAAAGAGTACAACATGAAGAATAATGGAGGGGAAAACAAGATAATGGATTGTAGTTTGGGAAACAGTGGAATAACAAAGGGTGTTAGATTGGGAAGGGATAATTTGACGTAATTTAAGGAATTCTGATACTTGGGAAGCGAAATAAATAGGGATGGTAGAGGTATAGTAGAATAGCACAGGCATTCACTTTCGCGAAAAGGAGGAATTTACTTACAAGTAATATAAGTGTGAATATTAGAAAATCGTTGCTAAAAATGTTCGTATGCAGCGTGGCGTTATATGGGAGCGAAACGTGGACGATGGGAGATGCTGCAAGGAAAAGAATAGATGCCTTTGAAAAGTGGCGCTATAGGCGAATGCTGAAAATTAGATGGGTGGATAGAATCACTATAGAGGAAGTTCTAAACAATATGGAGGACGTTGACCAAGAGAAGGGATAGATTAAAAGGCCATGTATTAAGGCATGAGGGTCTTTTAAAATTAGGATTAGTGGGAAATGTGTTGGGTAAGAACAGACGAGCGAGGATGTGGGATGTGGTAGTAAGGCGGTCATAAAAGACTTACGCAAGATAGGTTAACATGGAGTCCTGCACCAAACTGAATACCACAACAATAACAGCAACAATCATAAGCCAAGCGTTTCGCTAATCATTTCCTTATACTTCAATTATTTAATTTTTTCTCTTTGTCTGCACCTTTATATCGAAGTTCTGTCACCCATAGAGCACGTGATGGGTTTCAATCTGGATTTTCAGAATTATTCGGAATTTTATTCTCCATTATTTACAAATCCCTCACCACACAAATATATTTAATTAAATTTCCCTATATTGCCTTTTCATTGTTAATATCAGTAATGGTTTCTTCCTAACTGGTATTTATTTTTTCTAATTGTAAACGAGAGTTGCAATTAAGTATATTCGGATTTAGTGCCACCTCTCAGTTTCTCCGCCCTATAGTATAACTTTCCCTCTTTTCTGAGAATGGGGTCGCTCCTCAGCTTTATTGTTTATTCTGCTTGACTTTCACACTAATTCTCCATTTTTTTCTGAAGAATATTCTTGTTGAGGTCTCTGTTAATTCTAAACATTCCCGTATTGTTTCATATTATTTCTATTCATCCCCATATGAAGCATATCTCTATTTTTATTTGACTATATAACTATAAAACTATGTTAAAGAAATATAGAATAATTTTATTAATTAGATTTTAAGGGTTTGCTATTACGTTTAGTTGCATTTAAAATTATAACAAAAATGAATATATATATATATATATTTGTTTGTGCCAAAGAATGTGTTTGAAATTTGAAGGGGAAAAAGAAGAGAGAAGTTTTTTTATGATAATTGGAGAGCGTGTTATCGCTGGCCGTAGCGAGGCAAACGGGGTATTTTGTTGATTAAAATAATTATATTTTAAAAAAGGACTTTTACCAGTTAACGACGTGTATTAATTGCAGTCACGATTTATTTAGAAATAAAATATGTTTATGAAGGACTGTTTCATTGGAATGATTTTCTTTTCTCTGATGTCTGGTCAACGTAAGAGGATATACAGCATTTGGAACTATTCGTGCAATCTGCCGTTGAACCAGGAGATCGGACGTATCTGGGCAGACTGATGACGTCACCGTGAGGACGCATTAAATACCACTAGTAGAGTCAACCCGCAGTGGAGGATTGTTGGACACATTAAAGGAAAAGACAATTCGTTTCAAGAAGTAAGCTAAAAGAGTAAAAAAATTGAACACTTATTCTTTAAACTATACACAGTTTTTAATTTCAGCTCTGAAGTCGGTTATCATTTTTGTTGAATTCTCCACCATACCCTGATGATAGTTTTTCATGCTTGATAGAATCCAAATTAATCAATTAATATTTTCTTAAAAAATACAAAACAATACGTATAATTAAATGTAAAATAATAATGCTCGTGACTTAACAAACAAATAGTTAATACAATACACATTGATTACTTAAAGAAATTAAAACGAAAAGCAATTAAAATCTTTCTGAAAGGGTACCCGTGTGTTGCTGATACATAAAACTTTACCAAAACAAATATTTTTTACAGATTGCCTAAAATGACTCAAAATTCGATAGTGCTATTAAAAATCATTCTTGAGTTTTGTCGGGAATTTGATTGTCTGAGTAAAAAGGAGAGAAAGATGGACGAGACGCGAACCAGAGAGAAGTATATCACAGAAGAGAAACCAAACAAACAAGTAAGGTTTTCTGAGAGAGACTGAGGAAAGATAGAAGAGAAACAAACGAGAGAAAAGAATATCAGAGGAAACGTAACAAACAACTTACGTATATCACAGTGAAAGTGGCGCAGTGAAAATTCTAGCAGGAAAGCAGAGAGAGACAGAAATCAGAAAAATGATTCCAACGTTTAGAATAGTAAGGAAAATCTGTTTGTCATCAGGGAGAGGGATTAGATGCGCAATACGAGAGTCAGTACGGTCATGAGAACGTAGACTTACCAAATTCGGACTAGTCCTTAAAAGACAATTATCCAAGCATATGGAACCCGAATGGTCCGAAACGCTACCATTGTCAGTAGGCAAAGGACAGGCAAAAACCCTTTTTTAAGGAACCACATGGATATTTCGTTTTTTACATTAAAACCCTTTTTTTAAAAAACTGTGTGTCTATATATATTTATTTTATAATTTATATATAGTATGTGATATTACATTGTTGTATAATATGTTTACTATAAATAAAAAATTTAATTTGCACTCATTTAATTCTAATGCTATTTTACAAGTTATAAATTGTATAAATCATATGAATTTAAATATTTAGATTTCATTGTTTCTTACAAATTAATTTACTTCAACTAGAAAATTTGATTTCAAAATTAAATGATGAAAAGAATGTTAACATAGAATAAATATAAAATTCTCGGGTTCCCACTCGGGTTATATCATTTATAAAACACAACGTTTCGATAGCTATCTCCGTCAACGTCTTCAGGTAACTTTATTTTCAATCTATTGACCGGGAAAATCTACATTCTCTAATGTTAAAATACATAACTAGGGAGTAAGTAAAAGGTACTATGCATGTTAGAAAAATATTTTATTGTTTTAAAATACATTTTAAAATAAAACAATAGATATGACCTTTTTAAACAGACAAACCTCACAATATACAGCGAAATAATTAACAAATTAAGATGATAAGATAATAGCAGTTAGAGAAATAATAACAATATTAATCTTCAATTTCAGTCGACGAGTAGGCAGCAGCAAATCTTACGTCGATTCTCGTCGAAAATAAAAAGTGAAAATAAATCAGCATTGAATTTCTATTAGATTATAATAGCGAAATAATAGCAGATTTTAATAGGATACCAGTAAACTGTTTTAGTAAAGAGGATCTAACCTGTCCTTCGTATCCACGAACACTTTCAGCCCATCATAGTCTACATTCATTATCAAAGATTTATAAATAAATTTTCTACCGTTAATGTTTTAATTTCCTCCGGGAGAGTATTGTATTGATTTACACGGGAATAACTGATACTTGTTTCAAAATACTTTATTTCTGTAATGTGGTCGTAAACTTTTCGATTTGATTATTGTGAATAACGGACGTTAATTGATTTATTATTTATATTAAATGTACCTTTTAAATGTGTGAAATAAAGTACTGTGTCTTCTTAATTTGTAAGGTAAAATATTGAAGAGAGAGAATTGTAATTTAGACAGGTTCTTGCAAGGGGTAGAACGGGACGGAAGTGCGGATACGTTAGTAGAACGAAGTGCAAGAGTAATGTGTCCTACTTGAGGCCTAAGGCGGTCAACGTATTGCGGACAACGTTGCTATGTGCTGAGGCGGCAGTAAGCCACGGAAACCAGCAAACTCTAGTAAACTTCGCTCGTGTGTCCTTACATTTCAACTCCCTGCTCCAGGCATCTACGTCATTGCGTTTCTAAGGCGATGATGTTCGGGTCATCGCTATCCGGTTTTAATTCCTGAATTAGACTTATTAGGGTTATTATCGTGATTACACTCGCTTATATTCATAATCATTATTACAGCGGAGCAACACATAGAATATAAACGATTTATAATAATATGTCAAGGTAGATATTAGCCAGAAATATGTTTGCAAAGGAAATCAATTACTGCGAGCCTTTCATACAGTGAATTCTCAAGATCCACACCAATAAAACTTGCCTAAGTGTATAATTGTAAGAATTAACGCCCCCTATAACAGATTATACAATAAAATTGAAAAATTAGTAGGCGTTTCGACCAACCCTTGTGGTTCTAGTCAATATTTAAGACAAACTGATCTATGAACAAAGATAGTACCCTAACAATAATAACCTTTACTTCTGATGTAGATACGACTTTAAATAAATTTAATATACACTAATAAATAAAATAGAAGTGTTTTTCTGTCTCTCAGTCTGTGTTTGTTTGTCTCGAATAGGCTCCGAAACGTCTCACTGATTTCAATGAAAACTCGAGGTTTTAAAAACAGTAGATTTAACTTAAATATTCGTGCAATATTTTTTCTTGGTTAACAGGTTACATGAGGGCGATCCTGAAACAGGCAACTCATTTAATAGCATAGGCAGGGAATTGAAAACGGATGCGGAAGGTATAGAAAGGTAGCCAAGGGTTCACTAGGGCCCCCGGGCTATAGTTTAAGGATCATACCTGGTGTTTCACCCAAAGAGATGCAGGGAAAACCCTAGAAAACCGGCATCAGTTATTGGGTACTATTTATGCCCTTCCGAATGACGGGAGACGAGTTTGCTGTGGGGTCGCAGGAGGCAGTTGACCGACTGATCCAATGGGATCAGCGGACAACTCTTGGCTTACGCCCAAAGTCTTCGACCACAGTACATAAACCTCCCAAAATAGGTGAAGGTGTCTCGGCATGTGAGAACTTTGAAAAAAAAAACATAGAGAGTACGAGGCATTCCCGCCATAATCAGGTGAGCCCCGCAGTAACTCTGGGGTGAAGCGCCTCCGAGGCACCTCAATGCAAGGTCCATTCGTGCAATAGATTGCTGGAGATATTAATATAAATATGTATACATCCAAAGTGACTGGGGGTTGACTATACTGCTGATCTCTTTATGCTGCGGAGCAGTTCATCCATTGTTGAAGTAGGATTCGCGCCATTATTAACCTATTGTCTATAACTATACCAATAAATAAAATTAAACTGTCTGTCTGTATGTTTGTCTCGAATAGGCTCCAAAACGAATGAAAATTTGAGGGTTTAAAAACGGGAGGTTTAACTTAAATATTCATTAACCCATTGTTGGCAGAGAGCTAATACCGTGAGAAATAATAAACGTCTTTGGATCGTCGATACGAGAAGCATACGTAAATTGGGTTCATTTTGTCGGGTCAAGTAATTTTTTCAATCGACTACATCCCTCCACTCTCTCATTCAGGTAAAACCTAACATTAATTTTTCCCCTAGTTAGCTGACAGCTCATTCTACGACTCTCAAAAAAACCTGACTTATTTGGCTGTTTTTTTTTATTTATTACTTAAGTGAAAGTTAGAAAAACGATGTTTGAATTCATGATGCTTGTACTGAGAATCTTCATCTAACTCTGTTAACATTTAATAACACTTCATATTTAAAAAAAATTCGTACTCGAAATTTTTATAGATTTTATAATTCTATTGTTTAGACTTACCTGCAGAAGTCGACAAAGTTGGATGAAGCATTGTATTTATTTTCATTAAATTTATTTGCTGACTTATTTGGCCGTATATATTTTTATTATTAAAATTCAGTCATCTGAGAACGAGTTTCATTTATAACAATACAAGAAATTTTGTGGATGAAAAGTCTACTTCAAATATTACACTCTTTTACCTTATTGTAGCCACAAGTCAGCCTGATGCCGGCTGCATGATGAAACCGAAACGTTATTTCTACAATTGTTCACTGCTGGGCTATTAAATTTGTTTTCATTTCATGACATATAAGTTCTGGTATCCCCTCGTTTATTCTGTCCATTTTATGAAAATATATAAGTACATTATCATACATTCTCGAAATAATCACTTACATAAGAACAATTACTTATGTTAAATATAGCAATATTTGGGACTTCAATTTCATCCTGGTCATCAATTACCTTTCATCGATTGTTGGAGCTTATTTATCTTGAAATATTAATTGCGGCTTGCAAACTTAATAGACGGACGAATTCTGTTAATGTTTATCTGTGAATGTATTTCTTTTTCAATGTCCCAGTTTTTTTAAAAAAAATTTAATTCAGGTTAATGTAGAAAAGTCAATTGTCAGATCTTCAAAAATGAATATATTGCAAGATTTCAGTAGCTGTCAAATAATGAAAAACTAGAATGGCAAAATAATATAAACACTAACGCACTAACGCACCTTTGACAAATTAAATTTTTAGTGTGAATGTAATTAATTTCAAGACGTTCCGAAAACGTTTAATGTTTAGTGTGAATGTAATTTCAAGACATTGTGAAAACGATTTTGAATAATGCTTAAGAATAATTTTCTTGGATTTCCTAACGAGTCTCATGAAAATTGACGTGTTTCGACGATAAGCTTGCTTCTTACCGCAAACATATTGGCTAATAAATAAATAAATGCATTCATTTCCCATTATAATTCTCTCTGTAACTGATATATAAATAACTTGCAAACAGTGATTAGTTGCACTCTGTCGGACTCACATTGATCACCAAGTGTTGCATAATCAGGATAATGTGTACAGTGCTATTCAGGCAATTAGGCATACATAATGTCTCAATTCAATTCATTCACTCGTGTTTAATATTTTAGTAAATAATTATGATAAATTTGAGACAAAAATGGATATTCACTCATATTAATATAAGAGATTCAAATAATTTAGGTTAGAGTTATTATCAGTTGCAGAAAAGGGATAAATTACACAAGAAAAACATTTTTTACAAACTTTCTTATCATATTAAAGAATTAAGAGAAACAATGCCGTTTCATTCGAAAGTGACCTTAAAAAATTCCTTTTCTACTCAGCCACGTTTGTTAATCTGAGTTTTTATAAAAAATTGCATTCATTAATGAACAAGGAATCTAAATACAATGGAATCAATAACTAACAACCTTAGCAAGCTCGTGCAATTAATACTGCTATTTCCCTTAACTAGTCTTCCGATCAGCATCTCAGTTAATTATAAAAGAAAGACAAATTTTTAAATTATACCGCGTTTATTTAAAATTGATTCATTTCTACACTTTGCAGTAGGCAGCGCCATTCTTTATATCATTTGATGTCATCAGTGACTTTGCTCTGGCAAAGGCAAGAAAAAATAATTTTTTTACTAAACGTGGAAATTTTGCACCATAGTTATCAAATTTCCAAACAGGATTATAAGACATACTTTTATAACAATTTTATCTGTTTTTAATAAAAATAAAATTAACAATTTTCTCTCCAAAAGCTCATTATTTATTTTGTACCCTTGAATATAACAGCATAAACCTTATCCAACATTTGCGTTGAATTTTCCAATAGAGATTTAATTGAAAAAGAGTCTAAAAAGGAAATATCTTTTAATATTTGCTAAAATGCTCTTAATTTTAATGTGCATAAAAAGCAAACGTGAATCTTCTGTGCGTTGTAATATAAAAACACGTTTAAAATATAAAACTTAATTTTATATAATATGGGAATCATTTTTATATATTTACTTCTAGAATTAAAAATATATATTGAAAATATTATTAAAATTTTGCTTGTTCCGTAATATATCTTTTTACCTTTCCATTACTAAGTTGCTATGAATAAAAATGATTTTAAATTAAAAATTCATTACTTCACAACCAATATGGGTCTACTACTGAATTGTTTTTCATTTGAAACCTTTACATATTCGAATATCATATTTGCTACCGACGTAGAATATATGAGCCTTAAAGGGACCCATAATTAAAATATATACGGTGTAAAGAATTACGGCGTTGTTTAAGATTTTATGCAATTAGAAGAATCACTCGGGTTGACAAATTCCTTTTGACATCAGTCAGATGGCGACAAAATTCGTTTTGACGTCAGTGAGGTGGCGAAGAGCGACCCAAAAAGTGCAAAATCGTGTGAATACGAGATTAGCGGATGTTTTATGACTCGGACATGAAAGCCACAGAAATTTCAAAGGTCGTTTCTCCCTCCGCGATGCTCACCGCGAGCCAACCTTCAAATTTGATTGGAGTTCTCCAGCCTCATGTTAGGGGTATGAGAAGAGGCGATCTGGGATAAGACGAAGGAGGAGATAGGTCAGCCGAGATTGGAGTTTTGAAAAGAGGACCACGAGAGCCAACAAGTCAGTCTGGCCGTACCATCAGAGAGAGGGAGGAAGGCGAGAATAGTCGGTTACCATTGAGTCATACGTGAGAGAAGATTGTCTTCAATCTCATGAGACAAACTGAGAGAAAGAAACAAGAGAAGGCAGCGAGAGGGACTCAAGGCAGGTGGCGTCGTCCGTCAACGTGATCGCCAGAGACAAGAAATAAAGCTCGGGTGCGATCACAATTCTTGGAAGGAACTAAGCCCAGTTAGCTGTGCCGACAAAGGAAGCAGCGGCTTACGAACGTAACAATATCAGACGTGTCGGTGCTATTGCATCAAAATGCGTATAACAAATTACTGCAGTACAACAACGCCTACATATTCATGATTGAGTCTACCCAAAATTTGTATTAATCATAATTTAAAGCAATTAATTAATTTTTTAGTGTTAACGTAAAAAAGTAGTTATAATTTAAATTTCCCTTGTCAATTATAAGGGCCTCATCAAGCTTACATACAACTCTTCTCATTTTCATTAAATCCGTCATAAAAATGCATTAACCATGGTCATTTAAGAAGTAAACTGAAACTCACCAATACGGGAAACGAAATTGCAGTCACACAAGGAAACGAAATATCCTACCAAATAGGTAAACTGACTGCCCAAATCCCCAAAACCACCCCATCCAAAAATCTCCAACACCCTCGCCAACAGCTGGAAAGTAGCCCAAGGAACACAATCCCTACACCGGAATCTGAACTGGACTCAACGAAAATAAAGTATAATTCACAAGTCAATCAACTTTTTCTGCGCCATTCACTTCAACCGGAGAACAACAAATAGAGACCAAGTTGTACTAACCAGGATCAGAACAGAATTCATCAAAACAACTCATCTCCACTGTATCATGAATTATTCTCACCCTCTCTGCGATCAGTATGACAGTTCGATCACATTAATGTACATCATTGAGTCGCGTATCGAACATAAAAGAGACTGAGAACAAATCGTGGGGAAATGTAGTGTACACTCGATCATTCAATGCTCAGCCACAGTAAGGAAGAATGCCTTAATATAACTCTACGTCTACTATTGTATTGTATTTATTAAATCTACAAATGGGCAGATGCCGGGTGGCAGATACATCGAACTTAAACAATAATTAATAAACTGGTCGTAAGGACCATATTAAACCTATAGATGAAAGTATAATTATATTCAATATAAATAAATAAGTGTGGAATCATATTATTAGAAATGATTTTTTTAAAAAAAGAATAGTATTGTTTTTGCCGGAAAAAAAGAAACAAAACAAAAAAACTGGAAATATATTTAACTGTAGTATATTTTTGGAGATTTCGCAGCACTGATACCTTCACTGCACTACACTACACTACACTAAACTTAGATTGAGTTGAAATTTTCTTTCTGTTAGCAGGCAGATTGTTCCAACCATTAATTGTCCTATTTAGGAATGAGTATTTTCCAACGTCTGTTTTTTGGTGCCTTGCTTGTAATATAAACAGGTGATCACTCCCTCCCCTCCCGTTCCGAGTCGATTCTTTCATTCTATATCGGATTCCCTGCCAAGGTTTTTAACCTGCAAAAGCTCTATAGAAAATGTGTAGCCTAGCTCTTTCTCTTCTTGTCTGTAGCGTATCCCACCCTAGTCGCTTTAACTTTTCATTTCCATGCCCAGGTCCTATTTGTACGAATTTTGCGGCCCTTCTTTGCACCCTTTCTAAGGATTCTATTTGACCTATCCTGTACGGATCCCAGCATGCTGCACCATATTCCATAAATGGGCGTAGGTGTTCCACGCTTTCCTTGTAGCATAGTTTACCTGCTCCCAGCTTACTGTTAAAATAAATGCCGAGGTATTTACAGTTTGTCTCCTGGATCACTGTTTTCCCGTCTATTTTATATATCAAGGCATATTGAATGCGCATTTTAGTAAAACTAATCGCCTTACTTTTACTATTGTTGATTCTGATTTTATTTCGCTTAGCCCATGTACGTAGAGTATCTAAGTCAGTTTGGAGAGCAGCTGTGTCTTGTTCCCCATTTATTTCCCTGTAAATTACACAGTCATCTGCAAAAATTCAGACCTTAGAATTTATATTATTAGGCAAATCATTAATAAATATGAGAAACAATAATGGGGCAATAACTGATCCCTGGGGGACTCCCGATGTTACAGATCCGAGTTTTGAAGTTTCCTTCCCAACTTTGACTTTTTGTAGCCTATTTTTTTTAACAATTATTGCACCCAGAGAACTACTCTTTTGTCAATACCTGTCCCATCTAACTTCTGGATCAAGATGTCGTGAGGAATTACATCGAAAGCCTTTGCAAAATCAATAACAATAGCGTCTATTCTACCACCACGATCGACTTCGTCTTGAAACAAACTGTATGTATAGCATGTAACAACAATGTAAAGCCTTATAAGCAAACATTCAAGAGTGAAGCGTACAGTACTTACCTGAGCTTACCCGGTCATAAAACTCAGACATTCCAGGATGCACAAATTCAGAGGAACGTGTATTGTATAAATATATATTTCAATACAGGTGGGTTATGTAAGATGTTTGTTGTGTATCACTTTGAAGAGTTTCCTTTGCGTGTCTGGTCCTTCCCATGGTCGTGGAGTGTTTCCGTGCAGCAAGGAGGCAAGGATGCGCGTGCAAGGGGCCTTCCCATAGTAAAACTCCGTGTACCATATTAGAAAGAAGAGAGTGTCGCTCCTGGATGGGAGTTGGAGTGAGGTAACAATGGGCAGCCCTGAGGCAAGCAGCAGATGCTCAGTCCTGAATGCCAAGTACTTACGCCACGCTGTTGACCCCCATACAAACTCCTTGGGTTCAATACGTGCTGCCCACTAAACAATTATACGGAAAATACTGTCCGTAGCTACGAATACTCAATTTAAAAATAATGTCAAATGTAGTCCGTCCTCATACTTTCAAAGTACACCTAATAAAATAAAGACTAGTCATCAATACGAAATTATGGGATTGAACAAATGTACAGATAAAAATTATAACGAGAAAATGTGATTTAAAGGTCACTGGATGAAATAACGCCATCAAAGGAGTCAGTATGATTGCGGAGTCTTTATGGGAAGATTTATTAACCGTCACTAAACTAGATATGATATGAAAAATATGGATATTAAGACGCATGTGAAAATTAAGACACGTTTGATGATTGATCATAAATTAATACAATCGGATATTTGATTCTGTAAACAGTAAATAATATTATTCTATTAATTACCGCAAATGAAACGAACGATGCACAATTTTCATTGCCTAATATAATTTTCATAATTTATAATTTCCAGGCCAAATTGTTTTTTAATGTAAATAAATAATGGAATTTCTAATAACGTAACAGAAAAAATGAGTAAAACTGCCAAATACGTTCTTTACGAAGAACGACGTCACCAGGCGTTAACATTCCGGTAACGGCATTTTTACCCGGGTTTTTCTTTGAAAACCATTCTCGTATGAAGCACGATTGTTTTTATTTTATTAATAGCGTTTTTCACCCGCGTTCCCTAGAAAAGCCGTTTTAGGAGCTGCATAGATTCTTTTTGCTTTACCGAGATAGCCAAATTGATAATTCATTTTTTTCGTAAATTTATTATTTGTGAATCTTTTAGTTCGAGTTATTCTTTTGTAAAGAATTTTAAATTGTATTAGCATAGTTTCGATCTTATCGTCACAATTAAATTAGTCATATAACAGTTGACTATTCTTTCTTTTATAATTTCTTATTATTGTAAATATATTGTCGATGTAAACAAGAGTAACACCACGTTAGTCTCAAATTATGGTAATGTTTTACACACGGTATTCGTTGATACTAGAGTTACTTCGTAGTTTCTTCATTTATATGAAAATAGAAGCTAAAGCATCTGAAAGTATTTTTGTGTTCTATGTTATATTTTAAACTAGCTAACTTCCGCGACTTCTTTCGCGCTGAAATAGTTTTTTATTTTGCCCTAAAACGAAACAAGTACAGAATTTTGATAAATTTGAATTTATTGAATATATAAATAGTACGGTATCATCTATTTATGGTCCCTTCATGGCAAACCTTATAACTCGCAGTTGGATTTGAACAGGTCCTGCTATCATGCGTTTCGGAGCCAATAAAAATGAGCAATTACTAAATATTAAAATTTATCTAATCCGACAAATACAACCAATTTTCGTATACATCGTATCGATGATCCAAAGAAGTTTATTATTATTCAGGGAATTAGTTCTCTGCCAACAATAGGTTAATAACTACGCGAATCCTACTTCAACAATGAATGGACTGCTTTGCAGCATAAACAGTTCATTTATATAAATATTTATATTAATACCTCCTGCAATATATTGAAATGAAATGAATTGGTTTAGGTGCCTGTGGGAGTTTTCTCTCGCAGGTGCTTCTCTCCAGAGTGACTGCAGGGCTCACCTGATTGTGGCTGGAATGCCTCTTACTTTCACCGGGTTTTTTCAAAATTCTCACTATGCCAAGACACCTTCGCCTATTTTAGGAGGTATGTGTACTGGGTTCGAAGACCTTGGGAATAAGGCAATATCCGATTGGATCAGCCGGCGAACTGCCTCCTAAAACTGGTGGTGACACGGAGAAGAGAATGATGCAACCCCACAGCAAACTCGTCTCCCGTCATTCGGAAAGGCGTGAGAATAGTACCCAATGCCCGGCCTACTTGATGCTGGTTTCCAAGGATTTTCCCTGCATCTGTTTAGGTGTAACACCGGGTAGGGTAGGATCCTTAAACTATAGCCCGGGGGCCATAGTGAACCCTTGGCTACCTTGCTCTACCTTCCGCAAAGCTTCTTTTTAATTCCCTTCCTATGCTATTGAAGGAGAGTTGCCTGTTTCAGGATCACCCTCTTGTAGCCTATTAACCCCCCCAAAAATTAAAATGAAATATGCACGAATATTTAAACTAAATCTCTTGTTTTTAAACTATCAAATATATATTGAAATCCGTTGAGCCGTTTCGGAGACTATTTAAGACAAACATACACTCAGACAGAGAGATATACAGACACCTAAATTTTATTTATTGGTGTGGATAAATTTAGATAAATTTTTGATCAGCTGCCACCAGTAGAAGCTTAATTATCATAAATTAATTCAGAAGGAGGTGACAACACATAAAATTGAAATTTCAATTAGAAGGATTAATATTATAAAGCCGTTCGTATAAAATGCAGCCCAGTGGTTGGAAGATATTTTTAAAAATACCGACATTACGGAAAAATTTTTAGAATTAAACCTTGAAATGTACGTCACAATAAAAAGTAATTTTGAGGACTAGTATTGAGTGAACTTCCTTGGAGGCATAGAATTAAAAAACTAATATAAGTTTGCTTGTCCAAACTTGTTTTGCAGTTTGAAGGTTTCCTGCGACATTATATGCTGCCGTGTTAGGAATGCGTTAATATAAAAAATTGAATTCTTCCCGAATGAAACCTGTAGCGAGGCACCCTTTTCCATTTAGAGGTCAGACACGCGGGCATGACCTTGAGTGACCTGTAGGATCACCTTGGGGACGGATTCGTCCACAAACACGGGACAAGTGAGAGTGGGGGTGGATGCTGAGGCTGGCCGTGACCTCGTTGGGCTCCGTAAGAATTTCCTGGTCTCTCCGTGGGCGAAGGTAAGTCAGATTCTGACGTGCGCCTTGATCCAGATCACGACGGAAGCGGCTCCGCGACCTTGACAAGGTCCTTCCGCCGTGGTAACCCACATGGCACAAACATGGCCGCTCACCGTCTCACTCGAACGTGAATCACGATTTTCGGTCATGCAGCAGCAGCACGATTGCCATCAAATATCAGTAAATTTACATCTTAACGAGAACTTAAATTTCTAGTGAGAAATTTGGCTCTAATCTTCTGCATCTTTGAACATCTTTTTCTTTTGGAACAAAATATTTGAATGTAAGGTAGTCCTATTGAAGTACGAATACTTCCCCTCAATATTTATTTGAATGACGTAGGGGATTTGCTGAGAAAGTTTGGCTCAAATAATCGAGTCAAATGAATAATAAGATTTAAGTAATTGATTCTATAAAAAAGTTATGTTTGACTACAATAAACTTAAGTTAAATGTTACCATAAGCTAATTGTCGAATGACTGTTTCAGTGCAAGTTGAAATCTTCAAATCTTTACTAAACAAAAGATAAACTTAAATAATTTTTTCTCCATTTTAAGAAACGATCGGTGTTTCTATTACTGTGCTTATCTAACTTGAAGAAGCTGAATTTATTATTATTTTTTATACTTTAAATGTTTATAAAATGAAAAGTTATGTTGTAAGCAATCAAATTGTAAACATCCTGAATGATAATTCCTCAGACATTTTCTTGAGAGTTTATCAAGACATTTCCAAAATTATAAGAATAATTGAAAGATTATATTCTATTTTCAGTAAAAAGAAACTATGAAGATAGGCAAAACGTTATCACATTCTGTGTTATAGTTAATTGTGAATTGAGATATAATGAATATTTATGCAAAAAAAGTCTTAGATTTAAGTGTATTGTTAAAATCAAACAAACACAATTGTCTCAAACGCAGATTTATTTTATTCTGTACTTTCCTGTACATCTGCAGGAGCTTTCGAAATTCATTTGCTGTAACAATAAACATTTTTAATAATTTCAATGAAATATTTTTTCAGACAGTTTTATTATTTTCAATCAAACAACGATATGGCACATATTCGCGCCTTCTCCAGGTTTTTATGTTCACAATCTGTCGAATACATATTTCAATTTTAATTTAAACTTGTACATAGCCAAATATAGAGGGAATTGACTAATTGATTTAATATTTAATAATTTCATCCATTTACGTCATCGCAATCCAAAATTAGACATTACTTCATACTTTAACAAATATACACCAATCGATTTGATTTGTACAGTAAATTTAAATCATAGAAATGTTTACCAAAATATTCATTACAAATAGTGCTATTAGAAAAGCGCATATAAATAAAAAAAATTAAAAAGACGAGTTGAGACAAACCTTTTGTGGTATGAAGTAATGTTAAACTTGGATTGGGACGAAGAAAATGGGTAAAATTTTGAAAATATTTATTGTTTTTAGCAAATGAATATGACAGCTAAATGCCGAAAGCTCCTTCAGATGTACAGAAAAGTATAAAATTAATCTACGTTTGAGGCAACCGAGTTACTTTGATGTTAACAATAAATTGTGATATAATTTTATACTTAATTATAAGGGTGAGCTTAATTTAAATCAATAAATTCATTTATTAAATTAAATAAATTAACGACCAGATTTACAGCCCCAATTTATTTTTAGATTAAATGACGTTTCGTCACCACACTTCTTCGGGTGTTAAATTTGGAAATATTTATGAAAATATTCCAAATGTGTAAGAATCTTAATTCGACCGCAGCTTAAACCGAACGTGAATTCATTTATGAATTCATTTTTATGGTAAGCAGTAAAGCGGGGAAGCTCTCGGTCTTAAAGTAGCTGATCATTTTACAAGTATTGTTCCTGGAAAGGCAGGGACTAGCAAAGTTGCTGGCAACACTGCAGCATGTTGAAACACTAGAGGCGTTTGGTGCATATGTTTTCGTATCCTCCAGCACATACATTAGTTTATAAAGATTTATTTCTAGTGTAAATTTAAGCACATCTACAATAATTGTTTAAAGAGTTTGAATTTCTGCTTCGATTTTTAAGACTTTAAACTGCACTTAAGCGGAGAACTCTTATCAGCATAAGTTTCTAGCTTAGACATGTGAGTACTCGGTCTTTCTTAACTCAGGACCTAGCTCAGGAATGAAAAAAATGTACAAACGTATTCCGTTTCACTTCCCTGCGCCACCTGTATACCTCCACAAACGGACACATTCAGATGCTACGGACGAAACAGTGCTTAGAAATTGGGCCGTACTATATTACGACAAATATAAACGGTCGAATCAGCTACTGTATTGAATATTTTTGACGAATTAATAAAAAGATTACTGTTTATGAACTTTTTGTTGCTTATTTGAATTAGTCAAAGGTCACTTTCAATAAATAACATTTAAGGGATGGTATTTAGAATGCTTTCGTGATACTGAGAAAACTACTGTTGACCCGTCTACAATAGTGCTTTCTCCTAACGTTAACTTTTAAAAAATGTATATGTAATAAAAGAAAACACTTAAGTGTCAGACATTATCACCAAATGGCTTTTAAATAGTTTCGCTTTTCAAATTGACATGTTTTGTAGACGAAATTGGAATTGTAGCGTATTACCCTCTGATTCTCGACGCAGACTTTCGTATCCTCCCTTTTCCATCACCAAATCATTTATTGGTTCCATCTGGAGCACCAATCACTGTTTGTAATTTGGAAGGAAACACACAACCAATTGCTTGCGAATTTACTAATTTTTGCCTTTTTGTCCCTTCTCGAGGAGAAATAATGTATGCGGGAACACCTGTTTGTAGTAGCAGATTTCACACTTTATGTTACAAGCAAATATTGCCTCAGGTCAAACCTTTTTCCCAATAGTCCCACATTTTCTTGCCCTCCCGGCGGAAATGGAACAGAAGACGTACCTTTCCATGCGGCCAGCCAGATACTAAAAGGAATATAACTATGGCACATGACACAAGTATAAAATGTTACAAGATGTTTCCAGGTAATCATACTATTCCATTCTTACGTCTGTGTTAAGAAAATTCCTCATATTAGTTAACTGAGTGTGTCTCTTGAATTATTTGCAGTTACAGAATCTTTTAATTGGGATTTTTTCGTTGTTCGTTAAATCACACAGATCCTTCAACGCGTTTACTCCAACGTTTTGGATGAATACTATATATAGCCTGCGACGTCTGAGATGCTTATCCGATGACGCTGAAAATATGTCACAACATCGTCGATTCGAAAAACGACGCCATCCATGAAATTCTTGGAGTTCCTGTATCAGTCATTTCGTGCCCAAGCAACTGGCAGCCTTGAATTCGCGTCACGATAGTGTTAATTTTATGACTCAGGAGAACGGCAGGAATGGAATTCGTCAAATAAGCGTGGGTTAATGTGGTATCAGACAAAAGCATAATGCTTTGGCTTTGCAAGTGTTCTACGTGATTGAATATAGTTCTTGAAGAAATACTTGGTAAGTCAGGCCCCATATTCAGCATCATCTAATTATGTTAATATAACTTGTTTCTTGAGAACCATGGTAATATCTTCACTTCGTGTGAAAAGTAATGGAGAGATTCTTCACTGTTTGAAGTAAAACTGGAAAATAGACATTAGATACGAGAGTCCTGATTTGAAATAATATAACAATATTAAGAATGCTGATTCCCAGATGATTGTGCGCATCTAGAAATGAAATGAAGCAAGAGTTGGCGAAAGACCAGTTGATAACGGACGGCCCTGGACTTACAAATAATGCATGCGCAGAAAGCTAGAAGAAACATTTCTATATTACCTCTTAGAATCTACAACCCTTATAATCAGATTTTTTTGTTGAAATATCACAAAGAAAAACAATATTTTATATTTAATTTTTAGTTCGTAACATGGTGTGTGATGTGTCGTTTTCCTGCTCTGGTGATTTTGAATCATCTGATGAAAGCATAAAAGTTGTGTGGCTTTTATTTTATCCCTTCACTTTTTCTGCTTCTAGGCTACCAATTTATCTAATTAAATAACAATTTTCCCTATATAGATAAAATCTTTTAGAAAGAAAATATGAACACTTCTTGGAGCGAAACGTGGACGATAGAAGTTGAAGACAGAAATTGAATAGTAACTTTCGAAATGTGGTGCTAACCAAGAAGTTCTAAGCAGAAAAGGGAAGAGAGACCAAGAGAAGGGATATATTAATAGACCACGTTTTGATCATGTAAAATTATCCTTATAGTAAACCACATGTACTAGAATATTAAGTTATTAAATATTACGTAGATATTAATGAAGAGAACTAGAATCCTATTAGTATCCGTATGGTTCCATGGAAATGTACGTCTTTTGTTCTATTGTGTTCGGGAATGGACACGAGAACGTGGGAACATTGACCTGATGGAGAGTTGCGTAATGTACAATGATAATGAGGTGCGAACCTTTCGTAGACCTGGAAGAACGTGCCCCTGCATAAATTATTTCTCCCCGCCAAGGGACAAAATGACAAGGGTTCACTAAAATCACGGACAATTGGGGACGTCTTCTTTCCAAAATTGTAAACTGTGATTGGTGGTCCAGATGGGAACAGAAACGTATGTGGTGACGAAAAAGGTGGCAAAATAACAGTCGGAGTGGAGAAGCGAGGAGTTCTGCGACCATAGTCTCCAAACAGTTGATGTATCAGAGGAGAACACAGTCCGAGGAGAGAACGTTTCAATCAGGAGGAAGCCAGAAATCCACCTCTTATTCGGCAATTAGTTGCCGATTCCAGTGATCTGGGAACTCTGAGGACAACGCAGCACCGGGGGTCCTGGCTTCATCACCTTCCTCCACCACATCATTAGAGGGAAGTTTTTGAGGTAAGAACAGAATATGGAGGCCAAGGATGGATTACACTATACAGATTAGCGAGGATGTGTGATGTGGTAGCTATGTAGAAATTAGAAGATTTGCGCAGGATAAGTTAGCATGGAGGGTTACATCAGACCAGTCGTCGGACTGATCATCACATGAACTCTTCGCAGGAGTACGCAACTCCAAACAAATTATATGATAGGGTAAGTCTATTGAAAAATTTCCTGAAATTATAGAATTTAATTTAATTACAAGTTAATTTAGAACTCACGCGGATGGGAGAATTTGAGTAATAATAACTATTGGTGCGTATTAAGTACAAGAATAATATAAAATATTTTTGAGACACCACGAAACGATAAGCAATTCAACTAAGGTCCTATTCGGTTAGTCAATACAAGTAGAACAAGAAACATAAATGAAAAAAAAAACAGTAGCTGAAACACCTAACTTTTCCGGAGTCATGATGGCTAATTGCATTGCATTACACCGTGGAAAAATTTAATCATAAAGACAACAAGTTGAAAAACACTCATAATTGTGTTGCTGAAAGTCTCTTAAGTAAGTTTTCTTTCGAATACTAGAAAGACCAGGGAGTATTGATATAAAATTCATGATAAATTTCTGTACATGTTTACTTGCACTCGTAGTTTTATTTGTAGGTAATAATTATAAAATACCGTATCGTGTTTTGAAATTATGATATTAAGGAATTACCACGGAGACCTTGCTGGAACTCAAGGTGAAGCAGCCTTGTTTCGTTCGTTATGTAAATGTAATTTCTTGAGAGCTTCGTAACACGTGACGTTCTGCTTTATGCGCGTCAGTCTCAAATTGTAACAGCATCCCCTCTCTCAGAACAAGTCGGGGTGCCAAAAAGTAGCAAGTGTACGCGTTATACATGAATAGGGTTAGGCCTGTTGAATTATCGCTGACTTATAACAAGGCCAAACTAAACATCCTGCTTTATCTATTACTGTGAGAAATTGCCTCATCGTGATGCAATGATAAAGTATAATTAAATATATTTTATTACACTCAGTCCAGAAGGTACGTTAAATTAGCGAAACTTCCTGCGCATTATACACCACTGAAAATGAAACAGTGTGTGTAGAATATAAAGATTTATGAAACTGGAAATGTAATAGTAATTATTTTTATAAATATAATCGTCGTCGGGGATGTGTTTAAATATTCGTTATATTTAGCATATTCAATGTTGAATGATTGATAGTGTATATTTTTTTTAAGTCAAGGAAACTGAAATTCGGGGATCAGAAAGAAAAAGAATGGATTCGTAACGGGATCAGACAAACAACCTTCGTGCAGTATCAGAATTAAAATAATCAGACGAGACATTTGAAGTTACGATTGCAACAGACTTGACTCTCACACATGGTTAAATTTCTTATCGTCGTTTTTCATAAGTGAAACACAAGTAATGTTGGAAGTCAATTTAACTGTGTAAGAACATAGCATTGAAAAGTCACGTGAATGATTTTTCTGCAAAGAGATAAACAACTCTTGATTTTTCAATGTCATTTGTGTAATAGTGAAATTAGGGTTTTCAAAAAGTATGTAACGAGTATAAGGCAAATAAAACGTGATAGATGTAAACCGCAAAAGTATGAAATATTTTAAACTTGTGGAGATTCGATCCCGTTGAAAAAGAAAACACGACAAATTTCAGAAAGAAAAAGTCTTAAATACAAAAAAAATACTAGCAATGTCTTCAATTATGGGTGGTATCAGCCGAATATAAATGATTGCGCAACAAAATGAAGAAATTAAATTTGTTGTGGGAGACGAACAGCACACACTGAGAGTGGACAGAAAATGGCGGAGAAGAGACGTGTAAACAGGAGTGAGATAAATAATTGACAAAAATAAACGTTTCAAGTCCGGAAAATATTTATACATAAGGAAATTTCTCAGATTCAACTCCCAGGAGGAATTCTGATTATAATAGTTTATTTTCTTCACGGAGATACTTCCGGCATTCACGTGTCACTCCAAATTCAGAATGTGTCATGCAAGATGACAGTCCGCAGTCGACTCGGAAGGCCCAGGCCCTCAATGGGCTGTAGAGCCATGGAGAAAGAAACAAAAAGTTTATTTATGTTTTTGTACTCGTCACTTTAACTTATAAACTAGCTAACCCCCGCGACTTCGTTTGCGCCGAAACAGTTCTTTTTATTTTGATCTAAAAAGAAACAATAGGTACAGAATTTAGATAATGTTGAATTCATTGAGTATATAAAAAGTACGGTATTATTTATGATCGCTTCAGGGCAAACCTTAAAACTCGCAGTTGGTTAAGAACAAGTCACGCTATCATACGTTTCGGAGCCAAAAAAATGAAACATACACTAAAATTTAACTTAAAATTTCTGTTTCACTCCCTGAAATTTTCATTGAAGTTCGTTAAACTGTTTTGAAGCATAACAGATCAAGAGTTTAGGCAACCCGCATTCATTTAGAGATTTTAACGCACGTATAAAAAGAAATCTTCACGTAGAGTTAATATATGTATGTTTATTTATTTACATTTTATGAATATCATTATCAAAATGAAATATTCACTAATATTTAAGTTAAATTATCTTTTTTAACCCTAAAATTTTAATTTTAATCAGTTGAGCCTATTTGAGACAGACAGAAAGATAAAAAGACAGACAGATACTTCAATTTTATTTATTGGAATAGATTGGGATGTTCATTCCTAGGCCACGAGAATGTAGTAAAGAATATATACGCTGTGGCCATCAATTACTTCCTTCCACAGTTCAGAATTTTAAGAAAATGATGGAAAATGTGTTCCGAGTACTTTTGCTTTGATTTTCTTGAAAGGACGAAATCAGGACCATGATATAAAGTTACTATTTCTACAAATTTTTTGGAAACATTCCGTTAACTACCTCCATTATTAGGGTAAATTTAGAACCGGTGAAACTACATACTTGTATAGGCGTGGTGCACAAGATTCACGTCGAAAGAGGAAGAATTAGTGAAGCTGGATCGCCGTGATTTCTGCGCGAATGTTGAGTCGCGAAATTATACGAAAGCCTGATATGAATATCAGAAAAAGACTGGAATTGAAGGCTACTTGCCGATCAATAGGTACAATTAACATACCAATAACGATTTTCCTTTTGGAGAAAACTCCTTTTCGCAGACAGAGCTTCTCGTCTTTCAAAGTATGTTTTATGTATTACTGTCGTGTCTTCACTCTCACCGGACGCCAGGCCAGAGACCCGAGGCGCTACGTCGTGCTACAACTCATTAGCGTAAAAGCTCGCGAATGTGAAGTGAATCTCTACTTCACCTACGTCATTTATACCTACAGAACGGTACTAATAATAATTACGATTGGATAGGACAATGGCAACAAAAGTATATATCGTACATTATTAATGAATTATCATTTTGGATTCCGAAGTCAACACTCCACCATAGATCAGGTCCCCAGGATTACAGACCAAATTGAAAAACATTGGACAGCAATAAATCCTTCTCAGCTATATTTCTTGACGTGTCTCAGGCTTTCGATAAAGTCTGGACTACTCCAGAAAATAAATAGAATATTACCAGATCAGTACGTGCAACTCCTATAATCGTATCTTACTGGAAGATTCTTTAGAGTTAGACAAGAATTGGAGTACTCAAGTTTCAAGATCAATGCAGGAGTGCCACAGCGTATTGGGACCAATATTCTATTAACTGTACACGTGAAATTTACCAGAAACAGCTGATGTAACTGTAGCTACATTCGCTGATGAACCGCAGTACTTGCTACAGGATCAACAGTAGAAGAAGCTACCACCAAACTGCAAACAGTCACCAACAGAATACATCAATGGACCCAGAAATGGAAAATAAAACTCAATCTGTTGAAATCAGTGCACGTGAACTTCACATATCGAAGAGTCAATGCTATTCCCTCAGTGTGCGTAAACGACATTGTTGTACCATATGACAACACCGCTAAATACCTTGGTATGACATTGGACGCGAAGCTCAAGTGGAAAGAGCATGTGAAGAAGAAGCGCGAGGAACTGAGGTTACAAATGCGACAACTGTATTGTCTACTTGGACGACATTACAGAATGTCAGTACAAAATAAGCTGCTAGTGTACAACTAGATCCTTAAACCGATCTGGTTATACGGCATCCAGCTTTGGCGTTGTGCAAGTGATACAATGTCGCAAAAATACAGACGTGGCAAAACAAGGTGCTGCGAGTCATCGTAAACGCTCCGTGATACGTCAGAAACACGGATCTACATAAAGACTTAAAGGTCCCTTTTATTAAAGAGGAGATCAAAGGAGCTGCCGGGAAGCATGAAGACCGTCTTCATCGACATCCCAACAATAGCGTCCAACAGCTGCTGGACAACACAAACTTACACCGCAGACTTCGGAGAATAAAAGCCTTCGAGTTAGTGTAGCGAGTGATAAAGACCAGACCAGGTACGTGTAACAGAGACTTCCTCGTTAGTGCGATCAAACTTTGAACGTCACTGGACGGGCAATCATATTAAAATTATTAGACTTTAAGAAAATACGAGACATAAATTGATGGTCGGTTACACTTGACCAGTTTCAATGTACCAATTAAAATAACAATCTGGTGGTGTGAAAAATTTAAAAATGTGATAAGTTAATTAAATTGAATTTGACTAAATATACGGGCTGGGAACACCAAATAGAATATTTAACTAGGAAATCGCGGAAGGCACTCAATTACGTTAAGCGAATATTAAAGAAAGACAACTCTGAAACAAGTGACCATGTGTATAAATCTCTAGTAGTCTGTTAGAGTATGGTTATAGTTGTTTAAATTCGTTCAGAAAATATCAGTTCGAGGCAATGGAAAGAGTACAAAGGGGAGCGGCATTTTTTAAGCGACATCCTAGTCACAAAAATGAGAAGGTTTAACAGTTAGGAACGGTTTTGTCAAAAAAACGACGGCCAATGTATGTCTCAGGACTCTTCTTAAAGAGTATTCAGGCCGGCATCAAAGTTTGTAAAAGTAAATTATTACAGTAGAGGGGATAGTAATTAGATAATTGGGCAGAGTAGTTTAAAAATTATGTTTTTAAACCGGACTGTTAGGTATTGGAACAATTCACCTGCAGGAATTTATGAACTTTTCTTGAAACCAGCAACTTTTCCAGGGAAAAATATGGAAGTGTGACAGTGAATTGAAAGTGTAGTGAAGAGTAGATGTGCACAATAGAACCGAGAATCAATTAAATGGTTGATTCTTATAAAGGAACCGTTCTCTAAAACGACTCAGTAAAAAGTGTTACGGACCAGTGGTTCGATTCGTAGAGTCGTGAACAAATTGCTGGAGTCGTTGAATGATGAGCCTGACTTGATTCCCTGAGTCGACTCCGTCTTGAGCTATTTGTGCCGTCAGGTTGAAATACGATTCGACTCAGGTTGTGAATCGAAAAAGGTTTGAGTGGCACTCTCAAAGAACTGATAAACCATAACACTCGTAATAAATTTTGAAGTGATAGACTTAACCCCTTTAATAACAGGCAGTATGGAAAAGTCTTAGTTGCTAAAATAATCATGGCAGAAACTTAATTTTGATTTGTTATTCTTACACCTTCTCTACATCCATAGTTGTCCTTTCGGTGTGTACATAGTTTTGTTCCATCGCTTGAATAATATTTTTATATTCTCAAATAACCAACCCGCTTCCATATAAATAAACTCTTGTGTAGTGAGATGAGAGAAATAAATATTTCCTAATCTTTTAGCGTTAAATGAACTTTGAATTCCCGAAACATCTATTCCTTTGAACGTATATTTTCCAATGATGAGCAGATCAGGACGGTAAAAATAAGTCGGCTCACTTCCTACAAACGTTCCCAAATGCTTTATATAAATAGAAATATTAATTTTGTAAAATAGGTACACAAAAGTATATATAGTTTTTTTTAAAAAAATAAATGACCTTATAACTATTACACATTTTGTTCTATAATTTTTAGTCTGTAATTGTACCCCCCACTCCTTTTCTATCTCAAACTATTAATGATGAACCTTGATAAAAGAACCGCATGGGATTCGGAGAGCCGAAGAGTCTCTTTAAAGAATCGACTCGTAACAATGAGTAAATCGACTCTGTACGGCTCAACAAAAGAATCGATCTGCCCATCGCTAGTGAAGTGAGACCAAAAAAATATTAAACAATGGATACTTTTTTAGGATTCGGAGAGCCGAAGAGTCTCTTTAAAGAATCGACTCGTAACAATGAGTAAATCGACTCTGTACGGCTCAACAAAAGAATCGATCTGCCCATCGCTAGTGAAGTGAGACCAAAAAAATATTAAACAATGGATACTTTTTTAGGAAATAATTTACTATGTTGGTTGTTATGATTATTATTCGTATATCTTATTTTACGTTTATTGTTTGTAACTACCATCGAGTGTAACTCAATTGTCGATTCAGTATATTCATTCAAATATAAATTTGATGTGGGAGTGTAAGTAAATTGTTTAATTAATTATTACAATAGATTTAATAAATAGTAACAAAATTAGAAATTTTAAAAATAATTAATTTTTTTAAAAATTGAGCGAAATGCTTTAAAAACTCAACGGTGAGGATTTCAATTTTCGTGGGATTGATTACTAAATATGGCAACGAATTTAAAAACAAATAACCAGGAGCTAGATGTATGAATTGCTGTACATCACCTTCCCGCTTGTAAAGGAACCTTTGCCAGGATGTTGCGTGGAACCTTGTGGATAAGTTGAACATTTTCCTCCTCGCATCAGTTAGAATTGCTGGAAGAAAGTTTCTCGGTGTTGAAATCGGAGTTGACGTTCCATATTATCTTTATTTTTGCTTCTGGAGTCGCAGTTGTGTCAGAACATGAATATAGTACCACAAGAAAGGAAATAAAAAGTATTCCGAGGAGGCGCTGCGAGACTTTCTCGTAGACGCTTCAGCCCAGAGTTACTGCGGGGCTTACCTGATCATGTCGGGGATGCCTTGCACTCTCTCTGGGTATTTTTTTTATCAAAGTTCTCATATGCCGAGACACCTTCACCTATTTTAGGAGGTATATGTACTGGGGTCAAAGACCTTGGGCATATGGCAAGAGTTGTCCGCTGATCCCATTGGATCAGTCGGCCAATTGCCTCCTGAAATTGGTGGAGACACGGAGAAGAGAATGCTGCGTCCCCACAGCAAACTCGTCTCCCGTCATTCGGAAGGGCGTGAGAATAGTACCTAATCCCCGACCTACCTGATGCAGGTTTTCTAGGGTTTTCCCTGCATCTCTTTAGGTGAAACACCGGGTAGGATCCTTAAACCATAGCCCGGGGGCCCTAGTCAACCCTTGGTTACCTTGATCTACCTTCCGCATCCCCCCTTTTTCAATTCCCTTCCTATGCTATTAAAGGGGAGTTGCCTGTTTCAGGATCACCCTCATGTAGCCTGTTAACCAAAAAAAAAAAGTATTCCGTCGATTCTATTGGATCAATCAGTCAACTGCCTCCTAAAACTGGCGGAGACACGGAGAAGGGAATGCTATGACCCCACAGAACATTCCTTTCCCGTCATTCGGGAGGGCGTGAGAATAGTATTCAACAGCTCGACCTACCTGATGCAGGTTTTCTAGGGTTTTCCCTCCATTCCTGAGGTTAATCACCAAGTAGGATCCTTAAACTATAGCCCGGAAGCCCTAGTCAGCCCTTGGCTACCTTGCTCTACCTTCTACATCCCCCCGTTTTCAATTTCCTTTCTCTTATAAAACTCTCCGCTTTTTTAAAGTGTTTATCATTATCTTATATGTAGCGATTCCGCGTGTTCGCATTTGGCGATAAATAGTGGTACGTCATTCGCAAACAAGGGGCGTGTGGCCTCTATTGACCGCCGTATCTCTTGGCTATCACTCAAAGTGTCGGCACTTTGACATATAATTAATTTAACGACGGGGTCTCGTATGTTCCAGCTTCTGGTTTGAATTGTCTTAATATTTCAGTACCAATGATCCCATTTAAGTAAAGATTCGCGGTTCTTGTTTGAGTAACGCTCCATTGTGTTTTGTCACGTGAGGAATTATTATTAATAATGTCTATTGTCGCCAGTTGTACCTTCCTTACGTCTAGGGTGACTCATTTTAAACAATTGGTCTGAGTGTTCTAGAAGGTGACTTGTCACTCGTTTCCTTTCAAAAGCATAGTATTATAAATAATTTCCGTTCCACGTCAGCAATATAAAATTAATTATTTTATATCTTGGAAAGCATCTGAGTATGGACTTCGAAACACAATAAAGAAATATCGTTTTTAAATAAAAAAACGTATATAAAAGACATATTGGATATTGATTCATTAAATGGGAGGTGCAGAGTAAGTAAATGCCTTAACTGTTCGCAATATATTATAACCTGCTAAAGCCTCTGCTGAAATATCGTACCTTCATACGTAAAACGGCTTTCAGAATTACGACACGAGCGAGCATCATTTTACGTCCCACAACGGAAGAGATTGCCTTCTCACCGGATGGATGATGTCTGTGTTAAACAACTCTGGATGAATTCTGCTGTCTTGTCACAGAAATGACAAAGCAATTTTCACTTCCTAATCGTAAAGAATTCTATGCACGACATTGGGAAATAAAAATGGACGAGATAAAATCGAAGCAAATAAATTATTTTAATTATACACAAGATGAAACAAGACGCATTTGGTGGTTAATAGTGGTACGTCATTCGCAAACAATACAGACAGTAATTTTAATAATTTATTTTAAGCAAACCCTTAAATGTACAAATGTGGCAAATAGAGTGTCAGAGGAAAAGGCATATACAAAGGGCTCTAAAAGTAATTTGTATATTACTTATGTAGGATTAAAATATAAATCTGTGGAGAGTTGTAATATATTACGAAATAATACAAACTTTTCAATATGACTGAAAGATGGTTATTGTGCCCACCTGTCTTCTTAAACAATATTTAAATACCAGTAAATTACGAAGAGATACGTCAAATCTATAAAATTCTTCAGAGAGATGACAAGGTTAATGAGAAGAAGATCAAAACTATCACTAGATATATTTTGATATACAATTGTATTATTAAACCCATATGGACATATATTAGAACGCAAGTCTAATGAAAAGAATTTACAAAGAATTCAATCCTAATAAACTACGCTCCATACCATGCTTTGTGTCAAACTTCACCCTGCACAATAACAGAGGCGGATCCATGGGACAAACTGTGGGAATGTTCCCCGAAGGAATGCAAAAATAATTTTTAAGAAGCAATGCATTTTGTTAGACAATAGATATTATTAAAAGAAAACTAACAGCTCTTATGATTTCGTGATGAATTTTTTTTCTTCATTATTAGTCATAACTGAAATTTGAGATATTATTTCAATCAATCTATATATAGCCTTCATTAAAGATGTTAAATACGTACTGAACAATACATAATAAATCGATCATTGTATTATTGGTTGTAATAAACATGGGGGATGTATTTTTATAATAAATAATCGTAATTATAATATGAGAATAATATTGAATTTTACATTTATTTATTACACTGTACAATAATAGGATGAATCTTAATTTTCCTATCTGATTTTTTATCATACACAATATATATATATATATTCCTTAATGTCCAAACTTAATCACCACGTCCTTAATAATGATCTCAAACTTCACGTACTCAATAACTATCGAAAATCCACGTCCTCCAATAATAATGTCAAAAATAGATTTTTCGTTGGTTTTCAATATTTTGTCCTTACTTTCTTACTTCATATTCCCTCGGTGGCGGGGCTCGATGTTGTCCAATAAAACTGTCCTCTCTGGAGAGAGCCGTTTGCCTCTCTCCATCGACTTTTTTGGGGTAAAACACCACCTTTGCTCACGAAATCTCACAGTACTTGGAAAAAACCTTAGTCGCGCCATCGTGTCTGACTTTTATTACCCTGTCAGTAATTTCCATCACGCCGCTTGCCTTTGATTCAGTACCGCCAAATTCCGCTAGTAGTTGTATTTTATTATTAGAAGATATAATCCCTATATTACATGAACAACCTTTTGGCTCTTAATCCATTAAATTTATAAAGCATTCAGATATGAAATCTCTCACGCAGCCAAATCATTACCCTTTACTGATTTGAAATGACAGTAGACAAAAATAGAAATATTACCGACAATTGTGTACGTCATGTTCATTCTGATACCGTAACAGTAATTATTGTTAAATTAATCTTTATTCAAAAATCATTTTTTTAATATGCAATACAAAGAAACAGATAAAAAATAATATAGAATGAAATGATTTAGAGTTGAATTAATAAATTACTATACTATTCAAACAAATATTACAAAACTGTTCCCCCTCTCTTTTCTTGATCCGTTACTGATAAGAATCTGAACACGCCATTCATTGCGGAGGAAATGAAGAGTCAGAACTCTATTTCAAACGGATGGAAGGAATTATTAGCAGAAATAATCAACTTTCCAGAGATAGAGAGAAGACTCAAAGGAATGTGATCTACGGGCCTGAAGCCAGAGATGCACAACACGAGTTAACTAAACCAAATCTACCAATGATACACTAGGGAATGGCTATGTTCGATTATCATATTCACGCCAAGAACCTCTATACCAGTGAACACGAACCAAATTGTACAAACAAATTATTCTTAAAGAAAGAACTGTATATAAAGTTCACAGATTATATGAGGTATCTTTAGTGAACTAGCGCCGGTTCGTGAACTGACGACAGTTCATTTGAACCAACAATTTCGAGGAGTGGTGACCCGATCGTTTTTGTATGTTACTAGTTTTGACTTGAACCTTATTTTTCTGCCGTTTACCTTTATTAAGTGCGTGTTCCTTTCTTTTATCGTCACTAATACGTCTCGTATGCAAAAATTTTACTTAGAGTGTGACAAACATTGAGTAAAATTATCTTCAAGCAAAATTTTTTTCAGATAAAAGCAAATTATATCCTTTTAGCAGGGTCCCGAAATAAAGTCGCGTGTCAAGCTCACACTAATATTTATTCCATCACTAATTGAGACCAGCTGCACAAATAAAATATTTCCCGGACGCATTCATGGAGATTTGGTTCCCTATTCCCTTACTTTTGTTTTTGTCAGTATTGCAATCCAAGTTGAACATGAATTTGAAAAGAAAATATTTTTACAATCACAAAATGAAGTAGCCAGAATACATATAGCAAAAATAAATAGCAAACAACGTTTCTGCTAGCCTTGCAGCTTCCGTCAGGTGATGACAAATACGAGAGCCTCGAGAACAACAAACCAAGTAAGCACAGTCTTAGCTATTGAGTTCGTCACTTGGTTGGCTAGAAGAAAAATTGTGTGGTACTTATCTTATCACTAATTTACTGTTTGTATTTTGGCTACCTCTTTTTGTGATTTGTACACTTTAAATACAAAGGTTTACCTTTTAAAAAATATTTTGCTTTGGCACCTGAACCTGATTGGCAACATAGTCTGCATGTGCTAATAAACAAAATTTGTGACATATTCATGAAGGTCAAATGAACTAATCAGTTCAGTACTTCAAAGAAATAGTTCAGTGCAGTCTACGATTGATTAAAAGTATTTTGCCTGTATGATTTGCATGAATTATCTTCTGAAGACTGAACGGGTAATTACTTGGCTCAAAAAGCCACATGGATATACAATGCACTGGAATTCTACAAATTTTTTTGGAATGTAGGTTTGGTAAGCCATATAAAAGAGCACTCCGTTAATAACTTTCAATATCTCTTTATTTTGGATTAGCACTTTCTTCCGACTGTAATCTACAACGGCAGTTGCCTTCAGCGTGTACAGTGTAATGGAAGGACCTGGTGGACAGCGTTTCAGCTGCGTGTAGGTCGCTGAGCTGTGCTGGGTCGTGTCCCACATAGGATCCCGTTACGGAAGAGCTACCTGCTTGCCCCTAGCTTATCCTCTCATGCGGAGGCCATTCCCATTCATCGGAATACCAATGACACCCATTTCAACCAAATTATTGTCTACATCACAGCTAAAGGTTTTGGTGAACCCATTAAATCAATATCATAACTTTTAAGCGTATTCAAAACAGAAATAGAGGGGATATGAATAGTCTACAACCTTGAAACTATAATTTCGTTGTGGGGTACAAGTTAGTTCAGTCTCTTCATACTAATCTATCCTTCGCTATTTTTTTCATCCCCACATAGCTATTGAAACATACAACTCTGATTTGACTAATATATTCTAGCCATAAGTCTTCCTACCCCACACACTTCCCTCAACTACTAATTAAAAGATCCATTTGTTACTCAAAATGTTGCTTATTAGCCTATCTGTTATTAGACGGTATCCTTTATATTGTTCTCCCATCACCAATTCTATTCAATACTTCATGATCTGTGACGCGTTCTGGCTTTCAACATTCTTATGTAGCACTACATTTCATGGATTTCTACTCCTTTCTATTCGTCACTGTAGTATATCCAAAATTACAAGTGACGGAAATTAAGGAGAAATCTGACAATGGAGGAACAACTCATGAAGAAGAAATTAATGCACGAAGGTGGCTGACGATATTTTATCAAAAGTAAGCAGAAGATTTGAAAGCCTTGTTAAATAACATGAAAAATTACTAAAAACCGCGTAAAATATTATTATAAGCAAATCTTAAGTAGTGGATTGAAGTCAAAAGATGAGTGGTGTTGCAAAGAATATCTGATTAGAAAATGATGCCCTGAATGTTTATTTCTGGACAGTAGAATAACGGTTCGTGATAGAAGAAAAGTAGGTATTGAAAGTTGGATAGCACGAGCAAAGGAATCTTTCGCAAAAAGATTTTTTACATATAATATAAGCTTGAATATCAGCAAATTCTTAAACTGTTTGCGTGGCGGCGTTGTACGGGAGAGAAACTATGATAATCGGCATTGCAGAACAACAAATAATGGAAGGCTCTGAAGTGAGGTGCTAAAGACGATTGCTGAAAGTCAGATGGGTAGATCAAGTAACAAATCAGGAAATCTTGAATAGAATTGGTGAGGAGGAAACATTATGGAGGTGACTGGCTAAAATAATGGATAGCCTAATTGGCCTCATTTTAAGGCACCAAAGTCTTGTTAAATTACAATTGGATGGATGTTCGCGTGACAAGAAAGGGAAGACGAAGTCTAGTATATACTAGATGTAGGTTGCAACAGTTATGTGAAGATGACGATTAATACAGGAGACGGCTGAATCAGACCAGCCTATGGACTGACTACAACAACATAAGAGCAGAGGTTACACAATTACTTTTCTTTGAATGTAGATATTGACTTACTTTGTTCATGAGCATTGTTTAACAATGAATAATGGATCATAATCCGAAATGAAAATAAATAACACTTAAAGTAAACGAATATGCTTATAATTTTCTGAGAAAAATTACGTAGTTTGTCTAATTTTACGGAAAGGATATAAAAAAATTCCAACCTAACCAGGGAATTATCATGAAAGAAGTAAAATATGGGGTTGACAGTAAGCAAGCGTTGAGAAGGACAGAGGATAGCCGAAGACTGTCCTTGTGCCCAATAGACGACTAGTTTCCGGAAGGCTAAGGGCACATTCGTCAGTTATACAACCAGTTTGTGTTATTAAAATTGCTGTTACGAAATAAAACCTCCACTCGCGTCAGCAATCAAGACTTTAGAGGCTGACAATTCAACAACTCTGCACGAGCGCATGTCCACCGCTGTGTGGACGATTATACAGCTTCTGGGAAAACTCAAGAGCATGGCGACGAGTGTGGGAAAGTGCACTTCGATTCATGTCTGGGTCTCACTAAATACCGAGGTGCACAGTTAATGGCAAAAGAAACCAGCATTTAGTTGTCTTTGTATACAGAATGTTTTTCGGGTTACTTAGTCCTCATTACCTAAAGAAATATCGTTATACTACTTTTTACCATAAGTACTCTAGTCACGTAATCTTACAGAATTCTTAATAGAAGCAAAAGGGCTATAATTAAACAAGAAAAGAATTGAATATATATGGAACGGGTTGTAGAAATCATAGAGGAACGAATGAATGATTTGAAATGACAGTCAACAGGGCTTAATACAAGGAGAGTGAATGGGTAATAGGTGAAAAGTGGTCCAGAAACAGATAACGCAAATTGATCAGAGATTCTTTATAGAAAACGTCTGGTGGTCCAATGTAGAAGATGTCAGAACCAGTTGAGGAACATGAACTCTACAGACTGAATGAAGAAGCCCTATTCCTGAATGAATTTTAAAAATGAATACCAGGTCGTTATTAAATTTAGAAGAAAAAATTCTGCTCAATGAAAGTCAAGATGGTTGCACACTTTGCGACACATTCACTTATACTCTATGGCTGAAATGTAAATGACAGACCTCATGGCTAAATTTACAAAACGATACATTACTTGACATACGATTGTAACTTTAAGTGAAGTTAGTATATGAGGGTCATGCCAACAATAATATGCATATTTTTGTTTCAATTTATTTTTCACTCTACATATCTCTTATTTTTACAGTGTGTAGAAACACTCCTCAGGAACAAATTTACATTTTTCCACACAATCCCCATTCCTCTCAACTGCCTTACACTTTGGAACTAGGACCTGTATACTCGCATGGTTAAGTACGAATTAGCACGTTTAAGGTACTGTTCGGCAGTGTTCAGTAGGGAGTCATCATCTTCAAACCACAAAGGAATTCTTTCAGTTTACCAAAGAGAATCGCAAAGAGCCAGGTCACAACTGTACGGCTGAAATAACCGTCTCCGTTGAATGAACAAATATCTGCTTAATCTTCAGTCTGGGTGCCACATGAAAGATTCTTTCTTCCTTCTTGAAATTTTCAATCTACTTGTAGTTTTAAAAGAGGGATTTGACACGGCCACACAGTGATGTCACGAAATGAATGGTAAACTGGCTCAGTCATAGCGGAATATAAGTGCTTATTATATTTATTTTATGTCATTACATAGATTAACTCACGATACATTTGAAATTATACAAGTCAAAAAATCATCGCCTCTCCTGGTAAACGCCAGAGATGCTCCCCTCGCCCAGCGATAATCATCTCTCTCCCTATATCTCATCTCTTCTTCTCCAAGTTTATTAACCGTTCACGGAACAAAGAAACTCAACATCCACTCACTATTACAAGGCGGCTGTTTAATTGTTATCCAGTCTCCTTAGTTTTCTGACTGGCATTCCACATTGCTTCGTCATGAAACAGCTAAACATCCTGTTTTAACGGTCACGACAATCGAGCTTGTAGTTTCTTCAGAGTTTCCATATATGCATCAGAATTAATGGTTGCTCTAACATGGCATGATGTTCACAGGAAGAGTTTTACGGAATCAAAAATACTGTAGCACTAACGTTTTAAGCCGAAGGTGAAGTTTTGAATTCTTTTTGCTTATGCTAGATTTAATAATGCTAATCATTTATTGCCTCGTTGTCTCTGGTTCCAAATGATGTTGCCATGTTTCATCGCCTGTCACAGTTCTTGCAAGAAAGTCGTGTTTACTATTTCCATACTGTTCCAAAAGTCCGCTGCACACTGTTTTTCGTGTTTATTTGTGAGCCTTTGTTAACAAGGTAGGCGCCCATCTAGCACAAACGTTTTCACCCTTAACTCTTTCCCTATTATGTCACACTTGCTTGTCCTATTCTATCTTGGATTAACAATTCTTTCTCCGTGGTGTATTGTCATCCAAAACCATGTTATTTTAATCAGGAGCTAGTGCAGTGAGGGGTCTGCCGCTGCGAGGAGTATCCCAAATACTGGCCTACCATCGTTCAACGCATAAACAGATTGACAACCCTCTAAATGTACTGTGATCAACAGAATAATTTTCATTTTAGGTATTTACCATTATTTCGTTAACACGGCACAGAAAATCTATAACTTCACATTTCTTTTGTCGAATGTCAAATGCAGCAGCCTTCTTGAAGATGTGCTATAACAGCACCACTCACGGAAAGGAGTTGAAATAAATTTTAACATAAGCAGGAGGTTTGTATCTACGAACTACATCAATTGTAAAGACGTAGAGTGCCCTGCGTATATCTCAAATCTCAATGAAACTTGGTTAAATATTTTCAAGTTAGCTAAACGTTTCTTTATAATAACATAAGAATTAAAGACCCGTATAACATACCATTACAATAAAAAGTTGAACAATACAAAAATTTAGAAAAAGAGTAGATCTTGTGATCCTTGTCAATATTTTAACTGTTAATGCAAACGTTTACACTTTTCTAAAATTTGGTATAGTTCAGCATTTTATTGTAATTGTAAACTATACGGGTCTTTAATTCTTATGTTTTGTTAAATTTTATACACACTTTAATTGTTCTTAAAAATTCCTTAACGTTTCAGTACGCATTTTTTTGTTTTCTGGAATATACGAGAGTTCTGCGAAAGTCTACGTGATACTAAACATAATGTAATTAAATTGATATTTAAAACTGTGGGATCCTATTTCTCTGAATATTATATATAGATCATAACATAAAATATAATATTTTATTATAGAAATCTATCCGGGAAAAATTCTCTAAACTGACAAAACCATTATGAAAGGCTAGCTTCTGTATAACCATCAATTGATAAAAGAATGATAGCAGAAATTGAATTTTTGTAAGTCATTGAATTTTTATTTGACGTTTAGAGAATTAAGATATTCAATATGAACAGTATAAGATGAAAATAATGAAACTGAAACTAGTCAGTAAATTTCGATGCCAATGTTTTCGCAAATATTGTCATGCAAATTACTAGTTCATCCTGTTACATTCATATCTATACATTTCATATAGAATACGTAATAAATAAAATTAAATTTACATGTGCCAGTTATTGACAGTGATTTATTAAATTAACTTTTTCTGCAGTTTTTTCGTTTCATTTTGTAGTTTTTCAAATTTGATTATAGAGGATCGTAAAATGAGTATAGCTTTATGTTAAGTAGTGAAATCACCTCAACGACGTGAAAAATTATATATATTACATATTTCATTCCTTTCTATCCATCTTTACGTCATGAATAAATAAAAATAATGGCACAACATTTGAACACCACAATTACATTTGCAACTCAGATGATTTTGACGAATGGCGTTGATACTCATCAATAAATTAATGCTAATGAATATTTTAAATCTGATTAAGAAAGTAGACAACGCTCTGAATGGTCTAAACATTTGGTTTAACGTGAATAAATTATCCCTCAACCTAGATAAGACTAAGTTAGTTCAGTTTAGTGCTGATGCTAGTAATAGACCAGTAGACAAGTTCTCAGCTAATGCACCTTTCCTCGGCCTTCGGATTGACGATAAATTAAAGTGGAATGACCATATAGATCTGCTTGCCGGAAAACTAAGTTCAGCTTGTTATTCTCTGAGAACACTAATGCAACACGTTGACAAAAAGTACGTCAAAATGGTTTATTTCGCGTATTTTCATTCAATTATGAGCTATGGCATCTCTAATTGGGGAAACTGCTCCAGGAGTAATGAAATATTTAAGTTGCAAAAGCGTGCAATTAGAATACTTTCTAGCACGAATTCTAGATCGAGTTGCAAACCTTTCTTCAAAAGTTTGCAAATACTTACTTTACCAAGCGTATATATTTATGAAATATTAAAGTTTGTAAAACGAAACACTAATTTGTTTCAAACAAATGGCGAGTTTCATGTATACGCGACCAGAAATCGTTTAGCTCTAAGGTCGGACAAGCATCGCCTTGCTCTACACCAGAAAAGTATTCACAATACCGGGATAATTTTATACAACAGCCTTCCGCCAGAGGTTAAAAATAGTACCTACAAAAGCTTCGTGAAGCAGAGTAAAACTATTCTTTTAAATGGCGCGTTTTACTCGGTACAGGATTTTCTTAATCGTCCTTCTAGTATTTAAATCAAGGTTCCTGCTGCAAGTGTTGAATGAGCTGCCTTATAAAATAGCACATTTCTTAAAATTTCTATTCAGTTTTTTCTGCTCTTTTGTTTGTTTGTTTCATGTATTGCCTGGAGCTACGACAGAGGGAAGGACAGTTTCCTGGTCGCAGAGCTCCAAGTAGTTAAAACTCCATTCCGTGTTCCTCAGTGTGTGCTTGTTTGTGTTTCCCAGTGTGTGTCCGTGTTGTGTTTATATTGACTTTTGTCTAACTCGAGAGAAATGTTACTTTACTCGGCCGCGATATCCCAGTATATTGTTAGGTGGGAATATTTTTTGGGGAATGACTTTCTAGTTGCTACGAGATAGTTTTAAGGAGTGATTTAATTAATTTATAACGGCTTGATTAAATAAATCAAAACCCTGCGGGTCTTAACTTGATTTATCTGGAATGATTAACCCGACTATTTACTTATTTTATATTCTTCTCAGTTTAAACAGAGTTATTTAGGAAGTTGCCCTTGATATGTGTCCTTAATCGCAGTAACAAATCGTCACTTAGACCTGAATCTGCAATTTGCACCTTCTGTTTTAAACTTGGCCTTTACGCTTGTGGCATTGAACTAATAACACCTCAAAGTACAAGTCATTGAGGTGATCAAAGCAAAGATAGACATATTCACATCCTTTGAACATAAAACCTTACGTAACTGAGACTTTACAACAATAACTAATTGCTTATGACCCTGTTCAAGCACTATAACTCTGTTAGCAATAAGGATATCACGATAGTAGTTACTATAAAAATATATGACAGTCACAAGAAAGCATAATTTTTATATAAAATAAATATTCACTACTTTTAAAAGCTCACGCTTGACAAACTTTTCTTTACAAAATTTAATTTATGTATTTATATATTAAGGAATGCATCATATTAGTGAAATTTGTATACTTGCACAGAGGTTCCAATACAAGATCGATATATCGTGCCAAATGATTTCTAAACATCATCTAAAATAGTATTTTATTAAAATATATTTCGGGCAAAATTCGATGAATTATTCTTTTTTAACTTATTGTCAACTTATAAGGACAGATATTTATAATCCTATAATTAAGAATATTGTCTAATTTTTTATTCAGTCGAAGGAAATAATTATTTTGTTCGGTGTCCTTCTGTTAGTACGTATACATGTCGTAACATCAGCTTCGAGCCGAGAGCTGACAACATCGGACATCCTTGTGATGTCTCTAGGAAGACATCTTGTCCAGGGAGCGGAACAAATGTCAAAAAAGGACATTTACAGAAATGAAGTGTGAATATTTAAAAGGACTGATAATATTGTATTTAAGATAATAGACAGAAAAATGGTCTATCTTCCCGCAGCCGCAACCAGGATTCTCGGTCGACGAGAGAAGACCAAAGCTTATGTCAGGAAAAACCAAAGTTGTTTTTGTCATGGTATTCAGTCCTAAGACTGGTCTGACGCAACCCTCCATGCTAACCTATCTTACGCAAGACTTTTCATTTCCTCCTAACTAGCACAACCCACATCTTCCCTAATCTGCTTAGCGCACTCTTAGCCTCCCTCTTCTACTCTCACTCCACACACTTCCCTCTAATGATAATTTTACAAGACGCTCGTGCCTTAAAATGTGGCTTTTTAATCCATCCCTTCTCTTGGCCAACGTCCTCCATATTGTTCGCTTTTCCCCTATTTTGTTTAGAACTTCCTCGTTAGTTACCACCCTTTTTAATTTCAGCATTCACCTACAGCACAACATTTCAAAGGTTTCCATTCTTTTCCTTTCTGTAGTTCCTATAGTCCACGTTTTGCACCCATATAACGCCACGCTCCATACGAACATATTTAGCAACCATTTTCTAATATTCAGACTTATATTACCTGTAAGTAAATTCCTCTTTTTCGCGAACCCTTCCTTGCCTGTGCTATCTTACTCTTTATGACTACTATACTCCTACCATCCCTAGTTATTACGCTTCCCAAGTAGCAGAATTCCTTAACTTCCGTCAAAATATCCCTTCCCAATCTAACATCCTTTGTTATTCCACTGTTTCCCAAACTACACAGCATTACCTTTGTTTTCCCTTTGTTAATCCTTATGTTGTACTCTTTCTCCAGGACTCCGTTCATGCCATTTATAATGGGTTCTAAGTCTTCTTATGACCCCACTAATATTATAACATCATTGACAAAGCGTAGGGTTTTTATTTCTTCTCCTTGCAGTATGATTCCTTTTCCATATTCCGTTTTAACATTCTTCATCGTCTGTTCTATATATAAGTTAAACCTAAATTAAAATGCCATATTTCATGAAGAAATTATTTTGTTTTGTAACAACCACGTCCTACCAAATTTTATATTTTACTATTAAATTTAATATTTAAAGAAATTATAGTATTTAATAACGATAATTTCAACACATACACTCCAGTAAATTACAATGCAATACTGATAAAAGAATCTGAATTCACAATATTTGTCTATGACTACCTGTCTGCAGGTAGAAGTTCAAATATCTCCAGTAGAACTGTTGTAGTTTCGTGTTGAAAAATATGTAAGCCACATGCTACGACATGATTTATTATGTGCAGTTGTCCCTCGATAAAGGGTCTAAGTCTGGTGAATATGGAGGACGAGGAAGTGGTTCCACCTGAGTTCAGCAATCACATCTATGGCGATTCTAGTCGTATGCCGGCGTCCTTACCATCGAGTAACAACTCAAGTTTATCAGGTGCTTTGTTTGCAATAAAAGCAGCGAGTCGTCTTTGCTGCTGTATTCCTTTAAATTCTTGGTAGCTATTAATGGTGAAGAATGGCAGGTTGGTTCCACCGAACATACAACATAAGTTTTCTCTTCTTTAGTTTCTCACACGGGCACCAAATCTCGTCGCCTGAACAATGATCTCAACGGATGGCTTCTGCCTACCACAAGGGAAACGTTAAGGGACCTGAAGCGACGAACATGTGGTCATTCGCTGATCTTAGTTCATCTCACTCAGCACATGTGGTACCTATGTACCCAATTTTTGCACCTTACCCAAATAATGAAAATGCACAAGATGTTTGTGAGACCGCACTCCAAAATGTGTGAAAATTCCGGCGTTGTTTCGCGAGGATAATTGTTAACCAAGTAGGTTTTATTCCTTTCAACTGGGAGAAGGTTTTCCAGAACGTGATTCATAACACAAATTAAGTTTTCCTTCTCGGAAAGGCGAAACTAAATTCCGTGCAGTCCTCTCAGCAAAAGCTTTCCTTACGTACACATCACATGTCCTTCCTTGATTTAACTTGAAGAGTAAATTGTGTCGGAAGTGTTCATTTTTCTCAGCATCATGATTAACCATGAATATAGCTAAAACGAGCTGCTAACAATGTACAAGCTTCTGCTTGCAACCGTTAAACAACAAACAGAAAACAAAAAAATTAATAATGAAAAGCAAAGGGATTAGTGCAAATTTAACGAAGATCGGCAATAATTGGTCAAATCTTTTATTTTGTCTAAGATTCATTTGGTTCGTATACTAAGAAAAGTTTAATTATAACTTCTTAAATTTATCATAACATTGGAATGTGTTCCAAGAATATTTCGGTAGCTAAAAGATACATATAATAACTATTCAGTACATCTTGGTTCCATTAGGTACCGAATATAAGAGGGATGTTTTTAACGTAAATAAAGTTATAATATTTTCCCACTGCAGTTACGATTCTAAGCCTGCGCGAACACAATCTCCATTACGAAATTTCGTAATGTTCTGTTTTTCTTTTGTTTGAGAATTTCGAAATGTTCAACACAATTGAACATATCAGTTATTCGTTCCTTGAATGGAAGGAATGTTACTCCAGCAAATCAGCTATTGAATGACGTGTATAGAGAAGCAATAATGAGTGATGGACTGCTGAGGAAGTGGATTAGACAGGTTCACGAAGGTCGGGAAAATGATCACGATAAGCTGCGGTGCGACAGAACTGCAGACTTGGCTTTCATCACAGGCGGCATTGTTGTCGTCGAAGGCATACAAAAAATGATTTTCGGTTACGACAAGTGCGTTAAAAACGGCGGTGTCTATGTGAAGCATTATTTTGAGGACTAAGGCAATGAATTTTAAAAAAATATTGGATAATAGTGTGTTATTTTTAAGTTTAATATTGGTACTTAATTTAAAAACAGCTGTCGTATTTAAATTAATTATTGTCCCAAAAATGATTGAAACTGTCAATGACATAAAACAGAGGCAATTTAGTTAATAATTAGATTAATTTTTATGCCGTTCACAGATTATTAACTAGTGAAATCAACTCTGGAAATTATGTCTTTCGTTTAAATATTATGTTAGACAAAAGGCTTATCTCCCTTAAGTCGATATAAGTTGCCCTAACCGTGCACAGTCGCTAATAATGCGGCTATAAACACACACCAAAAAAAGACGTAATTGTTCTGTGTTCTCAAAAACGAATTCGGAACCTTTCATGGTTTTAACTTATTTAATGTAACTTCAATAATTGATTCAAAGGGGATTTTAAATCAAAATAGAAACCCGAGATCTATTCAGATTCAAAGAACTTTTTTTAAAAAATGACTAAGATCTTATAGTGAATCGGAAAACACACAAAAATTTATCTTATATATGTAATCGTACTCAATATTGATAAATATAAGTAAAAATTATTTCTAGAGTAAATGAAAATTGGGAAAAATAATTATTAAATTGCTTTCCAAACATTTTCACTTAACTTTTGTGCCAAATCCAAATTTTTCTCTTCTCAGTAAGGGGCAGGACATTAAAAAACATTAATTGTTCCTAGTATATGAGGACAGAGACGCTTTCAAAGGACTAATCATCTCTTAAATATAAAGAGTGGCTACTTTCGTCGCAAAAATTGTCTGACATTTATGAGAAATTAATTTACGGAGACCTGAAAGTAGTTTGATTGGAAAAATATTTAAAATAAATGCGAGACAACAGATTCGTTTCTGTTTCAGATAAAAATACATCCATGACTTCGTATAGATTCGGCGCCATTAGCCTCTTGGGCCCGATGCGTATCGTGCTTAAAATGATTGTTTCAGATCTAAAGGATGACTTATTGAGGGACTGTGATTTGGAACGCATGCCAAGGACGACTTCGCATGGACTTGTTTCTTCGATGGACCTTCGCATTCTTTCATGCAAGAGCATGCGAAAGAGCGTCATTTATAACCTGAATGAAATGTGTAAAATTCGAAAAAAACAACAACAGTAAATTGTGCATTAAAAATAGGACCCGACTTTAGCATCGATTTTTCTTTACTTCCAGAGCGTATTCGGAAAGATAAAAAATAACGGCACAGGGTGTAATGAACACTTGATGAGAAGTAGTAATTTTCATGACGCAAGAAATGGAACAAAAATTTGATAGTGGCGGTGCCACTAAACGAAAACATGTATTTAGTCCGTAAAAAATTTAAATAACAGAAATGAGAAAAAAGCCTAAGGATAGGAATTGAGTAATAATTAGTGCATGAGATACGTGTTTCCACATAATATAAAAAATTGGAAGAAGTTTCATTGATTGTCCAACAATGGGGAAACTTTGAAAATCTGATCAGATAAATTTTCTGTGTACAGTATTTTGATTATTTGAGAAAGTTCTTAAGATAATAACAGTAAAGTGGAAGATCAATGTTCATGAAAAGAACTAATGACACCGTGAAGCAGAGATAATCAAGTTATCTGTTGTTGTAGTATTCAGTCCCAAGACTGGTCTGACGCAAATCTAACTTGAGGAAGCCTTTTAATTACCGCATAAGTACCACATGTCACATCCTCCCTAATCTGCTTAGCGTTTTCCATTCTTGACCTCCCTCTTCTGTTCTTACTCCACGCACTTCCATCTAATGCTTATTTTATAAGACCATAATGTCTCAAAACGTGGCCTGTTAATCTATCCCTTCCCGTGGCCAACGTCCTCCATACTGTGTTTCTTACCCTATTCTTTTTATAACTTCCTCGTTAGTGATTCCATCCACCCATCTGATTTTCAGCCTTCTCCTATTGCACCACATTTCAAGGGCTCTTTTCTTTTCCTTTCTGCGACTCTTACCGTCAACGTTTCGCACCCATATAACGCCACACTCCTTACGAACATTTTTAGCAATGAATTCCTAATATTCAGACTTCTATTACCCGTAAGTAAATTCCTCTCTTTTGCGAATCCTTCCTTGCCTGTGCTATCCTACTCCATGTGTCTACTGAAATATTTCCACCATCCCTAGTTATTATGCTGCTCAAGTAACAGAATTTCTTTACTTCCTTCAAAATATCTCTTCCCAATCTAATCCTTATTCCACTGTTTCCTATACTACACTTCATCGCCTTAGTTTTCCCTGTATTAGTCCCCATATTGAACTCCTCCAGTACCACGTTCATACCATTTATTATGGTTTCCAAGTCTTCTTCTGACTCCCCTAATACTACAATATCATCGGCAAAGCGTAGGGTTTTTATTTATTCTCCTTGCAGTATGATTCCTTTTCCATGTTCCGTTTTAATAAGTAATCTATAGATTAAATTTTTTAAGTTTCTCTAATAAATGAATCTAAACATTTTTACAGGCAAAGGGTAACTAATTTTTTTAAGTTTATAGTCGCACCAAATGCTGATTCATTTAGCTACTGTACACGATTAGAGTAAACTGATGTCTCAGCTCATGCCCTTTGTGGTTCGAGGTAGCAATGATAACTACTACATCACAATAAATTAAGTTTTCTGAAATAGTAACTTAGAAGAAAGACAAGAATGAAAAAATGTTGACCGGACCAGGGACATGAGTCCCAGACCTCCCTTTTCCGGCTCCACCAACTGAGTAAATTGTAGTTGAACATGGCTTAGGTTTACAGGAGTGGAGGGATGTTAAATCAGTCCTTGGACGTCGAGGCCGATAAGCTCGAGAGGTCCGGGGTTTGGGTCGGTTGAAGCATTTCTACTTCCTTTGTTTTAAAATAGTAACTTTTGAGCTCAAGTATGTGTTTTTAGGTTAGATATATATTCCTTTCATTACTCTTAGGAGGACTTTGACTGAGAGAATAGATGGAATAATAGGCCACGTTTTAAGGCATGAGAACCTGTAAAATTAACATTAGAGGGAAGTGTGTGAGGTAATAACAGTAAATGAGTCCAAGGATAAAATACGATAAGCAGATTAGGGAATATGTGGGTTGTGCTAGTTATGAAGAAATGAAAAGGCTTGCGCAGAGATAGGTTAGTATGGAGGGTTGCATCAGACCAGCCTTAGGACTGAATATCACAACAGAAGGAGGAAATAGAATACGTAAATAAAATAAATACAAAACTGTAAATACAGATTAACTTAATATTAAACTATATAGTAATTAAGGACGCGATGCAAAATGACACAATAATGTGATTATAAGTAGCTATTTCCAATTCATTATTATTAAACGAAACACTATGCACAATGCCACTAAGCAACGATCTAATGTTTCGTGCAGCAACTTCATCTTCAGCTGAAATTCGTTCATCGATGCATATGTATAGTATATGTATATGTAAGGAGAAAATATCACTGTAGTGTACTATATACAATAGAGAAACAGGATTATACATATTTATTCTACTATTGCCTAATTACAGCAAGTTAATAGTGTATTGAGGTCTTTAATTTGTTAATTGAAGAACTCAAGCTATATGAAAAGCTTATTTTTACGGTTAATTTATTATGTTAAGCTAATACAGTTTCTCAAGTTCATCTTTATTCAAAGGCAGCTTTCAATAACTTTCGTTGTGCCATATTCACTTCAAGTGGAGATGAACTTTAGAAACTTTATTAACATAGCTTAATAAATGAATCATAATAATATATCATAAAAAGCAGTTTTAATTTAAAACTTTACATGATGAAATAAAAAGCTTTATTAGTTAACAAAACTTTACAGTGTTTTATAAATAAATTCTGATTTTTAATGTCTTTGATTTAATTTGGGAGATTTATATAGGTTTGTGTCGGTTTCAAAGAGGCTACGATGATTTTTTTCTATTCGTAGTTGTGAGTAATGTCTCATACATTAGGTGATTTGTGCCGCTTATGGCAATTGTACCCATGTCAGATCAAACACACTTTAATATCTCAAGTATATAAGAACTGTCAGCTTAAAATGCGAAGGTGTAGCTTTATATGTAAAATGATGGGGCAAGGTCTTTTACAATTCTTACAGATACGGAAAAACTCCATTAATAAACGCATCACTGGGAATCCCAAGATTAGTGGATCTTTTTCCTACGTCTATTACTAACTCTGATCTCACCGTTACAGAGTTCGTAAGATAAAGTTACAAATTCAGCGCAGGGAGTTTCCTATGAAATTGGCATATTTCGTTGCTTAAATATTTTGGATTACACCTAGGTATTATTTTTCAGTTTCGGAGTATGCAGAGTAATTTGATAATTTCATTGCATTATCCGTTGAAGATTTTAAAGACTAAAAAATTCCAGAGATTGGATATACATCTTAATCCTTGAAAAAAGACTACCGAAATTATTTACAATGTGCTCCGTAAATTTATTCTGTAACAAAAAAGTTAAACGGTTATTATTCTATCAACTGTTTATCTGATCTAATAATGAGAATTCTTATTTTACTTCACAATTGTTTCTATAGGAGTAACTATACGCAGACTGTGCGTTAGGAAGGGATCTGAACAATCATCAGATTTCCATCCGATTCTATATAACTCACAGCGTTCATTAGCAGAATGTTAATATTATTAGTACCGTTACTTCAAAATATACGCCTCGAGATTATCTTTGATCCAACTTGGAAAATTGTGCGTTGAGCTTTACAGAAAGGTGTATTTAACGGTGAGGCATGATCAGAAACTAAGGTTACAAATTCTGCATGATCAGAAACTAAGGTTACAAATTCTGCAGTGAAACAAATACATTTTATTTCATACTACCAACACAGCTACCGTAGGTTCTTTTTCGACATCGGTTCCATATCGGTTTAGGCACTTGTCGTTTTTGTGATGAGTTTGAATGTTTCCTCCTGGTAAAAATTCTGTCCGTGTGTAAACTGCCACTTTGTCGCGAAGTGTTTCACCTCGTCTAAAACGAATTTTCGTCCTCCTATGTGTTCCTTCGAGTGGGGAAAAAGATGAAAGTCTCTTGGAGCGAGGTCCGATGAGGAAGAATGATCGGTGATGTACCAGCGAACCTTATCGAACAGCATGGTAGTCTTGTGGGACGTATCAGCAAACTTTCGTCACCCTTTCGAAACATGCTGACGAGACATTACAATCTCTGTGTACACCTATACCAGCTTCCGGTGAATTTCACCGCGGTTATATGTTCCACCCACAGAAAGCGAATAGACAGACCAGCTTTCCAAATGCGTCGCCATTTGTGTTTACCATCAACTAGCTCTGTAGGAATGTTCGTATTGAGTGCGGCGTTATATGGGTACGAAACGTGGACTATAGGGGCTGCAGAAAGGAAAAGAATAGAAGCGTTCGAAATGTGGTCCTGCAGAAGAATGCTGAAAATCAGATGGGTGGATAGAGTTAGTAACCAAAAAGTTATACGCAGAATATGGGAATAAAGAACATTTTTGAGGACGTTAACCAAGAGAAGGGATAGATTAATAAGCAACGTTTTGAGACACGAGGGTCTTGTAAAATTAGCATTAGGGGAAGAGGGAGGCCAAGGATAGAATACAGATTAGTAAGGATGTCGGATATGGCTGCTATGTAAAAATGGAAAATCTTGCGAAGAATTGGTTAGCATGGAGTGTTCATCAGAACAGTCTTAGAACTCATTACCACAACCAAAACAGCGCTATAGGTGGCGCTGACTGAAATTATGCACAGTTACCAAACATATGTATTCGAATTACTGCACACTACAAATTTCTCTACAACAAGCGCAACTTCAGCAATATAACCAAAGTATGTAGGTATGTACGTGGATGCCAGGGCTTAGAGCGAATGTCATCTGCATATTACATAGTTGCCATCTTGAAATATTTGGCCTTGTTCCAGCTAACTCTTAAGACAATTTCTTTCAGAACGGAAGAAATGCTTTCAAAGAAGCTCAGCCATATCGGTTGGTAAAACTGATATAAAAAAAAGAATGGAACGAATCCATGTAATGCCCCATTTTATTACTTTGTCCCTATCAACATTCGCACCCAGTCGTGTGCCTAAATCTGTTGCTTCTTTTGCATTTCATGTAACAATGAAAGGCAGGAATTCTCATAAAAACATTACAACACCTAATGTGAGGGTTAGAAGGTGTTATTGTTGGGGAAAGCACTGGAAGAAGTGCAACGAGAGCACAAAAATATACTTGCCGGTCTGGGACAAGGAAATTGGCAGTAAACTATACATATCGCATAGAGGAGAAATTGTGTTATCCTGGGCTCAAGTTGAAAATTACTTTTCAAGAACAGTTAATAAAGGATTGAGAAAATTAGATTAAAATTTTTAGAGAAGTTAGAAGCCACTAAAGCATCGAGAGTTTACTTAGACTTAATTGATGGTGCATTTTGCTCGAGGATAGATGTTTTAAGCAGAGTGTAATACATCAAGAAATTTTGGTCTGGTATCATGACATGGCTGCCAACGAAGTTATTGCACATGACACAGAACAAATGCAGGCGAAAATAATAGAAAATAGATTTTAATAATTGCATTAGTCCGTGGTTAGTCATCATGTAACAGATAAAAATGTAACCTTTACAGAATTTAGTATCTTTTCTTCATGAACTAGACGTTTATCGTCCATATGAAACCCCGAAAGACCGTCCTATAATTAATATCGAAAGTGTAAAAAGTTTTCAGTTAAGTTATGATTGTTAACAAACCCCACAATGTTGCACAGAGGTAAGTGTTTCTGAAAATGGGAAAAAATATTGGTCAATAAAACTTGTACACAAGTTTGTGTTCACCTGGAGAACAAATTCTCCTTCAATATGACAATGCGAGGTCATACAAGCGCACACACCTGGGTTGGCCAACCCGTTAAGGAATCAAGAATACTCGAGTGGCGTGTCCTTCTTAAAGACCGGATTGTCTGCTGGAACAATGGCTTAAGTAAGGTATAAACCGGTGACGAGGAGAATAGCAGGGACTTAGTGGACTTTGATGTTGTTTCACGTAATTAAAGTTCATGGTTCGTCTTTCTTCTGAGAACTACATGAATGGTCTAATATCATATTCAAATAGAGACTCGATTTGTTGTAAAAGATATATATTTCGACATTTTATATTAGCTGTACTATTAGATGTACAAGTCCGTTCCAATGATATTAGTAAATAAAAGGTATAATCTAAAGTCAATTATGTAATCCACAGATAATTATTCAAATAACAATAGAAGTTAGTATAATATCATAACACAGGAAATAAATAAAATTTGAAAATAGTAAATATAGTATTTTAATATAGTAACTTAAAATAAGTACATAATTGGGTCATGCACAGGGAAAGAGTTCGTTCGGTAGAGATTTCCTTCTTCTTTTCCGGTACTAACTGGAAATTTTTATAACATCATTTTCCTCTAAATTTTTCCTGTTGTGCACTGAAACATGGATTATTACCCTGAACCTAAAATTCTCTAGTTTCCACCCTGGTTATATCATTTGTATAACCCAAAGTTTCGATAGCCATCCCCTGAAGACGTTGGCGGAGGTAGCTTTAGAAGCATTGTCCTTTACAAATGACAAAACCCGGGTGGAAATCCGATTTTTTTTATTCAATCTATTAACCGGGAAAACCTACATTCTTTAGTTTCAGTTCTTCGGTTTCCATATGGGAGTAAAAAAGAAATTCTAGGAACATCACCTCTGTGATCAACACCCAGGAGGAAGCTCGCTGCTCCTCGAAATATTGCGTTTTAATCGATGTTTTTCCTGTGTGGAAACCCCAGAATTATTTCTACAAAAAATACGCCTGAAAATCCTTTAATACCCTGTTGAAAGGTGGAGGACATTTTACACAGGAAAAAATGAATGAATTTATTGATAATTGAGCAGCACACTGTGGCAGTTACACAAAATAAGCTTAAAATGAGTATAGTTACAAATAATAATATAAATTACATCTTAAAGAAAAAAGATAAAAAGTTCATATATTTGCTTCTCTTTTTCGCACTAGACTTCATGACACTTGCACTTCACGATCACTTACACTTCCTAATTCTTCCCTGAAAAACGTTGCTATTGGGAGGGAATGTTTCAAAAACTTCTGCAGGTAAATTGTTCCAATTCCTTTTAGCCCGATTTAAAAATGAATATTTCCCAATGTCAGTTTTAAAGCAGCTCTACCCAATTCAACAATAATAATTCCCTCTACTGAAATAATTTACTTCTAAAAACTTTGACGGAATATCCTCCCAAGATTATTAACCTGCGTACGCTTTAAAAAGAGCTCCGAGACGTAAATTTTGTAGTCGTTTTTCTAACATATCCCAACCTAAATGATGAACCTTCTCATTTCCGTGACCAGGACACCGCTTTACAGCTTTTTCCGCCCCCCTCTGTACCCCGTCCATTGCCTCGACCTGATATTTTCGGAACGGATCCCACCAAATACAGCCGTATTGTAGTACTGGACGCACAAGGTCCCGAGTTTCACAGTTTACTTTTTTTTTAAATCGGCATAACGAAATGAAGTGCCTTCCATGCTTTCCTAGTCACATGTTCTGTTCAATATTCCCAACCCGTATTACTGCTTAAGTGTATACCCAAATACTTACAGTTATATATAATCCATTCAATTATTGTTCTTGCCTTCCTGTTGATACTATAATAACTTCGCTTATCCCTTCTCATTCATACTATATTGTAACTTCAACTTCACTAACCAATTGCAACTCGTTAATAACTGAAATGTTTTACACCGGCATGCAGTCATCAAATTTCAAATTACAGGGTTCTTGCAGTTGTATGAAACACGTTAATGTGAGCCATCATATATAATTTTTTCTCTATTTTTGTATATCTGGTATTGTTTTAATAAGACAAATAAAGCTGTATATTAGGCGCCACTGCAGAATGTGCGAGGCGGAGATATATCTGACCTTTAAATATCGGATGAAAATTGAATATACATGTACATTATATTCCGTTCAACCTGTCCGATAATCGCACTACTTTTCATTATTTGCACATTCGTCCTTGACCATTTTACTTTTCTTTATTGTCTGTTTTATTGCCTTGACGTCTAATAATATGAGATACTTAATATAGTTGATCAGATTGATTATTTTTGTTCGAATTGGTTCTTAATAGCTGTAATTAATTATAATTATTGTTAAATTAGAATGTATTTTTAAGAGTTTTAAGGTACACTTGTAAATGAAATATATGTACATAAACTACCATAAATTATTCCACGTTTAAAAATGTATAACGTTATTGTAACGGTCAAGAACATCTGCTCGGTCTTTGGCGGTGCGGATTCAAAAGAAAGGAGACAGTATTTGAGCCAGGGGTAATAAAAATCTAAACTTCACGGCGCGCCGGGGTGTTCCCCAAACTATGGCGGCATCGGGTGGTGTTTTTCCCCAAGAGTAACCCTAAATGTTATTGGTGGATATCCATCCCCGCCACCTTGGTGATATGAACTAAAGAAGTGGGGATTAGGTATTAAAAAGGCTTACAGAGAGATTTTCGAGAGCGGGAGATTTGGCGAGACGTTTCGAGAGAGATGGCTGGCAGATGATTGTAATTTTGGCAAGGGTGATTTCGAGCAGATGATCGGCATTATCGGACAGGTAGTCCACGGAGAGGAGGATAAACTGAAAATTTTGCTGAACCAGGAAGAATAGGGGCGGCGGTTGTGATTTGGATCGAGTACGGCCCAAATAGAAGGAAGACGCCGAAAGGTTCATTATAACGACACTGTAATTACACCCGTGACTTTTTGCTAATTTCCTATACTGCCAGCTCCAAGTAGATTTTTGTGTGGTAATATTCTGATCTATGATAGGACCCTGAGTTTAGAGATAGAGAATTGTTAGTTTTAAGAAATTTATTTGTATCATTTTTATGTAAATATAAATGTAGTGTTAATTAGGAAGAATTTCCGGCTTAAAGTTTGAAAATATCAACACTGTAATAATGATGTAAATTTGTTTAGGTTAAAGTAAATTGTTTTCTTTTCGATTATAAAAGCTTATTATTAATATAGAATTAAAATAATTAATACCCCGTATTCATTTCATTATATAGTTTCTCAGTAACCTGAATTCGATGCATAATTTATGTGAATTCATATTTTGGATGTGCGTTTCTCTCTAATAAAATTGTTTGTATGAAATGTTATCAAATACAGCAGTAATAATTAAAGTTTTATTTTCTGTTTCCCTCACTCCGAGTTGTCGAATTCCTTCCACAACTGTAATAAATATTGCGATAAGGAGAGAAACTAATAATGGCAATTTTTATTGCAGAAGTAAGCGAGGACATTAATTATATCGCCATTGTCAATTCATAGCTAACAAAAGATACTATAAATATTTTTATTGGTTTACATCTTCATACTATAATTACATCACTGCTTATAAAAATCAATTTAAGTGTGCGTTGGATATCAAAGAATTCATCTGTTTTTATAATTATATTAGTTTTTTAAAATAAATTTTGACCATTTTTATGTGTGATGTAAGGAGTTCATGGTTATCTGGTGGTAGATTTTAAAGAAATTTATTTGAAACTAATATATTTTTTAAATTTAGCGTATAATGACATCTAAATATAGCTAGGTTGTTTATTCATTGTGATAATTTATATTTGTCTATAAAGTCGTATGCATGGTTTTAAAATTTATAAATATTATACTCGTTGGCTACTATAGTATTTATAGTTTTAAAAATTATTTTCAATGCTTTTTACTCTCAAATTTATATTTACTTAGTTAATTTGGGAATATCGTAAAACTGTCTGTCTGGAACTATCATATAACTAGAACGTTACTTTTACAGATAGGTCGCACAAACAAATTAGAAATGTGTATAAATCTGCAAACCTTCGCTTTTCGCGTAGCAAAGCAAGGTGACCAGAGGAGTTCTCTTCTGACCGAAATGACCTACAACGTTCTCCTTGGCCTCGTACACTGCTATCGAAAAACTGGTCCTCCTGTCGAAAAAAAAACCTGGGAACCTTCTTTTTAAAAAAAGAAAGTTCATGAATAAATTGCAGGGCAATTCCTCGATTCTACCTTTTGCTTTCATTTAAACAGGAGATTCACTTTCAATATTTTGACTAATTTAGGAAGTTGCTACCGATTCTAGTGTCCGGTGGAACTGCTTTCTACTCGGACCGCTTCCTTCAGATATTATATGTAGACTCTAAAGCTCCTTATGTTACGATTATTCAGTTACAATGTAAATGCGACCTCCGATCACTTATAATTAAAGGGCGCTGTTTAAATTATATTTTTCTTCGAATGCCTTATCCTTAAATATCTGTCTTGTAGATATTTTCCGTAATTCACTTCGTGGGACTATTCACATTATGTTTGGAATTTATTTAAAAATAAAATGTCACTGGCCCCAAATAGTGTAGTTTTAGTTTTTTTGTAAACAGTTAATTCGTGTCAATTTTGGAAACCGTTTATCAAGTCAAGTCATTTAAATACAAATAGTTTGAAGTGGTTTAATATTTCGTGTCTGCAATTATTATGGGGAACATTAATTAATACTGTTTACAAAATGAGTAACAAAAATTCAATAAAATGTCTCAAAATATAAACAAATGGAAATATAAGAGAAACAACACTATTATATTCTTATTTATAATAATTGAGCTTTCGGCACATTGTGCCGTGAACATCTGAAAAGTTTACAATTATATGTATACATAAACTGTATTGAATATTTTTTATTTCATACTAACAATAGTGAAAAATATCCTAAAATTAAAGTATTGTGATTCAATTATAAGTATTGATTCCAGTTGAAACTTAGCCAAAGGCTATGAAATTGAAAATGGAAAAATTTAGATCGGTACTGTTGAGATTCTTCCATTTTGATTTTGTGAACTATTATCCTGAAATCACGTCTATTGGAAATTATTAAGAAAAAAGCTATATGATTAATTTAGTAACTATGGAAAACTATTAATGATAATTATAATGTAGACGATTTACAGTTGAATAAATTTAGGATATGTGTATTAAAATATTACCAGTTCTTTATTACTTGATGTGAAGGAAATAATTATAAAAACAAAAATCGGGTGATATGTGTGATTTATAATACGTAATATTTCATAAATTTTTGTTTGCCCATTTAATTTATTGATAACAATCTTGTAAGATATTTTCCAACTCATTTCTTCTGTAATTGATTTACAAATCATCTTAATATCAACTTAATAAAAGTACACAAAATTAATTATTTCATAATTGTTGGAGAGAGATGATTTTCATTGGTTTGCGCCACTTGTATTATGTTGGAACAAATGGACGTGTATGAATGAATGGGCTTTGGTTTTAATGAAATAAATGCTTTGGTTCACAGGTAATTATATAAGAAATGTGTGTTCAAATAATGAATTGTAACCTTCTTCGAAGTTTTCTGTGTGTTCTTCATTGCAGATGAATGTGGTTGAATGGTCGAAAGCGTCTGTGTTTTCAGTAATGAATCTTATTGTAAAACATGAATTTACGAGGACTTTATTTCGGTTTTATTGTTCATAATATTTATGAATATACATTAAAAAAACTTTCGATACCTAGATACTATATTGTCATAATTTCATATATAAATATATTAAGAATTTAATACAAATATTTTCAAAAATGTTTGAAACAGTTATTTATAGGCATGTATGCAAAAGCTGATCAAACGAAGAATAAGAAAATCGATGCCTTAAAGTTTATAATAGAAGGTAACAATAAGACCTTTAACATTTATTTGACAGCTTGTACTACATGACTCTCTTTGGCACATTGAAATTAAATTTAGATTATTGAAATTAAGTGCGAGAAATGCAGACGGAATAATTTCTCCCTGGATTATTATAATTGCAAAACAGTGTTCTTGTAAAAACAGCAAGAAATAACTTTATATAATATGAAATAGGAAAGACAATTACTTATGGTAGTTCGCAATGGCAGTAAAATTAAAGGAAAAATGTTGTCTTTCCTAAGAAATACCACACTCGGACATGCCATTTATTTATATATTTTTCGTGTATATCGCTAATACGTGAAAAGTAGAAGTGCACGAATTAGAAAATTTAATTTATTCAGTTACCCTTCGTAATAACAATTATGTATGATTCCGAGACAACGGTAGGTATTATTACTCCAAACAAACGAGATATTGGTGTTCGCTATATTGAATAAAAGAAATTTTATTAAAATGATTGTTTAAGTGCTTGGCGTAAGGGTTATGTTTAACGTTTTAACGTACTTATGCCCACATAAGGAGGCAAACATGTCTTAATTAATTTAGTGAATAATGATTTTTTTTGATTGTCTAAAGATGCAAATACTAATAGTGTTAAAGATAGAACTTCAAATTTTATGCATACATTTTTAAAATATGCATTATCATATATGTTAAATAGCATTCTTTAGAGTACAGAACTCACGTAAATAACCTAGTAAATATTAGAGAAACTGAAAACGCAGAAACGCTATTACAAAAATTATAATGAGTGTGTAACAAGATAGTAATGCATTGTAGTTGTTGTCAGATGTTTTGCCATTGCCGTTGTCCTATTTCTCACGTGCTCACGTGTTGACGTCACTTTGGCACTGTTTAACCTCAACGCACTACCGTGCGTGTGTAAGTACCTATTTACAGATTTGTTCAACGTTTTCATAGATAATTGATTTGTATTTGTTTTGTATTTACAAACTGACAACAGTACGCTGTTAAGCACATTAAATGAAACACAGTTTCGACATTTAATTTTTTCCGACCGTAAAAGAATTTCTAACTCTTAAAATAAATTTACTAATAAATCTAAATTGATACTGCCTTAATTTTTTTTATGTTGATTTAAGGGCCACTTATAGTTTTTTTTAGAAAGACAGGCTACATGAGGGTTATCCGCTTTTAATAACATACGAAGGGATAGGAACGGGGGGATCCTAATACGCAATTAGCCTAAAAGTGATGCAGGGAAATCTCTAGAAAAACTTGTATTCGCTGGGTAAAGTATTTCTCTCTCAACAAATCTACTTTGTGAAGCCAGAGAAGTAATATCTTTCAAGTAGTAAGTATTTTGAAAAATAATGAAGATATAACATTAATTTTTAGTAAAGGAAAATTCATAGTCTTTTTCCATTATAACTCTGAGGTGGTTAATGTTCATATGCATATATGGTGTTGAAATTTGTCTCACGTGCGAGCGATGTGAGTTACCATTTTGACGACTGTTGTTCTTCTTTTCGACCTTTGTCGCTCCAAGTAAAGATAGGTAAAGTGAGTCTTTTATAAACATTTCACACGATAAAACTATATGCTATGAGTTTCAGTGACCTTGGAGGACAGTGATGCAAGACTTAATCATTCTGTCCAGAACGGCCGATCCATCGTCGAGGACGCCTATGATTTAAAACCACATGGAACTGGAGAATAGTTTCCTCCTTTTAGCCGTACACTGTTCAATTACATCAGGTTAAAAATCTGTACACTTAATCATTTTTGAAGTTGGGTAATTCGTGGTTTATGACCTGGTTGCATGGATCACACCTTGGCCGAAATGGTAGAGACCTCTACCAAAATTTTAACATTTCAGAACTAACGAGCACAACACTGCTCTCGCCATCGACCCGCAATTTAATCAATGTCTCTGCACCAAACGTCTTTGCATTTCGCCTCGAAGGGCTCCGATCTCTTCTCCTCCATTTTATAATAGCCAATCAGCTGCAATTTTAAATAACATCCAATGGTTGGAATTTATAAAATTTCAGCTAATAGGAAAATTTTAGCCGCCGGATGTGAATAAATGTCCTTGCATATGTTTCACGTTTGTTACGCACTAGCTGTTTCCAATTAGATACTCGTAGCTTCCAACTTGATAAAGAAAATTTTTATTGGATTAGAAACAGACCTGCCATTCATTTAAAAGGTTCATAAAAGGGTCTTCTGCTATTTTTCTGAAAAGGGGTCTGTTCTGTTGTACAACTAGGGGACCCACCGTCACAATATGCACAGATAAAAAATGCTTCACAGATATTCTGACTCTCACGCTTAATTTTAATATTATTAGATCTTTCATCCTGTTTTCATCAGCCTCATATATTTATCTCCTTCACTATTTTCACTTATATAATATATGTGACTCTTCGTTGTTTAGAGACGTTGTTGTTAGTTTTCATTGTTTGACAACATAAAATAAATCGTCAGATTTACAAGTTTCACAGATTCAGAATGGAAAGAAAACCACCTCCGTTTATAAATTAAAAAAGGAGAGAAAACCTTTTGCCCTGTTTGCAATCTTTATTTTATTTTTACTTATTAGCTTGAACATCGTGATTTTGAGGAGGTCCCACTAGCATTGTTTCTGTTTTCAAGGGGTATAGCATGTAGAAGGTACATGTGATGGTCTTTAACAATGGAGAGGGAAGCTATGTATTTAGGAGCATTTAATTTGGGCGCTACCATATTCTGTACGTTGCGTTTTCAGTATTTTATTAATCTACTTTTTCTTATCTCCTTAATTTCTTCTTTCTCTCATTTATTCATTACGTTAGTCATCGTATGACTTGGCTACATTTTTGATAATCTGAACATCATTTCACCCTATATCTTCTTTTAGTAAACACCGTTAGCTTTTATCAAGTGCGCAACTAAAAGCTCCATAATTCGCTTATAGAATTATTTCTCAGAATTTCTTCAACGTTCTCCTTGAGAGGCAAGATGTTGCTTAATGCCAAGAGTCATGCAATTTAGCACAAGTAAAATACTAACAGCTCGCATTAAAAACTGGCAGTGAGGAGTAATTTTAGTAGTTTTTTGTTTCCTCGGCCAAGGTCGCGAGGAGATGCTGACGGAGCAATTTCAAATAATACTGCTCGTGCGTATTGCTTAATTATTTGCGAGGCTATCATGCTCGGATGTGAAGGAGCTATTGTTAGTCCTCATCAGGGAGAAGTGTTCTGAAGGATTCAGGTTTTATTATTCTTCGATGCTACTGACTATATACTATCTTTTCTTCTTCTAAAATATTCTTCAGCGTCATCAGTCTTTCTTACATCATTATTTTTGATGATTTCTCTGAGCAACAACACACCAAATGCTATAAATCTTTGGACATACGTATTTTCTGCCTTTTTCAATGTTCATTCAGCATCGTGATGAATTTGTCACACAAAAAGTGGTTATATAAAATTCACATCACCAACTGTTTTAATTTTAATTATATTTTAATAAGTACAATTTATTATATATGTCAATATTTAGAAGCATGGGTGAAGCATTTGCCAACGACTTCCATCAGGATCACGGTTCCTTTAGGAACTCTTTCATGATAACAATTGTATAAAAGAAAGAAGGATGAACACAACGGACTACAAATAATAAAATGGTGACGTTCTACCTTCCAACAATATACTAAATTGAGATGAAATGTTGTCATAAAAAGCTGATAAATGGTGCGTACAGTAATTTAGGTCCGTAAAGAATCTTGAGATCCGTTGGACGGTGACAATGGCGGGCCCAGAATTCTCTCTCTAATTCGTTTAATTGGCTCATGCTATACGTAGTGTACGCAATATAGTAACGTAAGATTAAGTGGCAATTACATTCCATTGTAAGTAATATTAGTCTGTCCTTAGATTTAGATATCGCAGAAGATTTATTATTATAAGGATAAGAATGTTTTTTAAACTTTAACGGTCAAACACATCTGCTCGGATTTAGGCTGTGCGGAGTCAAAAGAAATGAGACAGCATTTGAGCCAGGGCTAATAAAACCTAGAAATTCGGACGCAAGTTTTTCTTCCCGGAGAAGAGTAACGATCAATCTGATATCCATCCCTGGCGCCTTCGGGATATTAAAGAAGTGGGGAAGAGGTATTAAAAATGCTTGTCGAAAGATTTTTCAGGGAAGATGATCGTAATTAGGCTAGGGAGAATGAGGAGACGAGATCGGATGATCAGGTGATATCAGATTGTGAGATTTAAGCGCAGTTGATCACATTATCGGACAGATAGTCTGAGGAGACGAGGCGAAAACTGGAAATTGTCCAAAACCAGGGACAAAGCAACGGTGGATCTGAGGCGTGATCAAATGTGACCCAAATAGGAAGAAATTGCAACGAGGAAGGCGCTGGATGGCACATTATGCTGACATGGTATTTACCCCTGTAACTTTTTCCTGTTTCCCTATAATACCAGATTTGAGTAGATTTTGTGTGAAATATTTTGATCTATGGGCCCATAACGAAGAGATATAAAATTGCTAGTTGTAAAAAAATTAATTATTTGTATCATTTTATGTAAATATATATCGTTTTTATTATAAATTATTGCCGGCTGATAATGTTAAAATGGGCTTATTCTAACATTTAAGAAAAGTTATTAAGTATAAAGTAAATTGTTTTTTTTGTTATCATAATGGAAGGTCATTCTTAATATATTAATATTACATTATAAAATAAATAATACCCGTATTAATTTCAAAACCAATGAAGGTATAACAGGGTAGCAAGCTCGTTGTCCTTCAAGATGGAACTAGTGAAGAATAGAACCGGATGTTTCTCAATAGGTAGTTCAATAACGTGTGCACACTCATTATGAGCTTTGACAAAAATAATAGAACAGGACTGCGATGGCTCAAGTGCGTAGAGGTCACCTTCTTTTCTCTTACTACGCTGAAAGTGAGTGGTCAGTATAAATCTTGTAACTCTGACAAGTTTAATGTGATCCGCGATTATTTCCTGTGTCATTATTGACTCCAGAAGGTTAAATCCTTGTAATGAAAACGTTTCCTCGTGACATGCGCAAGATCCAGACCAGGGTACGACGGATATTTTTTAATCATCGACCCTCACAAATTTTATTTTTGGTATTTATTTATGTGTTAAAATCGAATATAAAATTTTACTATTTCACGTATTTATTATATATTTTACGATTATTAATAAATGTAATAGTTTTTCTGACATACATCATCAGTGAGACTAATGTGATTGATGGTTTTAAGTATATTCCCCAATATTTGTTTCAAACTAAGACGTTATAGGCTTAAAAAATATTCAAATTATATCTTATTCTGAAAACGACGGAATTAACCATCTTAAACCATATACGGACCAGTAAATACCTTATTAAAGATTATATCATAACGTAATATTGTTTGTTATATTATTATCCGTATAAATATAAAACTTAAAAGTAAAATTTAAGAAAAGGTATTTGATCAAAATTATATAATACACTAAATTCATTTCAACGTTTTGACACCGCGATACAAGGGACAAGGTGATGAGTTTAAATGCAGAAGGAATTAAAGATATTGAAATAATAAAATTTTGTTCGATGATTGACTCCAGAAACATTAAATCGCTGGTCAATATGTATTACATTGTAAACTTCTGATATAGACGAAATATTTGAATAGTAAATAGAATTGTGGGAGTCTTATATAAGAAACAAACGAATAGTTTGGCTGTTCTGTTTTGGATGAAATAAGTAACGAAGACTTATGAGCCAGATTTATCGTGATTTTAGTCGTTTTATGTCTATATATGTTTTGTAAATTTGAAAGGTAATAGAGTTATGCTAGGTGTGAAGGGATGTACTCGTAATTTGAAATCAGAGTGAAAGGAAAGAAGAGCAAAGAACAGTAAAATGAAACTGTTCATTTTAAAGAGAGAGTTGGGAGTTAGTAGTTATACCGAAAATCCAGCTTTACTTTATTGTAGTTCTTACAACAAGTTTTTTTTAAAAATACTACAAACAGAAATTTTATCCTTAATCTTTTATTTAAGTATTTCCTTAGTCTCATTCATAATCGTCTCATATTCTTAAAATCTTTTGTTGTGTATAAACACATTTTTAAAAGCTGTAATGCGAATATATTTTTCTATTTTAATAGATGAATTATTATAAGATTTTTAAAGTCGTAATCATCGAGAAGATTTCAGTCTTCGAAGGAAATTAAATAAACTAAATATTGACACTGAACATTGGGTTCAGTAGTAATTTATATTTAAATTAATTTGGACTAAATTATATTAAAACGTCTCAAAATGTGTCTTGACGAGTCGACATATCTCGACACAACACTCTCCCATCCGACATCAACAGTCCACCAATCAACAGAAAGTCTATTGGCTGGATTTACTTGCCGATGGTTGCCCGTATCCACAGTTCCGTCAAAGATACCGAAGGAAATTCATTCTTTCTCCGTCCATGTGTGAATGTGTTTTTCACACGCTGACCGAAGGACCTCCGGGCACTTGTGTCTACAGTCTCTCGAGAGGCAAAGTGCTACTTTCCCTTTTTCCACGACGTACTTGAAACGTCGTATCTTAAGTTTACCATGCTAACATTGTCTGTGAAATTTGTCAACTCTTTGAAGAATTATATAGAACAAATTATAGAATTTAAATTTAATACATTTAATACGTAAGTTTAATACATAAGTCAAAGTGTTTCTTTATCTCCTTCAAGACAATTGTCAGAGAAGAATTCAGTTACGTCACTGTGATATCGTATGTGGGGCTACATTAAGGATTGCTTGGTTCCAACCCCGATTTGAAGAAATATAACTCAACTTCTTAAAGTACATTATGGGTGGTTGGAGGGAGAGAAGATTCCAAAGGATGAGAAGCCAATTTATTACGGCGTTAAATCCTGATAAGAGTGTTCTATATTTCGTAATGTAGGGAATAATTCATTGATATGACTAATTATCTTTATAATTTATACAATGAAGTCGAATATTCCAAACGTTTATCTATATAGTTTTTCTTCACGTGTTTTCACATTATTTCTGTTTATAGTCCACGTAAAGTTCTGTTTAATCATTCGTGAGTATAATCGTAGAGGGCAGGGCATGAATCAGCCGCATGTTCCCCTAATGCTTACGGGAGGGAAGAATGACGACGGTGTCGCCGCTCCGCGGAGGCCGCCGAAAATGAGGCAGGGTCTCCAATCAACAGGCAGCACTCAGCAGTAGGCGAAGAGCTTTCACGGTGACAGCAGCTCGCGGTCGTGTGCTTCTCAAAACGTCAACTGCATGAGGTGCGCGAGTGCGTGAAAACAGTCACAACATGCGAGGTCCACAGAGCAAATTCTACCAAAAGCTCACCAGCGGCTTCCTGCTCAAGTGGTGTAAGTATTTCTTTTCCGTTTACTGTTCGGTTAGTCGTCACTTAACGTTCCCGTAGGATCAGGTAGCTACTGCTCCTTCACCCTCCGAGTCAACAGTTACTTTCGACGGACGGATTCTCTATAATATTTTCGACATTGGATTGTGAATCTGTTTCTTTTAAAGATGTCCAGTGCAATCGAAACTTACATTACGTTGATTAAAGTGACTATATCAGCTTCGAGTAGTGATGCTGTTAAGGTACCCGAGAAAACCTCAGGAAGAACTAGACTGACAGGTTGTTCGTGGTTCATATTTCACCAAGAAAGTGACTATTTATTAAACCATAAGCAACTTCTTTCCTCCATTCAGTTGAAGCGATCCATCTATACAGCGGTTTTTGCGGACAAATGATTCAACCAATTACCATAGAAAGTATTGAACAATTTGTGGAATCTTTCCTTTCGTATCTGTTTAATGTGAACGTCTTTGCCGTGAAAATGTGAGAGTCCGCAACCTTTTTTCCAGACTCGTGTATAACTTGAGTCAAATCGCTGGCAGACATTGCTGAAAGTTATTACACCGCTTCCTCCTTATGGCTTTCGCGACCACAACCTGTCAGTCATAAAGTTCCTACAGTCAAGTTCTTACCACGAACTAGGCGAAATGCCAGGACTTTCGCAGTGGAGAGAATATTCTTCTCGGTTTGAAACCGCCGTATTTTCTACAGACAGATTCTTTTTCCTTTCGGGTCTCAATGAAATCGGTTGTTAATTTCCTGTCTCTGAAGCTCTGTAACTTAACATTTTGAACTGTCTTTTCATTGGGTTCGTGATTTTTAGTCCAGGCCTCCTCAATAAGTATCGTGACACTTGGTCTTCAGACTTGATCTTTTCTTAATCTGATAAAAACTTATTCCTCCAGGCTTGTGTAAGACACCACTGAGAAGAAATACTTGGTCCGTTTCAAGGAACGCGACGGCGCTTGTTTCCAACTCCAGATTCCCTTCGAATAGACTCAGTCAAGAAAACGTCTTCGTTGAATAGCAACTGAAGTATTGTTACGTCCAGGCTAACCAAACAAATAGCTGAAAAAGTAGTCGTCCTCTCGAAACCGCAGCTTATTTTTGTAGTTTATATTTTTTGCTTGTCGTCGGTTTTTACGACAGTATTTTGACAATCGTTGTGCTACATTGAACAGGTCATTTCCAACAATCGTCCGTATCATGATCACGTACTCAGACGACACGCCCACCAAGCAATCCGTAAAAATCAATCTCCACTCATTTGTTTGTTTGTTGTAGAACACTTCACGCATTATGTAGCCTTCAACATATCTTGTAATAGTTTGATTAACAACCTTTCCTGTGATCGTTCTAATAATAAAGGATTATGATACTTCGTCCTTTGCCAGTAGTTTGTTGAGACTCAATCTAAGTCGGTTTGGTTGGTGTATATTACTTCCTACCGACCTACTGTTGGGTATTGATCAGCATCATTACCCCGCCCCGCATCGCAGAGGTCTCGCTTGCGAATCCCGGCACAACGATGGATGTTTATTCTTTCTACACTTAAGAAAACTGGAGTCAAGGCTAAAGGAGAATCGGTAAAATTTCTGAATGTGACATGTAAGGTGACAGTCTGGCAGTAGCCTCGGTACGCCAAGGCTTCTCAAGAGGCCTGAGCAGAGAAAGAGAAAGAAATTTTACGTTCATCTACGCTCTTCAAGATTACTTTTAACCTCCAACTGCCCGTCATAACTGTTTCTTTTCCTCTTGTATTTCCTAACGGCATCCTGACAACCACTAATTTTCATTGGGTAACTCAAGTCTTCAAACAAAGCGAAACCTGAGCTCGTTTGAAGAAATATTTCAGGGCTGACTATAAGCGTCAATTCCAACGTTTTGTCAGAAAACATGTGTATATTTCCTTTTCATGTCTTGGTGAGAGGAGTAGAAATGATCGTAACTATTTTCCGCGTTCGGATTATTACAGCGTTTTACCTAAATATTCTACGCCGCTTTTCTTGACAATTGTCATGGGAAACAGGTGAAAGGTTTAGATTTCGAACGCGTATGACGATTTGTAATAGAGCTTAACATGTTAACTCAAGCGGGAAACCACGGCCTTGTGTTTCGAAGGATTTCTTATTATCCCCGAGAAATCTTCTAAGACACGAAACTCAACCGTGAGAGTTGACTTGTATCTTGCTTTCCTCCCCTCGTCATCTCTTATTAAGAAATTACAGTTCCTTCATTTATGCTACCTTCCGTAGTAACAATTTTGCTATGCATAATGTATTTAACTGTTATGTCGCAACGGCTGTTTAGTTTTGAAGAAAGGAATAGAGTTAAACTTCACAGTACCTCAGCGAATTATCAGTTCACAATCGTTCCCAGAAATAGAACGATGTTTAGAGCACTCTCTGTATCTCCATTGATGGTAGTTTCAGCTGTTAGCCACGAAACTTCCATTAAAGATTATAAATACCATCTTTAAGCGTGATTTTTTCATGAATATTTGAATGGTGTTTCCTCCTTGGATATTATAGCCAAAAAATAATAAATTTTATAACGCTGTATCCCAAATGTGTAAATAGTTTCCGATGTTCAATCATAGTTCATAATTTTCTAAAACTCGACAACTAAGTTATTATGAAGCATATAAATAATAACCCATTATCCTCTTATAAAACAATCACCTGATCTGCTATCGCCTGGAACCTAGTCTAGTTACTTAGGTGTGCAATGGCCTCAAAGAATCAAGGTATTTGCCGAATCTTTTCTTATTGTCGCTACAGCATTCCTAAGGGCTTTCGCCTGCTGGGACGACTGCCGGACTGTCATCTTCAATGACACGTTCCGCATTTGGAGTAGTATGAGGTCAGCGTGTCTATTCTCCTTCAGTCTTGACACTAGTTTAGGAAACATGACGAACACCAAAAATCATTGCCCATGCCGGAATTCGAACCTGGAACCTCTGTGAATTGAGTTGGCTACATTAAAGCACGTTGGCCACCGAAACGTTTGATTTATTGATTTAAACGTTTTACCATTAAAATAAAAATTTGAAATTGCAACTTAAAATCGTATCTCTAGGCCACATAGATATGGGTTAGGTATGTAATAAAAATCACTCGTAAAATTTGCTAAGTATTTTTGAATTTATTTCTACATTGAAGAAATATTTGTGAGCTAGAAAAATTATATTATGTTAGTTCAATATTAGTATGTTAAATGAAAGTTGTCTATTTTTTAAGTGTACGCTTTACCCATATGTTGCAGTTATAAACGTTCTCCTCTAAATTTTATTCAGATACTTAAAAATTCGGAATCTGTTCCAAAAACGAACGATATTTCGTACTAGTTTTATTAATAGGATCATTTTTTGTTTTATTAAAATTTATTTCTGACAAATTTGGCTAGTGTATTTATTTATTTCAGTGGAAACTATTTAAAAAATATAATAACCATAGATTTATTTAAAGACGTTTTAGGTTTTCACTACAAACTTCAGACTTTATTTTTTCAACACAGAAATGTATTTGCAATACTGGTTCACACCATTTATTTCTTACCTATGATACATAAATGTCCCTTTTTATGCTGATATTTTACTTGGTTCGTGCCTCTTACCTCCATTATTCTAGTTTAGTAAGCCGTGATTCGTCACGCGCAATCCTCCCGCACGTTTCGAACCATCATCTTTCCTCTCTCTACGCGGTAGTCAGTTCCGTTCTAGGTGATGATAGATATGCCTTGAACACTGTCTGCATTTATAAACAGTGACTAATGCTATCCCCAACGTTCGTTTTCTCGGCAACAATCCTGAGTCGCAACGCGGCGGCAGAATTCCTGGGCGCATGTGCGAGAGGAAGAAACGCGGCGAGTTGCATATCAATACACCCCGATGATTCCTCGAATTGTGCTACGTGATTACAAGTACATTTGATAGTCATCACGCGGCATTCGGGAAAAATGAATCACCGTCTTGATTCGTAATCTATTCTTCTTCTTAGTAAAACTGGCGTGAGTTAACGGAAACAGGAACGTGAATCACGGAAACAATTTGACAGCTGGCGTTTGGGTTGTAATACTACCAAGAAGTAAATGGTATAAGAATTTTTTTAAAAAATTAGCTATATAAATAAACTGTCTCAATAAAACTTTATAATTCACAATAAGAGATTTCCATGCAGTTGTTTAGACTTCAAAATTCACGGATAAATAGTTCTCGGGTTTGGGTATGACTTTCGATGACGGTCTTTGCCATTGTTCTCTTGACCAGGAACTATTCATTGAACATTATGCTGGGAAGACATTCGATCATTTCAAAATTCATGGTCATTATTCCCTAAAATAATTTAAATGTCCAATACATTATTAAAAATGTTTAGTGATATAATTAATTCTATATCTTGGAAAGTCTTACTAAAAACGTACCTTATAAACAATTTAATCGTCGATACTCCCCTGTAAAAAGCAGAAACAGTCCTCTTATAAAGGCGTGTGATAAACACGATATATTGAATTTGGAACATAATTTTTTGAGTTGAAAGTTCCATGAAAATTTTTTTACTGTGAATTCTATTCTTTTTATTGAGACTTTACAATCGATTTATTTCTACAATAACAATCGAACAATCGTCTGCGAACACGATAATTTTATAAAGAGAGATCGTTTCAAATATTTCCACATATATATATCTTGTCTCGCTTTTTAGTGTGATACTAGCTGCGTGTCCGGCGTTACCCGGGTAGTTATTTGTTTAAGCCGGGTATTATATTTAATTCGACGCTAATGTCTTGATCAATTCGTGAGTTAGCCAGCATCCAGCGAGTTTTTTTGGACATATACCTCCTCATACCGACTCGACGGAATGTTTCTTTCATCATAGCACACAATACTTTAATCGAGTCAAGAAATCACCTGGTAGGTTGAATCAAAATGCTCACATAAACCAGTCTAGTACATTCCAGTGCATCGAGAGAGTGAAAATATCACCGAAACCTTAAAAGACGTTTCACAAATTTAGCGCTAAGCCAATTAATTTAAAAAGCGAATTTTAAAATCAGTGGACATGTGTGAAATTTAAAATAAGTACAGGACGTCAGAAACCATCGCACGCAAAAGAATTTTGATTCAATGTATCAAACAAACTTAAAAATCTGCCAATTATTCAATAGAAAAAATATTAGTCATGTTTAATGGCGTTAATTAGTTGAAATTATATCTTGTAATTATTTCGTCAGTCTTTGCATCATAAACCACTACATTCAAAATATGAGGAAAAAGTTTTGCGAGGATCCGTGAAGTATGTCATGCTAAAAGGCGGATCTAAATAATACGGAAATATACACACTAACATGTGAATTTCGTATTGTTTTTGTCATCTTTATTTCAGTACTTGTGATCGTATTGGAAGATGAAATTAAAAAATATTGAGTGCAATTAAATATGTCTGATTTCTTTGTATTATATCTCTCTGACGTCTCAGACTTACGGTTCATGACAAGTTCGCATTTTTTAACTATAATTTCTTCCACTTTCCTGCTGGGGTTTCTCAGTGTTATTGACCAAGATTCAAAAATTTTGTGTACCAAGTTTTGCAATTTAACCACGTGATTATAGGTGTTTAAAGATTATAAAAACAAATTCATCCCTTTAATATTGTTATAATTATATAAATGAAGAAGGTTCCCGTCTGTTTTCAGAGGACTCTGATCCTCCAGTGGTTTGAGGTAGAGAAAGACAGGAGATGAACAAAATACTCAGCGAATGTGATGGGCAACAGTCGGGAAAATAAACTATGCTTCTGAGCGTATATTAGATACCGATGGAGAATGATTTTATATGATCCAAATGATTAATTGAGTGAAAAGCTTAGCACCTAAATTTCTGATTCGTACCGACAAGCGGGACTTGTGACCGACTGGTCCAGTTACTTCAGCCAGCGACACTCGGCATATTCTCAAGGTCTTTGACTCTAGCAGATACAGTCTTAAGGCATCTCAGAAGTATATTTATATGCATGACATTTTGATCTCGAATAATGTGATTTTTCAGACACCAAGTCCACTTATAACGACTGAATATACATTTCTCGTAATAATGATGTTTTAAATAATAATATTTTTTTAACAATTCATGAACATTTTATGTATTTAATTAATAAACAAAATCTTAAAGCAGAGTATTTTTTTTTCATTGTGGTTTTCCTTGTCTGCTTGGTACAGGAGTTTTTGGTTGGCGTGATAGTGTAGGCAGCAAGAGAGGTGAAGAAACTTTCAGCTACATCTTCCTCATTCAACTGAATGTTTGCTTGACCCCCAATTTTTGATCTCTACTTCTTTACCCTCTTTCATCTCTTCTATTTTACAGACTCTTCCTCACTCCTTTATATCTGATAGTTCACCTCCTGAGTTCCTTCCCTCACACAGGGACGGCATTGCCTTACTCTGTTCAGTTTCGTGTAATTACTCCTTGCATCCTTTATTCACACATTTAGTATTCCTATACATTGATTACACATACGTTTCAAGTACAACCAGTAAACTGGGAATGTTTAAGGGTATTATGTATTTCTATTATATCAGGAGGTCATTTCAGCTGTCAACACATCGGTGCCGGTTCGATTTCCTCTGTTGCTACTCAATCGATATAGCAAATCGAATTTTTTAATTAATAGTTTTTCAATTAAACAGATATTGATAAATAAATTAATAATTAGGTTATAATAAATCCTTTATTCTTAAAAATAAGCAGGGAAAAATTCAGTGATGTACCAGAAAACTGTAGCTAAAAGTCTTTATATTTTAACATAGGAAACGATTTAAACTTAATTAACTGTTTGTGTAAAAATTATGTTTTACAAATACAAGGCATAAGATACGGCTATAATCTTTGAATTACAAAATACTTAGATCTGATTGAGCTCTCCATTTCAAAGTTTCTGGAGACCGAGAAAAAATGCGAGGCCACATTTTTGTTGTATCCCAAAGTGGAGAATTTCTCAAACAAATTTAGAGCTAGAGTTTATGGCAGTAGACGTGTCTTTCTCTCCGAAGGTTAGAATTTAATATTGAGCGACGGGAATAAAAAAGAGCAATACGACTGCGGAGGAGAACAAACACGTCCACATCCGTAACGTTCGTTACCTTGAAAGTTTACTTCTTGGACTATTAAAAAATTATTTACCTTTTTAATCGTTCAAATACATTCAACCAATGTTTACATTGCAAAATCTGTATATGTTTAGCTACGCGATATAATCGTATAATAAATCCATCCTTGTGTGAGTCAGAGATATTCATAATTTCCTAAGATAATGCCTTGTTTATATCTAGAATAAACGTCCTCACAGATGACAAAGTATCGCTGATAATTGAGAAACAAATAAATTACCCTCACCTCTTCAGTTTTCAATTCTATAATGCCTCTGGTTATATATATATATATAAGCAGGGTTGCAAGTAAGCCGAAGCACACCGGAACAACTTTCCGGTTAAAGATTTGGAGACGGAACGCTGTTCAGATAGAATGAAATTTGTAGAAACTATTACAATAACATGATTAAGTATGTGATTTTCTGTTATTTTTATATTTCTGTGATTTACCATATAAAAGACAATTATGATTATGAATCTTTTTTCTTGCACTCAATAAAATGCATTCCGGTAAGACATCTTTTATACTGTCACCCCTGATTATAAGTGGATATACTGTATTTGAATCTATTTTTCAAACATTCGTAGCTAAAAATATCGTGTTTGGAGAAGATTGTTTGATCATAACTTTCTAAATAAGACTTAATAAAAAAGGCAAGGTCATCAGTCTCCTTTATTAGAATAAGGACGTTTTTTCTATGAATATCCAAGATTTAATGAATTAATTAATTACAGAATCATTGAATGATGAGTCCTGGTTTTTAAGGTCCCAAGTTTCACGTGAATTATTAACTTATATAAAAAAGAAGCTAAATCATTATTAATCAGCAAAGAATTGATTGAATTTATATATATGTATATATATGAAACCAGAGCTTTAAAGTAAACAGTCGTAATTATACTAAAATAAGCTGTTAACATTCAAAATATTACAGATCATTGACATGGCACAACCATATTAGTCTGCTACCAAGGCCTTCGTGTCGGTAGTAATTACTGAAATGTACTATTTTAAAAAATTATAGATAAAAATACTCAGACAGCGACGACAACCATTTCCCTTGAAAGAAATTGGACGATTGTCCGTTATTGAGCGCAACGGCTTGAATGTGCGTTAACGCCGTCGTGATATTCTTATTAAGCTTTACGGCAGCCTGAGACACTATGTCTCAGTGGGAAAGTTGTCGGCCTGGATCTGGATCCACAGCGCGTAAACTTCGGCGTCCCACATTCCTGGATCGAAGTCGCCGCCTCGTGTCTGTCGCATTGCAACAGATCTGCACACACCAGGGTGAACATGGTGGCTTGCAAAAGTAAACTTGTTACAGTCTGAAAAATAACTGATATTATAATAAAAAATATCATCTGTAAACATCAAGAATTATTGTTGTAAAACGTATTAGCAAGTAACCTGATTTATTTGACCAGAGCTCTAAAAATTGGTGAAAAATTTACAATCTTGTCTCGATAACTCTTCGAACAATAAATTTCACAAAGTCTTGTTAGAAAATAAAATATCAATTTGAAGAAATCGAGTGAATTATTATCTGTAAAGAGTATAGAAAAAAAGCGTTCGTTTCTATGAGAATCCCCAGAACCGTGAAGTGCTATTTTCCTTTGGATTTGGTGGATAAGACTGGCTAAAAAAACCAAATGTCTAGCTAAATAAATATCTCCTTACAGTCACAACGTTTTGTAATAGAATACTCGTGGTTGGTCAAAAAACAATAGCGTTCTGCCTCAGCTCAATATTATTATACACAGACTCTAACGAAATAAATGTAAGCAAGTTTCCTTGAATTATTTCTGTCAACTACCAAAAGATAGTTGACCACTGATATTACCAAAAACAATGTTGAAGCCACTGAAATGTATATTGGTCACTTGACGTTTATACTTTTGCGGAGTCCACAGCTTCGTAAATGAGTTTTCATTGTTGAACATTATTTTTACAGACGTTCATATGCCTTTTTAGACCATTTTCATCTTGAATATTTGAGTGTGACGGTGACTAACAATTAAACGATAACCAGATTAATCGACCGTTTAACATGAAACTGGATCAATTGTTGACAAGAATGTAAAAGAGCTCAACGTTTTGATCACTCTACATATCCTTATTGGATAAATTACTGTAATATGTATGCCATTTAAATCATTGTTCTAAAATTTAACAGGTATTTTGAGAGGGTTGACGTTTTAATTAGCCTAGTTAACTTATATGAATATTATGTAATATAACGTTTATAGCGGAATTAGAGATTTTGTTGTGTTCCTGATGTTGCTGCTAAAATTATTTCAAGTTAAATTGGAAAGGAATCAGATCTCGTGCTGCCCAACATGAAAAGATATTAACAGCGTATACAGGATGCAGCAAGACCTTGCCGACAAACTAATAAGCATGTTCAGCCATGAAGAGATCATTTTGTGTGAAATATATATACTACCAAATATGTCGTTTATGTGTTCTGCGAACGTATCAAGGTGCGCGCGCCACGCACCGCAACCAACCCGCACGTTGTTCATCAGTGCCGTCAGCCCTCACTATGTCGTTGCAGTAGGTTACGTTGTTTGCTATTATACTTTTGTGATTGCGAGACGTTAATCAACGTGGAGTACTAGTTCTCTGAACGTGACTTTTGCAATAAATTGTTATTTGTATACAATTGACTGTATTCAATTTCGACACTCTCGGGTGAACACTTTTGCCAGGGCATAACATAACTGTTTGGGAGCGTAAGTTCATACACAAAAAATTATCCTTTCCGCATGACCTACCGTCTCTAGCAGTTCATGGGCGAGGCCTTGTCGTATATTGCTATGTCCAACCTATAAAATATTTTCCAATATAATAGATTTCTTGTCAGAAATTCTGCAGGTTATTTTTTTAACAGTATATATATTAAATTTCTGCACTATTTTCAAGATTATGTATTTTATTCCTTAACAAGGACTATGTTTTTTTTTGCATTTCGTATTTCCTCAATAGAGGATTAATGGAACCAATAAATAAATCTAAATCTAAAATCTAGGAATCTAAGCACGTTACTCGTCGCGATCCAGTACAGGTGTCTTGAAACGAGTTAATCTCACATTTCCAAATGGAGCGTAGAGAATCCTTGTGTCAACAGGGGCCAATTACTTGTATGTGAGAAGTGAAACTGTCCTTGAACCCAGGAGCTCGTAATTAGCATCGTCTCAAGAGCAGGCAGTCTTCCTACGGCAGCGCTCTGGAAAGCGGAACCACAGCGTCTGGCAGGGCGTGACATTTACACCTGATAACCATCGCTCACATATCAAGCCTCAACCGTTCTGTTTCTCTGCCTCGGGAGCAATACTTGCCGTCGATACATAAACATGTCAAATAATTCTCTTATTAACTGAACTGCAGATTGTGCGTCAATACTGCGACATCAAATAATAATTTATATATTTAACATTCTTTACGAACACATAAAGATCGATTTTACCTTTTTCAAATGGATATTTATTCACTGCAATATATATTTAATCTGAAGAATCTATCAAAAGAAATAAGAACTGGGAGAGAGAACGTAGTGTTACCAACGCTTCAGGTTAAAAACAAATTTTTTATCGTGCTTTGAACACAACTTAGATTTACAGAGTTACGTTGGTTAATCTGTTGTTAAATTCCGGCCTATTTACAGCCCTTCCTTTACCTCCCATATTTAGGAATGAGACATATATGGAACCTCCTCTGGGATTTACCTTTATTTAATTATTCCCTATGAAGGGAAATTAAGTACATATTTCCTTTTAATGGTATTACGGTTGTAGCCACCCCCTGTAATACTACCATAAGAAAGTGGCGGTTCAGAGATTAACATTTTGAATGAAAATTACATTCGGCACTACGAGAAACGTTTGCAAAGACCTTAGATCGATCATTGGTCCAGGCAGGCCCAAATAAAAAGATCTGCAGAAAAGAATAAAATTCCTAACATGATCAATGATCTTCAACTGTTTAAGTTTGAACGGTAATCTAAAAAGCAAACACTTAGTAATAATAGTATAGCTCCTGAAAAGTAGCAAGTCGTATAAGATGCGCAGTAGAAGAAGGGATTATTGTTGATGGGGAGGAACATCTACTAACATTTTAAAGCATTCATTATATTATTTCGAAAGGGACATACAGACTTTTACGCATGCGTTTTTTGACCCATCATAATTGAAGGCAATATATTTCCTTGGTTCTGGATTTTAAAAATAAGTTTTACACTACCAAGTTCCCGTAAAATTGGTTCGTGTTATGCTAATTAAGAGCCTATTATCGTTAACAACATTCGTTTAGTGGTCGCCAATGTATCATATTTTGACACGACTAGCTATTTTTCTGCAGCGATACATCCCATATTTCTAAGACTCTAAAAAATTATTCCATATATTCTGTTTACGAACAATTACAATTTTTAACCCAAGAATCTATTATATATATATATGTATATATTGCTGTGTGAGTATGAATCAAGATCAATCGTGATTCAACCTGCAAAACGTCTGAAGAAAGTCGATCGATTTATTACGGTCACGATTTATATGACATTACCCTTTATTTTAGCATATTTATATATATTCTTTCATTAATTACTTCAAATAGTCACTTGCCCGATTCACAATAAGGTAGGAGCACAATAACAAATAAATCTTGGGTGCCGCCTTTTCCCTTCCAATCACATCAGAGAATTATATGAATTCTTTTATAGCTATTACGTTCGTTACTTCTCCAATGGGAATCTTGCATTTACAACTAGACTGATTTATTACGACACCATATACTATTTATAATCATACTACATCACACTTTCGTATTCCGGGGGAAAGTTTCTTGTATTCATATTAGAAAGTCATCAGGAAGCACATTAAAAGATGGACATATTAGTGACTTGCACCACGCGAGATAAAATAATTACATGAAACAAGAAGAAACAAAATAGGAGGGAAACGAAACATGATTTATGCTCAGTAAAGAAATTGTATAATTTAGGGGTAATGCTTACGAATATTGCAAATTTAGTTTCAATTCCTGTTACGGAGGAGAATAAAAAGCATCCTTAAACAGCTAACAGGATGAGCTTGGCCTGAACAACATATATGAAATAAATCTTTGAATCTCGAGCATGTCAAGCTTGTCCTTACAACATTCTATCTCATAATTTCTCCTAAACATAATTTATTAACATTGTCTTTGACAATGACCTACCGGCAGGTCGAAGCGTAACAATTTTAAATTCCAGAAAACAACCTAAAACGATATAAATATCTTTATTAGCGTCTGTTGGAAATTAAAATTATTTAATATTTCAAAGATTATTCGTCCATTCAAACTTAACAGCATCCATTAAATCTCCGTGTGTGCATTAAGCTATCGCAATTGGTCATCTCTCGCCAACATTAAAGTAATGGGTTCATTAAAGGTTGGATTGAATTTTCCACCTATATTTTAGAAATCCATAATTTTCATTATCCGAATTCTAAATTATTTGTACTTGATTCCCTCTTTTTATGAGATATAATTTATTGATCAGCGAATTTGATGCAATTTCTTAATAGTCGCTGCTTCACAACACAAGAGGTCCCGGATTTGAATTCTGTCATGGGCTTGGATGTTTGTGTCGTCGTGGTCACGGAGACTGGGATTAAGACTGATGGAGAATCGATACGCTGACCACGTATGACTCGAAATTCGGAATGTGTCATGTAAGATGACAGTCCGCAGTTGACCCGGTAGGCCAACGTCCTCAATGGGCTGCAGTGCCGTGGAAGAAAAATATATGTTACTATGAACTGGAAAGAGGTAGAACGAGGCTGACTTACCATAAAAATTGAGAGTTGGTCTCGTCATGTCAAATTAGAAGGGTCTTCGTCTTCAGGGCAGAAAAGCACTGCACCTCATAATGGCCGTTAGTACAGTTTCGTGTGTTTAAGAAACCCCGGACTGAAATTCTGAATATTGGAGGGGTATTATTAATTTAAAAGTAATAGGGAAATGAGAAGTTTTATACATTTTAGGTAACTGCCAAATCGGCAGCCATTGCTTATTTTATTGAATGATAGTTTACGATTGAACAATATATTTTTTTTAAAAAAAAAGACTTACATTTCTCACTCTTTTATTTACCAGGAAATCGTCCGCCTTGTTTTTATTTTTTACCAGGAAGTTGGGAAGAGAGTGTTCGGGTGACGTGCAGAAGCCCTTCTGGCGCCTCTCAGATCTGCAACTTTCTCCTTCTCACCTCCTCCATTCCGTTGACCCGTTGCCGGAGCCAGATCCTATAATTTATGGAATAACATCGGTCAATTACGAGATTAACTTCGATACGGTCTCCTACGCACGTATCTCGAGGCGGGTCCACATCATGTTAACGACACTGAAAGTTCTCCACGACAGGTGAAATTGTTCACTGGATAAAAGAAATCTCGTTCGAAGCCTACAATAAATGGTTAAGCTACTCTTTTGGCAAAAAATTATTCTTCAATGAATTTAACATTTACGTGACTAACTTAGATTATATTTTAATGGGAAACCTAGATTTTTTAATTCACCGATAAATCATATTTTTAAATATGGATACATTTATTCTTAAATAGAATTTATTTTGCGGAATATTTGAGCGGAGGACTTTTCAATCCGTTGCTACTTTTACATTGAAAGTTCAGTATATTCTATTACTTTAAATACGTGGCAGGAGAAACTGACCGAAAGTACTATAAACGTCTCATTACGATGCACGTTGAGATGGCATGCGGGGGGATGGTATGTGATGAAGTGATATTTCAAGTAAAAAGGGCCCCACACAAGTTCCTTGCTTCGCTGGAAAACATATTAAGTGCCATAAACCGCGTGGACAGGGCGGAAAGTGCACAGTTTTATCCGCGCGTGTCGCGTCACACCGTACCACGTCAACGATACACATTTTTCACTTTCATAAACACATTCGACAAATGGTGAACATAATGTAGTTGTTGAAATCAATGTAAAGAATTCCTCACAGTGCTATATTGGACAAACTCAGAATGCATTAAAAGACAGGAGTGAAGAACGTACCGAGTCTCACAATTTTCAGTTGCAAAATGTCGGATACAGAACATCCTGACTCCTTTTCTTTTAATGTTTATTTATGGTTACTAATTTTATTTTTTTAATCTAATTGTTTTTGTTCTTTAATCATTGATGAAACTATAAAATTTATCGACTTGTCATATTTGAATTTTTAATACAGAATCTCTTCCATCAGTCATCAATTTTTAAATCTTTATAACCCATAATTTCTCTCAAACATCAATTTATCTACAACTTGCGCTTGACAAAGACCTAAGGCAGACTGAAGCGTTATTTCAGATTTGTTAGAACATCAACAATTGTAGTCAAATTGTCACGATTTGTTAAATTGATTACTGAATTCCATTTCTTTGATTTTTTCCGATTTTGATTTATGGGAAATGTAATCATACATTGATAAGCAATGCTAATACGGTATAAATATTCTCTTTTTTAAAAAAGTCTGATATTTAGATGTTTTAGTTTGACAAGTTTATGATTGAATTTAATAAGAGGCTAGATTTAATAGTAAATCAATCAATGCAACAAATATTAAATAATAGAGAAAGTACATTAGAAGTTAATGACGTAAAAGAACAACAAATAAGCTTAGAGCCTAAAAGTTATTTAAGGTATCCGTTCAGCGGAACGGTAAAATAAAAAGTAGACAAGAAGTGCTAAAAAAATAATATCACAAGTAGTATGTGTGGTAAGTATGTCTGATCTACTAGCCAGTCTTCTCAAGCTCTGTGAAAGCTTTAAAATCGAGATAGAGCAACTAAAAGCAGAGATAAAGAGGTTAGAAATAGAAAACGAAAATTTTAGATCTGAGAATGAGGTGCTGAGAATCGAAAATGCTGAATTGAAGGAAAGACTAGGTCTGAATTCACAAAATTCATCGATACCGAGCTCAAAAGAGTTATACAAGCTAAAGAAGAAAAAGAAAAAAGTGACAAGAAAATAGGGGCACAGATTGGGCATGAAGGAAAGTATCGCCCTAAAATGGAAGCAGTTTGAACATTGTTCAGAATTTATTTCTGCTGCATTTCCTCCCCCCACCCATGATTCTAATCACATCGAAATACTGTTGATAGTATAATGAGAATGTAAATATCTTGGGACATCTAGTGTCCTTCATCTGTAACGGAATATTTGATTTTATTTCCCCATTGTCTAGCGTTATGTTTTGCTGTTGAGAGATTGTAAAGCGTATTCGCCACGCATTACCCAGGTTCGATACCGACTAAATCCGCCGTAATTTGCGGTTATCGGTCAGAGATATTGTGAGAAACCTGGTCTTGGCTGAAATCCAACGCAGAAAAATTTCTCGCTCCAAAGTCCATGCTCCGGCGTCAGTGTAAAGCTTTACGGGCTGCCTTATATTGCATTAAGGAAAAACAAACTTTATCTTTACATCCACCATCCGTCCGTTACGCAGTTATAATATTTACTGGCTACGCTTTATAGGCTACGAATAATTAAATGGTGCAGTAATAGGTATTGTTGGATCGTAAATAAGAGTATTACGCGCAAAAAAATTCTACTTGAGCAACAGGACAACTTTTTTGACGTTATTCGAGAGTCTCTGTGCCTTTTTTCTGTTTCGTACAACGCCCTAAGATATCGTGAAAAAGCGCTTTTGTGCAATAACTCGTTTTATTAGTAAGCTGAGTGCTAACTGTCGGAATGTGGCATAGGTCTTTAGTATTGACACACGTTAGTTGTGAGGTGCTAAACTATTCTCCACACTTGCACGTCACACTATGTAGTCGAAAAGTCAAGCCAGTTAACCAGAATGTACACAGTGCGCGAGCACACGGAGCGTTAATTCGTTCACCACGCTAAAATCGGGGAACAATCCTAAAAATGGACATGTGGATTATTACGTAACTTCAAGTGTTTGCTGAGACTGGTCTTGCAGACTCATGGGTACATCTTCATGCTCAGTTCTAGGACAAAACGAGGCACTTAACTTTCAAATACATTTGAGAATGAAACTACGAAGATATCAGGAACTGGCAACTAACAAAATGTAACTACAAACACAGTTCGTTCATTTGAGAACAGGAAAATTAATAAATGCCGTGTCTTCGGTAATAGTAAAAGGAGGTAATCTGACGGGATTATAACTTTCACGACACTAGTTTCAAACGTTTTCACTCCTTCTCTTTCACATTTCGTATTATTAATGCCCTTTACAGAAAAAAGTTCAATCAATTAATAAAATTATAGAGTGTTGATTGCATTATATAACACAGTGGGTGTGAATGTAGAAATGAGTTAAAAACATGAAATGTAGAAAACAGAAAAATGACTTTAAAATAGTCTCAGACTCGTCAGAATATTATAAAAATTTATCTATTCATCCACTGCTCGATGAAATTTTATATCAACACTGTAATGTTTCTCATTTCCTAAATGCCCTATAGCTAAAGCTTCAATTTTAGGGAGGACGTTGAATTATGTAGGTAATAGGCGTTTAGTAATCTATGAAGTTGAAATCGAGATCAGATGTAAAAATAAGAGGAATAGGAAACTATAACATTGCATGTGAGGAAACGGTAAAACAGATTCCGATCTATGAGAAAAGAGATTTAAAGTGTTGAAACTTTCCTTGAGGCTGCGCTGACCTTGTTGACACAAGTGTGTTTCCTGGTGACTTGATATTGTGGGCACCTCTCATACGACGTACGATCTTTCGTGGTGTGACGTGATTATATATATAAATAAATTTTTTAATTTCATAAATATATTAAAGAATTTAGAGTATATATTTAAACTTTGACATGTAAAACAGTATTATTATTAACAAATCTAAAAGATTCAACAAATAACAATATTTTGAAATTAATTAATTCAATTGAATTTTATTTACCCAAATGAGCTTTAACCCAAGAAATAACATAACAAAAGACTTAAGTAAATTTAATTTACTATACTCAGGGCTGTATGACGCGTTTATACGCACAGCCGAATTCCGTTTCGCTAGCTTCTTTCTGCTCTCTCACCGCCTGCTCTCTTTTCCAAATGCTGTTTTCAAGTTCCTCTCCACCTCGACTCATCTCTCCTCAAAAACATTATTGGTTCCCGCTTTTTCTATATTCCCCAGGTCCTCCAATGGGGTTGACGTCTCTACCCTTGGTCTCCAAAAATTCAAAATTTGGGAGGGGCCACCCCTAGCCATCTTTTGGGCCAACCACCTTGCTGGCCTTGGCTGTCCTGGCAAAATCCTTTCAGACAAAGGGCTGAGACTCCTCAGGGGCCAATCAAGCTTCAAGTTTGTGACTGTGTTTGTTTGCCGAGTTTACGCCGGAAGGGTGCCTTTAGAATATCTCAGGATATGTTCTCTATGGAAACTTCGTACAGAATACTTAATATTGTAAATTAATTTAGATAAATAAAATAAAATGTACGAAAAATTTTATACGTATCTCAGAGGCTTGTATTAGTCGGAATCGTGCAATTTTTTTTTGTTGCTGTGATGACAAACTTGTTCAGTCTGTTGTCAGTTCCAAAAAATACTACAAGTGTATTAGTGCCATCTTCAACGTCTCCACGGCCATATTTGAAAAGCTTCTATCATCCTTTTCGCACACTCGCCAAAAGCAATATTTAATATTTCAAAACTATACTTTACACTTTGTTCCAATCTTATAAATTATAAGATTCCCGTTACTTTTCAAATGCGCTTGTCACTGCAAAACGTAGTTGCTGTTTATAGAGCTTTCGCTAAAATAGTTTTAGGTTTGGAGAGACCGCGTGCAGTTCTGTGTTATTACAAGAATTTTGCGAAATATTTTTCGTCGGCATTTGAGCACCAAGCGAAAAGATTGTGCGAACGTAGTAGCAGATTATTTCTTATATATGTGTGAATGAAAATTATTAAACGATAAAGTAATTTTAAGTGATCAATAAATATTAGAAAGTATAATATTATATTTATTGTTACAAAACTATTGCTTTGTAAAATAAACTATAATTTTCAGGAAGTAAGTAATTCGATGCTTTGTCAGAGAACTGTTTGCTCAGTGTTGAACTTAGTCTCGTAGAGTACCAAACAGGAAAGTCTTTGTATTCTGACCTGGAACTATAAGAAAATTCACATCTCTTCTCTTAAATTTCTAAGTTAGCAGTAGCTTGATTTAATATGTCATTCTGCTGAATTCTTCCTTGTTTGGAGAGTTAATGTCACTAGTGGTGCATAGAGCAAATTTTTCCTGTATCAGAATAATTGTTTCAGTTAATAGCTAAAAAGAAACGTCGGAACGAAAATAGAAACATTTCCACTTCAGAATAGACTGCAGTTGAGTAATCGTACATCAGACGCGTCGGTTGGATGGCGGTTAAAGCTGTCTGTATTCCCGCCACGGAGGCACGCATCCGATCCAGGGACTTTGTGCGTGTGAGGAGACTCGCATTCACTACGACGCTCTGGATGGACGCGCGAGGCTGTAACGGTTACAACTCATTTAGAGGCTCATTAATATGCCGTTATCAAATAAAGGAAGGGAGGGACTTCTCATGCGAATCATAAGCTGCGTGATGGCAATGAACCGCCGCATGTCACAGACCTTAACACTAACACTGGTTACAATTCATTTCTAATTGCTTCATTCGTCCATCTCTGTAGATGAAAAATTAAATACTGACGAATTTCTCGTGAACATTCCGTATTTTGCATATATCAAAGCAATTACAAGACAATACTCCATACCAATCCCACCCATTCTGCTAATAACGCCCCAGTCAGCATCAACATCGGATCCGTTTGAAAGATAAAATTTCAGTGTAACATTTTTCTGTTACTGTTCTTCTGAACGTGATTATAAAAAGTCTTCAGTGTCTACCTCCCTGCCCTTTCTGTTACCTCATTAGCTCCTTCCCATTCCAGTGCATTAACTTTTTCGTGACAACAGTCTGGATAGTGAGTGTTCTGAATTAATCCTTTCTTGGAACGCATTCTTCAACTCGATGTGTAGTTTCATTTACTAGAAAAAAAGTATAATCTGTGTTACAGCTAGTAATTAATATTCAAGGTCGAATAACTTCTTTGTTACAATAACGATGAAACATCTGACAGTTAATATAATAATAAAGGTAAATAAATATAACTGACTATAACTAATTTTGTATACAATCACTTCTTAAATAAATAATTTTACTCATATCAAAATTATTATTTGAAGAAATTGTATACAAAATATAAAATTTATTATACTTAAAGAGAGGCCACCTCACAACAGGATGAAATGTCGTAGCTTTTTATATGATAGATTACATTATCCACTAATGGAAACTCCCTTTAATAGCACAGGAAAAGAATTTCAAAGTAGGGATGAGGAAGGCATACCAAGGTTAATTAGGGCCATCGGTCTATAGTATAAGGATCCTACCCGGTATTTACCTGAAACTGATGCAAGGCAAATCCTAGAAAACCGGTATGTCGGGTTATGTATAACTTGTCTCACGCCCTTCCGAAGGAAAGAAGGAGAATTTCCTGTGAAGGGGCATATTTTGGGTAACAGGCTACATCAGGGTGATCCCGAAAAAGGTGTCTCCCCATCAATAGAATAGGAAGGGAATTCAAAAAGGGGGGGCGGTGTGAAAGGTAGAGCAAGGTAGGCAAGTGTTGACTAGGTCCCACGGATACTACCCGGTGTTACACCTAAAAGAGATGCAGGGAAAATCGTAGAAAACCAGCATCAGGTTGGTAGGACGTTTGGGTTCTATTCTCACGCCCTTACGAATGATGGGAGACGAGTTTGCTGTGGGATCGTGTCTTCACCAGTTTTATGAGGCAGGTGGCCACTGATCCAAAGGGATCAGCGGACAACTCTTACCGTATGCCGAAGGTCTACGATCCTTCACTATGTTATCCTCCATGAGAGAATGGCTGATCGGTGATTATCAATAGGAGTATCTTTATCCTTGTCGTTTCTTATCTGACGTAAGTTCAGGTTAGAGAGAAAGTAGATTAATTAGAATATTGTCTGTATTTATTGTTGTACTTTTCTTCAATGTAATAGTAAAACATAACTTAAAGTAGTAAATCAATTAAATTCCGTTTTAATTAAATATATTGCATTTACTACCAAAATTACACTCAATGGATACTAAATTAAGTGTTTATCGAATAGAAAAAGAGAGGTGCAGAAACTTGTGACATTTGTCGTTCACGTTCAACTTCATTTTTTCCGCGATGAATATGTCAACATGGGGTAGTATGAACTGACATGACAGATAGTTTCCTGCGTTAATGAGTTCAGATATATCAGAGGGTATTTGGTATTGATACAGTAATTATCAGAAAGTTATTGTGATCAAATGTTGTACCGAAATTTGTGTTCTCGATGGTCTTCGATAAGAGGATCGCATTCGGTACACTTGGGGGAAACACCAGTTTGTATCCGAGTCATCGTATCTCCGTTTTACTTTATGGAAACCCAAGGAACAGTTGAACCGAAGCAACTGTACCGTTTTTCGTTCCGCTAAAGAGACAAATACTAAGTCGGTGCTCTAGAGCCACAAAGGAAAAGACAAAAGACAGAGTTGGCTTGTGACGCGGCTTCCTGACCAGCGACTACCGTAAGGTGGACCGTCGGTGGCCTCTGGAGCAGCTGCCGATGACAATCGCACAACTATAGCACAAAATAAATACAGTGCCGCTTCTTTTATTGGAAAACTGGCGGAAGCAAGACACGGAAATGTCCCCGGTATTTAGTACAAATTCAACTAACCTGATATATTCAACTGGCGAATAGATTTTTGCGGCTAAAAGAATTGGACAAGGGAACACGATTCTTCTCCTGTTACTAAAAACCTTTGTAAGCTCGTTTTCTGTCTCACTATTGTGTTAATCTTTTAATTAGCCCTGTGCTTACGGTTATTTTTTACTACTCCTATATAGAACTCATTTTAATTTTATCTCGTCCATGGCCTATCATGCGAATAATATCATCGTCCTATTTATCTGTGGCACTTTTTCAAGTGCAACTGTTTTACATTCGCTGGAATTTTTTCAATTTGGAGGCGATTTACCCCTTCAAATTCTTGTGACATTGACCACGCATATGAAGCTTATGAAGTTTGCTTATTTCTCTGCTCCCATTGATAAGTATTATAGTTAACCCTTGGCTTCCTTCCTCTTCTTCCAAATTCCTTTTCAATACAATTAAAGGAATCATCCTCATGTATGAATCCTGCCACCAAAGGATCCTTAAACTATAGCCCGTGGTCCCTAGCTAGCCATTGACTGTCATGCTCTCCCTTCCGCATCCCCACTTTAAGAACGCTTCCTGTGCGACTAAAGGGGAGTTACTCCCTTGTGGACACCCTCAGGCTGAGAATGCGTTACGAAACTTATTGACGCTGCCAGGGTTACGGAATAGAGAGAGAGAGAGAGGTCGAGTAGTATAGTATACTGTTACACAACAATGGCGACGTTCGTTGGCATGGGGAAGTTTTCCTCTATCCCTCTTTCCTCTTTACTATAATTTTCTTTGTTCGGAGGTTTTAAATTAATATTAGAAATATTACCATTGCGGTATAACTAATTATCAGTAAAAAAAAGTAGGGAAAATGATAATACACTAATATTGATGGATCAGGAGATACAGTTATCTACTGGACCAGGAATCAGCCAAGGACTTCCACTTAGGTCGTCATGAACTATCCTCGCCGTTCAGATTCAAATTTTCTCTTTCCGTAGTACAGATTTGAACACAACCTGACCTCCAATTAAATTAACATGGTCAAAACCGTAATTGATGAGCTTCAATTAAAATAATTTCTTATGCTATCAAGAAATATACGTCAATTGTAGACGCTCGTATCCCAAATAACAGCTGGCATTGTGAGTTACAATAAATACAGTATAACAAAATGTAGGTTAGAGTTAAAAGTTCCTCATCATGCCAATGAGATAACTGAGTTATTTTTTATTTACATACTTATTAATTGATGAGTTAAGTAACAACTTTATTCATCTGCAAAATTTATTGTGTAGACTTTTACAATCGTTAGCAACAGTTTAATTATAGTACTTATCCTAAAGTTTGTATTTAAAGAATATGAAAATTTAATCAAAATGGGTCATAGATATACGTAATAAATATTTGTATATATAGGAGGCCATGAAGAAAGTTAAAAACAAATATGGAAAAGGAATCATACCGCAAGGAAAATGAATAAAACCCTATGGTTTGCCGATTATATTGTAGTCCCAGGGGAATCAGAAGATGACTTGGAAACCATAATAAACGGCATGAACGCGATCCTGGAGAAAGAGTTCAACATGAGGATAAATAGAGGGAAAACCAAGGTATTGGAGCGTAGTATGGAAGATAGTGGAATAACAAAGCGTGTTAGATTGGGAAGGAATATTTTGACGGAAGTTAAGGAATTCTGCCACTTGGGAAGCGTAATAACTAGGGATGGTAGAAGTATAGTAGTCATATAGAGTAGGATAGCACAGGCAAGGAAAGATTCGCGAAAAAGAGTAATTTACGTACGGGAAATATAAGTCTGAATATTAGGAAATCGTTGCTCAATATGTTCGTATGGAGCGTGGAGTTATATGGGTGCGACACGCGGACGATAGGAGCTACGGAAAGGAAAAGAATAGAAGCTTTTGAAATGTGATGCTATAGGCGAATGCTGAAAATTAAATGGGTGGATAGAGTAACTAACTAGGAAGTTCTAAACAGAATAGTGGAAAAGCGAACGATATGGAGGACGTTGACCAGGAGAAGGGTTTGTGAGATGAGGGTCTTGTAAAATTAGCATGAGAGGGAAGTGTGTGGGGTAAGACAAAAGGGGGAAAGGATGGAATACGATAAGTAGATTATCATTGATAGAGTAGTTATGTGTAAAAGAGAAGGTTTGTGCAGAATAGATTTGCATGGAGGGTTGCATCAGACCAGTCTAAGGTCTTATAACTACAACAACAAATGCAAACAAGTATTATGAATGACCGTAAGAGAAAGCATTGTTGGTACTAGTGAAACGAAAGCTAAAGAAGTTCGTGGTAGGAAACGGAAACCTGGCGGTGATTTCTTTCTTGTGTGTCTATCCCCCTGTTTGGTGGTTTTGGTTCCCGGATCTTGTGTCTCGCCACACTTAAGAGCTGTGTCAACCCGCACGTGTCCACGAATGGGGGTCACTGGGCTTGCGAGTGTGTTCTACAGTGACTTGTACCTTTATGCAGCTCCGATTACACTTTACAAATTACTTTGCCGAAGATAAAAATAAATAAACTCCTCAAACGTGTTCCGAATGAGGAGGAGACATTGAAAATATATAATGCCTTAGACTGACAATGTCCTTAACCGTCTATATCGAGAATATATGATTAGCTGTAAAAAAGAAGAAAGGGAATTGGAAATCGGAAATCGATCCATTCCTTACTTAGCACTATACGACGACTCATATTACCACATTATTTAATTTTCTGAGGTATTAGGTTGTAATACTAATTCCTCGGACCCAAAAATTTATTAATAACGGAATCATACACACATTTTAAGCAACTGCTCATATATTATTATTATATTGCCGAAATTACATTAAAATTTCTACGTAACGTTACTTAAATAGCTATTTTCGCCAATGAATTCACTTTTATTGCGTTTTCTTTTCGTAACTGTTTGTTAAATGTATACTTCTGAAATCGATTTAGTTATGCTTATAGTACTTAAGTACTCTGCAGTAATCCAATTTTTATTACTAACATAATTCAGTAACAAATAAGATGAGCTATCCATTCACAACTACCGGAAATAATTTACGATGAATTTTGACAAGCTGTAAATACCAATATTATACGCAGCTTCTGTAAATTCAGAATTTGGATGTACCGCTGTATCACTGCTTTCTGAAATACTTTAGCAAGTCTGACATTCCTAAAAACTAATCTTATGCTTTGTCACTGTTTATATGTTTTCAGTCCAAAAGGCATAGTAACAAGCTATACGAACGGAGAACTTGCGGAATAATTAACAGAAAATATATGAAGCGGTTTAAGCTTTTAATTTATAACGATATTGCATTTACCGTGTAAAATTTATAGTGACGTAACGAGAAAAATATTTTATTCATCAGCCACATATCTATAGAAGTTTGGAAAACGATCCTAGTCAATCAGATAGAAAAATACATGCATCAACTAATGTCCTTCATGTTCAGAGAACTGAACTCCAGCAATTCGTTAATTGGAACACGTTGGCAACGCAAGGGTCCATGGCATTCATAACTTAAAACATGTTTTGATAACATAATGTTGGTGTGAAATCGTATCATAAACTGTGGAAACCTGTAAAAGAACCAGCAGACTGCCTCTTCCGGTGATCCCAGTAAGTTTTATCAATTCTGATTACGACAATCATCGGCATTCTCTGCAGGATAAAGGATCGTCCATGACATTTAGGATGAATTGCCGTGATGTCAAGTCGTTCCTCGGCAGATGAAAACAATATCCATTCGGCTGGAAATCCTCTCTCCATTAGACAAAAACAATATATTCTCGTCTAGCTGTTTCTTCACGGCTTCGTGGAAGTAGTAGCCGTTTTGAAACGCAGCGAAATCGATTTTTCATGAATTAATTATTGAACTTGGAAAGTCGCTTTCGTAACTACTTTTAAATGCAACACCCAGGGTCAAGTTTAATTTCATCGGACGATGACAATCATAATATAATTCGATACGTTTAATGTGTCAAAGTGATATGCTGACTGTTTTTAAAAGAATGCAATCTTGCATTTGAGCCGTCAGCATAAAAAAATACTTTCAGCTTTTTTTATAAATACAACGAGTTACAGTATTCCTTATTTTTTATTTTCATCGATTATTTAATTTTCTAATCGGTTCACAGCATTATTTAAGGGATAGGTTATTAAATTAATGGAAGATGTTAAATAAAGTATATTGCTTTATTATTAAATATATTTACATTATATTTACTTGTCGAAGCTTTCATCAACCAGTAGCTTGGACTACTTTCAGGTTGACCGTGGGCGTTGGAAAATTACGCTGATAAATTTTGCGCAGTTACGTTGATGACTTCATTAAAGACCAATAAAGCGGGCATATCCATTACCCCTGAAATTTAAGTTATTTAGAGAATCTTTCTCTTTTCTACCACACACTGTTCCGTGATAATTTCGAGAGAGAATTCGTCCCTCACTGTCCACTGTCGTCCTTCTCTTACCCTCACCCACATGCATCTGACATCTTTGATGCTATCTGGAGCACCAATCACATTCATTCCTTTTCAATTAAATACGCTCCCAACTGGCCGCAAATTAAAGAAATTTCCGCCACTTAACGAGGTTTGGTGGGGTGAAATAATTTATGCGGAAGAAATATCTTCGACTTAAACTAATTTTTTTTGTACGTCATTGTTCTCCCAGATTCTGCATGTTTACTCCAAAACTGGAGTCAGCTTAAAAATTCAATGGGAAGACGCTGAAAATCTTTCCACTCTCCATCAGAAATGTTAACAAAGGCCGTACGTTTCCAACCCACTACAAAATATACTAAAATGAATTAACAATGTTCTTAATATATAAACTGTGCTATTTTGTGTACTTAAATCTAAACATTCGATCACGTGGTTTACTACAGAGATAAATCGTTAACGCTTACAACAAACATTTTCAGTTTTCAGTAAGTAACACTGTAATTCGTAAAATGCACTGATTTATTTGTGGTGCTAATGTACATCTCATTCTGAAAGCGTGACCGACAAATTATTTAGATCCTAATGTGGATCCTACACAGGATACTAAATACAAAGATATATGAGAAATAAATATCTTCGATTTTAAAGATCGTTTAGGTCCCTCATTTGGATGGAAACATCTTCTTCTTCCTTGGCTCTGCAGACCATTGAGGATATTGGCCTACCTGGTCGACTGTGGACTGTCACCTTACACGACACTTTCGGAATTTGGAGTGATACGTAGTAAGCGTATTGATTCTCCAGAAGTTTTAAACCCAGTATCCGTGGGATCCAAACATGTAGCTAAAATAATTACAACTCAGGTATGTTTTTGGCCTCCTATTACTCATTTAAACTGTACGAGTAGAAACCTAATTAAGTCTGATCGTCCTAAAGCTGACACAAAACATTATTTTACAATAACTAAGACGGCATGAAAGCGAGGAGAATTAATTTTAATCATAATTTTAAGATATCTTTTGAATTACGTGAAGTTTAATATTATATGCGTCAAAATTTACACTACTTAAAATAATAGGTTGTGACTCGTTGTTCGGAAGACTCAAATAAAAGTTCCTGTAAATTATTTACCAGAATTAATTTGCGAACTTCCCGTTATAAAGTGTTTTTAATCGCTAACCTTATCCGATTCAAAGCAGGAAACGTTTACACAAACTCAAAATTAATACTGTAATTATTTTATTTGATCTACTTCACAGAAATAACTTGTATCAACATCGTTGTTCTCAGTTATCGGTAAGATGAAACATAGAATTGGATGAATGGCATGTACAGGAAAAAAAATTCTGAAATTAAAGACGATTGCATTCCCGTTGTAATAAAGGTTTTTATAGTTATTTGACTAGTAATATGTGGAGTAGATTTTATGAACAACATTTACTGGTATGAGTTTTATATTCATAATATTGCGGTTGAAATAATTTTTACAATAATTATGTTGCACTATGAAAATTTATGGATATCTTCTACATTTAAGTAATTTAATCTTAATCATCTTTCCTAAAAAAATTTATAAATGTATTTAACTTGTCTCACTGGCCGTTGAACCACAAAGAATGGCGATAATTCTCCTAGTATAAATATTTTTTAGGTAAAAAAGAAACTATTTTGTATGTATTTTGAATCTCAATGTAATTGCGCTTTTTCAAACTCTGATATTAGTTGTCAATTTTTATCACTCTGTGGTTATCATTAGCGTCGTGAGAGGGTTTCTTCAATTAATAAAGTCCCTTATTTTTATTTTTAATATATGATTATTATAAATTGTATAAATTATGCTCGTTATACTAGAAGTTTCTGAACTAATTTTTTTCAGCCGGTCTCATCAATTTGTAGAGCGGTTTATGAGCACCAATAGGAAAATATTTTATTCTTCTGTATTTTATAGCTGGAGATATATTAATTTCTAATAATACCCTGAAACAGCTTGTTGGATGTAAGAGTCAGTGAGTGAGTGTTTAACTAGGTAGCAGCTCTTACGACAGACAATAAGCCGAGGAGTTACGCAATAGTATGGGCGATCGGAATTCCTTGTCTCATGAATAATTCCGAACAAATAGAGCCCGAGCACCGTGAATGAAGGACATGGCGTACATCATTTCCAATGGGCTGTGCGATTAGTATGGTGGGGATTGATTCTCGCGGACCTTTATACAATCCTTATGATAAGAATTCAATTATCAAGAACGTCAACACATTTTCAGGACGGAGAGAGTTATCACTTACCTACCGGTTACCCCTATTTCAGAATGGAAATCATTGAGCACGGATCTCGTCTACTATATATGACTTTATTATAGTAGCACTGAAGTCTATATATTTTATTTTATTACATTATACCGGCATGTAAAAATTACAATACTTTACGTCTTCCTTTTATGTTGTAGTTTTATTTTAAAAGTACAATTTTCATTGTAGCTGAGGAAATGTGGCACTATTTCGCATGCCCATTAGGAACCATGCTATAGTTGACGGAGGTAATGTTTCACTTGTAAAATTTGTAGATACATTCATCCCAATGATATTTTCTTAGTAACCAGCTGACATACACTGCGTTCCTCCGGTTCACATAAATAAAGCTGGAATGTAATTGAAGCTTATAACAATACTTGAAGGTACACTACAATCTATTTCTGTTGTCAAATCCAACCCATATTCAATTTAAGTTGTGTACACGGCGAAAAATCGTCAATATGATAGAATTTTACATTTCCGGTCGTCTGAGAAGAAAAGGTCATATGTAGAGAATCGGATTTACAACCGACAGAATTTTTCTTAATTCCTCAGTTTTCGAACTATAGTGGCCTAAAGTTGGAGGGGATCCAAAATTGAGTTTTTTTATTGTGTAGTGGCTCGGAAGTCAGGGGGGGAGAGGGGGGTTGGCCAATCTTGCAAATAAAGACATCTACTGATAGGTCTGGGTGATACAAAGAGAATAAGCCTTCACTCGTTTCGTCAAGTTGAATACGGACCCAAATCACATTCAAAAGTAGAAAAAAATGGAGGTTTGTTAACATTTCGCTTTTTCACATATATACGATATTGTTGTTATTAAAGTATATTTAATTTAATACTTCTACTTGTGATGAATGTCACTATCAAATTTTAATTGCCTTTAAAAATGGGCAGTTATTAAATATTAAAATTTACCTGACTCGTAAAACTAATTTTCGTATACATCGTATCGACGATCCAAATAATTTATTAATAAGTAGAAGTTCCGACCACTTTAGGACTTTATTTTTAACAATTTCTAAAAAGGAAAAAAACTACGTTTCGGTACTTATTTGTACCTTTTTCAGGTTAATGTCCTAATTATTAATACAACGTCAATTTTAAATACACTATTTATGAACACAACCACAAATTTTCAATATTCTGAAAACGTCTCCCCGAGGCTACACGACAAATTTACACTTGCTCAGTTGTGGCACATAATTTATGTAACAAATATTTATACAGAGATATCGTAGGTTTTCATTAAAATTTATTTTCCTGACTTATATGCCTTAATTAATACCTTAATAATGTCAGATAATTTTTTAATATTTAGACTTTGAATATATTTATTCACTAGCACCTGAATATCTGATTTTACTGCATTACGTGCTCTACATATATATTCAATTAGTCAAAAATCCTAGATCATCAGCAATGATTACTATGATTTCGTCTTGTCTACGTACTTAATTACATTCTTATGTTTTGCTGTATCTTAGTGCATTTAACTAACATTCTACCGATCAGTAAGCCATTTAACTCAATTTTTAATTTATAAAAATATTTTGTAATTGTAAATAATTGTGAATTTCCCTATTTCATTTGGATCATACAGTAGTTTCTCTGCATAACTCTATTTGATTCTCAGTGAGCTTAAAAAATTATATGTATTTGTCTCCAATATTTATACGTCATGTGACATTTGTTTTCTATTTCCCAGAAGTTTGCTCAATTTCGAATAATTCACTTCACTTTCCAGTGCGATCGTTAGGCCGCTTGCATGAATGCCAATTGTGCAATCCGAACTGAAATGACTTTAAATTAAAACATGCCCATAATGGCCAGACATTATCCTACTGAATTAAGAATCATAATTAGAAGTAGACTCGCCATTGTCTGAACAATAAACCCTGAATTAAAATTTTCAGAAGTTTATTCTGCCGCGATTCTCGCTATTGTCAGACTGAAATTTCGTCATGTCCCATCATGAATAGGTCGTTAAGCTAACTTGGGAATATTACTGGGGAAATAATTTTCCCGGAAATCGGAGGCGTCAGAAAATTTCTATAATGCTCAGTTTCTTGAGAAAATATTCCGGAGGCACAAAAAATTAAATACTGATGACATCGCAATAAAAATACGTTTATTATAACTTCAAAACGTAACTAAACAAATCAGAGTAGTATTTATAACTCCATGAGCATTATAATATTTTGTATTGCTTTATATCATACTCAAATTATATAAATATTTCACTGATTAATTTTAAATTAAAATATTTTTGTTAAGATTTGAGGACGCACTAAATTATGAATAATCTGTTAATAATCTTACTCCTCACATTTACATCAGTCATTTCTTTGGATTCAAACAGAAATTTAAAATGCTGATTCAATGAGAGGACGTAATTATTTCCAAAATTTGAAACAACTTGTTTGTACGTGTATATTATATACTTCTGTAACGTTGGAAAGTTGAAAAATAAGTAACAGTATTACGCATAGTCTTCATTATAATTAACTTTCGCCGTAGTATTATGAGATTACAGAGATTCTTAAGAACTTCAATAAATTAAAACAAAATTAATGTCATTCAAGTGAAATTATCCATATACATATCGGAGGTTAGTCAACCAAAAACAGTCTTCAGATTAAAATTTTTGTTACCTTTAGGAGGCTTTCGATATTGTCATATACAACCTTTGAAATTCTGTGTATATTTAAAAACAATCAACGTCGACGACGTCTTGTCAACAAGAATGATGGTGAAAATATAAAACAAAATTCGAGCTTTTAATTTATTAAAATACTTTGTCGATAGTTATATCCGATATTTATTTTTACACAGCATTATTCAGTTATAAAATACACGAATTTAATAAATGTGTACGAATTAAACTGAAGAATAAAACAGAAAGCAAAAAAAGTATTACATCACGATTTTTTTGGATGATAGTCTACATGAGCATGATTTACTTAATGGCAGTTCCCCTTTAATAGTTTATGTAGGGGATTTTATGCAATGATTTAATAATATATAAGGTTTTACAATAAGGCGGTTCCGTGTTGAAATGAAATAAAAAAAGCTGTGTGTGAGGTTTTAACGAAATTATTTATTTATTTGAAAGACCCATGTATGTCCTTACAAATAAAAAACAATTTCGTTAATACCTCACAGACAGATGGTTTTATTCCATTTCAGTATCGACTAGTCCTTATATAAAAATCTTCCGGTCAGTATTTCACTCACTTAGTGAAGGAGGAATGAACAACTAGGGAACAGTTCAGGTAATGTGCAGGTACGGACCTAATCTAAAGCAAAAACCACTTTGTTGTTTTCAGCCAAAACAAGAGTTTTTTCTCGCTTTCTTTCCGTTTCAACTAAGTGTGAAAATAGAGTCGAATCCTTACATGCGATTCGGTTCCGCAACGTACGAATTAACTTCGTACCTTCCGCGCACTACGTTGTCTGTTTTTCTTTCAAAAATAAAATACAATTCACCTGAAGCTATTGTCATAGTTGCAACATTACTTTCAGACACAACACCAGACGGACATTATTGACATGTTCCATGAGAACAACTCTCACTTTCTTCCTCGTAACGTCCGCTTTCTCCCGGGGAATAGCGACCGAGGCGTTGTATAATCGAGCGAAACCGCGGATTTCAGAAGCAGACGCAAATTGCGAATTCCGCGTATGTCAAATAACATTTCTATTGTAAATCAACGGCGACGACTACTGCAATGAATAACATAGACAGTAAACTTCACAAGCACGTAAAATACATTTGGTATGCGATTTTTATTAATCTAAATTCCCACTTTAGAAAGTTTGATTGAGCATCATACACGACATTGCAAATTACTTAACTTTTATAAAATTGATTTAAAATATTATAACTTAAGTACATATACTATTCTAATATAAACTTTACAGCAATTCAATTAACAAAAACGTTGGAGTCTAAGAAGGAGGAATTAGAAGACTGAAATCTTCCTGGTCAGAGTTTCTAACAAATAAATTTGAGGTCAAATAATACAGATATCGCATTTTTAGAACCACTTACAAAAAACGACTATTATTATTTTTGAAAGAATGGTCACATATTTTCTACATTTTGTAGACAAAATGTAGGGTTAAAAAATTATAACTTGACACGGAGAAAATAGCAGCTTATTTATAAAATCTTTCGGACTAGGTCAATATTCAAACAAAATCTGCAAGGCATACTGCATTATATACTAACCAGTCGTAATAATATTAATTTCATTATACAAAGATCTAAGGCTTACCCAGTGCAATTATTGAAGGAAACATTCTCGGGTTTTCACCTGGGTCAAACTGCAATAATAGCAGGACGTTTCGACATTACGCACTGTCGTCGTCTTCCAGCTGGAGATGCAGTTCGTCACCCGAGGTTGTTTCCTTCAATTACATTATAGTTCATATCATTAATTTATTTTTTAAATTTAAGTCGCAGGAACCTTGCGGTCATTAGCAACTGCTACATTTTTACGTCACATAGATATCATTTAATTGGTTGCCATAATTTGCTACGGAACTTTACGTCATTAATTAATTTCATTGTATAATGTGTTGTGTTTGTATTGCTGAGTAAGACAATTAGGTTATTGTTTACTAGAGTTCATTTTCTGTGGACTTGTGTTCAATGTTTGATTGTAATAGAGCTATTACATAATTGGTAAAGTGTTGCTGTGTTTTTGGATGTGTTCATAATTAACAATTTTGTATATCACGTCATATTATCAATTCAATAACGACTCATTTTAAAGTCAATTTTGTAATTGATAAATTTTGGATAACATTCTTTAACGATTTTTGTAATTAATTTATTTTAAAATTTTTAATAATGGGTCGTTAAATATATAGGCCATTATTATTAAAAATAAACAATAAAATATTGTTAAAACTGATAGTTTTTAAAATTAGAAAAATATGATTACTTCTTCCACGTGACAAACAAGCTTTTATTTGCATAATTGCCGAAAAGTTATCTTTCGTTTTCTCAAGTTGCTAGTTCTGACATTGCAATTGTTATGGTGGCAATAACTGTGTAAGATTTATATAAATTTATTTTCCATTATTTCATACTTTCACGTCACAGTCACATGAAGAATAATAAAAAAACTAATTCTGGTGGAAGTCAAAATGACAATTTTAAACGGTTTAGAAGCCACACACTTAATTGATTCCTAGCAATTTTTCTGAAGTTTTCATAGAGTTCATTCTCCAGAAAGTAGTAAAAATAATATCTACTAATATATGATCGTGAATCTGTACCCGCTCCAATATCCGATGAAATACACGTTTATAACTTCAATTCTCATGTCTGGGCTATTTCTGTCTCCTCCCACTTGTTAACCTAAATATTCCATTTGGACGCAGGGGAACATTATTAAAGATCTGTCAGAAAAAAACCGTTATCAGCAAGTTTTTTCAAAATTGTTTTGTAAAATATTAATTGCAAATACTGACATTTTATTCATTCAAAATTCAACAACGTATTATTACAAAAATAATTATTAAACTTCCATCTTTTCGCAACTATTATATATTCACTTGATGAAGTTCCAATTTAGCGACGAAAAGTATTCTTTTTCTCTTTCTGTATTGATTTAAATCTGATCATTGACGAGGATATTATATATTAAACATGTTCTGTCATATTGGATATTGCTTTTCTTATTCAGAAATAATCTTAAGTTACTCGTATCTTAAATGTATTCTTGCCCGCAACACATCGGCTACAGATTCAATTCGCGAGACTTAAACCGCTTATTAAGGACTGTACTAACATCGAGCATGTAATTTTGTGATGGTTAATGACAGGAATATTGATTTAATTGTCCTCGGGCCTAACAAAAGTTTTAAAATTAATGTCATTGGAAAGATATGTAACATTTTGAAAATACGCGTGTGCCGTTGGCTTCGATTCGCTTTGTAACCTCAACCTTCCTCTCGATTAGAGTGTTACAGAAAGCCGCGAGAGTTGGGAACGTCCTTTGCTTTTGTAACAAAGGAACCGAGGAAACGTGAAGGGCAGTATTACTACCAATTGATGGCGTCATCGCATCCGTTTCGTCATAGCGGCTTCCTCGAACTTTGACCTCGTATTTGGTGATCGTGACTGGTTTCTCTAGCTGCGTGCACGTGCCAGGAAGGATCTTCCCATCAGGCTGCTTAGCATAAACGCGTATCCCAGGAAACGATAAGCTCAAGTTTACGACAATTTCTGTCACTGCATTTTAACATTTTTAACGTGGATATGTTTTGTCCTGGGTGAACAGTCACGCCACACGAACCCGTCATTCTATTGTTCTCAATGGCTTTATATCTATTCAGTAATTCATTGAAGAAAACCTTAGTAACTTCCTTTCAAGATTGAATTTTCCAGGTTACAATCTTTCTCATTTTATTATTTCAAAACTAAATCATGTGGCATTCGAAGTATTTTTCACAAACCTAAATATTTGCTATGGATCGTTATATGCATGATATCCGTCATGTGGCAATCCCTGCTTTAGTGACTATGTTGTTGCGTTAGACTGGCCTGATGCAACCCTCCATGCTCACCTATTCTGCGCAAACCTTTACATTCCTACATAACTACCACCTCCCACATTCTCTCTAATCTGTTTAAAGTGTTCCTTGGCCTCCGTCTTCTGTTCTTACCCAACACAATTCCCTCTAATGCTAATTTTACGAAACCATCATGTCTCAAAACCAACACCTTAGTCAAAGTCCTCCATACTATTCTCCCTTCTTTTATTCTGCTTAGAACTTCCTTGCTAGTTACTCTATGCATCCATCTGACTTTCAGCATTCTTCTATGACAATACATTTCGAAAGATTCTATTATTTTCCTTTCTGCAACTCCTACCGTTCACGTTTCGCGCCCATACAACGACACACACCGTAAGAATACTTTTAGCCATAAATAAATTCCTTCTTTTTGCGAAGCGTTTCTTGCCTGTGTTATCCCACTGTTTATTTCTATTATTCTTCTACCATGCATAATCATTATGCTGCCTAAGTAGCAGAATTCCTTAATTTCCTTCAAAATATCCCTTCCCAATCTAACACCCTTTGTTATTCCACTATTGTCCATACATCACTCCATCACTTTGACTTTACCTCTATTACTCCTCATATTGTACTCATTTTCCAGGACCACGTTCATACCATTGATTATGTTTTCCAAGTCTTCTTCTGCCTCCCCTAATATTACAATATCATCGGCAAACGGTATGGTTTTTATTTCTTTTCAATAATAAACTTTGACACCATTGGTGCACGGTTATACGTTCAGGCTCAGTGTGTCTTATTAAATAGAATATTTTGTTTGTTGACGTTTAGGGCTACATATTTTGAGGCTACCTCCACGGCCCAGTTTTCTGAGAACAGATTAGTGAGGTTTCGAAATCCTTCAAGCTTTACTTGGGTAAGGAAATACCTTACAATAATAATGCTTGCTTCCAACTTCACCCTAGTATTTGAAATGAAAGGATGCTTCCTGAAGGAAACGGCTATTTTGGCAATAAGGAAATACGTTATTTGTCCTTTTACTGGCATACTATGAACCGTATTGAGTTACAAGTAAAAGGAAGTCTTTCTTATTCATTTACTTTTAACTAAAATAACTATTTCAAATTTTATATATAAATGCAGCGAAGTGAAGCGTAGGCTAGTGAAAAGATACCTGCAGGACTCCACATTTATTTAGTGTTTTTGCATTGCTATATTTAGTAACTCATTAAGTAGGTTCTAAGTGATTCTCTGCTGAGATTCTATTTCTCTGCTGCTTAGAAACTTTCTCTCTAAATTCAAAATTAAATGATGCAGCTTTATGAGAATTTCTCACAGACCTATTCGTTTTCGATCGTTTTTGATTCTTATATGATTATTGTAATGTTCTCATTTCTGGTTTAAAAATGATAGCTTCTTAAGATAAAATAAACTTTTTCAAAATTTTTATAATAAAGATGTGAAATTATATCTGGAAACAAATTATGATGATTGCCCTGACTATATCTCGAAGAATACAGGAGATAATTTACGGTAAAATTAGTCAGAATTGTAGGAAATAATATTTTTGAGCTAGAATATAACTCGTTTCGTTCCTAACATTGAACCTTCTTCAGACGTGAACCGTCAATAGTGAAACTATAAAAGCTTTAATTGAAACTCCAACTTAATTAAAAGTTTGTAGTTACAAATAGCATTCATGTTTCATTTCAAATTTATATCTGAAACACCAACTGTCTCCGAGGAGACCTGACGATTTCCAAATGTTAGGAACGAAACGTTGTGTTATATTCTAAGTAATAAATATTGCATGCTACTATTCCAATATCTGTTTAGTGATAATGGGTTCAGTATAAGTATTGCTCTACATGCGTTAAGAAATAACGTGCTCGGGTGGATATTTATTATTAACAATATTCGCGGAATAAATTGAAAATAAAAATTACAATTATATAATGGTTCTATTAATATTTTTGGTCCATTTTGGGATCCATTAAACATTTTTAATCGTGTGATTTAGAATTAATTTAAAAAATGCGTTTGAATTTATTAAATACAAACTCATATTGTATGCCTGCTCTAGATGACGGAAATGCGTATTGTTTTACGTGGTTAAAGTCGGTCCAAATCCGTTTCGAACGTATTTACGTTTTCTAGTCTGGACCAGCGATTATCCTTGACATGCAAAAACGTTTCCTCCTTCACATACTGGCTCAACGTTTCCGACTTTCTCCGAGAAAAGCATACATTTGCCGAGGACAGGCGCACGGGCTGAACTAATTTCTAACTGAAAGCCCTCGCAAGTTTCCCCGTATTCGCGAGAGTAAGACTTCCTGGAAAATCCAAGCTTATCAAATTGGTTATGCTACATTGAGAAATGATCCCCGAAATTATTCGCCGTAAAAGAATAAATAAAGCCCTTTTATGTGTGGGAGTCAGCGCTTTTGCACAAATCAAAATGATTTTCAAATATAATTTAATGTCATAAAAACTTGGCTGTAAAAACATTTTTTTGCTCCATGTCAATTCTGCATTTTATTAAACGTTAAATGCAATTTATTTTAGCGCTCCATTCCAAAACGGTATTTACGTGAAATTTAAATAAACATACGCATTTAATATGGCAGTATATTAATATCGTTTATTGTAAAAGCATTTCGAGTGAAAAAAAATTAAAGTATTAATTACTATACAGTGATGCTGAAAATGGAAAATATCATAGTTGTTACAATACTGTAAATTTGAAAATTCAAAATTTCATTTCAACAGCGTTTGTGAATAATGAATATCCCGACGAATGTGTATAACTGTTTCAGCACTTACCAAACAAATTTTCTAGTTGTTTGTTAACAGTCGTTCTGCTAGTACGTAGCTACTCTGTACTCCTGACCCTCTCTGAATTTTTCTTAGGTTGTGAATAGAAGCCACATTTCATATCTCTTTTTTATTTGTTTCAAAAATTGTAAACGTGGCCGCGCCCTGCATAATTTTTCTTGAACTTGTCCCTCACGCTTCATGAAACCATAACACTGAAGTATTATTACGGTTCTTTGTAACCTTATTTATTGTATCAACGCTAGGCATAATTTACTATCACTCCACAATCGATTATCTCTCAGGGGTAACCTACTAGATACTGTCGCTGACCTAAAGTTATAATTCCGCACTTAGCCGTATTTTTTGTCGGTTTATCTCAATTATTGAATGCTGCCTTTAAAATGCTCGTGTGTCTTATAATATAAGTTGTTTTCATATTTCATCAAAAAAGTAAATAACAGTATCAAACAATATTTTCAATTAACTTATTTGCTCTCCAATCTGCAGTTAGTTCAGATTAAAGCTAGTTACTGTAAACAATAATCTCTCATCAAATAAAGCTGCGCTCGCCTTTATTATTTACTTCAAGAATATTTACTGCTCATTAGCTTTTCTTATTGCTTTTTTATCTTTTACCGTCTCTCCTAGTTTATTTTAACATTCTTCTATAACACAATGTTTTAGAAGTTTCCGTGGTCTCCAATGCTCCGCGATTCGTTCTCATACCATGCAGTACTCGACATAATGGGCCACTTTGATGCTTGAACTGTCCGGTCTGAACAGATTGTTTTGTCCTTGTTCACGCTTTCTGGGACTAAATTATTCAACGCACCATTTATTTCCTGCTTGTGACATAATTTGAAATAAACCAGCGAATAATTTGTTGGCTTTTATTTCAACGTTTAAGTTTTAAACGGATGCATAAATTATTTAAAGTTATGTAAGAATTAAAAAGTTGCGTTTTGAAAGCTATGCTATAACACTTAATATATTTTTTAGGGGGCTGGGGGGGGGCGCAACAGGTTACATGAGGGTGATCCTGAGCAGGCAACTCCCCTTTAATAGAATAAGAAGGGAATTTAAAAGGGGAGTATGTAGAAGGTAGAGCAACGTACCAAAGGTTGACTAGGGTCCTTGGGCTATAATTTGTTACACCACGGGCTTTTGTGTGTTATTCTCATGCTCTTCCGAATAACGGGTGATGAGTTTCCTGTGAAGTCGCAGCATTCCATTCTCCGTGTCTCCATCAGTTTTAGGAGGTGTTAAAATAATTTTAACAAGATTTAGTACAATCAAGGAGAAAAGCGTATTTGAGCTTGAAGGAAAGTTGTAGGGTAAGATTTCTGATTTCAAGTTGGTCTTTCTCAATGTGTCTCTTTCGTAGTTAATATTTTTACTGGCAAAAAAAATAACAACGCCTGTTTTCAGGTTTGATTTCGGATAAGGTTGTGTTGTTAATTTTTTTTTTGTAATCGTGGGTGTCATTGACGAGTGACGTGAAATTAGCTTGCCTGGTGAACCATTCATGTTTCCAGGCTTTTCCCGATGTCTGTTGAGATTGGATTACTTGACCATTGTCATTGAAACCGGTGCTTCGCGAGGAATTTCCTCAAGGCCACCCAGCCACCGTGGCAGTCGTGTAGGAGACAGTCCAACGTCTCCACGCATACCTTAACCCAAATATGTACTAGGCGTCACAACAACACTTGAACAATTTCGGTGACTTATAAACAAGTAACAATAATATTGAGGAGGAAGTTGCAGCCAATTTTCCGGTCATAAATACTAGGTTGCGTTAACTTTTTATGCAATAGCCGGAAATAAGACTTCTCTCAGTCGTATGCCATGAAGCATATTTTGAATGCCCTTTGAATTAAAAATGTTACGCCAGTTTCAACGAGAAAATAATGTACAAGGTCGGTTAAAAGTAGAATGCAATTGGGCTTTCCATGTGGAGAGATGCTCTGAGATCACATACACAGTGGCTTCGTATACACAGACTTCGTATACAGCTCACTGAAAACAGTAGAATACTCGGCGACTTTTCGGCAACGTAGCTTGTCCCTTCTAATTAAGGAGTATTTGAAAGTCATAGCCCTCCCGTTAAATAACAGACATCATTCGAACTTAAACTGGACTATAATTCAAAATTAATTTCCATGTAACACAAATCTCCTCTTAGAGACAACAACAGTCGAGAACCGTTTTGTTTCGTATTTTCTGTAGTAACCTTATACATACATGTAAGTTACGAAATTTTCCAAGTCCCTTAAGGTGTAGCAGACAAATAATAACTGAAGTATCATTACTTCAGACTCTTCAAGAATATGATTTAACAGGTTTTGCACATCGATGTGTTGCTGTAATATAGTATGACGAAGGCAATCGTAATGATATATATATATATATATATATATATATATATATATATATATATGTATTTCTTATATATATATATATATATATATATATATGAAATACTTACGCTCTTTTAGAATAGTTCAGAATTGATTAACAATACAATGCAAAACAAAAATTTATAAAATAAAAAAAGGAAATATATAGCTGTAATACGGATATTTTAATTACCCTACAATGGTATTTTCCATGAACAAAAATAAATAAATACTAGGATGGTCAAGAAATTTACTTGTAGTCGGTAATAACTAAATGGCTTGTTGTTTATTTCATATAAAAACTTTTATAAAGATTATTGGTTGGTACAATAATTGTTTCAGTGTATACAAGATTAAAATAATGTGTTTACAAGACTGGCTTGTTGTGTTGCGGAGAATACTCTCTGCCACGGCTGCTAGAGAGATTAACAAGTAATATACGTTAACACGAACACGTTCACAAGATTTAATCGCCGTTGTCGTGTTGGTTTCGTAATGGCTGTGACGCAGTTGTGGGCTTTGATTGTATAATCCCTGACTTCGCTGTCCTCAAGCCTCGTCCACCCCCGTCTCACAAAATGTAGATTATCTTGCAGTATACCACTTGCTATAAGGTTATCTTAAACAATGCTATAAATTGACATTGAATTTTATTCTACAGTAGCCATCGCTTTTTTTCCAATTCTTCCTCATTACGATAAATGATAAAAATAACACATTTTCCCTTTTAAGAAAATAGATTCAATCTATGAAAGTATGAGGTTGTAATAAATGGGACGGGCTATAGTATTTTATTATTAAAAATTATTATAAAAATGTTTATTTATAAAGAAAAACCACTTACTCTTTTTTTCAATTTTACATATATGCTACATACAGTTTGCTCACTTTAAAGTTATAAAGCCGGCATTTTTTTAATGATTAGCACTATATATATGTATATACTTATAATAATTATACAAATTAAATTTCTTACAACTAAATCCAAGAGCTCTACTCTAAAGGCTCGTTTAAGTGGGCCTACTCGTAGAACAGAATAACTACCACTAATCCTACTCGGAACTTGCAGTTATGGGAAATCGGGAAAAAAATTACAAACAGTGGTATTTACCGTGTCAGCTTGCCTGGAACTAGTATCTGACCCCTCTGGAATTCCATTCCGCGTTGAACCAATATGAACATTGCAGATCCGGACTGGATCACGCCATCCTTCCTTTATTTAGATGTCTACGGCCAGGAGAATAAAAAATTTCTTATTTCTCCCTCTAGTCGTCCTTGATCATCAAATCATGATTTCCTCCACGTCCTCAATGTCCAAAAAATCATCTCCCTAATGTTCCTAAGTTAGTTTCTGCTAGCGTTTTAATAATTTTTCCCCACTGCCTTATTTCGTATTCCGTCGGTGGCGGGGCTGGATATTGTCCAATCAAAATTATTGTCTGTCCTTTCTGGGATCAGCCGTTTGCCTTCCTCACAGATTTTTGGGAAAAAAGACTATCTTCTTACCACTCAATCTCACCAAATTTCACGGGACGTGGAAAAAAACCACAGTCCGGCCGATGTGTCTGACTTTTATTACTCCTGTCTATAATCTTCACATAGCTTGCCTTTGCTTCCGTACCACCAAATTCGAGTGGACATGTTTTATCCTTACAAGGTGTTGATGTGTTCGTTGTAATGTATGAGAATAAGAGACATATTTAATTTAAGTTCTACTCCCAGTTACTTTGAAATTTGAGTAGCGTATATGTAAAAGAAAATTTAAAAGATATGACTTTAATACCTCACAGCAAAATAGTACCCAATGCCCGACCTACCTGATGCAGGTTTTCCCTGCATCTGTTTAGATGAAATATCGGGTAAGTTCCTTAAACTATAGCCCGGGGGCCCTAGTCAACCCTTAGCTACCTTCCTCTACCTTCCACTCTCCGTTTTGAATTCCCTTCCTATGCTGTTAAAGGGGAATTGCCTGTTTCAGGATCACCCTCATGTAGCCTGTTAACTTCCCAAAAAAGAGATATGACTTCAATAAAAATTCCTCTCAAAAGATGTAGCAAGATATTGGAAACGTCTTATGTTACTCAGCTGTTTCGTCTTGTCTTTCAGATTAATTAAAAAATACAGTAACTATGAATGAAATGTAAAATAAAACGCCTCTCATGATACAAGCAACAAGTGAAGTGAACTGTTTATTAATAAATTGCAAGTAACCCAACAAAGAAGTCGGGGAAAGGGAAAGGCATATTAAGTGTTGTTTTTTCGATCCAATGACTTTAACTAGATTAGGTTGAAGAAAATAGGTATAAATCGTAATGTTCAATATACTTCAAGAAAATGGTCTTCGTAGTCCTCACAGAATAATACGATCCTCTGGTAGCAGTTTATTTAACAATATATTTTTTTCAATATCTTGAATACAAAAAATAGTCTAGTAGTAATTTAATTGTAAAATAATGTGTCGTCTCAGTTCCATATTGTGTTACGATTAAGTAATTATGAAAAGTTCTTCATAAATATTTGTAAATTATAAAATAATAATTTTGCAGGGTAAACGATTGTTTTATTGTCAGAGATACAAGCCTAGAGGTCGAGAGTAATCTATGGTGATGATTTTGACATCTGTGAGTGTATTTTAAGTAAACGTCTGTAAACTTCTCTCATTCGGTGGTAGTAACTACACACTTTTCAGTCTCATTTTCGTTTCGTTGCGATGGTCTACTGGTTTTTTACGGTAGAAGGGCCACGCAGCTACGAATGCTTTCGTAGTAAATTTTACAATGCTAAAAGGGAGGGCGATGTGGAAGAGATGCTGTGTATTCCACGTATATCTATTACACAGAGAAATGACGTTTCTTGCCTTAAAGTAGGTGAGCTGAACCCTAGTTAATTATTATTAAATGTATAGTTATTTAATTACTTGTAAATAACAGAAGGCTACATCTTCAGACCATTAACAGTTGGAAATACAAAAATGATAAGCTATATTTGGATGGTATATATCTTAATGACCAAGCCTTGTCAACAAAATTGAGTATGAAAACAATATATTTATGACTTATTTGTGTTAAAGCAATGACGTTGTTCCCTGAACTCTGAATACTTTGGCAGAGATAAATGACATACTGTACTTTATTTTTTTTGGGAATTAACACACTCAGCCGTACGTTATTATTTACAACACTTCATGGGTGTTGGCTAGAAAATTTAAGTTTCTACTTATTCATAAGTACAACTTCGTCGTTTAAATTTCAGTATTATTATCGGAGGTAAACATATTTGGGTAATCTGCTTTTTGCAAAGATAACGATATAAGATTAATTATGTGCAGCAGTATTTTTATTCATTTTTCGTGCAGAACCAAGTTTTAGAGCTATTATAAACAACATTAGTGACAATGAAACCCCGTAATAATGGTTATTTATTGCTTAACTTGAACTCTTATTGAACATAAGATTATTTGAGTATTTTTACTTTGTATATCCACTATCTGTAATTTTAATAAATTCATCGGTTAATTCATCACAAGTTTATAAATGTCTATTAGGATCATCCTTACTCTCTCTTCCGCCACTTGTTCTATATCCCGTCCTGTGATATTAAAGGGGAGATACATGGATGGTCATCGTTTAGTTTACATCATCATACTGTAATATTTTCCATAGATATGTATTTATTAAATTCCCCATGGGTTTACAAACAATCACAATAATAATTCATAACGGCATTAGTAAATATCTATGCAATTATTTTGTTATAATTTGAAAAAGAAGATACCGACCAATAATAGTTGGCATAACTTCATAACATGATTTTTGAAAACATTTAATTTTCAAAATCTTATATATAAAATTTCTTAACATTTAAACTTAGTCTTTTATGAATTAAAGATCCAATAAAATTAAATTAAATCAAAATGATCTCTCTTTAAATTTACATACCTACAATTTTCCAACAATTATTTGTAATAGTTCTCTACGTCGAATGTCGATTTAACTGCATGTATCGGTTCCAGTAGGAAACGTGTCAATCCTACGGAAATCCCATAGGAATAAAGACTACGTACCTATAATCCGAATACATTTCGATTATACCTCATCTGAAGCTCGAAAATTATTATAAAATTCAGAATGTAAATTTAATTTTGCAGAGAACAATTGGAAAAGATATTGACAAATTTGAGGTATTGAAATGAAAATAGAAGTCTTTTTATTTTCTATTTTGATTTTAAATTTATTATAAAGACAGCATAATGTTGGCAGTATATATATGATTTTGTAAATTGGAATTTTTTCTCAAATGTTTTATTTTGTAGAGATGATTATGGCAGAATTTATGGCAGAAGCCACCCTTTTGAAAATTTTTAACAATATTAATTAATACATATTTATTGAGGGGGTTTACATATTATTGAAAACCGTTAGGGATTTAATACGTTAGTAACCAAAAAAAACGGTCATATTACTTCTATAAGCCTCGAAGATAAATAGACTGATTAATTGATATTGAAGAGTAAACGAAAAATTTCCTTATTATTTCTTCTTTACAATACAGTATCTTTAAGCAAACGAGTTACGCATATCGCATCGAATACTGTTAAATTAATTACAATTATCATATTAATTTGACTTGTAGCTGAATTCCGAAAACGTTCCTACTTACTGTAAAGGTAAATGATTATTTTCAACTGCTATACTAAATGTAAGTTCTGTGAAACGCGTAATTATTGTGCATTTTCCCCCTCGCCCAATACGTTTTTGATAAGTTAAAAAATTGCTCTGAATTATTAATTTAGCATTTTACGTTACGCTGACATGAATAATTTTTCAGGAGATAGATCTATAGATATAAATTGCGCAATCATGTAATAAAACAGAGGTGACCTAGTATTATTTGATTTGCCATAGCAAGCTTGCAAGACTCTTACAGCTTGTGACGTAAATATGTGCTCAGGCAGGATCGCAGGCAAAACGTATAAAACAAGCAGTCAGACTGGTCCAGGCATATTTTATTTGTTCTACATTGCCGTTTCAAGAAATCCGTCCCCGTGGTATGATCCAGTTCGTCACAAGAACTGGTCTGGGCAGCTCTTTGGCTTGTAACCACTCGTCATTACAAGGGACTGCAAATGGAAGGTGTTGAAAGTTCTACCTATTCCAAACAGAACACTTAATATAAATTCAGCCAAGAAAAGTATTTCTGATATAAGCATTTATATTTAGGAATGATGATTATGGCAACGTAGTTAATTTTTTTACGGGCGCATAAGGAGCAGATTAAATCTGAAAACTTAGCCATTAGCAACGGGGAGAAGAGAACCGGTTACGAAATTGTAGTTCAAATAAATAGTTGCTATTTCGTCACTCAAAACCAAGAGCTTCAATCTAACAGGTCGTTTTTAATTGATCCACAAATCTTACAGCAACAACTATTACTAAAAATGTTTCTGATTCAGGACATGAATGTATTCAGTGTAAACAGATAATTGCAGGATTATTTTGAAAATTATCACTTTTGTTCATTAATTGTGGAAAGCGAGAAAATACTATTTGTACTAATAAAAAAACGTGATTCCAGAATTCAAATAATGGTATCGAAAGGTGTCTGAGATACAAGTGTTTATAATTTAAAACATTGTAATTTTTCAAAGATTATGACTCATCTAGAACATAAGAAATACATTTCGCCTGTGGAGTATTGCCCTTGTTGGTTCAACAATTAAAGTCTGTATCTCGGAAACAATTCGTGACTGCGAAAAATGGATATAACATTTGGATGAAGGAGAAAAATAATGTTGATACAAAAAGGTTTCAATTTGGTTTCTAACTGCAATGGACAAAAATAAGTTTATTTTAAACATTTCAAATTAAAATTAAACAATTTGAGAATTATAGAGAAATTACGATTACATATATTAATAAACTATATAAAACTGAAATAAGTACTACTATTGATATTCGTGAGACAAAAATAATGGTTATTGGTATTATTGATCAGCAACCAACACTGCTTTTAAACAGAAATATTAATTAAATGAATACATTATCGCACCGTGGTAATTAGCGACTTTCTAATTAGGTAACTTGTTTCCTTTTCTTTGTCGGGTATACTCCGTCAGGGAACTTGAGTATACACACACACACAAACATCCATATCCTTGTCAGGAATCGAACACGGGACCTTTGCAGTGCGAGACCGTGACGAGTAGTTACTAGACCACAGAGGCAGCCGTATTTATTTTGTTTATACTTAATATCAGGTAAATGCCAATTTAGACAATATAAATTAATTCTTTTCATAGGTGAACAAGCGTTATTTTCCTTGATCTGTATGCCACACCCCCGCACCTTTTCCTTTTCAATTTCCTTCCTTTGCTATTAAAGGGAAGTTTCCTTTATCAGGGCCATTCTCATGTAGTCTGTTACCGTCCCCCTCTCTTTCAAAAAAATAATTCTTAGTCAAATTATTTGTAAATTCCTCTAATGTATTCAGACCTTTACTTAAACAGTGGTTTCATTAGTGTCACAGTAATCATTAGACAATAATATAGCAAAAAGTAAACAAAATTACGTCTGTTCTTTCAATTTCCTTGAAATAACCTTAGTATATATACATAACATATATATATATATATATATAACCTCAGAAAGAACGTGAGATAGTGAGATACAGAACACACATTACTAGAGGTTATACACGTTTATTCAGCACGAAACCTTGTACAACAGCTCATACTGCGAAAGACTGCCTCCGCTTCGAGGTCCAGTACAATTTATTCATTCGTGGAATATTCCAGGAACAGAACTTTCTTTACACAGAAAATTACAGAAACGAAAGGTAAATAAAGAAAAATAAAAACTGGCTGAGTGTCCACATTCAGCAGTCCAACTCTCAACCCCTGAGCTGTGTCTGCAGGCTCTCAGACTTTTCATTATTATTGATTTTGTTTACCCTCACTACCCATTGACAAAGATATTAAATAATACAAAAAATATGTCGACTAGTTAAATTTTGTGAATAAATTGTAGTTTTCTGAAGTTAATATATGATTCGGCCTAATGAATGAAGAATTTACAACTTAGATTTTATTGAATAGAGTTTAATATTTAGACAATGAATATTTGGAAAGAATAATATTAAAAATGATGTAAAATGAACCGCTTAGTTTATAATATATTGTTTACCACAAATTAAATTTTAGCAGTATTGCGTCAAGCATTTAAATTTTATGTAATCCTCATGAGTGGTCGATTGCATATCCGACTCAATACCATGTTATACATAAGTACTTAAATCCATATTGTAAATTATTTCTGTTTCCTCAATAATCATACAAACGTGTCCCCATAAACGTTCATTTTGCCTTTTGTCACCGACCTCAAACTATCGGTTAAAGTCCAAAATATAATTCATATGAATTTTGAAATGTATGAAAGACTCTGGATGAAAGTGATCTGGATTGTTGTCCGATCTATGAGCAGTCGACTGTGGCGTGGTAACAGGAGAGAGCTTGTAATACCTTGACCTAGATGCCATCTCTGCTGCTTATGACCACCTCAACCACACACGCCTTCTCAAAGTAAATGAAAAAGAACAGAAAAGTATCCGGTTGCATGGTACGAACCTAAATGTGTGAATTGTAACACTCAATTTGGCTGTAACGCGTCCCTCTACACAGGACCATTTACCGATGGCGATAGTCCATTCCAGAACCGAATTCACAGCACGTGTGGTATTGTCCTGAAGTAAAAGAATAATTTTTAAATGTAATTAATCATATTAACTATCTCAGTGGAATGTAATAAATATTTACGTTTGGATTTCCTCTTGTTACAGGGATCGTTATATGTGTGGGACTCGTATTCCTAATTTTTGGAGGAATTGTGTTCGCCTTCTTCACCACATGGGTCAACAAATTCATCGACCATGTAAGTATATTTACTCGTGTGCCTTTTTGTGCCAAGGCATGCTTGAATATACCTTATAATCCTCGTTGTTATAGAGAAAGAAATGGATTATTTATTCTAATTATATTTACTAGCCTCTTTAATTGTCAATTTTAAGAATTTATTAAACGGAATATTTACAAAACAATTTAATAACATACAAATAAATATAAGTAATTATAAAACATTTTGAATGATTGAAAAAACAGCAGTAGCTTTCCAGACTAGTCGCCTGCACATAATAAAGATTTGTTTCTGATAATCTCACGCGTGGCTTCATTATTAAATATTTAAAACATAATGCAAAAGATGTTACGGCATAATTGAAAATTACTAACTGCATGAATAAATTCTTTAAGCCTTCGTGCAGGGTACTGATGCCTTCTAATGAGTAACTGAGAACCTTTTTTTAATTAATCAATTAGGATATATATAATTAATTTGGAGTTTGACGTCTGCTAGGGTCGCGAAATTATCTTTAAGCAAATTAGTTGTCGTGTGGTATATATTTTGGGTAGATAGGTACCAATTCATTTTAAAACTGTTCAGGGTTAAAGTAAAATATAACTTTTGGAAACGTAATTAACTCATTGATGGCTGGATCCTTTTTAGTAGCTTCCTAGACATGTCGATTCCACCATCAACTCGCGACGTCATTTCGCAACTTCGAATGTCTCGAATTCATCTGATAACTTACAGTTCACCTGCCTCTCACTCCCATTCCAAAAACTGCCTCTCGCTATCGTTTTAAGTTCTTATGAAACCTCATTTTTCCTTTCTCTCAACACCTAAATCATCTTTAGGAGACACACCTACTGGGCATTATGACCTTTATTCCTCTCGTCCCAACGCTATTTTGAGCCATTATAATTACGCTTTAACTTAGAAAATAAAATCATTCCTTGACTCTATACAGTAGTATTTGACTTTCTATATTCACTGTATTCTCCCGATCTGCATTACCTCCTTTCTTCATAGATGACCTAAGTCCGAACATATGCATGAATATTTGCGCTCGTCAAGGCCAGAGAAAAATGAGGTTAAGACTGAAGGAGAATCGGTTCGCTAACCGTGAGAGACTTCAAATAATTCGAAAAGTGTCGTAAACATATTACAGATTATCGTAGGTCAAGGTTCTGAATATGCTGTAGCGCCAAGAATTCCTTCATTGATATCTATTCTTATGATTATTGTTACGTATATTACCCCTAAGAAGTTTTGGACGACTGTTTTCTCTTCTTGCTGATAATTTTGTGTGTTTTACATGTTACTAAAATCAGTTCTTAACTCTAAAATTTCAAATTAGGTTGTTATTTTCATGAGAAAACTTGGAATTCATAATCCTCATACCATAAATTATTCAGTTACGTATGTTACGAATCATTGTCGCAATTATAAAATTTATGATAATTTCCCTTCGCGTGTTGAAAGCACAATTACTTGCTTCATGACAACCAACACTCTCTATAGTGTCACTTCTTGTAACTTCTATTGTTTCGTTATTGCTTAATGTATTATGTTCTCTTTGAAACGCCTTATTTATTTTAGCAACTTCCTTGCCGCAGTACGTGACCTCCCACATTATACTTCACTCGTATTATCTTCCAGTCCTTCACAGATATCGTATGAGCACGAAATGTCTCTCTACAATTGCCTGTTGGAAAGATGTTCTTGCATACTTTTGAATAGTTCCTATTACTAGGGATTCAAGGTGCTATTATTGTTTACTTCCTTCACGGTGTTTATATATATATATATATATAGTAATAGAACTGTTTTCTGTTAATGCCTCAATTCTTGCGTTCCTAATAATCATTTCAGCTCTCAAGAATTCTGTGTTCATTGTTCCTCTTAAATTTTTAACTCAACAACGACGTATGTCCGTGTATCCTAATAGGCGTAACGAGGCCAATATCTTTATACCTTTTCTCTGTCCCTCCGTTTTTCATGGAAACCTTCATTATAAATTACTAGTAACGGTGACCCGTTATAACTTGGTAGCCCACATACATGCAGTAACTTAAATATATATCCCCCTTTTTTTACAATGAAATTGTGCACTTGAGTAATAATTAGAGAAAGCGTCATAGCCATCTCAATGATCCAATGTTATATTTTTACGCTTGCAAATCTTTTTCCTACTGTTTATGTATATTCCTAAACATATATTGTATTTACGTATAAGTTATGTATTCATTTTTGTATTTAACACCAACTTGAGGTGTTCTATTTCCTAAGCAGACGACGTATGTAACTAATAAATATAATCCAACGTTCTGCTGAAGTCTCGTCTTCTTCACAGCTTCGTATACACGGGAGTATTATAATATATATACTTGTGATAAATTACTGTTATTTGTATTGTAAAGGGTGCGGCAGCGAATCGGGTTATTTTGAAATAACTGTCAAAAATAAATGAAGTCGTTTACGAATAAATTATTCACACCATCATAATATACACGCAAAAGAATTATTATTTCACTTAAAACATTAACTTTTTAACAATGACGTCGACTGAAGCGATTACATGGTCTCCTCTTCAACTGCGATTTTTTTTGTGGGGGTACCAGCAAAGTGAAGTAGCAATGGCTTCTGACATTGGATTTTTTTTTGTAAACGACTTAACTGATTTTTGTCACTTATTTATATATCACCAGATACACATTTACATTTACAAATTACCACACCATGTGCCATTTCGTGTAAGTATGATTCACTTATTGTCATATCAAATGATGACTTCATCAGAAATGTCTACGCACCGTAATTATGGCTTTTCCTAAAACTGACTACAGCTTAAAAAGAAAAGGTGTTCAGTTTCTGTACTGATTTATTTCTGGGGATCATCTTACATTACTTTAGCACGTTAAGTGCTTGATCTTCTTATTTCCATAACTGTCGCTCTTGCAAAGGCATGTATTCCAACGAATAAGGTATCTATTATAAATATTAAAGACTGACTTCTGTACTAATATAAGCTTATCCTGATTACTATGCAAAATGCATTAAATTATAGCGACCACTCAGTGAATCATATTATGGACAACGCTTTACTACTCAAATCCAATTCCATTTGACTCCTTGTCGTACAGTGAAATTTTAATTTATGTATTGTAACTTATATTTGGCACTATTATAGTCTTTCGAGTACTTTATAACTCCTGCACTTAATGTTAATTTTAATGAACTTTTTGAATATGAAATTCCTGTTCATTATTCTCACGTAACACGTATATTTCTAGGGTGAGGAGAATGTATGAAGGGGTGCTTCACTTTGCTTCTTTGTTCCCTTAGTTCTATTCCTTACTATTTAGGTTATCAAGATCACGCAGGTGATTTTTCTTCACTTAGGACACTACTGTTTCCAAAACAGTCCGAGCTGAGGTCATCCGGTGTAAGTGTTCGGATATTCTTCCATGGCTTCCCAGATCAGTGTCAATCAAACTTATTAATAGCCAGATCATTACAGTTCTAGTTAGGTTATAAAATAACCACTTGGCCCACTGCATGTTAGTAGATGTAAACCACACAAGTGGCTGAAGTGATGCGCTTTATCACACAACAATGCTTAGGGATTTATGCGATGCGCGACCAACTTCCCCAAATTATCATACAATAGAGATGAAAATTCATGTGCACTTATTTGTGTGTTCGGTATTGATTATAGTTCCAGAAAAGGCTGACAAGTAATAATGTACGTCTTGGAGTACAAGGTGAGGTTGCGACATTCTCATGATGGCAGGTGCTAATGAAAGGCTCTGGAATTCCAGGCTACACCCACCGGTTCATCAGATCATGGCCAACATATTACTACTCGTTTATACGCTCTATACATATAAATTTCACTTACAATTCTTTATTTTGGATGATCGAAATTTTCCTTTACATTATCTCGCAATACATACAACCACCCCCCATATATATATATATATATATATATATATATATAATTATATCAAGCAGTAATAGATCTTAAGTCTAAGTCGTATGTGTATCGTGCATATCTTATTCAATAGGAAGGAAACTGTAGATCGGTATTTTTGTTGCTTCCTTGTTTCATGATTTTTACTTTTCAAATATTTTACCTAATTAATGTACTATTTATTTACATTAACTTTTATTTATATTTTGAATTACTATCAATCCGAAAAAGCATATAACAGACCCAAAGAACCATTTCCCTTATATTTTCAATATGGATTATGTTAACAGCGAACTGGCGTAATCAGTCCTAGAAAATAATGGAAACATTCCTAATAAATTGAGTACACAGAACAAAATAAGACATGGTCATTTATAGAATACGTGATACGGAGATTAATTTATGCATCAATAACATTTTAGAGGATAAAGTGCGTGATAGAAAAAGAAATTGAGTTAATTTTTTTTCATGTCTATTTCTTTTGCTATTCGCATTTCGAGTCTTTTGCCATTATTTTAACAATTTTATAGAAATTGAAATTGTATTCTACCACTGAAAAGTTGTTATAATGAATGCAGTAGTGGCTGGTGCATATGTGCTTATGTGCTACAGCACATTAATAAATTTAGGAGGAATTATTTGTTTTGTAATTTATACAAATTTAGCAATACATCGTATTTCTCCTCAGTCGAAACGATTATTGAATTTACACGTGAAGAATTTGGTTTCGCACGTGGACCATCTTCAGCGACAGTTACGGCAGAAATGATGTGTAACAATGATTGCTTTCGGCAGTTCAATTTTAACGATGTAGAAGAATATTAAAGCGTCAAACTACTACAACAAAAGAGTATCGCAGATTTTGTTTAAATTATGAGGGTTGCACCTGATAACATTTCACTCATAGTTCTTAAGAAGTAATTATTTTCTTCATCTAAAATTTCCACATTTTGCAAATCGAAATTGTGATTATTAACATGTATGTGTTTGGACACAACTGTGTACTTTTGGATGTCTAATTTGATGTTCTTTTTATGTCCTTTTAATGCGAATTTCTAAAGATTTTTAGTATGTCCGATGTAGAATGCATTGAAATCAAAACAATTAATTTTGTAGATAACATTATGTTTTTCCAGAAAGTTAATTTTGTCTTTAATACTTTGAACTGAATTTAAATTATTTATCGATTTAAAAACAAAATCTGCACTGTAATTATGAAACAAGTCAATTAGTTTATATTGCATGTTAGATATATAAGGATAAATTATGAAGTTAATTTTTCTGTCATTAATTTATTGTAATATTTCACTGGTAGTGAGCCTGAAGAAGTCTCAAAATGGAGATGAAATCGCTTTTAATAGTAAATAGTTATCTATTTAATGCTGACTTTTTTGGCCGTCTTTAATTTATTCACAATTCTTAACCTTTATTAATTTTAATCTTGACGTCAGGACACAATGGTACGTCGCATCTAAATGGATATCACTACAAGATGGCGGAAGTACTGTAGCTGGCGTGCAAACGCTGTTGAATTTTGTGCGAATAGCAAGCATCCCAACACAGGAAACTACAAAAGGAATAGTGGATGTGTTTTATTTAAGTTCTGTGTCTTCATGGAAGTGTAATAGGAGTTGGAAACATCAGCTGTGACTATCAATCTGCATATCTGCATCAGGACGATACTGACACGTGTAAAGTGAGTAGCCATATGGTGGATCGTAATTCCAACTCAGCACCTCATCGTAAGTAAGTCAACTGGGAAGGCGAATAAAACAATTTAATCAAATAATGGCAACAATGATATAACTTTCAATAACGCTAGTGCAGATATTAATTTTCTCAGATATCAGTAACGTCTCTTAAAAACCTAAGAACTATCTGGCAGGCAAAGTGTAACATATGCTACCAGAAAATAAACAATTAAAGCTGACATTCATGTTTTAGGGAACTAATATAAGTTATTGTATTACATAGCATATGTTTTTGGTAGAATGTATGTCTTTAATTTGCGTATCAAGACCAATCACTGTGGAAGATATGTCACTCAGCAATAAAATCTGAACTCTCAGTTGAGAACAAAGAGACTTCACTCATTAAAACAAAAATAGAAATAATAATAAAACGGAGTGCAGGACTATACAAACTAATAGTGCAGTGCGTACACAATTGTGTAACCCTAGAAGCAAAACTAACCGCATAGTGTTAAATTATATATATATATAAGGATAGATCTTTAGTAAGTAAAACATTTAATGCTATATATATTTATGAAAATATTTGTACATATCCAGTAAACATAATATTCTCAGTTGTAGCAAAAAAAATTATAATATTTAAGGGATATATGCACGTATTGATAAGTATTTGTTTAAGGCTTATAGTATAATTTCATAGGTAATATCTCCGCGTGGTCGAGTAAAGTAAATTATAATAACAATATATATATATATATAATTATTTAAAAAATATAAATAAATAAATATATCCCATTAAACTGTAAAGTAAATCTAACAAACTAACTAATACCATTAATGAGAAATAAATAAGTAAAAAAATTAAAAATCAAAATGGCTGACAAAAAGAAGCCTTTTGACACGGAAAGCCAAGCATAACAGCATAAAACTTAAAATTACAGAATCTTTTCTTCTCATAGCAAATTTGTATGGGCAAATCGAAACACTAGAAAGCGAATTAAAAAATGAAAAAGGAAATAATAAGGTCATGAATAACATTCCGGCGATGTCTTATGCAAATATAACAAAGAGGGGAACGGGAGAAGAAAAACATAACTATAAACAGTAGCCAGAAGGAACAATAATTTTGATTACTCCAAAGAAAGGAGAGGACACCAGGAAAACAGAGAAGAGAATTAGAGAGACATTAAACCCGAAAGAACATAAAATAAATATTAAAACCTTAAAAACGAGAAAAAAGAATATAATTATAGAAACCGAAAGAAAGGAGGATTCGGAAATTTTTTTGACAAATGATAGTCTAAAGGAGCACATGAATATAGAAAGGCAAAAGAAGAAAAAGCCAAAAATTATCATTTACGATATACCTAAAATGATGGAGAACGGCGAAATAATGGAATCCTTGTTCTAGCAAAACTTTGAAGCAAACTGAGCTGGGAGGAATTTAAAGAAGAGTTTAACCTTCGGTTCAAAACCGGACCAAGGGAAAAGGATGAAGTACACCACGTCGCGGAAGTTTCTCCACGTATGAGAAACTTGATGCACCGAAAACGGAAACTTTATCTTCCGTTCTTGGCAGTGTCAGCAAAAGACTTTTTGGTGGTTCCTAGATGACTTAAGGGCATATTGCAAACATTGCCAAAGAAAAGAATGCAATTGCGCACACTGCGGAGACAGCGATCACGAAAGGAAAGATTGTACGATGAAGGATCATGACCAAGTATTTGTTCCCTGTCTCATGAGGAAAAAGAAATGTAATAAAACTGGGAGAAAAAGCAAGGAATGTGAAACATACAAATTACTATTGGAAAGAGAAAAAGACAAAACCAATTATGGAGAATAACAACACTACCACCAGTTAAACAGGAAACTAAGAAAAGATCTCCCTCTAGAGCTGGTAGAGACAGTAAAATACTTCTAAAGCTCATACAATCTAAGAAGACTGCGAGCGCCACCACGGAGGAGAAGAGCACACAGGTATGCCTAGGTGACTTGTTATACCCAAATCAAATCGTTCCCAAAATCATCTACGGTGATTTAAAACAATGTCATAATAAGTAGAATAGAAGATCACAACCACCTAACTAGATGTTTAAGATATGTTGTTCAACACCTTCATAAAAAAGGGAAAACGGTGCACTTCCCCTCCTGAAGCGGTCGATAGGTTGCATTAAAAGTTGCAGGGCTACCAACAAACCCAACAGAATTATGGGATATAATACAAAAAACATTTAAAAGGCGGGACGAGGATGTGAACCTAGAGGAACTATATGCAGACTTTGTTACTACATATGGAAGAAAAGCATTTGATCCTTGCAAAACCTCGTCCGACTGCTTCTACATCTCTCACGACCCTTAAAGTAACCAAATGAAGATAGCCCAATTAAATGCAATGCGATGCAACACAGCAGTGTACGAAATAAACAAATTAGTAGAAAAACTAAATTTTGACATAGTATGCCTACAAGAGCCCTACTCAAAAAACGGAAAACTTATAGGGATACCAATGTCGGCAAAAGTAGTAGCACAAGGAGATAAACCAATGGCGGTAATAGTAGTATATGCTAAAAATATAACAGTAGTAAAAGTCAGCCATCTTTGCGATGAAAATATGACTTGCGCCGAACTATTAACAGAAAAGGGTACTTTTATCATGGCAAACCTATATTTTCAATTTTGTGAAGATATAGAACCGTATATTGAAAGGATCAGGAGAGTAAATGCAACGTACCTCAATAGGTCCGTCGTATACACGATGGACGCGAATGCCAAGTCGGCTCTGTGGCACAGTGGTATCACAGACGAAAGAGGCGAATTACTCTCGGACCTTTTCGAAGAACTGCAAATTGAAGTGATCAACCGACCAAATAATCCCCCCACCTTTCAAAATCGTGCAGGTGCTAACTCGAACATAGATGTAACAGCCACAAACAATAGAGCTTTCAAGTGGACAATGCTAAGCAACAAAACAGTGACCACAACCTCATACAATTCAAAACATATAACGTAAATCAGGTAAATAAAGTGATACCTGATAGTACTTTCTACAACATCAGAAACGTAGACGGGAGCGCTTTCCTGGAAAGTTTTAATCCTACAGAGATGCCACAATTAAATAATGATGTAAACGAGAACGCGAAGGAACTGGAAGAAGCAATTCACACAGCGGCAAACGGAATCATTTAGAAAAGAAGGATCGGAAAAAGCCGAGGCCTAGGATTTTGGTGTGATGAACTACAGAACCTGCGAAGCAAAGTCAGGAAATATCGGAAAATTTATCAGAGGTCAACGGATCTAGCCTCAAGAACAAGGTTACTAGATAATTACAGAGAAATAAAACAACTTTATAAAACAAGACTGGAGGAAATTAGGCAATGCAATTGGGAAAGATATGTGAGTCAATGCGTAGTGATCGATCCTTGGGGTAAACCGTATAAGATACTGGCAGGAAAAATATCCAATCCAGAGTCCCTATCCACATTAAGAGATGACCAAATGACCACTGACTGGAAGTCGTCCGTAGAATTACTAATGACTAAACTTCTGCCCGATGACAGAATTGTAAATGAAACACAAGAACAGCAAGAAATCAGAAAATTATGTGAGCAAGACTACAACAACGGAGGAATTGTGTCGCCCTTTGATGAGAGAGAAGTTATAATAACCGAACTAAAATTAGGCAAAGCTCCCGGTCCTGAAGGAATTCAAAACGAGATGCTGATGGCACTTTCTGATAAACTGGCCCCCTGCCTATGCGGATTGGTGAATATATGTCTAGCACAGGGAAGGTTCCCGAAACGCTGGAAGGTGTCCCGATTAGTAATTCTACTAAAAGATAAAGATAAGGATATTATAGACCCCAAATCTTACAGACCAATATGTTTAATCAACACGATCGGAAAATAGTGGAAAAACTCATGTGTAAGAGACTTGAAGACTGCTGGATCCTGAGAGGGATTGATGACTGCCAATACGGCTTCCGCAAGGGTAGATCAACTGAAGACGCAATAAACAGAGTTCTACAGTACACAAAAAATTCGACCAAAAATATATAATAGGAATTGCAGTCGATTTAAGAGGTGCCTTCGACAACCTGTGGTGGCCTTCTCTGATGCAAAGACTACGAGACATAGACTGTCCGACGACACTATACGGCATGATTAAAGACTACTGTAAAGACAGAGAGGAAACGTTACAATGTCCACACGACCTGATCAAGAAGACGACCACAAAGGGATGTCCACAAGGTTCAGTTTGCGGTCCAGTTTTCTGGAATTTATGTATGGAACCCCTTCTGGACCACATGACTCAGTCAACTTCTGTTGGGGATATTGTAGCATATGCCGATGACATTATGATAGCAGTAGAAGGAACCTCCAGGTCATAACTCGAAGCCAACGCGAAAACAGCCCTACAAGTGGAACATAAATGGTGCAACAAAAATAAAATGAGCATAGCTTATAATAAAAGTAGTTACCTGTTGATGAAAGGAAATTTATCCCGCAACCCAGTGGTCAAAATATGTGACAACACTATAAAAAGACAAAAAAGCTAAAGGTATCTTGGAATTTGGTTGGACGACAAAAATACATTTTCGGAGCATATAGATACAATAAAAACCAAAAGCATAAAAGTAATGAATCAAATTACAAGAGTGGCAACAATTAATTTCCAAATACCTTTAAATATTTTCAAGTTATACCACAACTCAATATTGACAGCAATCACAGGTTACGCAGCGAGCACATGGGCGCATAGATTGAGACTAGTTAAACCAATGCTAAAAATCCAACAAATTCAGCGGAAAACTTTGTTAAGAATATCATGTGCCTTCAGTACAACCCCTTCAGAAGCACTAACAGTTCTCCTAGCTGTTGTCTCGTTGGATCTAGAAATCAGGAAAAGGAGCGCGCAGTACTGGCTCAAAAAAGAGAACCAGTACAAAGTCGTAGAAATTTTAGGCAAGGAAGCAAACACCAAAATAGAAATTAAAGAAGAAATATTAAACATTTGGCAAGAAAGATGGAATTCATCGAATAAAGGGAGAAGGGTGTACGAAAATAAGAATTCCCTCCTTCAGTCTCTCCACGAAAATAATATAATAATAAAACTAGTGTTACAGATCTTACATGCTAAAACAAATTTGAATATACACATATACTTTATTATTGTATTCATACATATTTATATCTATGTAAAAAATGTACCAACAAAAGAAAAATATTGTTAAAGAGGCCTGTTATTGAATCTAGAAAACAGGTCAAGTAAATTATTATCAATTAAAAAAATCCACCAGTCGTCCTGTAGGAGATTATCAAATAAAATCTGCTTCCACAGCACAGTGGAATCAGGACTCCGACCAGTCTAGCTACTTTCCTTTTGGAAAATTATTATGTACATCTTCTTTGTATTCTTCTGACGTCTCTATTTAAGTGATTAAACCGGAAATATATTTCGCTAATCCTTATATTTTTCACTGGGCACTTAAATCAGGCCGTTCTCTACTAAATCCGAAACGCCATGCACTATAACCACCCAATAAAGTGGATAGTAAATTTGCAAGTCAGTGCTTTGCCGAAATATGTATTCAGTTAGTTTTGATATTCCAAATTTAGCTCAAGTTCATGAAGAAAGCTTTTTGTATGACTATCAGAAACCGTCGATTTAATATAAAATTTATATTCCAGACGTCTGTACGTTGTCTAATGTTTCAAATATTTTTCTTACTTGTTTATTCCTTCTGAGCATCCATTTTCAATGCGTTGCGCAACTTGGACTTTAAAAGTTTCTATGTTTCAATGTTTTCTTTTCTGTCTGTTTATTCCTTTTGAGCATCCTTTTACGATGTATTGCGCAACTGAGGCTTTCAAAAGCTTAACACAAGCGACCACGGACCGTGAAAACTGAATCTTTTACGAGCTTCCAAAGCCACATTTCAGTTACCGTTTGACTTGAAATGTTCCCAAGGCAATTCTAATACCAAAAGCGATATTCTTTTTGGAATAAATGGTAATTACTGGAAAGAAGTGTAATCTGCTTTAAATTTCGAGGCTTTACCCAAAATTCATCAGCGTTTCCATTAGTATAGTTATTATATTCTATTTAAATATTAATTTACGTCCTAAGATATGAAAAGATGAAAAACTTTACTGATTAAGATAGCAAACATAGGAATATAGATTGGAATTTCAGTTTAATCGTTTAATTTAAACTAAGCCGTTAACAATCCAGATTATTACCACTCAAGTTTATAACAACTCCTGGAATACATAACATCAAAATATTGATAATATAAAGTGAATTGTATCGAAAAGTAGCATAGGTTTTACTTGAGACTGACAGTATTTAAATAAACAATATCGGCGTGATCCACAAGATTCTTAATACAAGATAAATTAACCACATTAGGAAATAAACTAGTAATAAAAACATTATAGTTTGTGCGTGTATTCGATTTTAATTTAACGACCAGCAACACTAATAAAAACTTTTAATATTCAGAAGATAAATAACGTGACGTTTCGGCCTTGTTTTTTTTATGATCTTCCTGTTTTCAATTCTATATTCTCAGCTTCACGGCGCACTTCAGCTTTCTTGTTTTCCAAACATTTAAAAACGTGAAGATCTTTCAAAACACGAAGATGATACATCATGTTATTTATCAATTGAATATTAATAATTTTGTTTCTTACCTTAATTTGATTGGATGATCAAAATGTGAATTGTTGCGAGTCTGCTGAAGCGTTTGAAATTTTGCAATATAATCCGTCACTTTTGTAGAAAGTTATGTTTTCCTTAACTTTCAATTTATTACGTCCTCTTTCGTTTTCCATTACTCGCCCCAAACTGAATATCTGTTTATTATACATAAAATTTTTATAGTATTAACAATATGTTATTAACGAGGAATTCTCTTATATTGTTTAAAAATCGAGACGATTGAACAAGGAAGAAGACTAGGAGCATTTTAAAGTCGATATTTCGGCATATTTTCCTCACGGTTGATTTGTAAATACCACTATTTTATTGTTGTAATAATAAATTTGAAATGAAAAAGTAGTGTATTTGCAATAATTTATGTTTTACATTAACTATTTTTATCATGATGCTCAATGTTCTGCACGAAATGTATGGATGTTTTGTAACGTTTAGATACAAGAGTGATAGAGTGATAGTTTAACGGATAGAAATTGCATTATTGTTCATAAGTGTTATTATACGAAGTCATAGCTAAAAATGTTTTTATGCAGTGTGGTGTTATATGGGTGGACGGTAGGAGTTGCAGGAAGGAAAAGAAAAGGAGCTTTCGAAATGTGGTGCTGAAAATCAGACAGGTGGATAGAATCTCTAACGAGAAAATTCAAAGCAGAATAGGGAAAGACCGAACAATATCGAGAACGTTTAACTAGAAAAGGGATGGATTAATAGGTCACGTTTTGAGAAATGAGGGTCTAGTAAAATTAACATTAGAGGGAAATGTGCGGGAACAGAAGATGGAGACTAAGGATGGAATACGCTAAGAAGATTATGGACGATGTAGTATGTGCTAGTTAGGCGGCAATGAAAATGCTTGCGCAAGATAGGTTAGCATGGACATCAGTTTTAAGAATGAATATCACAACAACAACATTATCTAAATAGTATACAGGAATACAAAATTGGAAATCGAAACTTTCCGAAGCCTTATTTGTTTAGATTTTGGTAAACCTTGACATCGCTGATAAACCATAGAATTTTCTGAACTATTATCGCGTGTTATCCGAACGAAGGAAAAATGTGGACTTCGGATTTTATGAAAACCAGTACAGTCATGCGGAATGTCTTATTTGCTATATAAATAATTATTACAGTTCTTACAAAGTGTGTTAAACCCGTTTTTATTTGCTACATCGTAAATATAAGAGGATACAATAATGAATAACTTTTTAAAATAATTAGGTACTAACGATACCTCAATTTACATTAGATAATTTATTGCTATAATATAAAGTTCACAGGAGGCTATGAAAGGAAAGTGAAAATTGCCTCAAGAAACTTCTTTTTATTGCTTCTGGAATTATATAATGGCATGACGTAAAGCGGACTTAACACTTTTAAAGTTATCCTTCTGGTTCCTTTTCAAGACTACCTCACTCTTGGAGCATTGTCAAAATGTAAAGACGTGTAATAACTTTTTTCATGGGTCGTTAATTTGTCTCACCACACTTGAAAGAATCCGGCTCTGAATCACTTCTGAAGGCGTTGTACAACATATTTAAAGGAATCTGGAAAACTGAAGTCTGAGGAAGGTTCCTTTTTCCGTTTTCCACTTTATGTCGATTTATTACATCGTCATAAAGTTACAGAGTACCGCGGAGAATTTCACTGTACTGCAGACACGTGTCCATTGTCCTCAAGAGAGAAGTTTTAAGCTCTACCGTTCTCAATTTTTGACTGAAGAAGAAATTTGAGCTGTGAAATTCATGTCGAGAAAGTTACTGGTTCCTTACATAAACGAGTGGTCTTCGAGAAAGTCTTATTTTTCGAAGCTGTGCCCAAAACTTATTTAACATGCGCGTTTTACGCCACTTCAAGGGCGTGATTTGCACAAACTTACCGCACGCATATCAATCAAACTCGCCATTGGCTCAAACCTGCACCTCATAAGGAGACAGGCTTTCAAGGTCAAAACATGAAAATTAGCATCGAAATCAGTTGGCAGTTAGCAGAAAATATACCAAAGCAAGAAAGAAAGGGATATTTTAGTGGCAGGCAGATAGAGATTGTTTTTCTAATTTATGTGTGACTCAAAATGCTACAGAAAGCCGGTGTATAAGACACCAAATCGTTGAGAATAATTGCACTATAATTCTTGTTGGTCCCATTACGTTCCTTCTTAACTTAAAAGAGTAAAAAAGTATGGGTTGAAAGGTGAATACTATACGTATTAGTTTTTAGATGAAGAATAAAAGCAACTTTCGACCTGAACAGGAATTTTCGATCATTAACGTTAATTTTAATGGCAAAAGAAGATTCCTAATGTATTTATATCTACAATTCATTTATTTTATATTTTGTTGTGGTATTCAGTCCTTAGAATGTACTGTTGCAACCTTCAATGAGAACTAATCTTGAGCAAGCCTTTTCATTTCCGCATAACAACATCCCATATCCTCTCTAATCTGCTTCGTTTATTTCAGCCTTTACCTCCCTCTTCTGTTCTTACCTCCTGAAACTTCCCTTTAATGTTAATTTTAATGTATCCCATAATAGACTCCATCACCGTGGTTTACCCTCTATTAATCCTCATATTGAACTCTTTCTCCAGGACCACATTCATGCCATTTATTATGTTTTCCAAGTCTTATAATGACTCCTCTAATAGTACAATATCATCAGCAAACCGTTGGGTTTTTATTTCTTCTCCTTGTAGTATGATTCCTTTTCCATATTACATTTAACTTTCTTCAACACCTGTTCTATATATGTTAAACAGCACGGGTCACAGACTGCATCCTTCTCGTACTCCTTTCTTGATCTCTGCTTTCTTTTATTGATCTTCAATTATGTGTCGTCAATTTCAGCTGCCTGCCTTCTTTAGGGTTATGGGTAAGCCTTATTTCTCGATATTATATTCCTGTCTTCTTCAAAATCCTTAATAGTGTGTTATTTAAGTACAGTTATTTATTTTTATTATCATTAAAACTTATTTAGTGTCGTGAAAAACGATCGTTTCCTGCAGAAACCCGCTGTTATACTGTAGTTCTGTCTCTGGGCCCATGTTTCAACAGTTAGAAGCTTGTCATTATTGCAACGAAACGGCACAAAACTGATCTGAATAAACCACATGGTTTAATTTTCTTCTCCTTTGAGACCATACGTGTCAAGCATCGTGCCTGTCAATTTTGATAAACAATTTTTTAGAAAAATTGTACTACTGAACATTAAATTACGACACAATATAGTGGATTTTGACGACTATTTCAGGTGCAGTCACTCTCAGTTGACGTCCCGTACGACGTACTTCACCTATAATTATAAATGTTTTAAACGCTGTTGCAGATGTCTCATGAAATCTATCAAACTCGGGTTTGATTTCTTTTGGACTTTTCTCCTTTCAAGTGGAATTGTTTCATAGTTCCTGAAATACGTTTTATTTCCTTTTGACTGTCCTCAAACTACTTCCTTTGATTGATAGTATGAATGACACCACGCATTTGATACATCTTAAAAATTTAAAAATGTACATTCTAAGTTAATACTACTCAGTAAGAAACTAGTTTCCATATTCCCAGCACTATCTAATAGAATATCTTATTCGTTTATCCTCAAAATAAAAAGTACGTGGCATTAGAGGCCATTGATAAAAAAATTAGATAATAACTTCTTCATTTCGTAGAATTAGAGAAGTATAACATCTTAAGATACGTAAAAGTTTATTGTCATTATAGAATTTGAAATTTAATGACAACGGGCCAGCTTTCAGTTGTTCCATCATCTAATTTGGAGAATAATATAATTTGTTAGGATTTAGATGTAAGTAAACCAGGAAAATGTATTTAAGAAGAAGGATTGGTATACTGCTATTTTGCGCACTGAACATCTTATTTTGTTTTCATAAGATGGCAAGTGGTGCCTCACACATGACGGTCATGGAGCCAACACAGGGAATATGCTGGCTGTCGATGGTTTTGTGTTTATGAGTAATATATGCTCTAGTTCTATATTACTTATCACGCTATATTCTTTGATATCGTTTATTGCACATCGTTTCAATCAAATTATTCAATCGAAAGGGCTAAACTTGGACCGCGAGAGTCAAGGAAATGACTTCTACTGCATCTGCAGCATTTGAAGTTCTTCAATAATATTTATTAATATTTGAAATCTATGAATTGTAAAGCGTAAAACTGGAAAAAAGTGAGTCTTCACTTCTCTAACTCATTACTCATTTTAGGAACTAAATAAACAATAAAGTTGATATGTTTTCTGAGATGAATTGCAATAACTACCGGCATTTTACGCATCTTGTGACGTAAGGATATGGATGGAGGTCAGATAGAAGACGATAAATAAACTCGCAAGTTAACGTTTATCTCAGCTTTCTCTTATCTACCTAGCAGCACCGTGAGAGAAAGGATTGTGGAGTTTTGTGTTATTTTTCGTTTACGTTCTTGAGAAAGAGTTACTAATGCCCGGAATATAGGTCACATAGCTACGTTTCCGAGATCTCTATCACAACACGAAATTTGTGGCCGTAGTGTTGCTGTCACTTATGCCGGATCAAAGGGTACACTTCTTAACTGAGAGAAAGGATTCAACATTTTAGATGCCATGCATCCATAAGGAAGGTGCAGTTTACAAATTTTTATGACGAGGAACGCTTTCAAGATTCTCTCATAAGATAGTTTTACTGCTGCCATGATAAAAGACAGTCCATAGAAACGCAGTTTGAAAGGGAAATACATTTTTGTCCTAAAGGATGTATCTAATAAAACTGAAAATCTATACCAATAAACATTACTAATGTTACTGCACAGGCACAGAAGGCTTTCGCGAAAAAGAGTAATTTACTTACGGTAATATAAGTATGTATTTTAAGAAATAGTTGCTAAAATGTTCGTATAGAGTGTGGCGTTATATGGGTCCGAAACGTGGACGATAGGAGTTGCGGAAAAGAAAAGAATAGAAGCATTTGAAATGTGGTGCTACCATAGGAGAATGCTGAAAATCATATGGGTGGATAAAATCACTAACGACGAAATTCTAAACAGAATAGGGGAAGAGCGAACAATATGGAGGATGTTGACCAAGAGAAGGGATAGATTAATAGGCCACGTTTTGAGACAAGTGTGTCTTGTAAAATTAACATTAGTGTGTGGGGTAAGAACAGAAGACGGAGGCCAAGGATGGAATACGAAATTCAGATTAGTGATAATGTGGTAGTTATACGGAAATGACAATGCTTGCACAAGATAGGTTAGCATGGAGGGTTGCATCAGACCAGTACCACAAAAACATTATTATTGCTTTTTATTATGTATTATAATTATTTATTGAGATTTTATTTGATATAATAAAATGCAGAAGGGGCTCATTCGTTTCGATATTAAATATTATTGACAGGTGGGTAATAAAGGTTAAATTCTAGCCGAAATTTCCCCTCATTGGCATTTACCATTTAAATTATATTTTGAATGAATAGAATGACTGCATAGAAGTTTTGGTTCTGTTCGAAACAATTTATTAGCAACTTTTGGCTCCTGATGTCATCTCCAACTTCTAGTCAATTAAAAAAAGTCTAATTTCCACAAATACGTTTATTAATAAAACTGAACGTACCAGTTTTCGACAGTGTTCGAAAATAATCAGGGCCTATTGTCAATATTGAAAAGTACGTTCTTCTTCTTCTTGTTTGGCTCTACAACCCATCGAGGGCCTGGGACTACCGGGTCGACTGAGGATTGTCATCTTGAATGACATATTACAAATTTGGAGTGATAAGAAGTAAGCGTACCGATTCTTCAGCAGTCTTAATCCCGGTCTTTGCGACCATGGCGGCACAAACATCCAAGCCCATGCCAGGATTCAAACCCGGGACCCTTGGGATATGAGGCAGTGACGTTAGCCACTAGACCACAGGAAATCGGCCGAAATATAAGTTATAGATAAATAAGTAATCACATTTTAGGTTTGCATCATTAAGAGACAAAATAAATTGAACATTGAAAGTACGTAGTGATATACTAATATATTAGTGTCCTAGTATATAAAAATATAAAAAATATACATTGTGAAAGTCAATTTTCTGGCTTTAATTATATATTTTATATATATTAATAAATTTGTAAGATGTAGTTGAAGATGGTTACTAGTTAAGTAATTTGAAGAGAATTTCAATTTCAATTCATTAAGACTGATAAAAAGAGTGGTGCTATAAAAATCAACTAAAATGGGCCAAAGTTTCAGTAGTGGCCCAGTTTACTGAAATATACATTGTTCTATATAAATGTATTGTCGGAAGTGGTGCGTTGAGGCACGAATACAAAACAATGAGACATGAAGAGAAAAAACAATATTCAGTTACATAATCTCCGTGTCTAGAATAAATACTCAAAATTGTGAGCAACAATTATAATAGAAAGTAGGATGTTGTGATTAGTTGGCAATTCTGAGGGCATGGAGCAAAGCTGTGCCTGACCATCCGTGTTTTGAACTCTCCTTGGTGGTCGCAATTTGCGCTCTTTGCCATGATGAAACAAATGAACAATTTTTTCATTCCATGTATTATTTTTTGTGTTCGTACCTCAGCACGCAACGTCGGTCCATACAATCTTATACAAAAATGTATGTTTTAGTAAGCTGTACGACCCCTAAAAGTTTGTTCCATGGCCGTAGAATCGCACTGCATATTTAATTGCGTGTATTGAAAGTATTTTAACTAAGTCATTACAATGGAGTAATGGGCAGGATACATAAGACAGAAAATAAACCCCCTAAGTTATACTTTGGTACCGACTGGCCCTTAAGCAACTAAATTACGTCCATTGGATTGGCATTACAGGGAAATAAGGTACATTGCAGGCAATACTTGGAACAGAATCACCATACATCAAAAAGTATGGCGAAAAGGTGTGTAAAATGACATAATTTGAACTAAGGAAGACTACTGCCTAGAAAACGAGTTGATATAGATATTGTGAATGGTATTCATTTCCATTACTAAGATACTGTATTTTACTAATTATTATCTGAAACTTACGTAAAAATTAAAATGTTATAAAGCGTGATTATCATCTTATTGCAATTTTCAGAAGTAATATTAGTTTCGCTTTATTTGGCGTGTACTTATTTGCGGGTAATGCCGCAATTTGTCTCCAAGTATCTTTTTGCAGACCGCCATGTTGTACTAGGATGAAAGCAACAATTTACCTTAATTTTGAAGTTACCGACTATAATCTGTGCGAATTCTATTATTTGATCCTATCGGAAATAGCGATGTATCCTGACATTTGCGTGTTTTTCTCGCTTAAATTTCACATCTTATATATGACTGAGGTAATCGCTAATTAATGTGTTTTCTACCGTCCACAGGAGATCGTCTTGGCAGAGAACTCAATGACGTACAAATGGTGGAAATCTCCGCCCATAAACCCTATAATGAAGGTATACATTTACAACGTTACCAACGCGGACGCCTTCCTCAACAACGGTGACAAGCCAATTCTGCAGGAACTGGGACCTTACGTCTACACGTGAGCTGAACAACTTTTTCTTTATCAGTGATTAATGTTGGGTAATTGTAGCCGTAACCTTTTAAGAGGTAGCCTCTGGTTAAGTTGAGGGTTTGTAATATGAAACCTTGAGCATGAGTCGAAATTTGCAAGGAGCAGCCTTTTAAAAGTCATATGGTATCAATACTTATTATTCAGTCTGTACTAATGTTCGTGGTACATATTTCAAATAAATTTAATACAAAATTAAGTACAGACTGAAACATTGAAATTCTCATATTGGGGTGATATAAATGAACAGGAAACGTGACAATATTTGGCCACCCTTATAAATAGCATGGCAGGTATTGACGTAAAAGTACTATTTTAATTCATTCATGATAAAATAATCATTAACTTTAATTTTTTAAGTATACCCAATGCTTTTGTTGATTATTCATTAGCAACTTTTCTTAGTAATGTAGAAAGTGTCTATTGTTGAATAATTTTTATTTTTCTATGTGCTTATTACATTAAGCTGACTGCTGTGTAATAATTATGTTTGAAGGTAAATTTAGTCAAGCATTGTGCCATCTTTAAGCACCGTTGTATCAAGGAAGGTTTAGAATATAACGCAGCGGAGTGGAAGTATTCGCCCTTTTCCTCTCCGCTGACCCTTCCAATTCCGGAGCCACGAAACTAACTTTCCACTGGTCTGTGACGCAACCAGGGAGACGTAACAGCATTTATCAGAGAAAGCAAAGGCAATTAACGTCTGCGCGGCTCCTGATAATTGCTAATGCACTAATGGCTTCTTGGATGTCCCCGTCTCATCCCTCCAGGGAGGCAGAGCAATAAAAGTTTCCTCGCCGGGCACAATTATCGCTTTTTTAAAAAACGACGTTTATTGTCAACGTCGTTATCCTGGTCTTTGCCCCCAAGCAAGCTCATCAGGTGGAAACATTTGTTAACTATGTTTCCACCAGACATAAGTTCTCGTCATTCACAACATGAAAGGCAGCGAATATTCGAGGGTGGTCTACCTCTCAATAAAATAACTTACTATTTATTTTTTCTAGACCATGATATATTATTAGAAGCAAGAAAGGTCAGTAAACCATTTCAATAGATTCGGGAACGGGAAATATTCGTTTGTGAGAGAAAATATTGGATATTATCAACGACATTTGAGGCGTCATTAGTACATTGTCGTCGTGTAAAATAAATCTTGACAAAATGTGGACGATTGTGGTATGTAACTGCTTAGTAATTTTGCGTTATGTTCTCACGTGATTATGCGACATAGTATAAAAGATGAGCATTCAAAAGGACACTGGCCTTCACTTTTCCCGCTGACTGGAAAATTTTCTTCATCAGAGCACTTCCACCCGGATGACCCCCTGTTTCTTGTAGACTGTAACGAAAGTGTAAATCCACGTTCCATCAACAGCCATGAAACGTCGCAAAACCTCATCTGAAGAGCTCATTCCAGTGTTTATCTAGTCGACTGTTGAAGTGTGGCTGCCATAGGTCTGATAACTTTTTCATACGCGTCCCATGCTCAGGTAGTATGTTGTGTACACGACCTAACAATATCTTTGGTATCTCAGTAAACTTGAGTGTCTCCAATGGTCTTTAGCCTCTGCTTTGTGGATTTCGACGGCCACTATTGGTCTTGGTTACTGATCATCGTGTACTCATCATCTAAATTTAAAATTAGTAATTCTGTTAACTGATCTGTAATTATTTGCTTGTGCTTACTAATGTCATGTCAGACCGAGAAATTTACGAACGGTTCCCGTAGAGGACAGGACACGCATTTTTAAAATTGCTAAGATTGCTGCTTCATACTTAACGTGTTGAAATTTCTAAGTTAGATCCACAAAAAATTTATCTATCCTTTCGGGCGATGAATTCGTTTACAGAACTGATTGATTTAAGAGAATAGACAAGGGTTAAAGCATAGTTTTCTATATTAATTTAACGAAGTCAGTAATTCCTGGTGGAAAAAGTCGATCTATAAGTGGACGAGCAAATAAATATCGGTTCATTGTTGGGTCTATGGGCGGTAAAAAGTTCAAATTTTTTCTTTAAGACATTATGCATTGCCATTCAGATTGTAATTGCTTCATGACATTAATTAAACTCTTACACATATTCTACAGTATATTGTACACAACGTACGTTTGCCATATATTGCCATTTCATTTAGGGTCTCTTGCCAACCTTTAATTTCCGACGCCGTTAGAATGGGCTATATGCTGATACACAATTCAACTTTTGTGTAATCTCCGGAATTGCTCTGAGGATATGTGCCCTCGTGCAGCATGGTAATATGTGGGAGAAAGTAAAGCTTTGACTTTCTCCACCAAGGGGCCTGGCGCTTCCTTTGTCGCGGAGAAAGTGCGTGTGTGTTGGAGCACAGGGGACATTCAGCATGTCATTAATGGAGCGAACATTCCTCAGTGCACAGAAAAGGAAAGATAATTTGGCTTCGAAGGAAAACAAAAATCAAGGATTTTCAAACGCGCAAATTTCTAAAATAAATCGATGCAATAGAACCGCAAATTCGAAAGTTTGAACGTTTCTAAGAATCCATAACGTGTTGTTGACGAGTAACAAATTTGTCATCAATTCGAATATATATACATGAGTAGGATCAATTACCTCGGCGAATTGAAAATTTTGCAAGTTTAATCTGAAATTGTAGGTAATCTTAACATTTTATACTGCGTTGATTTTTCTGTAGTCACTTAAGCTGGTGACTAGGAAAGCGAAGTTTGATTGTCAAACAAAAAAATGTTTCAATACCATCTGTTGTAGAATGGCGCATTTCTCGGACTGACAAACAAGATAGAGCGTAATGAATAAACAACACAATAAGATGAATGTACTAATATTTAGAATTCATTGTGGTCATTATTATGTATGAGGAACCAGAAACTAAGAAAATTTATTTGCTAGTGTGTAATAATTTGAGATTAATTATAATTTTTCACCCGTTTCGATAAAGTGGAACCAAAAGTTTACTTCATAAAATAATTTAAAATCGATTTTGTCTTAAGGATAAATAAAATCTGTCAAGGGACAATATTTAATTAAATCAGCACCTTGATTGTTGCAATTCATGTCCTATCGTAACTTCAACTTCACCATACTGGCCAATAGTTACTTGTTAATAATCTGAAAATCATATCTCTATTTTAATATTTCGGTCCGTGAAGAAAATGGCATTTAAAATTAAAATTTTCAGTTTTCATGTTTTGCTCTAAGCGACTCACCCATCGATTATCAAGACACCAACTTTTAGGAACATCATAATTTATATTTTTAGATCGATGACAAAAAGGATATATCCATTTTGCTCAGTAAATTCCTTATTATTAGCCAAATAAAATTCTATATTTAGTGTTTTACAGGATTTATTTATACGAGCTTTCAATTAATCAACCGTAGTCATATTTCTTATATTATAACAATTTATAGGAAGTACGTAAAATTCAAGTATATAATATTTAAATTATTCATTTTAATTTAGGGCATTTAAAAAATAATTATTAGTGTTCAAACTGGGAGTTTTTAGACGCCATTCTTCAACATAGGAGTCCAAAATGACGAACTAAATTGATAATAATTTAAAGACGTTCGATCTTGAAGTGTATCTCAACCATAAGGACTTTGTCGTTTGAATCGTACACGTTTCCTGAAGAAACCTATGCACCGAATGAGCTAAAAAGGGACAAAAAATAGAAAAAATTGATAATGAATATTGCACATTTATGCCAAAAATCCTTGAAAAATATTATTTAATAATGAATTAATTAATCTGAGATTTATTTAAAACTCAAGGGACCATATAATAATAGTATATATTTCTGATTAAATTTTCTCATTGTGAAATGTAATTTTGTTCTTTAATACATATCTCATTATTATTATTTTCTGCTGTATATAGTTTTTTATTTCTAAATAATTGTCGTAAATAATATTATTGTTTTACATCATTATCGGAACCTTTGTAGTCATTCAAGCGGCAAAGCTTCTGGAACTTGATGACCGACACCGCCGCCTTTGAAATCTGGCTGAACACCTCGTCTCTGTTAATTAATGCCTGTTCAACAACTTAACTGATTTCGTTAACTAACCTCAATCTCTTCCAACACATCCCCTTTCACGTTTCTTCGACAACTGCCCTGATTGATATATTATCAACCGCTTCAACTACTCTCTTCTCTGTCTAAAATGCTCTCTTTGCAATTTCCTTAAACAATAAATAAAATCTTAACCATAACTTCTACAGCTATTCTCTTTTAATTATTCGTCCCCTTCAACAACTTAACTTCACAACTACTTAACTCGGATCTCCCCCACTCGATGCCATGAATTAAGCAAATAGGAATTCATCTTACATTTCCGAGTTTCAAATTCGGTGTTAACATGCCTTTCTTCAAAGCCGTGAAACCTCAGGCACCAGGTTATTACACTTTCTGTGCGAAAGTTTCAGACGTGTAAAAATGTAGAGATCGAAGCTTATCCACCCGACGATCCTGGCTGTGTCAGCCGCGGAATTTCTTAATCCTTCAAAGGACCACTTCAATAGACGTAGGTATGATAGGCGTCCTTTACATGAAAAGCGATAATACCATAGCTAGGAAAAGTTAGTTTAACAAAATTATTTAATTAAAATGAAGTACAGTAACCCTCTAATAATTTATTAAACATATGTACACTACAGGATGGATTTGGAATGAGGTTCATATTGCTAATAGTACAGAATTAATTCACGAGGCTATTGAATACGGGATAAAATAGTTAATTAGCAATGTCACTTCTTTCAACTGTTTATACAGATAACTTGATGGATGCGTGACGAGACAATTTTAGTTGTTGATTGTATTTATTTGGTGTTATTTTTTTATTTATTAAATAATTCCTGTAGTTAATATTAAAAATCGTTTGGTTTTTCTTGTTAAAAATGGCATTAGCTGAAAGGTATTCTTTGAATTTAATTTGATGAATGAATCAAAGTGATAAAGAAAATTTGTTTCTTTCCTAAAGTTGATTCCGATTCTTCAAATAAACCATAATTTTGAATTGTGTTTGCCCATCCTTTGCGGTTATTGTTTACTCTTTGCTCTCCGCGAATGTTTGCGGCAGCAGATTGAGTGATGCAGCTGCTGTTGTTTCTGGACGACGTACTCGCTACGCTCTGTGACACGTAACGAAATGGTTACTCCGTAGTAAGTGCTCCTAAAGTCTTGCCGCTATTGTTTTCCGGCTCACAAGGAAGCGTAGCGTGAGCAGTTTGTTGCACAACGGGCGTGAGGAGTGGCTTTCTTTATATTTGGACTCGGAAAGGTAAATGAGTCGTGTCTGACTAAGAAAGTGCTCCCCCTCCCCCCTCTCTGACATTGGAATGACTAAATCACGCGACAAAGCAACTAATTATATCTATTACTAGTGCAAATATCCCGAGATCTGAGGTGACCTAAATTAGAAAAATAATTACTCATATCAATTTTTTAAGCTACTCTCTCCACGAAGGAGATCTATTTAATCTAGAGGTAAATGTAGATAAAAACATGTAAATCACAAGCCTTATAGTCTCATAGCAGGTTTGGGTAGTGAAAGCAGTAGGAAATTCTTTCGTGTTTACATGCACGAACGAGGATCGTGCCATTTATCAAAACAAAATTAAGTTATCAGCAGGCAGTAATTCAGTTTTATTCCCACTTTATTTTGAAATTATTTTGTACTTATATTTATTACAACGTTTACACTCACAAAATAAAAATGAAATGTTATTAAAATATTTGTTAATTTAATAAATACATAAATTAAAATTTTTATTAACTTTGTTTTTTATACAAATTACTGTGGTAAAGTACCGAGAGCCCCTTTAAAATTCTAAATCAATAATATAATCAATGTTATTTTCTCTATGATATAAAAAGTATAATTTCGTTACATTATATAAATACCAAATTTTAACTTGAATTCGGAAACATTGAGAACTGTATTGAATCGTGTGCAGCAGATTTTTCAACTTAATCTGTTAAAACGATGTGGAAAACAGATATGATAGCGTTCTGTTTTTATAATTTAAACAACTAATGTCTATTAAAAAAATATATTTATAAAGTTATTACTAACTAACTATGCGGACGACTTTATTCGCGCGGAAATAGTTGTTTTTATTTTGCCCTAAAAACGAAACAACACGTACAGAATTTTCATAAAGTTGAATTCATAGAATATATAAAAAGTACGGTATCATTTATTTATTATCACGTAAGGGCAAATCTTATAACTCGCAGTTGGTTTCAAACAGGTCCCACTTTCACGTTTCAGAGTCAACAAAACGAGCAATTATTAAATATTAAAATAAAATTTACCGAACACGAACAAGAAAACCAATTATGTATGCATCGTATCGACGGTCCAAAGAAGTTTATTATATCTCAGCCAACAACAGGCGCGAATACTGTTGCAACAATAGATGGAATGAGAAGATATATAACTCGCAGTTGATTTTCATCCCGTCTTTCGCGTGGCAATTCAATGGATTTATAAATATTTGCATTAATATCTTCTGAACTCTGCAAGATGTCGAAAATAAACATACACGAAAATTTAAATTAAATTTTCTTTTTCAGTCCTTGAAATTTTCATTGAAATCCGTTGAGACGTTTTGGAGCCTATTCGAGACAAAAATACAGAGAGACAGACACACTCTAATTTTATTTATTAATATAGATTATAACAAATATTACGTATTTGGGATTTAAGTAAAAATTCATCCCTTAATTGGGGAAGAAATTTTATTCTGTTAGAGTACAGGAAATACTTTTCGTCCTACTATTGTACTGGGAGTATTTTTGACTCTGTAGAGATACTGGGAGTATATTTGAGGTTCATATTGTGAAGTTTTCGATGTCGGTTTAGTCATGTCTTGACCAAGAATAAAATAATGTACCGGGGTAATATAAATAAATACCTGGGCAACGCCGGGTCTTCAGATAGTAACGAATAAGAAAAATTTGCAGCATGCCGCGTCAAGGAAAATCATGCACTTCATGTTGGCTTACATAATTTAAGATAAAAGACATATTTTTCAATTCATGCTGTTTCATAGTAATTAAGTATTCGTATGGCCTCTCGTGCCTTAATGAAAATTAATGAGACGAGTATGTTCCTTTTATCTCTAACGTAAAAAAATATAATTCTTGAAGTAGCCAAAACAGTTCTGTAAATTGGACGATTGCCGGTCGTTTAACCACGAAAAAAATATTATAAAAGATTAGTGTATTAATATGAGAAGCATGCGTGCAGTTTCTCCGACATGATGTAAGCTTTTACGCGAATGAGCTTGAGTCTGCGTCACTTCACGGTCATGAATGAGCAAGCTATTACCTCGACCTCTTTGCACCAAACTCGGGTAGCTCTTTGACCTCGCCAAATTGTGCATTGCACGGAACTACTGAAGCAGCAGCAACAGGAAATGGAGAATTGGATCCAGTTCTCAACGTAACAGTCAGGACTGCATGTGACGTCTGTATTAGATAAAGAAGTAGCCAATTAACGGACATCATCAACTGATAATAAGAATATTTTGTTGTTGTTTTGGTATTGAGTCCTAAGACTGGTCTAATGCAAGCCTCCAACCTAACTTATTCAGAGCAAGCCTTTCTATTTCTACAGTTACCACATCCTCCCTAATCTGTTTAGTGTATTCCATCCTTGATCTCTATCTTCTGTTCTTACCCCCCACACTTCCCTCTAACGCTATTTTTACAATTCCCCCATGCCTCAAAACGTGGCCTATTAATCTATCCCTTCTTGCTCAACGTCCTCCATATTGTTCGCTCTTCCCCTATTCCGCTTAGAACTTCGTAGTAACTAACTATCCACCCATCCGATTTTCAGCATTCTTCTGTAGCAGAGAAGAATATTTATTTAATCACTTAATTTTGTCTGTTAGTTATTTATTCCTTTACCTAAAATGATGTAATTCATACAGTATAATATTTTTATAATGAGGTATAATAACAGTTTCTGAGAAAAAGATACCTAAAATTCAGTATTTTAACATTTGCACTATAGGGCATTCCGACTCGCCTTTCAGTTCGTCTTTCTTCTCCTCATTCAGAAGAATTGTAGGGGCTGTAAATTATATATAACTGGGTTGTAATCATCCTTTTACGTGACTTTAAATATCCAACAGTTCTGTTACGATCTTGTTTGAACTATTGAAAATTTATTGATAAGTTATATTAATTAATAGATATTGATTTTCAGGCAGGTCAACAAGACTGTAGTTTTTTACCGGTCGAAGTGATGCATCATTAAGCCGCGAAACTCATAATGACAAAGATTTGGATCGGAAACCTCTTAGGTCTATTTGGTTTCTTCAGGCATCAGGTAGGATGAAGTCCTAAGACAAAGACCAGTACCGCATTATTCTCCATTTATGAACAAATTGACAATAGAAACTGAAAGGAAACGGAACACTGGCCGCTGTTTCCATTTTCTGATTATCTGTTGAGACAGTTTTCCAGTTGAATTGGTCGTTATTAAATCCTCACAGATGACACTTTTTTATTTTAGGCGTAACTCTCCCAGCCCACCTTTGATCATCGACTCTCCTGTATTGTCTCTTAAATGAGTCGACGATTTGCATGAGTGTGAGCATTGTGTTATGCAAGCAGCGCCTCATCTATACCTATACCAAGGAGGGACTGTCCATTGTGAATTTGCAATGGACGCTTTCTCCTGTGTGAAAATCACTGACGACATCGCAGCTCGTCTGCTGACTTAACCGCACTCTTCACTTGTATTCACCTTTCACTTGGCTATTACCATTATTTGGCTTGCTTCAATAGTCAAAATGTATTCCTAATTTCTATTTCCTTGCTCATCACTTAATTTAGAACGACTCGTGTCAGTATTAACTTTGTGGCGCATTTCACACTCCTTTCTAATTTGTGGCAAATTTAAAAGGATGAAGCTTTTAACCTCTATATTCTCGTCTCGGCACAATGCAGCTTATTGAAAGCAAATGTCCGATAAGAACGTTAAACAAATAGACGATGTAACGTTATTGCCGCATGAAAACAATTTCTACGCTCTAGCCTCTGAATGAACCGGAATATCGCACTAGAGACTGTTTACCATAATAGATTGAAATTGGCCGTATAATTTATTTTCCCAAGACCGACTCTGTAGAATGAACTGGGTTATTTTTACAAATTTTACACTCCTTATTTTGGATTCTCTCCGAAGTTTGTCTCATGATTCATTCAAAATAGCCATAAAAATTAATTCTAGTATGTTCATGGTCCGATAAACATTTTGAGCGAAATTTTGTAATTATTTTTACAACACCGTGAAACAATTGAGCGAGGTCTTTTTTTGCATGAGAAGACTTATCTGTCTGGATTGTGTTTTGAGCCACTGTTCAAATTTATTGTTCCTCTTTAATAAAGACGCCGTTTTTAAAATACGCCGTATTACCAAGAGTTCAACTTGGTAAGTTCTCTGTAATGCCTGTTCTAAAACTAAAATCTCAGATAGTTTGATGAACATCTCTTCTTTATAGTATGAGTATAATGCAGTGATTGCCAAGTCGCAACGTCCCGCGAATGTATTACATTAGACACATTCAGCACAGTAAAAGGTTTCACAAGATACTTAAAAACCTCTTGACATATGGTCGCGATCCGTAAATATGTAGTTTTTCTGTTGTAATATCTCACTTAATGCCAGTTTTAAAAACAATTATGTAGAGATAAATAAAACGGAAAAAACGGCCACAATGGAAGATTGAATTAATTACCCCTCCGTTTTTTCTTCCCAATTGGGAATCAGGTCAGAAGTTACCATTAGGGAAGCAAAAAAATTAATTTGTTGCACCAGTTTAAGTCTTTAATGAAGTTAATTTGTGTTACAATATAGAATCTGCCTTTATACATCACCTATCAAATGGTTGTAAAAATACTTTCACGCAGTGGGAAAATTCGCTTGGATTCAAGAGCCATTTCGAGTCAAACCTCCATCTAAATTTACTTCTTTAGAGAATGAGTTTTTGAGCGACAATTGATGGCTGCATGCTAATTCCGATTTCAAGTTCTTATCTATGCTAAAATTGGCTATCGACGGTCGCTGTAATGAAAAGTAAGTATTGCGCTAAAATTAAGGTGGCAAAAGGTGATGAGGGTTGTGGCTGTATTCAGAAATTATCTAGTGAACAACAAGATCCATCCTATTATTTTAATTACTCTCCTTAAATAAATTGTTGGAGTTTTTAAATCCGTGTTGAATTATTATAGTATTATTAATGTAACAAAAAGCGTTTCAAGCGCACTTGGGGCGTCGCGGAATAGTTATGATATATTAAGGGGGTCAAGAACCAAAAAAGTTTGTGAACCCCTGGTATAATTAATTTGTAGTTTTACGATAAACATATATGTATCGTAGACCATCCCTAAACGAGTAACAACTAAATATTAACACTGCTAAGGGGTGCTTGAATTTTTGCTTAGAAAGATGTATAATTACTTAAAACCCTTCAGGAAGATTAAAATCCGACACTTATGTCGCAGTACTTCAGTTTGACTTGCGTGTCAATTACCCACCCTGAAATTACCTTTTCTATTATTTTCGCAAATCGATGATGACTTTGACCCCGTGCTGGGAAGGTAAGGGCTGCTACAAACGTGCTTGGAGATTAACTACCGGGTTGATCGTAACCCACATCCGGGACTGCGAGGTCGGGATCCTTCGCAAGAACTTGATCCTCCTCCCGATGGCCACGGGATTGCCTCGAGCTCTCAGTGGTCGGCCTTTCCCAGCCAAGTCCTTGGAGGTAACCGTGACGTCAAAAGGCAAACAGTCACGAAAATTGAAAAGTAAATACTTCTTCATCTGTCAACTGGCTTAGGCGCCAGTAATCTGCACGGGACTCAGCGTCTCATATGATCATTTCAAGATTTCGTGAAATGTGAACGTCCGCAGGTATCACATATTCGCGTAAAAATTAATAACTAAAGCTTTGATAGGCCTAGATAGAACTCACATACAGAAACGCTCGGTAGTTTAAAAAGCGATACAATGTAAACGACTCGTAATAATCAGTTTATATTTATATAAATGCAAATGTCTGCCCACTCATTCACACATATCGCATGGTAAATATACTTATGTTGAAGGTGACGGGTCGTTACAGTCTCATTTTCGTAAACCTGTGATTTCACATGTCCTCGCAGAAACAAGATCAAGAAACAAAGGGGTAATATCGAAAACCAAGGTAGGGTAGCTAACATCACTATTCAGCGATATCACGCTTGATATAAGTTTTCGGAAAACGTCTTGCTGTCTCGCTGTCTGAGATGTTGCACCGTCCTATATAAATGTCGTTCGCAATGGCAATTTTGATAATAGTTTCATGATTTTTATTTGCTATTAAATCGTGTATCTCTACATGATGGTTTACAAGCTTTTACAAGCCTTTTTGTCAAGACGACCGTTGGAACTGTCACCCAATAAACTCAAACCAATGTGTACCAAAAAGATAGAGTTGTTATTCGGAAACGTTAGGTGTAACCAAAGTGCCAGCCGTTTGAAGTGGTAAAGAAACTAATCTCTTCAATTCTGTAAAATATTTGAGATAGGCACATCAGCATTTAACGACCATAGGAGAAACTAGTAGTCTATGCAATCCCTTCCTGTGGGACTTATTATTGGTCATATAGATTGTCTTGCCTCAGTTACCCCGGAAAATAATACTTAAAAATTTAATTTAACGGACTTGAACTGCTATTAAATATTTATGTCGAGTTAGTCTGGGTAAAAAACAAGTATTTCACCAACGCAAAATATTATGATTCATAAGTTCGGTCTAGAATTATACCCAGATACAAGGAGAACAATTAAGCCTAATTTGGTGGGCGAAGGTCCCGTCTATTCTTTATAGGCCATTCTCTCCAAGGCTTTTTCATTGTTAATTTTTTTCTTTTTAGTTCAGAACTACAAGGACCTCAGAATATATATTGGAAAAGTTGCGTCGGCGGCTGTTCGTAATAAAGTCTCCAATCACAGTTCCGTTAAAAAGTACGCAGATTGAAAAATATGGACATAACACTAAATAAGGCTAAGACATGTTAATTGAACTCGTCTTATAAAAGTAATTTGCTGCTCTGTTTTTAACTAGAGGATTCAGATGCATACAATATTCCATGCTTCCGTCTGTCACATAGTTACATCTTTAAATATTTGACTTTTATATTCTGTAGCTTGTCTGCCAAGATATTCACACAAAAATATATTAACATGATTTTTACACACTATGTTGTAATGGTATTCAGTCCTATGGTTGGTCTGACGCAACCCTCCATACTAACCTATGTAGCGCAAACCTCTTCATTTCTGCATAGCTTCATATCCCACATTCTCCCTAATCTGCTTAGCGTATTTAATCCTTCGCCTCCCTCTTCTGTCCTTTTCCCACACACTTCCCTCTAATGCTAATTGAACAAGTCTCATATCTTAAAACGTGTCCTATTAATCTATTCTTCCTCTTGGTTAACGTCCTCCATATTTTTTGCTCTACCCCTATTCTGCTTAGAACTTCCTCATTAGTGATTCTATCCACCCATCTAATTTTCATCATTCTCCTATAGTGCCACATTTCAAGGCTCCTATTCTTTTCCTTTCTGCAACTTCTACCGTCCATACGAACATTTTTAGTAATGATTTTGTAATATTCACTTATATTACCTGTAAGTAAATTTCTCTTTTATACGAAAGCCTTCCTTGCCTGTGCTATCTTACTCTTTATGTCTACTATACTTCTACCATCCCTAGTTGTTATGCTTTCCAAGTAGTAGGATTCCTTCACCTCGTTCAAAATATCCCTTCCCAATCCAACACCCTTTGTTATTCTATTGTTTCCCATACTACACTCCATTACCTTGGGTTTCCCTGTATGAATCCTTATGTTGTGCTCTTCCTCCAGTGCCATTTATTATGGTTTCCAAGTCTTCTTATGACTCCATCATCAGCAAAGCGTAGGGTTTTTATTTCTTCTTCTTGCAGTATGATTTATTCTCCATAATCTGTTTTAACTTTCTTCATCGCCTGTTATATATAAGTTTAAAAGCTTGGAGGTATTATTTCTATAACGCCTCAACACTTTTATACTTTACTTGAAGTAAAGATATTTTCGAGCACTTTACAGCAGATTTTCATCAAATAATGGAAAGAAGGATAATAGTGTTTTAGTAAAAATTGCGTCGAAATTTCATGACTACGTGTATTTGTTAATCGACTGGTCATGGAAATAGTGCGAAATGATGTGAAACACTTAATTCTTCGTTATATAATACCTAAACTGTAGTCAGAAACAATCAATTATATTAATTCATTTTGCCACTTCAATAATTTGCAATCCTAGAACTGTTTCTTGCTAAGTCGCCAGAGTCCGTATGTTCAAGTACATTGAAAACATTGTATTTATATTATAATAAGTATAAATATTTCATATTGAAGCTGAGCATCTGAGTATTTGAAGCACATTATAAGTTTTGTCGGTTCTACTCAGTTTTATCAAGCTACAAATTTCATACCTTGATCAGTGATAAATTCTTCAAGAGGAACAACGTGAATTTAGAGAGGCGAAAAATCAGAGGAGACTCGTAACTGGCAAATGAAATTCCTTCAAGTCGTTGAACATAATCCGTAATGACAGAGACATTTGCTGTGTAAGAATTAACATAGAAAATACAAACCAATTTGCGGGTAAAAGACGAGTAGCGTGTAATCTTGGGGCTATTTACTTGACAGTAACTGGACATTACCTTACTCTCTGCGTCAAGGATACCTTGAAAATCGTTCAAGTGCGCCTTGACCCACAGCTTCTGTCATTGCTTATGTAAAAGCAAACTGACGCAGACTTTCCCAAGCATTTACCTTTTTTTACTGACCATTATATCTATAAGATTACTCAAGATAATAATTCTAAAAATGTCGCTTACTATTATAAAGGAAAACAACTGTTCTGTTACGTGGTCATTTTCAACCACGTCTGAAAATATTATGTAATACTAATAATATGGAGTACCAAATTCATACTTTGTAAAGATAAAGAGATAAATTTACATGTTTATAAAAGTGGATGGATTGTAGGGAACAGAGAAAGTTTTGATTTCCTGTACATCACCTTATTCCTCCAGTAATATACTTTGATTTCTTTTTCATCTTTATGTTCTATTTACTGAATTCCTATTACTTTTCTTTCCTTAACTAAGTGAATGATATATTTTTACTTATAATATATCAAATATTTGGTGCAGAAAAATCAATTTGCTTAAACTACTTCCATGAGCTTCTCCAATTTTTTTTCAACAGAAAGCAGACGATATTGATCAGTTAACAATTAAAACAATCTTAATATATAGTAGGGCAGTTTTTTGAGGAGGTACAGTGGCTTTTAATAAAATATGAAACAATAGCTGTTCAGTAAATTTATTATATATATATATATATATATATATATATATATATATATGTATATATATAATAGTTTGTTATGTGATATGTAACTATAGAAAATGTTGGCCAAATTATGATACAAAGCTCAATTATTTTCTATTTGTGTTCATATTATTCTCATTAGCTTTAAATAATTTTTAGCAGACTGTCATTAAAATACGTCAATGAGCATATAATAATACATTTAATATAGTATCACTAGCAATGCTTCGTTCGCGCGGAAATATCTCTTTTCATTTTGTCCTGAAAACGGAACAACAGGTACAGAATTTTGAAAAATTGTATTCATTGAATAGACCTTTCTGAGCCAATTCGAGAAAAACTTCCAGGCACAGAAACTTTAATTATATAATGATTTTATTTGCTTTAAAAAATGGGCAATTTCTAAATATTAAAATTTACCTGACGTGGCAAATAAAAACAAATTTACGCATACACTGTAAATCGTAAAATCGGGCCAAAGAAGTTTATTATTTCTCTGAGAGTTAGCTCCCTGCCAACAATAGGCGTGAATCCTTCTGCAACAATAGATGGAGAGAGAAGACTTATAACTCGCAGTTGGTTTTCACGCCGCCTTTCGCGGTGCAATTCAATAGATTTATAAATGTTTACATTAATATCTTCTGAACTCTGCAAGATGTCAAAATGAAACATACATGAAAATTTAAGTTAAAATTCCTGTTTCAATCCCTGAAGTTTTCATTGAAGTCCGTTAGATAAACGTAAGACATGACACCTTTTCGTAGAATGTTTTATATTTATATTCATATTATATTAATATCTCCTGCAATATATCGAAATGAAATACCAATATTTAAATTAAATCTCCTGTTTTTAAATCTTCAAATTTTCATTGGAATCCAATGAACCGTTTCGGAGCCTATTCGAGACAGACATACGGATATACATTCAAACAGACACATCAATTTTATTTATTGGTATAGATTTCAAAAGAGAACCTTGTTAATATCAATTGTTTTAAACTAATTATACTTGTATATTATTGACATTAATTTAATTTTGCTGTTTTTTTTAGTGAGACTTGGGATAAAGTCAACTTGAAATTTAATGATAATGGAACAGTTACCTTCAATCAACGGAAGATTTTCCACTTTGACCCAACACTGTCACAAGGTTCTGAAGACGATATGGTTGTGATTCCCAACATTCCTATGCTGGTAATAAATACTATCAATAAATTCCTTGATTCACCATTTGTATTTAATGCTACATTTATATGCTATAAATTTAAGGTTAATTAATTTATATATTGTTTGAAGCAAAAGAAATACAAATATAATAACTAATAGGAACTCTTTTAACAGGAATAATTATGTGATCAGTCAACAGTGCCATGAATTTTTAATATTTATTTTAAAATAAAAAACTAAATTTAGAAGAAACTGAATTTTGATTACTAATTTTTTAAATTGTTATTGGTTAACTTCATTTTAATTTTAAATGTTTGTGAAAAGTACATACATCATATGATAGTGCATTGTTTATTGATAAAATAAAATACTTTTCCTTATTATTATTTGTTTATTACAGAGTGCTACATCTCAAAGTAAGCACGCTGCACGTTTTCTGCGTCTTGCAATGGCATCCATCATGGATATATTGAAGATTAAACCATTTGTGGAGGTTTCTGTGGCACAAATGTTGTGGGGATATGAGGATCCTCTTCTTAAATTAGCAAAGGACGTAGTCAGCAAGGAACAGAATCATCTTCCTTATGAAGAATTTGGGCTGCTGTATGGAGTAAGTATAATTTTGAAAGTATTTATAGTGAAATGAGGTCATTGCATCTAATATGCAGCATGGAATATGACTTTATATTCTGGGTACGACTTTCAATGTAAGCAACAGAATTTATTAATATCACTTACTTTTCTCCTGTTGAAAGTAACACGTGTACCTCAGTTATCAGTAGGGTATTCTGCTTCTGTCTCAATTTTCAGTCTCAATAATTTCTTGTGTGTAAATGGCTTTTATTAGTACTGAAGTTATAGTGCTTATAACTAATTATATGGAAGTTGATTTTTTTTTGGGGGGGGGGGTGAAGGATACATGAGAGTGAACCTAAAACAGACAATTTACCCTTTAATATTAGAGGAAGGGAATTTAAAAGGGGGGATGTGCAAGATAGCCAAAAGTTGACTTGGGCCCCTAGACTTTATTTTAAGGATCCTAGCTGGTGGTCAAGATGCTGGGTACTATTCTCACACCCTTCTGAATGATAGGTGAGGATTTTTCTGTGAGATGGCAGCATTCTCTGTGTACCCACCAGTTTTAGGAGGCTGATAGCTGATTGATCAACAGACAACTCTTATGGTATGCCAAAAGTCTTCAAAACCAGTACATACACCTCCAAAAGAGATGAAGGTGCCTCGTTGTGTGTGAGAGAGAATGAGGCATCCTCAAAGGTAAGCCAATTATCACTGTAAAGAAATACCTGAGAGAGAAAGCTACAGGTGTTTTGGGTAACAGACTCTCACAAGTATCTGCCAGTCAATCACGGAAGTTGATGTCTCCATACAATATTTGTGCATTGATTTACAAACTGCAAATGAATTTAGTATCAAGTACTGATATATAACTACAAAGTTTTTAGATAGAAAGATCAATTATATATATCAACATATCACTTATGTATGTATTGTGAAACAATTAAAAAAACAGGAAATAAATCAGAATTACAGATATGAAAACAAGTCTTTAGTCATCTCATGTATTTGTTGCTTATTAATGAATATGTGTTTTTATATGATCTGACAAGAAATGAAAATGTATATTACTCTTTAAATTTAAATATATTGGAATTTGCTCCTTGTTGATGATGTTCCACTTCATTATAAGATAAAAATATTAGCAAAAAAATTTGGCGTGAATATATTACATTCAAATTCTTCATTTCAGTAATATTTATTTTGCTTATTGAGGCTAAACTAGCCTATCAAACCTGACATCAAGATATCTTTTTTTTTTTTTTGGTTAACAGGCTACATGAGGGTGATCCTGAAACAGGCAACTCCCTTTAATAGCATAGGGAGGGAATTGAAAAGTGGGGATGCGGAAGGTAGAGCAAGGTAGCCAAGGGTTAACTAGGGCCCCTGGGCTATGGTTTAAGGATCCTACCAGGTGTTTCACCTAAAGAGATGCAGGGAAAACCCTAGAAAACCTGCATCAGGTAGGTCGGGCATTCAGAAAATCTGGCACTATATACAATTTTTTCTTTAAGAGGAAGAGAGAGAGAGAGAGTTGTAATTTAAAAAGGCCTAAGTATTAATTTCTACTAACAAAAGAAATGGGGTTTTGACTAAATGTTAGTTTGAAGAATTTACATCCAGGGATTTATTTACTAAAATAAGATTTTGTTTGTTAGATTGGAAATAGACCAAGAGAACTACATGGTTACAAGGAACCACCAACTACTCATCATATTGGTCTGTTGAGTAGAGCATGAAATTTTAAATGTGAAAATGTAGTTCTGCATGAAAAATGAAGCTGTTTCATGTGTGAAAATTTGCATATCCTGGTTTTGAAGTTTTTTGAAAATGGTGTCAATATTTTGTAAGGATATTATCAAATATTTCATTGCATTTAATTGTATTATAGAGAATGGAATACCAGATAATATCCTTACTAAAATTCACCATAAATTTGCATGTGACATATTTTATTTATTCTGAGTAGTTAATGACACTCAGCAAAAGATTATTCTTATCCATTTGCTGCATACTGTGTGTTGCAAACATTTAAGAAAGCTTTTGGGTTGTCAAATTGTTTCTTACTTCTATTCATTTGAACTGATAAGGAGAAACACTATTATAATTTCACTAACCAATATGATTATAAGTTAGTATTCTAACAATATAATTATATATATATATATATACAGTCAATGCAGCCAGTTATCAAATTTGTTAATCTATTTTTTAAAAATAGAATTGCATATCTATTAAATAATGAGTAATCTCTAAGATATAATTATTTTAGTTCTCTACTCAACAGTTTACAAAACACATTGCAGTTATCACAGGTAGTAAATTTTTTTCAGATTTATATATCACCAATTTTACATTACTTGCTTCATATCTTTATGATACAAGAAAATTGGCTATAAATCAATTATTTATCAGTCTTTTCTAGTCCTGATAAAAATAAAATCAATTTAGAAAGTAGTATGAAAACTTGGTTTTCTAACCTTATAAATTTAAATTCTAGAATTTTATTTGTTACCTTGCTATGATTGTATACTGGTATAGAGTATTGATTTTATCAGCACAATTTTTGAAGAGTTTAGTTTGATTTTATTCGAATAGCCTAATTTTTTTGTCTTTTGGTAATGTGTTTCTCCATAGTAATTTTTGTGTCAAGTATTTCATTTCAACATTTTATGCCTGTGTTATAAATCTTCTGCACATTAAGAAGCATCATTTGATAAGGTTCTCTGTTCTGTGTGTTAAAAATCTCATTTATTATAAGTAAAAGCATGATTATGTGAAAGTTCTGTAATTAGAAGGATTAATTTATGATAAAATATAGATATTTTTCTTTAAGATCTTATGTCGTTTATTGAATTGTAATCTACTGACACATGCATTTTTTTCATTGTTGCCATATCAATTGGGGGACTTTTTTATTAGGTTTAATTTATAAGATAATATTAAATGTAATTTATTAAGGTATCAATTTTGATTGGGAGGAAAATAAAAGTAATGTTACATAATTATTACTGATAGGAAAGAGAGAGAGAGAGAGGAATTAGCATGAGAATGAATGACCACTGTGTAGAACAGACTAGGTTCAAGTACTTTGGAGTTTTTATTTTAAAACTTTTAAAACATGATCTGCTCTTCATATAACAAATAATAAATACTTTAATGATTTTTTATTTTATTTTGCATCCCTAATTCATTTTACACTTTTAGAAAAATGGAACATCAAAGGATAATGTAACAATTTTTACGGGTGCTGGCGATATAACAAATTTTGGATTGGTGGATAATGTAAATGGAATGCATCACCTGCCCCATTGGAAAACAGAAACCTGCAACAGAATAAATGGAAGTGATGGATCCATCTTTCCTCCACACATAACACCAAACAGCACAATTTATGTGTATGATAAAGATCTCTGCCGCCGCCTGCCTCTTGTGTCAGTAGTATAAATATTTTGATAAATTTAAACTCTGTTTTAAAGTAATAAAATTATTAATACTTATCTTTACTAGAAACATTTCAATGGTAATATGATTAAGACTGAAACATTGTAATAAATTATTCTAACACTGATGAACCTCTAATTACAACATTTTACACTATTTATAAATTAGTTGTGGCTGCCAATAATAGTTTATTTTAATTTAATTATTATATGTATATAAAATAAAATTACTTATTCTTATTTTTAAATTTGTCACATATATTGTAGCTTTACTTGCAGTGAAGCTAATGAACAAATAATTCATTTAATTATTGGGAAAACAATTTAATTTATTTACTAATTGTTTATATTATTATATGATACCTTTTTGGTCAATTTTCAGTGTTATGTAGACTATCTTTGCTTTTCATAATCTCATAATCTAAATTAGTTTGTATAGATTAAGAAATTGTAAAAAAAAAAAATTGTTTACAGTAAGTGACTAGGTTGTGAGTGCTATGGTTGGCCTAAAAATGAAATAATTCAATGTATTATTATTTAATGACAATTTATCATCAAATACCATAAGCTATAATTAGAGTTAGTTTTACACAAATTTAATAAACAATAATAAATTACAAGTATTTTTATGAGGAACAGAGGAGCATCGTACTTGCATAATAATAATTATAATTAATTTCTAACCTGTGAATATTCTATCACAACATTGCATTTATATCTTGATAGATTTTCATGTTGATTTTCTTAATGTAATAAAATTTTTGTGTTTCAAGGTTTGAAAAAGAAGTTGATACTGCTGGAGGCGTTAAAGGCTACCGTTTTGTTCCTCCCAAGGATGTATTTGCAGATGTAGCAAAGAACCCAGACAATGAATGCTTTTGTCCAGGTGGTCCTCCTTGTGCCCCAGATGGACTTTTCAATGTCAGCTTCTGTCAATATGGTAAAAAAATATTTAGGAGAATAACTAAATAAAATATTAATAATGTAGAGTAACAATAGTGTTACTGATACTCTATGACCTGTAATATGCTGTTCTTATAATTCAATCTGCATTATGTGTGTGGGAATTAATTTTTAAAAATAGAAAAATTGAAAACCAAGTTGGCACTAATTGAACACATTTTTTTCTACATAGATATTTTAAATAATGAAAGTTAATTTTATGAACAAGTCACACATGGTTGCAGTATTGTAAGCATAATTGTGATTAACTTTTTTCAGTGTTATCACATCTTCAAAATAATAAGCCACAAGTCCATAAATTATAATATTTTTATCATTTTGTCACAAATGTTTAAAATTGTAGCCTGCTGTCTCGCAGTTTCATTTGTAGCACATGAGTGTCAGATTATTGTACTTCACAGCTGGCACAGAATGGGGGGGTGGGGGGGGGGTGAAATGGAATACTGCACATATGTATTTCTAATTCCATGCAGGAAATGGGGATAGCAAAAGGCAAGGTCTGACTTCTAGCAAGATGGAGTGTGCAGGCAGGAAGGTGGACATTTTAAAGTGTTTGAAATTGAAGCAGAAATTTACTCTTAAAATACTACTATTACTGAAAAGACTTTAAAAATTATGAAATAAATAATTCTTCCCATATTGAAACATGCACTGTAGGATATGAGCACTGAGTACCATCCACCAGACTCACTTTTTTTTAAGAAGCACATAATCAATGTTAAAAGTAATAGGAAATGTGTTTAATACTGTATAAGTTAGTAAATATTGTTTGATTTTACTTTTTCAAAATTTGATGGTTAATTTTAAACATTCAGTAGACTTTCTTGATAATTTATGCTTATTGCAATACATTTTGTCTATTTTAAAGTAAAATTTTCAACAAAAAATCCCATTAAATTATGGTTTTATACTTACTTGTGATTTTTTTTGTACATCTTGCAGATATAAAATGAGTATAGATAATTTTATCTTAATTAAGAATTTATTACATTCATAATATATGTATTAAGAACAAGTTTACTTAATATTCTATAATAGATTTGAATAAAATCAAAGTTCAAGTAAAGAATAAACTACTTTATGAACTTGCAGTAAGATATAACTGAATTAATTGAATTAAAAGTGAATTTAATGGCATTACTATCAAAGTAAAATTGAGGTAAATAATTTGGATGTTAATCTTCTCTGCAGACTCACCTGTTATGCTGTCCTTCCCCCACTTTTATATGGCAGATCCTAAATTCCTGGATGCTGTTGAGGGAATAAGCAAACCAAACAAAGAAGATCATGAATTCTTTTTGGATGTTCAACCTGTAAGTATCAAAAATAATTAAGCTCTCCTATATTATACCATAATAATCAATTGAATGAAATTCTAATTGAATTTATTTCAGGATATGGGTACTGGGCTTCGTGCAAAAGCTAGAGTTCAGATCAACCTTGCTGTTAGCCAAGTTGTGGACATTAAACAAGTTGCTACTTTCCCAGATATTCTTTTCCCAATAATGTGGTTTGAAGACGTAAGTAATGTACTAACAATAACATGCATTAAAGGACTTTTTAAAGATTAAATGATAGCATAGAAAACTTTTAAAAATAGAGTTCTGTGTTTATTCTCAATTCTTGTCTATAGCTTGCTGCAATTTCACTTTGCCAGAACATGAAAGTTTATATACATTTTCTACACATTCATTGTATACTACTCATTAAATAACATTAAAGAATCAATTTAATGGCAAAGTCGAATCATTTGTGTAATGGAAGTTAATATCTCTGAAACATTCAATACTTATATTAATCTGCAATTTGTAAAATAAACACCAAACAACAAATAAAACAAAATATTTTTATATTATTCAACACATTCATAGGTCAAGAAAGATTAACTTGGGGTTCCGAATTGCATCCTGTAAAGGTTGTGGGCTAAATGTAGTTTTCTGGGTCATCTAATGTTTATTTTATATTTATTTTCATTCAATCAAAATCTAACAGAAGAAAACATGTAATTATATGTCTTTTCCTGAAGAAATACAGTTTATGCTCAATATTATGAAAAATTCTTATATTTTGGCAATTTGATGTTTATTTCTTTAATTCTTAAACATCTTTTCTTATTTAGTTTTTGGAGAATGAGGGGTTATTTTAGCCTCAACAATTCAGTACATTCCTAGCAAATGCGAAGATATTCATGTTTCATATGATTAATTTTACTTTATTTCAACATTTGATAATTACTTTCTAAAAAACCATATTGTAAATTTTTCAGGGTGTCAATGGTTTGCCTCCAGAAGTTACTGATTTGCTTCACCTAGCAAGTACTGCTCCACCCATTGCTAAAGCTACCTTATCCTATGGGCTGTTTGCTTTAGGAGTTTTGTTGGTAATTGTGGCTGCTTTCTGTTTGATGCGCTCTGCCAAGAGACAAGAGACCCTAAATTTGGAAGGTACAAGCCATTATGTTAGGCCAGAGAAGAAGAAGATGCCCCCTCCTACTATGGATCCAACCAGCAATGGAAAGGGGAAAACTCTTGAAACACTTAATCCAGTGTTTGTCAATGGCCATGAAAACAATGGCACTACAAATTGAACTCAGAAGTGAGAACTTTTACTGTGGTATGAGTAAAGATATTTGTTGTCTTAAGCTCTCTAATAGAGAGAATATATTGTGATTAAATTTGCAATTTGGGACACAATTTCCTTCACATGCAGTGTGTAATGTGGAAATAGTATGCAGCTATCCCTTTAAATGGATGAAAGGAATGTGTGATTTTAGTAAATATATTATTTGACATAACTATGTGGAAATTTTACACCATACATTTTATAAGTGAAATGCTGATAGACCTTTTATTACACTTCACAGTATTATATGCAGAGCATTAGTTGATATTAAATTGTTAAATGAAGGCACATTCTTCATGAACAATCTTTTTTTAATGTTCTGTTAAAACTGTAAGGGCCATTAATTATTCAAATTCATAAAAAAAATATTTTTCTTGTTGATTTGTCCAGATTTTATAATAATTTTGTATATATCTTGATTAATTTTTAATTGTTTTTGTCATCTGTGTTAAAAATTTAAGATCATTTTTATACTTGTTGAATTGTTGTAGGACGATATTACATTATAAAGAAAAATTGCTCAATAATATCCCATCTATTAACTAAAGTGGGTAGTTTCTGCCAAAAATGAAAATAATGGATTTTATTCCATGGCTAAATATATGACACAATTAAAGATTTACTCAAAGTCAAACAAGATAACGTTCACATTTTTAATGTGATAGTAATTAATAGTACACAAAATACAATTTACCTCATTATGTACAAATTCTGCATTGAAGTGAGGAGAACTTTAAAATTATTTCATTGAAAATTACTATTTCATGATTTTGTACTTCCAAAAACTGTTAACAAAAATGCTAATGAACAAATTCCATTATTTTCTTTTGTTCATACCCAATTCATCTGGTTCAGTGCATATTTTTGGAATCATTTGCCTTATGAGAATGTAGATGTTATGAATGCGTAGTACAATCCTTATTTAATTAAACATAATGATGTTTCAGAATTGTGAAATGCAGAATATTATTACATAATTTTGTTGTTTTGCATATAAACTTCATTAAACAATTAGTATTGGCAATGATGTGATCAACATATTTAACTATAATAACAAAAATTTGTGAAAATACAATGAAATTAAGATTTGATGAACAAAATTGATTAAATTGGCAGTTATGTTTCGTATATCACTTTAATTTTGTGTAATTTATTGTATGGAGACTATGTACTAAAATTATAAAATGTACTGCAAATTCTTGTCTTGTGATAGTAAAAAATAAATTAGATGTACACCAAAAAACAATTGATTAACAAAATTATTTTTCTGTAACTTCCAAATTGTCTATTTATAGGGCCATGTTGAATTTAGGAAGTTTATACTGGCATCATTGTTCAGTCACTTGTACACTCTTCCCTGAAGATCAACAGATTTTTCTTTGCTTTTGTAAAGGTTGAGTATTTTCTACTGCTCTCCTACCGTCCTATTTTTTTTTGCATAGTTTTCTACTGACACTTCAAAAACTTTTTACTTTTGTTCAAACAAATTTTGGTTAATTACTTTTGTTGATTAATGAATGTACTTTTTGTGATTTATTTATTTCTGATATTTACACTTCTGTTAATTTCTTTGGTAGATATTTGTTCTATTTACTGTTCTCCTCTGGCAGCCAATCAAATTTCACTTATGGCAATATTTTGATTCTCCATTGCTCTTCTGGATGTATTCTAAGAAAAATGTTAATCATCTATAACTATGTGTACAAGGAAAAATATTAACCACTCATTTAAATATTTGGGTTCATAACTTTTTTAGTAAAATTCTCAGCGTTCATCAATAAATTGTTAGAACTTTATTATAGAATTTTGTTGATTAGGACTAAGTTTAGTTGAAACGAAAACATTCATAATCTGGTACAATGTAAACATTATTTTTGGTAACATACATATAGCCTATACAATATTTCATAGCTGTAGACAAAACATAAAAATGTATCAAGTTTTACCCAATGAAATAATTTCGAAAAACTAAACTTTGTATATAATGTTTCTTGAGAATAAATATAATGTTTCTTGAGAAAAAAGTCTTAACCTTGGACTTAAAAGTAGATATTCATAACTGGTTTAGACAAGGGAGCAGCATTAATTAACATCAGAGCTGTAGTAGGAACTATTTAATTCTTACTAACTTGCATCTAAACAATTCAGAATTATTTCAGCTTCTAGTACCATGATTTCTGTATATTGGTGTACTAATGTTTTTCAATTAAAATGCTGGTCAATAATTTAAAGTAATTAAATTTTGATATATTGTTGATTTTGTATGAAGGGAAATATGTAATCATTAAAAAATGTTATTTAAAATATGACTTTCAGTTAAAAATTTCTATTACTTAAAGTGTTTAATTTGCTGAGACAATAGGACAAAACTACAATGAATCTATAATTGATGCAGTACATCCCTTGAGAAAACACCTAAATGACAATGCTCCTGAACTTAAATTAGGTCTGTCAACCACATTTGAAATAAAAATGGTATTGTTGTGAACCATGTTTCTAAAACCATTAGTCCTATATTCAGGTATCTTATAATCATTCACTTCTAAGTGGTACATTTCCATTAGACTGAAGTACTCAATTGTAACACCTTTTTTTAAAAAATGACATATAGAACACTTCACTATCATCCAATTTCACCTTTACCTGTGATTTCTAAAATATTTGGGTGTGTTGTTTAGAATAGATTCTACATTCACCTCTACAAAAAGGACTTACTCAGTAACTGTCAGTTCAGTTTTAGGAAAGGTTATTTGACATAAAAAAGCTATCTGTACTCTCACTACTAAAATTCTAGAAGAATTAAATGAATTATGTGAATGGTCTGAAGCTTTTGATTGAGTAGACTATGATATTATAATATAAGAATTGCATGCTATGGAAGTACTTGAATGTATTTTTCTTGGTTTCAACCATACTTAGTGAACAGAGAGTTGTATTGAAAGATACAGAATTAGATTAAATGTTTCATCCTGAATTGGCAGAAAAAAAGATGGGAGAACCACAGAGTTCAGTATTGGGTACTCTATTACTCCTAATTAATTGAGGTACATTTTCAAAAGTTTTACTGTTTGCAGATGATTCAAGTATTTTAATAAGTAACAAGGACACACTAAATAAAGCAGCTAATAATGTTAATACATAATTTAATAAGGTTTAACTTTAATGTCTGTTGTATATAATTAATGACCTTGTACAGACTTTATTATATAAATTTACTTGTAACAACGTTTCAGCATGTTTTCATGCCTTCTTAAGGTTTTTTCTCTCTAATGAGGAAAATGTACAGAAAATTAACCATATGGCGGTGAAATTGAGACAGATGGTTTAAAAATATATTGAAACAAAAACTTACCACAACAATGTAAAAACAATGAAAATTACATCAGAAGTTCAACAATATGGTAGAGATCCGAGGCAGCAAGTAACACTTCAACTCCTTTCCCATAATCTGGTAATAATTGTCATTCTGTATTGTCTTATGGCATATTTTGGCACAACTATTCTGTAAAAGGAAAGCATTTATAATACAAATAAGTGTCAATAGAATAATAAGTCAGGTCAACTCATGAACATCTTATTGAGGACTTTTACAAAAAAAAAAAAAAAAAAAAAATAAGGCATACTTACCATCTCAAGTCAGTACATTCTCTCATAAATGCTCTTTGTGATTAACTATAAAACTTTATACAGTACTAACTGAAATGTGCACAGAATTAACACCAGAAATAAAAACAACTTTGATATAGAAAGTAAGACTATGAACAATATGGAAATCTGAACACTATAAAGGGAACAACATTTGATGTCCAGCTATTTTATAGAAAGTATTTTAATGTACTCTCATGCCATCATTACAGAACCTTTGGCTGCTATGGTCAACTTATAATCCTTTCATATCCATACCTTCAATCTGACTGATTGACTATGGCAAATAGCAGCTGAAAGCTGTAATGACGGTTTTAATTAATTATTCGTAATCTACAGTCCTTAAATAATTTGCTATTGAGGAACAAAGCTGTTCAACAAGCTCCCCACTCCACAATAAATAGCTCTGAAAAGAGCAAAACAAATTTAAAACTTAAATAGCCACTTTTTTACTTAGTCACTCCTCTTATTCTGTAAAGAAATATGTAGACCTATATAATTATTGTAAAACTATTTGACTCATTCGATATCCTCGAAGCATAGTTTCATTGATCCACACAATATAACTATTATGTCATAATTCACATTAAATTAAATTGACTGTGCATGGAGATGCAACATTTTAATCAGGTGGTCAGCTTCTATTGTTTGTCTCTGATAAATTACCTCACTTTGCAGCTATAAACTAAATACACTCATAAGAATCTATTGTCTCCCTGAATTAAATTTAAAATTCAAAAAAAGAACGATTGATTGAAATACATATATACAATATAAATTACAATTGATTTAGATAATAATTAATTGTTATACGATTATGCAACATTAGTTGTAGGTATGATACTCAACACAGTTGTACAACAAATTTTATTCGCAGCAATTCATCAACAGTAAGTCATGGTGTCTATTCTTTCAAGTTCTTCTTATTTAACGCAATTCCCAACCAGCTTGACATTCTGATTAGAATACATTATAATACTTCTGTTAGTTTACACCAGTGCACCACAATAATTGAATTCTTCCCGAAATGAAAGTTGACCAGTACAAAAGCTTGGGTTTTAGGTAGCAATCATAATAAGATTATTAAGAAAAAAGAGATTAGTAAATATCAAAACTTAATAGAGAACTAAAATTAAAGTAGAACATAATTTACATGATATTTACATAATAATTTAGTTTTTTCGTAATTATTATTTCTTTAATAATTCGAACACTTGTCAATGAATGAGATCCTTGTGCTTGCTGCAGAGACATTATACAGTCAGCTTCAGTTTATTCATAAAAGTTAAATGGCCATTAGTGCATTTGTCATTAGGCACGGTTTTAGTTTATATCACTCCAAACTTTGTGTGGTTCTATAGAACACTTACTTAAACCTGACTTTTGTTCAAGTATAATCATAGTAGACCGTAGGTTTCTAAATTCTGGAAAATCTAATTTTCTGTAGGGCGTGGGACTCACATTGGGTAACGCCAATTTAAACGATGTTTATGAACTGCACTTATAAAATAGTTGTAACAATGGTAGCAATTTGTATCTTAAAGTTTTTTAATTCAACGTTACCTTTTATTACCCACGCACAATAGAAAAGTTGAATATTAGCAGATTAATTTATGATTCCAAGAAAGAATTGACAATTTTTCTGTGTTATTTCACCAATTCGCACAATGTTTCCATGAAAGAATGACGGAATAAATACCACTGGCAGTATCATCTCTCTGAAACATATTGCATCAACGCAGAGCAAGAAATCAGTAGGTCAACAATTGTGTTTAGAAAATGCACCGATGTGTATTTTATTTCGTTTTATGCTTATAGTGTCACGGCCAAGAGAAGTTGAGCTGTCGCAAGACAAGCGGACGGACGAAAGAATCTACGCACGAAGAGCTGCTAATTAGGTTGCATATCCCACAAACTACTGCATTGCCCTTGTTGTTTCGCGTTGCACTAACTTTTTACCTTTGGTCTAATTATTTGAATTCTTTACTCTCATATTCTAGTAAGATCTGTAACAACTATTTCCCTTTCGCAGCAAAAATAAATAAATAGTCGCTTGTGAATTCACCCGAGCCATTTCCTCCTGTCGTCGTAAACATTTTGTGAGACAGAGAGGGTCATTGTTTCATTTCAACAACCGTTAAGGATTCAGGTTTCAAGATCGCACGAGTCTTTTAATAACGGCAACAGAAATGATTGTTGAGAATCGCCCTCTATGTCTTTTCTAAAAGGAAATTTATACGGAATATATGCAAAATTCAATAGAATTTGGTTTTCAAAACATTTTAAAACTTTCGTCCAATGACAATAATTTACGCTAAAGAATCTTTTCGTTTAGATGATAAACAATTCGAGAATTAATTTCTGTTATCATGGTATAATGATGTAACGTTTCTGTTAAAGAGTTTAGATGAGGAAATCCTCGACGGTTGTATCTTTGTATCTGAAAACGTAACGAGAAAGAGAGGGCATCACTGACTACAGCTGAATTCTCAATCTCATTAATATTAATATAATTCTACTAATTTTTTGGTTTCTCCATACTGTAAGCTGTTCGTAATTAAACTTCGGTAAATTGTGGATCCTCAACGATTAGCTAAACTTCTAGAATAGATTACTAAGATTGTTACACGATTTCATATGCTTCTATTTATAAATTATCTGTCTATTCGAGACACGAAAGTTTTGTTTCTCTGAAGTATTAATGGATTTAGGTATTCCACTCAACACTGAAACGCCTAAAATCACAAATATTTCGCAGTAATGTAAGGAAAATTGAATCAATAGAATTAGCGCAATAATATTGTTTCGTCCCTAATTTGGAACTTCATCAGGTGAGAAATAAAAAGAAGACGACATCTTAACGATTTATGAGTATTAACATCTAAATTTATTCGAAGTTCTTGAATATTATGATAAAGTTGACGCTCGTAATATTTTCAATTATCATCTTACAATTTTTTTCTTCACATTCTATAAAATAATTTGGAATATATTTTAAATTTCAGTTACAATTCATGGAAACAATATCATGTTTTAAAAACATACGTAAATATAATTTTATTACTTTAATTAATTTTTGGTGTCTAATAATTGAAACTCATAAAAGTATATATAATCAGATTTTTTCAGAATATTCAAGATATTTGAAGAAATTTTAGATTATAATCATATAATTAATCATCATATCAATCAATCTTCTTCATTTATTGCTTAATTGATTAAGTACCTAGAAGTAGTAACAAAACGGAATGATAATTGTTCTAATAATAATTATAATGCAGAAAAGGTTTATGAATTAACACTGTACTTTATACATTTATTGCTGATTGTCAAATAAATAAAAATATTCTAAATAATATCGTTGCAAATACGTAAAACAACAACAAAACTTCTACTGATTTTATTTTTATTAATGAAGCGTGAGCTGGAGGAATGAACAGAGGTTGCTCTTAAATAATACACGAGAAATAAAAAATTAACTTTTACGATATTTAAATTAAAATGAGTATCGTTTAAAAAAACTCGGACTTGAATCACATTTCCTCTCAGTATTTTGTCTGATGTTAGCGATTATTTACTTTGTATCTTATTATTTAAGCCAAGCTTATTTGCTGCTGTACAATGTTTAAACATTATGCTTCACTCGTTTCTAATCTTGCCTTTTGTGTGAATCGTTAGGTACTTTTCGTTCGGGAATGCAATGACATGCTTTGTGAAGCAGACAGTCTATTTTGTTAGAGATTTTTTAGTACTGACGCGAGTCACAACTGCAGTGGCGGCCTGGGGGGAATTAAAGTTATGTGCTACAACACCTAAAGGAACAATTTTTACGAGGATAATTCCCCTTACGTAAGATATTAATAATACTACAACAGCTACAGTGTTGATAATACTCCGCAATCCATAAATATGCTACATTTCTAATTTCGTCTACGTAACGTGTAATAGAAAAGTACTTTTTAAAATTGTAAAAAATATAAAATAAAATTAGCGCAAGTTACTAACACGAAAGTATTTTTACTTCTTACATATTTTAAATACAGAAAGTTAATTTTATGAAGAAAACAGATATTATGGAAACAATTATGCAGGATCTCGCGTTAATTTTTTCAGAATGTTGACATTCTTTGAAATGCCGTCCGTCACACGTTTTTAAATAGCCTTTGATTAAAATAATTTATTAATTCGTAAAAATATTTAGTCGCTGTGCTTATACTGCGCATGAGCATTTCATCATTCCAGGCAGGATTTCCGTGCTATAAAGAATGTAGCCCAGGGTGCGCTGGAAGGCGGACGGTTTAAAGTAATCGAAATCGAAGCAGACATTCACACTCTTAAAATACGATTAATTTAAAGTTTCTTAAAATTACGAAACAAATAATTCCTCCTAAATTAATTCATTTGCTGTAGTACATGAGCATATATGCACCTGCCGCCATTAACTAACTGGATTGTGAGTGGAAAAGTTGCTCAACGTGATCTAGTTATAAATTTATCCCTTGCGTACGCAAATAGTCGGAGAGAAACTCATTAGCTGTAAGAAAATCAAGTTTCCATCGCCGTCCTTATCGATAATACCAATCCATGAGCTCTGTCTGTATTTCAGTCGTATATTTTTTCTCCGTCTGTGGCAAGTTTCAGGTAGAAAAATATAACACGCAATTTTTTACTCTTCCTGTTTACCATTCATAGACAATTGTGCAATTATCACTACTGAATGGTTAATTGCGTTTTGTTCCCTGTAGCTTTGTTTACAAATGTAACTCTTTTTTTAGAGTTCGTCGTCCAGAGTTATTACCTAGTCATAAAAATATGTTAAGCGGAGGAAAATATTTCAAGAACGTCTCCAGGACATAAAATTGATTACGAAACAGTTGTAAATCAGATTAATATTATTTTCACTTCGATTCCTTATTGAAGTTCATTCTAACGCATACCATTAAAAACTGTTGAACGTAAAATATGAAACAACGGATCTTCCTACGGTAGTTGCAATTTCGCACGTTTCTTTGGTAGACCCAAGGAACAATACGATTATTCTAGTCGTAGGATATGATTCACAGGAAGCTCTCATTGTTTGAATAAACCACAAGGTAAAAGAAACACACGACGGTTGTACGAGTATTTCAAATTGGTGCAGATTTTAGGGAAAACAAAGAATCAGTCATTAGTTGACCACTACTAAGGAAGAGAAAATAAAATAAAAACAAGTATTAGTCCAAAATTACTCAAGTTTTTTTGGGTAACAGGCTACCTGATACAGGGAAGTCCCCTTTAATAGCATATAAAAGGAATAGAAAGGGGGTGGGGAATGTGGAAGGTAGAGCAAGGTAGCCAAGAGTTAACTAGGATCCCGGGACTATAGTTTGATCCTATCCCGGTGTTTAACCTAAAAGAGAAGCAGGGAAAACCCTAGAAAACCTGCATCAGGTAAAGACGGGAGATGAGTTTGCTGCGGGGTCACAGCATTCCATTGTCCGTGTCCCCACGAGTTTTAGGAGGCAGCTGGCCGACTGATCCAGTGGGATCAGAGGACAACTCTTACCGTATGCCCAAGTACATACACCTCCTAAAACAGATGAAGGAGCCTCGGCAAGTGAGAACCTTAAAAACACTAGAGAGGGTACGAGGGATCCCCGAAGGTGAGCCCCGCAATAAATTTGGGGAGAATTAGCTGCGACGGAAAGCTCCCAGAGATATTCCTTTCAATTTGGGTTATTAATCAAGTTACTAATAATAACTAAGGATGGTAGAAGTATAGTACACATAAAGAGTAAGATAGCACTGACAAGGAAGGTTTTTACAAATAAGAGAAATTTACTTAATATAAGGCTGAAAATTAGGAAATCATTGCTAAAAATGTGGGTGCGAAATGTGAACGGCAAGTTCTAAGCAGAATAGAGGAGGAGCGATCAATGTCGAAGACGTTGACCAAGAGAAAGGATAGATTAATAGTCCAAGGGAAGTGTTTGGGGTAAGAATACGCTAAGCAGATTAGGGAATATGTGGGATGTGATAGCTATGTAGAAATTAAAAGTCTTGCGCAAAATAAATTAGCATGGGGGGTTGCATCAGACCAGTGTTAGAACTGAATACCATAACACAACATATATTTCTAACACTACAGATCTGAAGCTTTTCTGGCAGAGTGAAAGAATATATTACTTCCTTTTAGTAATTTCTTCATACTAAACAAATTGTATATTTTTTAGATATTAAAATACATACAACAAATCACAAACATCTTACTAAAACTCACGAAACAACCTATAATCAAGTTACGAAATTAATTAAACATACTGCTTGCAGAATATAGTATTTGCACGTAAATTCTTCAGACCCCAATTTGGAATAACTTTTGAGGCATATTTAATTACAGCTGCATTCAATTCGCGAATGAAAGGGACACTCGCAAATTAGTAATGAATAATTTATTTTTGGGATCAATGTGAAGTCACTCTTTTATTACCAAAACGAAGAATAAAATATAATTTAATTATGTATTGCGTCATTGTTGGTTTTCACAATTTCGTTCACCTTTTTTCAGGAATTTTCGGTAGAGGACGATTATTATGGGGTGCAAGGCCGAGTTAATAGGGGTGTAATGTCATATTTCAATAATAATAAAAGATTTATTCCTTTTGTGTTCCACCCGTATTGTTTTAAAAAGGCTTTCAATAGTGATACGTAAACGCGGTAGGGACTATTTTTCCAGAGATGATTTTTGGCACGTGTTCTAAGACAATTACTTCTGCGCAATTTCTCAGAAAATGTAATTAAATTTCATCATTTAACTGTTCTTTGTGTACGTGTGCATTTTAAATTGAATGTAGACACTAACAGGGTATGACGTCAATAATTGTGGACTTCAAGATCATGACGTATACGTGGGGAATACAACACGACCAGTTCCTTAAAATTTAATAAATTTGACTCTCCAGTTTCCATTCCCATTCATAAAAATTTACTTAGCTGATATTTACAGATTATACATGTTAGAGTCTTCTCACAGAAGCAACAATTTACGTTTTTTGGTAAACGTTGTAGACTAATACAACTCTTTTTATCAATAAAATATATATTTTAAGCCACACTAAAATCCAATTTCCAAAACACAAACAAAGATTTAACTACAGCCAAATAGAGCATGTTTCCCAAGTTCAGAAGTTTAGTAAACATTCTGCTTACGAAATATATTATCACGCAAATATTTCATACATCAATTTCGAATATCTTTTGATACCCTTGTGCCATTACACCTTGATATCTTCACTGTAATATGAATTTATTTTCAGAATCAATATTAAGTCCCACTTAGATTACCAAGTCAAATAATAAATATTAAATCCATTATAATTATGAAAGAAAGAAATCCATTAATAGAAAAAACTAAGTTACATTTTATTTTTTAATTTAGTTGGTAAATTGGTCACTTCCTTTTCTGTTAGAGTGATATTCAGATGCCGACCAGAAAAAGGAATTTTCACTGGTTTTCTTTATTAATTCCCCCAGAGAATTAGCTAGTGCTCCAATTGTAAGAAATTTAAATTGCTCGATATTTTTGCACAGAACTTATCTGAAACGTTTTGAGAGACACCGTGGGCCTCCATGGTGCCAGCGCACACAGAGACTGTAGAATATGAGAAGAGTAGAGTGCAGAGATCAATGTGGATGCGCAGGGCCTCTGGAATAACCCCGTGCACTGTCGCTTCTTCTTGGTTCGACGATGACCGACGGCCACAGCAAAGCCGCCTAGAAAAGGAAATGACACGGTTCGTCGTTACAACCGTTTGCTTAGAATACTGCGTGTGTATCTCAATTCGCACTTGGTATGCAGAATGGAAGGAAATTTCTTAGCAACGTTCCAGTATTGTTGCAGTAGTCTGCCACGAACTTTTATTGCATAAACTACATATTCTTAGTAGACAATAAAATTAAAATAATACAGACTACGACTATCATAAATTTGCTAACAAAAATATAACGACGATAGAATTGAAGTCGAATTTTGCATTTCCTTCATTACACCTAATGGTTTTGATCTTTATCCCCGTTCCACGTATTCTTAATTTCCTGATTTCTTTCAGCTAGTCTTTTTGTAATTAATTTTTTCGCTCAGAATCTAAAGATACACACAAATATACTGTACGTGCCCCAACCTTTTCTTCGCTAGAGGGAAGGTACTTGGTTTGTTTTGGACCCGAGGAGTGTCGGTCTATATGTCATACAACATCGAGACAGAAACAAAAAAAAATTGTAGGCACCAAAAGTTCCCATCCTCCAATTGTGCGTTATGGCGTTCGGTAAGGATCGGCGTCCACGCCCTACAGCGACTCCCGCGGTCGGCGGAAACCCGTATTTGCTTAAGAAGTTTAAACCAGACGTGTCCGCAATATTTTCTCGAGCTAGGTACTCGACTTCTCTTCCTCGAGCTCGAATCTCCCGTTTTTAATGTTCGCGTTTTTTATTTTATATTTATAGCTTCCATGCCACAGATTTTTTTTGGTTAACAGGCTACATGAGGGTGATCCTGAAACAGGCAACTCCCCTTTAATAGCATAGGAAGGGAATTGAAAAGGGGGATGCGGAAGGTAAAGCAAGGTAGCCAAGGGTTAACTAGGGCCCCCGGGCTATGATTTAAGGATCCTACCTGGTGTTTCACCTAAAGAGATGCAGGGAAAACCCTAGAAAACCTGCATCAGGTAGGTCGGGCATTGGGTACTATTCTCACGCCCTTCCGAATGACGGGAGACGAGTGTGCTGTGGGGTCGCAGCATTCCCTTCTCCGTGTCTCCACCAGTTTCAGGAGGCAGTTGGCCGACTGATCCAATGGGATCAGCGGACAACTCTTACCATATGCCCAAGGTCTTCGACCCCAGTACATATACCTCCTAAAATTGGTGTCTCGGCATGTGAGAACTTTGATAAAAAAAATATCCAAAGAGAGTACAAGGCATTCCCGACATGATCAGGTAAGCCCCGCTGAAGCGAGAAAACTCCCGCAGCGCCCTAATCCCATGCCACAGAATACGCCATGGAATACTTATCATAGTCCAATACTATTCTTAGCAGAACGAATTAAATAATAAAATTCAAGTGCAATTATTATATACTTGTTCCCCGTGACAAGTGCGATCAAATTTCTATTTAAATGTACAATTCACTGAAGAATTGCATTATATCACAAGCGATAGTCAGCCACTTACGCAATGACTACGTCATCCGCTGACGATCGCTTACGATTAGAGCCCCTGTAATATAAGGCCGGGCCGACCGCCATTTTTAATCTTACGGAATTCTCTTGCCCTACTCTTGCATCAAGTTCAGCGTGTCAGTTGAAAAGCATTAAATATTTGCAGATTGATTTTTATGTAATAACAAACAATGAATGCAAAAGCAAATCAGAGTACATAAATTTATTCTCTCAATGATTATCTCAACTCAAGACTTCAAATTTTAATTAATAGACTCGAAAAAGAAATCAACATTTGGTGATTAAATTCATTTTCTTATGAGTTTTAAAGATTTTAATTATATTAATACATGTAAAAGATTTAAATATACACCACATATGGTAAACGAAATGTACTTTTGGTTTCTTAAATAAAGGAATTAAACACTTTTTTTAGAAAATGTATTTATTTATTTTTATTCATAAAAAAAAACTTTTATCGTACTGATTATCAGTTTGGAGAATAATGATTCAGTATATAGAATATAAAAATAAATTAGAGTATATAATTTACGTGATAACGTGAAGGTAGGTTAATTAATTTAATTAACCTACTTTAGCAGAATGGGTTAAGTTTATTTATTTTTGTGAGTACTTGAGAGGCATAAGACGTGGGTGGGTGAGGGCTGACAAATTTACCTGACATAGATATTCTCCAGGGCCAGGATTTCACTTGTCTCTCGGATAATTTATAATCCATCGTTTCCTTCGAATTAATTCTTTTGGAAATTTGAAAAACCGGAATCCTTTTAAGCAGTTAAAGCTGCACAGAAAACCATATTACTGATGGAATTATGAGACCAGAAAAGAGAAACACTTTTGACGTTCTACACTGCGAAGCACACTTGCGTTAGCAGAACTAGATTTAAATTGTCGGACGGCCCGGCGTACATACGATATGCAGCGGACACTCTTTGGAATTTAGCGCCACAGACAGTATAGCGCGCAGAGACGAACGATATCGCTGGTATTGTCATAGCAACGGTTAGATAAACAGAATATATATCAGAAGCTAAATAAACAATTTTTTTCGTATTAATATTGCATCTTACTTATGGCTTGCGTGACCAATGGCTATAGATATAACACGCGGCATCACTAACGAATAAACATTAATACAATTCACATAACTAGAACTAAAAATAACAAAATATACTATTAAACTTATTGCTAAGTGATTTATAACGCGCAGTAATATAATATAACATCTACAACGCTTTATTTAACTATAGCTCATGTTTGTACAAAGTTACACGTATTTAAATCCGAGACTACTCCAGCAAACTTAAATTCATTGTTGCGGCAAAGAACTGTCACTCCGCGCGTCAGCCACTGAAGTTCTTTGCTCCGCTACTCTTTGAACTTCAATGCATGTCGCTACAAACTAACGATTGTTACGGGTCGTTACAATACCTATGTATTACGAACTTAATATTTTGGTACTTTATCATATTCGGTGTCGCTTTGTTTAAATTATTTGATAATTTGTGCTTCAGTGATTTGGCTGTAAAGTCGCCTTCTGTCTTCACAGTCTCGTTTGTCATAGAATGATTTAGCTGGTTGTTTTTCGTATAATTACAAATGTAATGACGAGACTTACTTTTCAGCGAGAATCACACATTTCATTCTTCAGTTTACTCAATATAAAGCTTATAATCAAACAAATTGGCACACGGTTGAACTGGTGGAGTGATATTCCAATCCCCTGATTGGTGCAAAACTAGTGACGTGTACGCTATGTCACGACCTGTAAGTCCCGCCTACCTAAGGTGTGGTTGATGCATAACTAGTGACGTCACAGTTCCATAGCACACACTTCTGTATTCAATTTAAAATGTACACGTATGGTAAAACGACGAAGGAATGAATTTTATTTACGTGTTTCGAGGAATTGTAGAAATTTATCTCCGGGTCAGCCAAGGCGTTCGGAATTATTGTCTAAATAGTGAATGAACACACGGAACAACAAAAAAGTAATCTGTCACTAAATATTAAATACGTCTACAAGGCCCTATTAAACCCTGAAAATTCTCCTGGACAGCTAAATCACGAAAACACCTACGAAATTTTTCTAATCGCGCGCATTTTGATTCACTACATACAACGATTTCCAACAATGAACTGTGATTTTGTTATGCAATTACGATATTACCAAGCTGTGATACTTAAATCCTAGGAGCGTTGTTTAGGAGTCGCAATGTATACTTGTACAAAATTTGCCCGAAAATGCTTCATGTTTTTAGATTTGGATGCGGAACATACAAACAGCCCGATTGTGGATCCAGAGAGTTACAGTTTTGTAAAATTTATATTTTATTAGTATATTAATTAATTAATCCTACTGTAAATCATTTGAGTCTTTATATTAGATATTTAATAGAAAATAATGGTTTTCGAATACAGGTTTATTAACAATTCTTAGTATTACGTAATGAACATCGCTTAGACAACACTAAAACATTTAACAATTTTTTTCCAAAAATACAATATCTTTTTGATTGACATAAATACCTGTACCTCAATTATCAGTTATGAAACTAAATAAATTTATCACGAATATTATTAGCAGTTTTCCTACAATAATATCAATTGTTCCCTACAAATACATTAATTTTTGAAACATTACAGAGATTTCCTTAGGGGGAGGGGCGACTGTCCTGTTTCCCCCTTCCCTGAATCCGCATCTGAACAGCCAATGTTATTATAGAGATTGACGGTAGCACCAGGCAGCTTCAACTTAAATTTCGGCTTGTTATTCTCTACACGTTGACAAAACATACGTAAGTATGGTGTACTTCACGTATTTTCATTGAATTATGTGTAATGGGTTTTCTAATAAAGGAAAATGCTCCAAGAACAATGAAATATTTAAGCTGCACGAATAATTTATTAAAAGGCGCGTTTTACTCTGTACAGTAGTTTCTTGATCGTCCCACTAATAGCTGAAATTAATATTGCTACAAAAATGTTAAATAGGTAACATTAAATAACTTTAAAACTTTCTGTATAGTCTTTTTCCTCGTTTCCTTGTATCATACATAACCTGGAGCTATTACGAAAGGCCTGATTCCTCGTCGTGCAGACCCAAGAAGTGAAATCTCCATTTCTCATGCCTGTGTTTGTGTTTCTCAGTGCGTGTTTGTGCTCTCTATTGTGAGTGTAGTGTATTCAATGATTTTAGACTATATCCTATTTATTTTATTTTCTTATTTAAAGATTATTTGTAGTTATTTATGCACTTATCTTTTATCTTATAATAATTTTTTTTGTAATGTATGACGTATCCTATTTCCTCAACCCAGGACATGTGGAAAAAGCAATAAATCGATATCGAAAAAATACATTAGATTATTCCTCCTTTGTTCGGAGGAGTCACGGAGTGAGGTTCCATATCCAGCTAAATGTTTACCTGAAGAAGTCTCAAATAAAAGACAAAACGTCGTAACATTTCATTTTTAAATAATAAATTTCTGGAAAAGAGGCTAATTAAATCATTTATATATTTAATTGTCAAAAAATTATTTAATATAATAAATTAGATTTTATAAATGTGAAAGCACTGTATTTGTAATTGAAATAAAATGGTTTTAGAACTGTAAAAGGTGGCAGTTAATATTTTTTAAATACACAAGAATGTACGAAATTTATAACATATTTGTATTTCTCGTTTTCGTTTTCTTTAAACTTTTTAAATCCAAAATAGTTGAAGTATCTGTTTCTTATTTGTGGCATAGATATTCAGGACACCGTCGCTCCAAAAGGAAGTTTAAAAAGAGAAATGCGGATATCAGGTAAGTTGTTCGGAGTACAGGAAACAAATTAAAAAATAGAAATCGGAATCACTGACCTTTGAAAGGGTCGCGCCAAAGACGAACCATAAAGTGAATTTACATCAGAAAGTTTCTAGCTTCTTTGGTTTTTCGTACTGACGGCCACTTTACATATTAGATAGACGAATTGCGGAATACAATTGGAAACACGCCCAAGAGGTCTATATATAGAATTAACAATGGCGTAGAATAAAGCCGTGACTCTTCAATACAATACCAAGAAGCCTGGACGTCTTAAAATGACATGAAAAAGTATGGATGGAGAAAAATGGGAACTACCGCGTAAGATGTCAAAATATTAACTCGTTAAATAATTTCATTATACTAATCAGGCAAAATAAGAATATTAATGAGTACATCATTAAATTATCAAAAAATTAAGTGAACAATTAGATTTTTAAATCACTTTTCTCTAAATAAATTTAGAATCATTAACACAATTTTGAATTGCTTTTGTTTATAACTTGTTATATATACATTAAAAGTTTACTAATAAAATTTGAGGTATGTTGCAAATTTTTCAAGACATCAGATTTGTATATTAAATTTTATAGAAATAATATAAACTGGAATTAAATAAAAGTATTAAAGTTCATAGTCGATAATTAAAAGACCTATTTACTGTTCTCGAATGTTTAAATAATATAGGCAACCACTTTTTAGGTCCTCAATTGTATATATTAAAAATATTGAACATGTCATTTGTTTATAAATTTCACGAGCTTTCGCTGATAGTTCCCAGCATATTCATCTGTTTAAAAGAGTTATATAATATGAAAAATACCATGTTCTTTTTACAATCATTTTAAATTTGTTAGTTTTAGTTTACCTGTTTCTTTTATCCGTAGCAAGGTTCACGTCATGTATAGCATTACTCCGAAGAAGTTTACATTACGTCACAGCACATTTGTCAATTCACCTTCTTTATATTGCCTCTTAGCACATTAGACAATTTACCTTCTTTACATTACTTGTTACTTATTAGTCACTTCCCCATATTAACATCAATTTTAAATCTAAATATTTACATTGTTCGTACATTATTTATCATTTACATCTATAATTTTTACATTCTACCCATTATTCTTGTATAATTAAAACTTAAAAAATATATTTACATATTGTTATTTCAACATCCTTAAAGTATTTGCATACAGAAAACTTAAATTTCCTATTTCGTTTTTGTTGTTGATATTTATTTTGAGATTTTTCTGTATATATATGCAATGCATTCTAATGATTTCCTTTTTATTACGTTATTTTCTTTATCTAATATTTTTATTTTTTCCCAGTCTGCTTCATGCTTATTATATTTTAATTATTTAGACCAAGACGTCTCTTTTTTAAATGTCTCTTTTAAATTATTATGATAATACATTCGTTTTTCTAAATTCATTCCAGACTGTCCAATATGTATTAAGTTACAATTTCTACATGTTATTTTATACACTATAATTTTATTGCCTATACATTTTATTTTGTCCTTCACCCCTTACATTACTTTGTTCATGTTATTTATTGGTTTCATAGCCACTGTTGTTTCCGAAAACTCATGTTCAGCTAACATTCTCTTAAATACATCGTGTAATATAACTTATACCCTTATAAATTATTATTTCATCGAAACTAGTTTGTATATCATTTAAAAAATACTTTGTCCTGTTTTGCGTGTTCAATATTTTGAATAAATACAAGTGAGGACCTAACAAAGTGGTTGCCTAAATTATTTAAACATTCGATAAAAGTATCATTTCTTAGAATATTATTAATGACGGGATTAACTGTTATTTAAATAATATTTGGAATAAATATCATTATGATATGTTGGCAGTGCGCGATTCAGCGCACACGCAGCCAACTCGCAGTGTAACTTCCGGCAAACAGCATATCAGGGGTTCCCAACCCGTAAATCATTAATTTTGAACATGAATTTAATAAAATCAAAATATTGATCTTAACTCGTCGACGAGCATCGATATTATACTTCACTAATAGTGCTATTGTCCTATCGTATACTTTGTCAAAAGTCAAAACATTCTTTTTTATAAAACGTTTACCTTGTTTTATTTTCTGTAAGGCATGTAATATAAACAATAATCTTTATCTTTTAACATTATTTGTTACCATTATCCAAGTTTTAATTACCCTTATAAAAATATAATTCGTGATGCTGCTGTTTTAGAATGATCTCTAGGGTACAAAACGTTTACATCTTCTGCTGTATTTGATAAGTAGCATGAAGGACATCATTTAAAGTTATCAACAAGTCAAATTTCATTTTCAATACAGAAAATTCGTTTAATACGATTCGTACCCAGACTAGAATGAACGGTGTAGTCTCTTCTAAAAGTATGAAGCCGTAGAAGTTTCCATATGCGGCGAAACGTTCGCAAAATGTAATCGCACTCTTTACTGTCAAGTATTATATTTTTATTTTCAATATTAAAAATAGTTTTTTAAATATGCCCTGTTTCCGTTATCGTTGAATATTTTTATATCCTCCCAAAACAGGAGAAAATTTAAAGACTCAGCCTATTCCCGTCAAAAAATTATCTTGTGCCAAGGTAACTCAGTGGCCTGTCAATGAAAATAGTATTTCATTGCAACTTCTACGCAATTCAAAACTTGAAGCGTATACTGAAGTTTAGGGTCATTAGATTTCTGCTATAATGCACCCTATAATCATAACCACAAGCAATATGCGACCTCGGCCTTCACCCACGACGCCAACCGCAGGACAAGAAAGCGAAGTAAAAACTGATTGTTGGACTGAGATTGGATGGTTCAGAAACTGCGGGATAAAATGTAATGACACCTATTACGACGAATATGTAAGTGTCGCTTGAAGAAATCCTCCGCTTCCAAAACCGTTTATGAGGTTTCTTTATTTTTTGATGAATACGATTTCACTCATTGTGTGTGACATATTCAGAAGAAACTTTTCATGAACACCCGTAGTAAATAATAACGCGGTTCAACAATTCTTACAGTAATTTCAATTTAATCATCATCTGAAGAAATGAGCTATTCCAAAATTTGTGGGATACAGTAAGAAAAACGGGGTTTTGCAACATCACTCACATATTGATGTTTAGCGGGTAAGTCTTCCAGTGGAAGTTAGCGATGTTCTTAGTATCACACAGCAATTTGATTTGAAGTCAGTGTCCTTCTTACCATTTCCAAAATCTTACAAGTAGAGGCTTCCTTTTCCTATGACAAATAAAAAATTGTCTATTTAGAACATTTGGTTTCTTATAGCTCTGCGATATCTTCACACTCAACCAAACTCGACAGTGTTATCTGTTCATTCTATAATGCGTATGATTTTTTTTAAAAAATAAAATTATTTATTAATTAAAGTATACGTTTTTGTGAATAAGTCATGAAATTTTAAACAACTATGATTATATTTTACAATTTTTTTATAGATTACGTTTATGAAATTTCATTTTTTATCCAAACTGTATACAAAATGAAATTTCTTAAACGTAATTATTCTTAATATATAAAAAATATCTAAAATATAATCATAGTCCTTTAAAATTTCTATAGCCCTGAAAGAAAAAAGAGAATCACTACAAGAATTATATTAACTTAACACTTCACGTCACTATGACTTATTTTATATATATATATATATATATATATATATATATATATATATGTGTGTGTGTGTGTGTGTGTGTGTGTAAAATAGTGCATAAATATTGACTATAAATACCTTTAAAATGTGAAGCGTGGTTGATTCAATGGTTGGTGTTTTCACGAGTTTCTACGTCAGTCCATAAAGTAACGAAACATGGATATCGAATATGGTAAAGATAATATTATTTGCTCAGAAATAATTATCACCATCGACTGTGCTCATTTACCTATGCTAGTATATGAATTATATTTTTCAAGAAAAAATTTATTTTCTCAGGCTTACGTCTTCCTAAAATTTTCATTGAGTTATTTTTTTGAAGTAATGTGTCTGTTTTGTAAATGAATGCACAGTTGTTTGTCTTTGTAATATGACAGAATAAGTAAAAAAAACATTTATATTATCTACCTCACCCATAGTTTTGCTCATTTTTCGCAACTTATTGAGTGTCCTTTAATAACAACGAGACTCGTTATGAAATTGACTTTGGCATGTTCTATACAACCGTTTCAGTTACCAAACACATCGTCACAGTACTGTTTAGTTGTCTTGGACGTAGTTATGAATTAGCTTTTTATTCCATTTTTTAAACATGTACAGAAGGTTTCCCACATTCCCATGCGCCTTAAGTAGGATAAATTCCAGATGGTATTGCAATATGGAGGCTTGTGTAAGGGTAGCTTTGTAAAATTGAAAAGACTTGCGCAGGATAGGTTAGCATGGAGGATTGCATCAGACTAGTCTTAGAACGGATTACTACAACAACAACATTATCTTTTTTAAATAACCCAATGTATCGTACCAGTGACATTGGAGGATGACGTTATTGAACCTCATGCAGTAGTTTCGAAGACACTCAAGAGCGAGCCATACACATATAGTGAATTTAAATATTTACTGGAGCACATGATTTAGGATAGAAGCTTCTAAACAGAAACTTGTTACTTGTCTCCAGGTACTTCCGTTTTTCGCTATATTTGATCGGAAATTATACTTTTCTATGTTTTTTCTTGCACGGAACGGCTATATTCCTGCCAATATTCCTCTATTGAGATAATAGGGCACACTATATTTATTAATTCCACACACGAAAATTGGTATTTAACCCGTAGTAAGTGCAATTACGAATTTCGTTGTTCAAAATCAAAAATATGAAATTTTTTTATGTAACTGCATTAAGTACATTACATAATTGCGGAAAACGGCATGCGATGAATCAACTGATAAATCTAATAAATAGGAGTAAAAACATGTATGAGAAAGTAGATTATATAAATAAGAAAATATGTAAGCCTTAAACTCATGTATAAATGTGAAAAAATAAGCTAACCGATAAATACATCCACATACCATTGAGGAAACTCTCCTCTGCAACAGGGTCTATCTAAGCAAAAGAGAAAGATTCTGTATTGAGTATGTATAGTAAAAGATAAAAAATAGTGTATTTTGATAATTAAAGATCGAAGCCTTTCCCGGAGCAAGTTTCTGAAGAAACAGTTCTCGGTTTTCCACACGAGCAACATGCGCGACGTTTCGACGACTGTAAGTTCTAACATCTTCCATGCGGAGAGTGATCATGTTAGCTAGATGGTATTTATATCTGACGACAGTTAAATCAGTAAATAGACAAAAACGTTAAACAAGTAAGAAAAGATTATTTTAAAAGTTGGATTAGTTCCTAGTTTTGGAACTTCTTTAGGTGTAAAAATTAGCTGTTGATGAATTCTATAAGTCTAACATAACAAATTTGTTATTGATAAATATATAAAAATTTAAAAAAACATTTAGTAGTAATTTTTAACAGTTTATAATATAATTATATAAATAAAAAACTACTGTGAGGTCACTTTCTGTAATAAGACGTTGTGTTTTAACCAACTAATTACACAGGGAAAATTGTAAATTGTAATTTTTGTAAGAATGGTCAATCACAAAATTCAGTATACTTAGCTGTCCAATTCAGTTGATTCACGGGATTTGTCCGACTCAACTAGACGGCCGATGGATATTAAAGAAGTGATTCGTAATTTCATGCGATTGCACTTTGGCTTTGGTTTTAGGGAGACAAGCTACATGAGGATGATTCAATAAATGGTAACTTCCCTTTAATAGAATAGAAAGGGAATTTGAAAAGGGTTTTTTGTTGTATATGGCTGTGTACAAAAGAGTCCTATGCGCGTATCATTGACGTTGGCAGTTCCTAGGCGGAAATTCGCCGTCCCAGGCCGAGCTCAGGGCAATTCAGCGAAGCTTCGCATTGGTAATACAATTGCACAGGAAACATGGGATATTCTTGATGACATGCTACTGGGGGCTCACATCGTAATAAGAGCAGCGGCTCAATATCGGAAAAGTCGGAAGCCGATCGGGCAATAGAACCTGCGTCCAACTTATTTTTACTATTTACGGAAATTTAAATAACAAATATTTTGGCATGAGAAAGTCGCTGGCCAGGAAGAAGGGGTTTTTCCGCGCGCCAACTTGGCGGCTTGGAATCAAAACAAAGGGACTGCGGCTGACACTTGGTCCATAAAGCTCAGACACCTCGTCGCAGGTTTCGGAATGTCCTAATATGCCTGGGAATTTGGTGACCGGGTGGCGTGTGAAACAAGGGATTTTATTGGAGAATATCCATCCCAGCCACCTTAGTGATAGGTGTCGCATAAGTGGGGACGAGGTTTTAAAGAGGCTGGCGGAGACAATTTTGAGACAGATTTCTGGTAATATAAGGTGGTGGCGAGAGGATATTGAAGGAGAGTGGTGGAGAAAGATATTTCTGGTGATACAAGGTGGTGGCGAAAGGAGATTGGCAACAGAGTGGTGGAGAGAGGAGATTGGTGGTGAGAGCAGATTGGTGAGTTGACAGCGGAGAGGTGAACAATGCTTTGATCAGTCGAGAAAGCAGAGAAGAAAGGTTTTAACAACAAGGGAAGAAAGAGGAAAAAGCCGAATTTCTTCAATTCCGGCAGCACGACTTTGTGCTTTTGGCGACTGGCCGCTTCAAGTTCCACAACATGGAAGTTACAGCGAGACGCATATGAAAACAACTCAGGTTCGTCAACGAACGGAAAATCTGATACACGTGGTCACCCAAACCATAATTACCCTGAGAACTTTAGTATAACCCCATTTTAATTCATTATTTTTGTACATAATATATAAACGCACGACCCATATAAATTATTGTGTTTACAATTAATAAATGTATATATTAAACGTTAATTATTAATTTCAATAATTAATATACCCCCATCATTTACAGTGGCTTCTCAAAACAACACAATGTTGTACAAACTGAGTGGAGAACGACGGATTGTCTTTCGCCTTGGAGACAGGTGTCAGTCTTAATCGCGATATAAATATCTTAAAGAGGTTAAGAATTAATAACATCTCACAGGAAAGTGATAGAAAAATAATATCGCGATAGAAAAATAGAAGGAAATTTACTCTGTCTGAAAGAAATGAGCAAACGAATCGTTGTAAAACCCGGTGATAGAATGTGAATTTTCTCTCAAAATATTTATTATAGAGTGATATAAACTAAAGCAAGTAAAAATTGGTAAGTCGAATTTAGTAACTTAATTTTCCATAATAGTGTAGAATTAAATACTGTGCAGGGTTATTTAAAAAATAAGTATTTAGGAAACACCGGGGTCCCAGATAGCATAGCCAATAAATAAATAAATTGATACACCTGAATAATTTCCGAAAGAGATGAAAACACGTAATTACTGGCTGATTTATGTATTTATATATCTGCATTGAGGGAGGGAAAATATCCCCCGATACTTTCATAGAGTTAAAAAAATCTCCTGGTGTTTTAAGGATCAAGAATACACACGGTAGAAAATAGTCTCAATAATTTAAGTACGTACAAAATTCTCCCTTTACCTTGATGATTTTACAAATACCCTGATACCTACGCCTCTTGTCAACTGACTGACCATTTTCCTTTATTTCATTTGTCTTCAATCTTGCCACGGCAATCAAATCGCCCAATCGTGTCTCGTGTTTCCTTAAAATTGAGAATCAATTTATAAGGCCTTTCTGAAGAACACGAAATTAGGCGTTGCGTCACTTAATTTAAATTGCGTTGTAGCAGAGGGCGCGCAAGAAACTTTAAAAACTGTGTTGGGCGGCACTGACTTGCAGGCGCAGATTCGAACCTCTTAGTATGAAACATGTTTTTTTTTCAATGTCTCAACAGCCCTCTTGAGGACCTAGGCCTACCGAGGCGACTGCGGACTGTCATCTGGCGTGACTGATTCCGAATTTGGGGTGATACGTGGTCAGTGTATCAAGTCCCCATCAGCCTTAATCCCGGTCCTCGCGACCATGACGACACAAACATCCAAGCCAGTGCCAGGATTCGAACCCGGGACCCTTGAGTTGTGAGGCAGCATCGCTAGCCACTACAATAAAACAAATGTAAAACATAACAATCTGCAAATTATTCAATGTACAAATATTAATTAGCGTAATGTTGTTAATTCTTTGTAATAGTTCTGATAACTTCATCAGTATTTACATAACGCCAGTGAAATTTATTTAACTATTGTTAATTACTCAAAATTCTTACATATCCTCATATTCTCAATATTATCACTTTAATTATTTTGTCCTGTCTTTGCATTGAGCAACAAACCGATTAGATTAGAATAACTAAAAAGTATTACCTATTATTTTTATAACCCTGATGTTCCTATTACGCGATATAATTGGAAAAAATCGATATTGAAAAATGCCCCGAATATATGCTGTGTTAAAAGGAGATTCTAAATAAAACTTACGTTTTTTGATTAATCTTTCGTACTGTTATGTATTATCCAACCATGTGGTCCTGGTGGCAGTATTTCAGGATGTAATTGAATAAATATGATAGTAGCAGAATGTAAAAAAATAGGAATTTTGCCACTCTCAATGTTGAGCGACGTCACAAACTTCCGTGTAGGGACATATTCGCATTTTCTAAAGTTATTCTTCGTCTATATTTTTGTTACGGATTTCTCACAACCCCAGGATTTTCCTCCGGGGTATTAAGAGTGTGTATATCAAAACTTGTTGCAATTTGTCCACGCATTCAAATTTCTAAAAGCAATGTACAAACAAACATACATACGTTTATTATTAGATTAGATATAAAATTAAATTACTAAATCCAACTTATTAAGCATTATTGAAGAAAATAAGCGGTAAATTAGAGCAATAGAAACAAGCGGTATTAAAGGTAATAAAGACAAGCGGTCTATATTTAAATCGATTTGCAGACTTTGATATAAGGTTGAAATTTCGCATATTTTCTGCACCTTCCAATAGACTGGCATAAGGTTTTATTCAGGGGCAATGGATTATGCTCTCGTAAATATGAAGGTAATGTTTTCTAACAAACAATTACTTTTTTAAAAATGTTAATATTTTAATGTTTATTTAAGTGAATTGTACAAAGTTCTCTACTCTCTTTGGTGCGTACTATGGACTTACGTCTCATGTTTGAATGCTTTGCCTGCATTTACCCATCATGAGTTCTTCCATCATTGTAAGTCGATGTAGAAAGAAAAAATAAAGAAGTGAGTAGAAAAATTAATAGGAATACTATTAAGTTCGTATTGTTTACATTTTAACTCGCCACCCTGACGTCTTCTGGGCGTAAAAGATTTTTCTGAATAGACATGAGAATTTGGATCGCCCCTGGTAGGATATTATACATAAGGTAGGTCGATTTAAATTTCGTTATCTATTGCATTCCATACTATTTTCTCCTCCTTACAGTCGAAAGTATCGTGGCCATGAACGGTTGGGATTATGGAGAAATTTAAGTGAGGTTCAATGTCGAGTATGGTTTTGATTTTCCGCTCACCTGGAATTTTGCAAATTAAGTGAAAGTACGTTAGGAAGAACCGAGTCAAGGACGATTGTCTCATTCTTTACAGTGACCGACAACTTTATGGTTACTTGCATTTTCACTGAGTTAATATTAGCCCCCTTAAGTTGGTTTTTGGGCTGTACTGACGGGTCATTGAACACAATAATACAAATATTCGTTCTTCAACATCGTTAACATGTTACCTTAAATTAAAAAATCAAATTGACAACTGTATTTTTGAGGGCTAAAGGAATAAGTGGCAATAAAAATATGGAGTTATGGCAAACAGATTGCACACTTCCAAGCCAACATAATATTTGGTGTGCATACGGGAATAGAATAAGTGTCCAGTGCTTAGAATTTTTTTTATCAAAGGAGTTTTGATACCCAAATTATGTTGTCATTAATTAAATACAGAAAAATTGCACCTAAGTCAATGTAATTGATATTATATAGGAGGCATTTCAGTGATCCACAAAATACGCACGCGTTATTCCTTTAGAGACAGAAAATCGCGAAATGTGGAAATGAAATTACGCACAAGAAAAGGCAAATTAGGTAAGAAATGTATAATCATATTCAATTATAATGGCTCGTACAGAATGTCCTTTTCTACAAATTAAACTAAAATTGAATCTAATTATTTTCCGGTGTTGTAGAGGATGTGCTGCTGAGAGCGACCGTGCCTCCAGCGCCACACCTTAAATGTTGCTCGCAGCGACAAGCTCAGGACCACCTTCCGTTTCCCTTGCTGAAGCACAGTGTTAGATCAACTAAACTATTATATGATGTTTAGCCATGTAATTACAGCATTCAGAGTATTTTTTCTACAAAACGAAATAGTTTATAAAATACAACTTTTTTTTCATTTAGAGGTTGTGATCCTGTTTGTACATTTTACTACTCTCACATTCCACTTAGATCACTTTTTTCTTCTTAATTTTGAAAGAAGAACCCATAACGGCGTGTTACAATTTGTCAATCCAAATATTGGTTCACGCTCTACGTACCATCGAGTTCGTCTTCTTCATCGTTATTCGTTCTGATACATTCTTGTTGTCGGGATATTCAGACCTAAGACTGACCTGATGCAACCCTCCACGGTAACCTATCTTGCGCAAGACTTGCCATTTTCGCTTAACTACCACGTCCCACATTATCCGCAATCTGCTGAGCGCATTACATCCTTTTCATTCCTCTTCCGTTATACCACAGACACTTCCCTCTAATGCTAATTTGACAAGACCATTGTGTCTCAAAACGTGGCCTATTATTCTCTTTGTCAGCGTTCTCCATATTGTTTGCTCTTCCCTTATTCGTCTTATAACTTCCTTGTTAGTAACTCTATCAAAACCACCTGAATTACAGCATACTCCTATAGCACGACATTCTTTTCCTTTCTGCAACTTATACCGTCAACGTTTCGCACCCGTGTAACGCCACACTCGAAAGGTTTTAGCAATTATTTCCTATTATTCACACGTATATTACCCGTAAATAAATTCCTCCTTTTTATGAAAGCCTTTCTTGCCCATGGTATCCTAATTTTGATGTCTACTATACTTATACCGACCCTAGTTATTATGCTGCCCGAGTAGTAGGATTCCTTAAAATCCTTTAAAATATCCCTTCCCAATCTAACACCGTTTGTTATTCAAGTTGGTTTTCAAGTCTTCCTCTGACTCCTTTAATACTACAATATCATCGGATAACCGTAGGGTTTTTATTTCTTCTCCTTGCAGCTTTCCAGCATTCAGTTTTAACCTTCTTATTGCCTGTTCTGCATATAAGTTAAAGGGATCCTTGTCTTACTTTCTTGATTTCTGCTTTCTTGTATTAATCTTCAATTCTAATTACTACTGCCTGCCTCCTGTAGAGTTTAGGGGTAAGTCTTCTGTCTTAATATTTTATTCTTATCCTCTTCAAAATCCTTAATAGTGTGTTCCAGTTAGAATTAACAAAGGTTTTTTTTTTGTAAATCTACAAATGCCATGAACGTAGGCCTGTTTTTTTCTTATCCTGTCTTCAAAAATTAGACGCAGAGACAATATTGCTTCTCTTGTCCCTACATTAAACTGATTTTCTCCTGAGGTACTAAACTAATTGTGCTGTGCTGTTCGCATCTATCAGCCCCAGTCTACTTCGGTATGAGTTTTAATTATGTTTTTACTAAAATCTGGTATTTTCCTGTCTCGTAGATTTTGCAGACTATTCAGAACAGCCATGATATTGCTTCTTCGCCCGATGATCTTATCAACTCTGCGGAAATTTAATCAATTCTTGGGACTTTACAATTATTCAGATCTGTCAGAGCCCTATCAAACTGTGACCTTAAAATTTTTGTCCCCCAACTCTTCATAATCCATCTCTTCTTCTTCTATTACTGACTGATCTAGATTCCCACCTTGATATAACTTTTCTAGATATTCCTTCCATCTTTCTGTCTTTTCTTTTTTATCCAAAATTGGCTTCCCATCCGCTCTCCTGATGTTCTTGCTTACAATTTCCTCTCTCCAAATGTTTATTTAATTTTCCTATCAGCTGCGACTTTTTTCCCTTTCGCCACGAAATCTTCAACTGCTTTTCACTTCGTTTGGAGCCAAGCCTTTTTGGCTGCTTTGCACTTCCTATCTGTCTCATTCTTCAGGCGTCTCTATTGCTTTCTACCATTTTAATCTCTCGCGTTTTTATTATTTACGCCTTTCATCAATCACTTTTATTATTTCCATTATTATTGTTGAAATTATTAAGAAATGACATGTTAACATTCAGTAATCATACCACAATTTCTTGATTTTCCGTTAAATACTCAATTAAATAATTTGGAAAGCGATATTTACTATTACTTTTCAAGTAATATGTTTGCCTTTCGCATACTAGGTTGGGGATGAATGTTTCCTTCATCTTGTGGAAGTCGCTATGTGAGGTTGATTTGCTTGAAACTCTTTTGCCGTTAACACGGTTCCGTAAATCAATATATTAAGTCCAAAGATTAACTATTCATACCGAATCGCTGGTGGTGCTAAAGAAGCTCACGAAAAGACTTCCAGAGGGACATCATTTCATGAAAAAATCGTTAAGAATCAAGTTATGGAGGATAAGATCCATGTAAGGATATATTCACGTTCCTGTTTGGTGAAACTCATATCTCAACGCACTATGAAAGACAGGATACTTAATCTCATTGTTTGGACACCATTTAGTGCACTAATGATGTGGCCATTTAAAGAATTTATATGTATATATTTTAAAATTTAAGTAAATATTAATTTAGTTTGTAATAATAGTATCTAAAGATAAATAAACATAAAAATATTGTAAAATAATATTTTTAAATCTTAGAAGAATGTTACATCGAGGAGAATCACAGACAGCAGTCCTCCACACACGAGCAATAGTCAACACGTGGAAGTTCTCCTTTCACCTTGACCTGACCTTAACGCGTAGGGCATCATCATAATTGCAGCTTCTTTTAATACGCGGATGAAGAATCCGAAAGAGAAAGAGGCGGAGAGAGATAATTCGTGTGCTGAGCAGGAACCCGCAGGGTTAATTAAATTAATTACTGTTTTCTCTGGAATAATTTTAATTATTTGTTCTGCACTTGCAGTTTGCTACCGTCATCAACTAGCATTTACTATTTATATACAAAATCAGCGTTTTTACAGTTGTAATTTGAATTTTACGCTCATTTTAACTCTTTCAGTAATTTTTAGTGATCCAAAATTACTAGTTATTTATGAATCCATTATTTCAGTACTTGATCATTTTCAACACTTTTTTTATATAAATACATGTAACAATTAGTATTTTCTTTAAAGAATTCCAACTATATATTTCAAAACACAGATATCAATTATTATTTATAATAATTTGACATCAAATTTTAATTCAGATGAGTTTACAACAATTCAGTTTAGTATGAAAAACGGTTATTGTCGATTTAGATATTGGAAAATGATATATACTTTCCCATTATGGTCTTTGGTGGTAAAATTATTCAAGTTATACCTCATTAACGTTCCCATGTATGGTTCGAGATTAGAAATCCGCATCCTATCTACAGGTACTATTAATAAAATGAATCCAAATGATTCACAGAACAAAGGAAATACCTTCTATTGGCAGGGCATGGATTATAATTGATGAATCATGTCAAAGTGGCTAACGTCGTTAGTATCTGTCATCTGGCATGTATAAAGCGACGAGCGGTGACAGGTATTGGGAATAGAAGACTTGACGTGTTACTGGTTACGTAAGGGGTTACAAGGCACTCAAGAGTTCAGGTTACGTTACTACACTTGTGTGTTTGTCTCAGCCATCGAAAAGAGACGAAGAGTCAAATATCGACACAACTGAGATTTATGTAAATTTTAGCCAAATAACTGCAAATTCTGAGAAATTTTCAACCTTGGACAACTTATTAATGGATCCGATATTTTAATAATATAACTAAATAAACAGTACAGCCAATTTACCAGATGAAGACCAAAATTATGGACGAAGCGTCGTACATGTATTAATTAAATATAAAATCCTTTCCGACAAATTCGTTGTAATATTATTTATTTATACGTAACTGTCAGAATATTGATGTATTGAACCAAAGAATCCAACAACGAAGAGAAATATGGAAGTCGATTATTGACTAATTACTCAGATTACAGATAGGTAAGATTTCAAACGCTTCTATTCTTTCCTTTCTACATCTTCTACGGTCCACGTTTCACACCCACATAACGCCACACCCCGTACGAACAATTTTAGAAATAATTTCCTAATATTCAGAATTATATTATTCGTAAGTAAATCCCTCTTTTTTACGAAATCCTTCCTTGCCTGTGCTATCTTTCTCATTATGTCTATTATACTTACGTCATCCCAAGTAACAGAATTTCTTCACTTCCTTCAAAATATCCCTTCCCAATCTAATACCCTTTGTTATTCCACCGATTCTCATACTACACACCATCACCTTGGATTTCCCTCTATTAATCCTCATATTGAACTCTTTATCCACCATGTTCATGCCTTTATTATGGTTTCAAGTCTTCTTCTGACTTCCCTAATACTACCCTATCACCGGCAAACCGTAGGGTTTTTATTTATTCTTCTAGCAGTATCATTCCTTTTCCATATGCCATTTTAACTTTCTTCATCGCCTGTTCTATGTATAACAGGTTATTCTGTTCTATTTATAACATTAGTAGCAGGAAAATTATTCGTAGGGCTTTTATATCGTTTTTATAAAACCAAAATAAGAAACTTTTCATTGAAAAATATCGAAAAATTAACCTTTTAAAATAAATGTTCAGTTAATTTCATAAAATACCACAGAAAAGTAAAACAATGAATTCGTTGAGTGCTCGAGACCTTATGACATTGATTATATTGTGACAGGAAATAATTTTGGATAATCTAATGTTCTTAAATTCAATAAGTTGACATATAAAATAATTTTATATAAATATTGTTATCAGAATTATGCAAAGGATGAGCCAATATAATATCTTTGTCAGTCAATTATAAACAACTGCCCACTTCAATGTCGCAGAATGATCGGTTAAGTATTTCAGAACACGGCCTAAAAATTGTTTCGTGTTATCATTTTATTACTTTTACAGATATTGTTATTTTGATGTTTTGAAGTTGTTTTCATTAGATTTATTGTTATCTAAATCCCTATTCCATCTAAAACAAAACTATATGTGCCGATAAATTACAGCTAATTGTTACAAAAATAATCTTATCTGTTCGCTATTGTATAATTTCTATTGAGCGGCAGTGGTGAAAAGTCAAAGGAATTATAGTATGTACAAGAAAAAGTCTGTATAATCGTGGACCAAAAGAAAGTTTGAGAGACTGGAAATACTGCTCCCATATTTTGATGAATACATAAGAGCAGTCTAGAAAAACAGGTTCTTCTTAATCTCGTACTCTGTTAGAAGAAGTTATTAATAACATTTGAAAAACTACCTATATTAGCTGATCAGTACGGAAAAATATCGACCAACAATTTACTAGATCAGGTTCTTGGTGGATTATAGGACTTTAGTGAAGATTGGGGTATTATGTGCAAATTGATCAAAGTTTGCATCTAATTAATTCTAGAACCACAGAAATGTTTTCTAAGACTCTCAACCGGTATTAGTGTCGATTTAATGTTTCCGATTAAGTGACCAGCAGTGACAGCCCGATTCCTATAATACCATATTTAAAAATAATTTCGTACGCTGTGCGTATTTAAACTGCAGGAAAATGTTATTTTAGCGATTATGATAAGAGAAAAAGTTATAAAAATTATCACCTTTTTACTCCAGTCCCATATAACTATATAACTTTTAGATATTCTAATCTCTCGTGAGGTTTTCTTTATCCATCACAATCAAAAAATCATTGGGGTCGTTCATTCAGAGATCCTGAATTTATTTCAAGTCCCATTAATTTTGTCCCGCGGTTAAATTCAAAGTGGTTTCTAAAGAGTGGACTCACTGAAAAAAGTATTTATTCTTGTTATTTACGTTGAAACTAAAAATAATGATTATAATACAGTTAGGAATTTAATTATTATTATATAGAATGTGGACACTATTATTTTATACTTTTAAGTGTGTGTAAATAAAACCATTTAGATTTTCACATTACTGAAACATATTTCTTTTTAATCTCTAATATGAAATTGGATATAAAAAACCCGGTCAACCCACATAAACCTGTTAGATATGTCAGAATCATGTTATAAAGGATAGAAGCTTTGCTGTGAATAGAAGATAACGATTGAAACTGTAATAAAAAGTTTTATTAAATTGAATGAAGTATCCATATGAACATTCTGGTAAAACGAAAAAATGTTTTATCATTTACATTGAAACAAATGTTGGTTAAGACAAAAAACATAATAGTCCCTGGAAAAGATGAGATAATTTATCATGACTGGCAAGGGCTTGGATGTTGTGAGTGTGTGTTTGAGTTTCCAGCCTGAGTAAAGCCGACAAAAGGAATTAAATTACCTAATTCACAAAAATGATAAATGCATAGTTGCTAATACAACTGTATACAGAATTTAAAATATTGGGAAAATATAATAGTGAGAATTTGAAGATTTAACTTTACGCTATTTCAAAAATGAGCAAGATTATTTCGTGTTTGTGCGATATCAGCCGAATTTTGGACTCGTGTTCTACTGGGCAGATTCTGGATTGGCGAAAGCTACGTTGTCCAAAGATATACTCATTTTTATGCGAAGTCATGGAAGCTCCTCGAGCAAGTTATATCGTACCCTCCGATGATTGTGGGCAGACTTGTGACTTGAGAGTGCGAATTACCCAGAAAAAGTTTATTGTTCTGCGAAGATTCAGCAATGGCCACTTAATCAGAATTCCTGTAGTTTAAGCACTCCTCCTGGTGTTGTCTCTTTCGATGGGGACTAACTTAAGTAGACTTAGGCGAAACTAGAACCTCAAAAATTTTGTATAAGTTCAGATTGTTAATTTCAACATCAAAAGTTTTCTAAGTCTTCTATTTACACAGATTTATTGGCACGTCTTTCTCCTTCTAAGTGCTGTCACAGACTAAATTTTCTTCCTCCGTTCCTAATCTCGCTCGAAATGCGCTGCCATTTCAGCTAATCAGAGTTGGTAAAGTTGTTTCTGCTATAGGTTCCCGATATTTAATAATGACATGCTTTCTGTAACTAGATTAACAATTCAAGACGCACAGTAATGTGAAATGCATGGTGGGCACATGCAATTAAAACCAATTCATTAAAATATACAGGGTTTGTCAAAAGTCGCAGTATACCTTGGGTAAGTCAAAAGTCACATCCTGTTATAGTCGCAGTATACCTTGGGTAAGTCAAAAGTCACATCCTGTTATTTAAAAACCTCTACAGGAATTAGGCAACCTGAATAATTCAGTTAGACATGGATGAGGGTGTCTATCTTTTACTTGGAAGTGGTGTTTCCCTTAGTTCTGAATAAAGATGGCAGCTTTTCCTCTTACTTTCAACAGGATGGGGCTCCACCACACTACGGAGTAGTTGTTCGTCAGTGGTTAGATGGTCAATTTCCTCGTCATAGGATTGACTGACGTGGATCTGTGCAATGACCACAGAGATCACCTGATTTCGCAACATTTGACTGTTATCTGTGGGGTCATTTAAAGCAATTCGTGTATGCAGAGAAAATAAGAAACATACACCATCTTGAGCAACACATTGAAGAAGCGTGTGTCAAAACGTATACGGCAATCCTTCTGTGAGTGCATGGCGATTGGATTCAGCGCTTTAAATCAGTGTTGACCGAAAGGTACATGTTCAAAAAAAATAATGTCTTTATTGAGAACAGTAAGTATCTGCCACTTCAAATCTGTTTACAGGAATGAACTTTTCAAAGAATACTGATGCTATTTGATACAGCAAACGACCCGGTTTTCATTTAAAACAACTGACTTAGTTTCAAGATGGCCAATTTCAAGATGTTGCCCATGTTCAGTATATACCGTATAAGATAGAACATCTTACCCCTGCCTAACTGGAATATTTGGGTTTCCCTATTTCTGCAGAGGTTTTGAAATAACAGGGCTACTGCGACTTTGACTCGCCCTGTATTTAACTCCTCCGACAATTATATGTTTCTTCGTTGATCCCCAAACGCTGAATAATATTCAATAAAGTACATTAACGACACCCTTAGTCAAAATAATAATTCAATTGTTGGCACCAGTACTTCGATTTGGAAAAGATTTTCCTACCAAAAATATATCTATGGCCAAAATAAAATCCTTATAACGTTCAGTAATTTGATGTGTTGTGTGTATTGGAATACCAATTTTAAGAAAGTTATGAATTTGGAAATATCGGTCACATTTGACAATTATTTAACAATCGATTTTGTTCAATTGCACTAAAAGAACAGCGAAAATTGATTATGCTTGTATTGGGGAAATAATTATTTTATATAAAGATGAAAAACTAATATTAGGGGGAAGGTAATTTTTAAACCATATATTGATGGAACGCGTTTTTAATTTTTTTTAGTAATGAATAAAAGTTAGAGAATATTGAATTTGTTTGCTATTTATGTTTTCCTCAAACACAAAATAATACAGCACCAAGTTTCGATAACTTTATTGCTTAAAATTGATTATTATTATTCAGTCCAAGAATAATTAATTCACAATTATTAATCAATGTAGTTTCGAATGACTCGATTTCGTGATGAGCAATTTAGCTTGAAGGACTGTTTGTAGTTTACTAACATTTGGGTGCCTAAATCAGCATAATTTATAAATCAGATCATGAAGTCTGCTTTGTTTTGTGTGTGACTATTATCAGATAAAAATGCATGACACATCGTGTTTCTGACAAACGTAATGTCAAAATCAATTAGTGATTTTCTTTGTCTTTTTAAATTGACACTTTGATTGAATATTAGATCTAAACTCAAAGAAGCGGAAAATAGTAATAGTAACAAGGAAAAACTAAAATTAATATTGTGGTTGACGATCGTAAGAGGATAATACTTTCCAAAATGATGGGATAAATTTTTGTGTGGGGAAAATATTTCATTTATGAGAAAATCAGATGAAATTGTATAATTATTATGCACGCAGCTGTCACTATTTATCGCTAATAACGCGAGATGTGAAAGTCGACACGTTGACCAGACTGGTTCGTCAGTACTGCCAAGGTCTCGAGTGAAAGCACTACGCTTCTATATGTCATTTAATACAGCAGTGTCCGATGTCACTTTAATCTCGTGTAACGGAATATTTGCGAAGATCGCGCATCAAGAAAACCATCGAATTCAAAGACGTGATTAATTATTGTTTTGATGAAATCGTGCTACAAAAACTCATCAAGTAATTTTTTAGAATATTTCGTTCTGTTAATTATGAAATTAAAATTAAAGCGGCCTGGTTTATAAAAATAAAATGTACACTCACATTACTTTCTTCGTTTCATCAGTTCAGAACTTTCTTATGTGTATTTTATTATGTATATAATTCTACAATAAAAGCAAGGTCGTTTTCATTATATGATCATGAAGTACGGCGATAATTATATAATTATAAATTATAATTTACTGAGCTACAGTTACTATAAATTCCGTTAAAAGCGTGAATGTCTTTAGAAATATTGAAAAGCTTAATAAAATACTTAACATTAGGAAAATTGAAAATAAGTTAAAAATAATTTTTAATAAATAATTAAATGATAAAACTGATGTTAACCATAATACTTATTAGCACCCGAAAATTTCATGTCTAAGTTATTGATTGGTTTCTATGACGTTCAACTCACTAGTTGGAGTGATGTGTTCAAATATCAGATAAAATACTTCTTGGACTTAACCCTTTAGTGCATGATTTTTTAAATTTTGGAAAACAATTTTTTTAATGTATTTTGATGCGTACTTAACGGCCAAAATATTTTAAAAATCTTAATGAAAATTTTATTATAGTAAATGAATATTTTTTTGTTGTATATATGCAACGGCATGCATTTGAGGAATACATAGTCATTAACATAGAAATTCGTGTTTTAAGGCTCGTTGAATTTGGAAATATAATTTAGCTTCAGTACAACCAAATAATTAAAATATAAAATGTCTAAATTTACTGTTAAATTAAATTAAAATAATTAGTCATAATGAAGATTTGAAAATTACAACGTTGCCTTTTCGATTCCCATTCCGGCCAATGGTCCTTACATCAGAGCTAGGTCTAGTGGAAACACTTTATTTTTATTTTTAGCTGCTCCACCATTTTCTCCATCATAGATGAGCGTCCTCTCCTTGGATTATTTTTTTTTCAATATAACACAACACATTGGTTACTTCCTTTCGAAATTGTTTCAGAGTAATTGTTCCGTTCCCTTTCGTTTTCATCACATGTTCATACATGATCCAGCTATTTAAATAGCCAATATGGTAGAATAATCGCATGTAACATCGTCTTCTAATATTCATTTTTATTGAATATCAGCCAACATGGCTGTCCATGAGGTCGACCCCAATTTGTGGGCATTGTATTTCATTGTATGCTTTATTTTTTCTCTTGTATCGTCTTATTGTTGTCATTGGGTTAGTTCCGTATAATGATCTTCACTTCCATTTTCAGATGAAATTACTTCCGCAATACTACTGTGGAAGTGATCATGTCAACAAATTAGTCTCTTGTAACTTTCCTTCTTCTACCATCGTTTACAAACATAAAAAAATCTACAGACATCTAAAATGCAACATAAATATAATTAGGTCCTATTTATGAACTATTCAGATTAAAGGAATAAATGATTTCAAGGGTAATTAGCATAGTTTGAGAAATTTTTCTCTCTTGATGAAATATCAAAGAACACGCAAAAAATTCTGAAATACACGGACAAGCACCAAAATATAAACTGAGGCCCAGGCTCACAAAAACTGAGATAGACATGTTTCAACCTGCTCAGGGATGCTCAAAGTTTCCTATTTCCTTACTAACTTGTTATTGCATAACAGCATTATGATTTAGTTCAGTTAGAAGTCATCAGATGCCTCTGGGTTGATGTTAAAAGTTATGTTGCATATATGCAACGCTATGCACTGAAGGGTTATTTTTCACTGGATGTAGGTAGCTGCGCTGCTTCGCTTTGTGTTTGGAACATGATCAAAACTGCCAGGTGTAGTGGATATTTTATGTATTGCAGCGACATTTACATGCACAGTGAGTAAATGTAAAACGAGGTGATCATTTTTCAGTTGCCAAGAAGTATTCAGGTCAACATCAATTTTATTCGTAGCATATTTCCTCATGTAGTAATTGTAACCGTATCACCATTTACTAATATTCGAAGAATTCAGATAACTCTGTAATTTTGCATTTTCGGACCCACGTTATAACATAATACTAAATATTTTTCTACAGTAAACACCCCAGTATCCAGCTTACTATGGAATTGGAGCAAGACGGTACGCCAACTTTTCTGGGCGTACTAATGAAGGAGAAACCTGATGGGTCACTTGGTCACGCGGTTTATAGAAAGCCCACGCACACCAACTTACATCTCAACGCTGTCAGTTTTCACCACCCCACACAGAAGGCAACAGTCATCACCAAGCCGATACAATGAGCCAGGACGATCTCTGACCCGGAAAGTCTGAAAGGAGAGACAGAACATCTAGAGAAGTGCCTACAGGGGAACAGATACACCGAACGTCAGATTAACGACGCCCTAAGAAAGGAGGAAAAATAAGGACCAACAATGAATTAAACAAAACTGACAGGACAGCTTACCTTCCGTTCTTTGGCCATTCTACCGGCCAAATCAGCAGACTCCTTAGTCGGCACAAGATCACGGCGATTTTTAAGGCCGCAGATGAAGATTAGGAACCTGTTTCCGTCTGTTAAAGACAATATTGAGCTTAAGAAACCAGTTTACCATATTCCTTTTTCCTGCGGCCAAAAACATATCGGTCAAACCCTAAGGACCGTTGAGGAAAGAAAGGTTGAGCACCATCGTAACATCCCTCTGAAGCAAATGTCTAAGTTGACTGGACATAAGACTGATTTTACCGGAACCACGATACTGGATTCTGCTGATCACTTCTGGGACAGCATTTTGCTGGAGGCTGTTGCTATTAGATCCACCCACAGCCAGATCAGGTTTCCACTTGAGTAAGACATGGGACCATATACTGACACAAATTCGCGGAGAGGCTTGCCGGGCACCGCAGATGCAGAGCAGGGCCGGACTCGGCCGGGATGCACCTAGAAGGCGCGCCGATCCGAAGAGGCGACGTAGGGGAGATTAGGAGGGAAGCGCTCCACCATTACCACCCAGGTTCCAGACAAGGAATCTCGTGAATGGTTAAGACAGAATTTCTCTGATTCGACACGATATCCCGATTGTGACTATATACACCACCATCCCTGAATTGACGGCATTTCACCTGAAGAAGATGGCTGTGTCAGCCATTGGAACGTCGTGTACAACCAACTTCACAACCCGAATGGATTCCCGAGAATTCTTCGCCCACCATCTATGTCAGGAAAATCTACGTTCTCTACGTCACATATACTGTTCAACGTGTATAGTAAATGGTCCAACAACGAATTCTAAACAGGATTTTGAGAATTCGGGAGATGACACATGCCGTTGCCTCTGACCGTGAGGTACCAGTAACAACGGAAGTCTTAGTTCCTACTGATCATGACTCAGATGGATCAACCTCCGCACCGATCCGAAGAGGGAGCGATCGAACAGAGTACCAGGAGGGACGTTATTGGGTTGAGAACAAGAACCAATCAGTGCGCGATACTCGACAGGCCGCCAACAGAGGAGTGACACAGAACACCAACCCCTCTTACTATCGCTGAGGTTTTTTTTCCGGTAAGGAGACCGTTCTGGTTAAATTATCGGCACTTTTTTTCCCTCAGCCCTACGCTCTTCATTCTGTTTCTCTCACAACCTATTTCCGTGAAGGGCCGTATTAAAGGGTATTATGCCCTCAGGTACGGATCAAACACAAAATCCCGATCCTTGTGTTCCAGTTAGTGTACTAACAGCACGTGCAGAGGGGTGTAGAAAATGGTAGACCCCCATGCGGGCGGTGCGTGCTTTCAGGGGGCATATAAAAAATTAAAAAGCCCGGACAGTCAGATATATTTTGATAACGATGACAGTGAACGTCATCGAAACGTTGTGGTCAATGCCTGCTCTCACCTGGTCACCCGGTCGGAAGCCCCAGAGCTCCTAATACATTGAAAACCGTGTTCCTACGACGAGTAGCTGCCGCGTGAATCTCGGTAAAGGTTTGTATTTCAATCTTTTGGCTCAATACTGTAGTCCCTAGAGGCGGGCAGGAAAGTGGAAAAGAAGACAGAAAATGTGCGCGCTGGTCATGTGCCACCATAAAAACTCGGGGAGTAGTTTGGTCACTGTGATAACACTTGATACATATATAATAATAAAAAAACGCAAAAGAAATAGGCTATCTTCCCCGAATATTTTCAGAAAATTATACGATTGCTATTTCGTGAACACGGCGGCAGGTGGCAGCCGGCGATAAGCGAAATAAGTTTTATTTTATTTTGTACTAATTACTCACATAATACTTGATTAGAATTTCAGTTAATATATATTATTGGACTAAATAGCTTTGCATGGATTGGTGATATATAAAATAGCATACGTATCTAATAGTTTCTGTGGTGAACGAATGTGATATCATACCAGATATACGGAGTGTGGTTGATACACAATAATCATTCCAAATTTAAAGTTCTTTTTATAAATCCCGCTTGAGAAGGTTACAACACAACATAAAGCGTATAGTATGGGCACTTATATAACGCTTCGAGTTACCTAATAAAATAAAAATAATCACGAATGTTTTTATTATATTATACACAGAGAGACAAGTTTTCATAATTATAACCTTGTTAAATATTAATTTTGATGTATTATCATTTAAAGCATTTACTTTATATTTAGCTAGTTTATTTTTTAAATTGCAAATAATATGAAAACTTTTAAACAAATCAAATAAAAATCAATGGCTAAACCTAAAAAAATTACAAATGCTTTATACAAACAGTTTAATTGGCATGCAGCCTCTTATGTTTGTATTTCTAACTTTAACTGTACGTAATGTAATGCAATTTTAATTTTTATAAGCTCCCTTAATTACTTAAAGCAAGATGTCATGATGTAAGAACGAATCTTCGTGCATGCCTGACAAGGTGGTAGTATGATTATTGAAGTTTATATTCTACCTTATTTGCCATTTAAAATGTAAATTATATCTTACTCTTTTCCAAGTCATTTAGGGACCGAATTAGGGACATGGTTTAACTTAGTATATTTAAGCTCAAAATTAGTGTTAAGGTATTTGTATATTCAATATAAATAGTAGTATTAATTTTTTTAACTTTTATTCCTTCTCACACTACTTCGTCACTACAACACTGCTTATAAATTTTCAAATTCAGAAGGTACAACGTATTTCCAAAATTACTCACCTTGCAGCTACTGCAATCTCAAGTTAATTTTGCGTAATAATATTTCAACTACCAACATTATGCAACAACAAATTCTCAATTTTCTTTATTTGGCAAACATACCAGCAATTGGGTATTAAAATCCATGTAACGATCAAAAATTAGGTAAACATTAATGCAAATGTTTAATTTTATGGCACGATTAAAGTTGAACACAGAAATGTAGTAAACTTATGTAAGTAAGCACTGGGAAAGAACTAACAGTTTCTACTGCCGAACAGTTTCGGTTTTAAAGTCTGGAGCATGTCAGACATTGAGATCCATTTCTAAGATATCGCACTTGCTCAACGAAAACTTTCCAGTATGAGCTGCAGCTCGCCCACCGTAACTAAAATGAGGAGCAAATAATTTGAATTCGGTTCATAACCGGAACGAAGATTATTTATAACGATACCATCCAACATAATTTCTGTTTTACTTCCTGTTTAGAAAGTGTACAAGAATAATTTTCGCTAAAAAATGGTATTGTGGTCTGAGGATTGAAAACAGGTTTAGTCATACTTTTCAGTTCCGCAATAATCTGCTGTGGTCGTAATTATTTGAAAACGGAAACCTTTATTAATAGTAATTCAGTTAAAAGATATTTAAAATAATGATACATGCCATTCTAAATCTAGATAAAACATAGCTCATTTATTATTTAGTTCCTATCATAAATATTATAACTTATTAATAAGCTGTATGCATAATTTTTATTACGATTTTATGACTCTTTGCTCTACTGTATTACATAAAGGATTTTATAATGTCAATTGAAACAAAGCGTACAAAAATAATGAAAATACGTGACAATTTAACGTCTTGCCTGTCATCGACTTTAAAATACGAGATCATATTCTTTAAGGCTGTTTCGCGTGAAAACATGCCACGAATAATAAACTCCACTACATATATGCTTTCATTTGAGAGAACTATCTAAGTTCCTCTTAATATTTATGACCCCAGTAATGAAGTTTCTCTGAATATTCTCTCTTGTGTTTTTGACGAACTAGTCATACAACAGTTACCGGGAGAGAGAGAACCCAAGTAATTTAAGCTTTCCTTTCAGCTCATTATGCCAAAGGTTAATTTCGTTTCCAATTTAACACTTAATAAGTCTATTAGTTTAAAAGGTAACAAGTTTCCTAATATAACTATGTTTCATTATAAAATTTAATGACTAAACAGTTTGAAATAAATAGGGGGATGTATTATTTTTTAATAAACGAATTTTTATAAAAATGAAAACCCATTTCCCCTATCTTTAACAGTTTATATATATATATATATATATATATATATATATATATATAAACTGTTAAAGATACTGAACACTAATCCTACTCGCAACTGGCAGTACAGGAAATCGGCGAAAGGTTGCAAAAAGTAGTATTTTCCAGCTGCCTCTTCCTCGTTGCTCCGGACTGGATCACGCCTTACTGCCGTTGTAAATGTCCGTGGTTAGGACAATTTACAACCTTTAACTGTCCAATCTTTAACTGTCCAATCTTAACCTCCGATCATACCCTCCACGTCCTTAAACAATCATCTCCTCAATGTTCAACGCATAAACACCCCCATGTCCCCAATTTCCAAGTCCCCATCTAATTCATCAGTCCTTAATCAGTCAAATTTCGTTCTTCTGGGGTTTTTAATAATTTTCGCTTACTGACTTATTTCGTATTCCGTCGGTGGCGGGGTTCGATGTTCACCAAACAACATTATTGTCTCTCCTCTCTAGGAGGAGCCGTTTATCCCCCTCACAGACGATTTTGAGGAAATTTACCAACCTCCTTAGCACCCGATGTCACCAAATTTCACGGGGCGTGGAAAAAAACTCCAGTAAAGTTGTTGTATCTGACCTTTATTACCCCTGTCTGTAATCCTCACTAAGTTTGCCTATAATTCCGTTCCGCCAATTTCGGAATAGATATGTTTCATTATTACAAGTTCTTGATTTTCCACCCGGGTTAAATTAACCTTAAACCACGACTAATCGATTGCGTACTCTGCCATCTTTCTCAAGTGAAGAACTGTTTATCCAGAGTATACACCGGAAAAATCTCCGATCTTTGGTGAAATTCCGTAAAACATGAAGGTAATGTAGATTAATAAATTGTTATTTATGTGTTCTTACCCCATAAGTTGGCCTCTAATGCTCATTTTACAAGACCCTCATTTCTTAAAACGTGGCCTACTAATCTATCCCTTTTCTTGGTCAAACTCCTCCATATTGTTCGCTCTTCCCCTATTCTGTTAAGAACTTCCTCGTTAGTGATGCTATCCACCCATCTGATTTTCAGCATTCGCCTATACCACCACGTTTCAAAGGCTTCTATTCTTTTCCGCAACTTCTATCGTCCACGTTTCGGACCCGTATAACGCCTCGGTCTATACGAACATTTTTTGAAACAATTTCCTAATATTCACACTAATATTACCCGTAAGTAAATTGTATTTACAGTAGTGCAATGAAATAAAATTTTATTTAAGAAAAGTTTTAACGCCTTATGTGTTTTGTTCTTATACGTATTTAGCGTAGGGTTGATTTCTTTATCAATTTTTCCATTCGAAAAACGATTTTTTTTTTGCAACTGTAGTCTTTGCTAATTTTTTCCCCGTTTCCCGTTCCTTTTCTTTTATAACCTATCATTTTTATCTTAGAAGATGATTCTGCCAGTTTTTATTTATTTTTCTTGAGGAATACAGCTTTATTGGTAGTATCCCGTTCCACCGCGCACACTATTTTCAGTTTAAGGTCTTTCAACGAGCTAAATGAAAAAAGATTTAGACCTCCTACATACCCTAAATGCAGCTAAAGACATAGTATACGAATATGTAGCATTAAAGAGTAGAAAACGATGAGTTCTGTGAATTCCGACCAGTCGAAATGCTGCAAAAAATATAGTCACAGATGTAAGACGCCAAAGCAAGAATTTATTCAGGATGTGGTCAAGTCGGCTGCCAGGACTTCTTCCTTGACCAGTTATAATGTTCCATTCTAGTTGACTAGGCGGAAATTTAGAAAGTATTTTCCTGTCACAACAGATGAATTTAAATGTAGAGATCGGAGTTCAGGTCCTCTGGGTCATAGCTACTGTTTTGGCTGCGCATGGCGCATGGCGCGTGGTGCGTGGCGCGTGGCGCGTGGCGGAAGAGGACCTTGTGAAGGTCGTTGCCTGGCATGGCGGCCTTCGGATTTGGCCCGCCAAACAGAAATTTGAGGAAGGGAATTCCAAGACGCACACTGCTACGTGCTGCCAAGTCACACAATTCTTTGATAAGTTCTTGGACGTTCAGTTGCTAAAAACATGTACAAAAAGGAAGTCCAAGAACTTATCAAGGAAATACGTGACATTACTAGCTAGTAGCAGTATTAATTCAAAGAGGCTGAAATTTAAAATGATAATAAATAATGTTCTTAATACTAACACATATATTTTATCACATATTTAATATTATTTGATAGCAGAGTATGGATTATCATTCAGTGGAAGAAAATATATTAGAGGTAGAATACCAATTCTGGAATTAATATTTTGTTAACATATCAATAAAATAATATTTTTATGTCCCTTAGAAATACCTGTCAATGGAGGTGATTAAAAATGCTCAATTATTGATATTTAGTTATATGTGAGTATAAAACCAATATAATTGGCGTAAGGTAAATTTATATATGCAATTAAGTGCGGTAGAAACACGTGAAAATCTGATTGGTCGAGAAGTAATTCTGCATATACGCACAAGAAAACACATTCAGAAATAACCCTATAATTGTGATCTATTTGAAATAAAAAAAACTGACATAAAACTCGGAGAAAAGAGTAATCAAGAATTAAGCAAACCTAAGAATGGCTTAAAAATAAATTTAAACATTAAAAATAGTTATCGGTTTTATAAGTCAGGAGAAATATAATAGGGTTTATTAAAATTTCATCACAAAAAATAACGAATTTTCGTCCATAAGATTCAAACCTCATCCGGTAATAACAATAATTAGGAAACTATCAAACTAAATATTTTGCACGTGTTTAATTTATTATATTTCGTTGGTTGTTTGACCGTAATAGTGCAGTTACATGAATATTTATTTCAGGTGTCCTTCATATTTTCCTTACCTGAATGAGCTTGAATCTAACAGATGAAACTTCCTAATTTCTACGATAAAATATCAAATTAATAAAATAATTCTTTTTAAAGCTCTATTATACTTTTTTCTGACATCTACTTTCAGTAATTATTATTATATATTGTTGTATTACACTTTGTAATCATTTGTCGAGATATCTTACTGAGAAGAAAGTATTGTATTTAAGGATTTATTAATATGAAATACATAACATAATCTTATAAGTTTTACGTTTTATAATGTGTCCCATAATTGTTAAAGGTGCCAATGAATTTCTGTCCCATAAAACTGAAGCTAGTGATTGCTATACATCGTTTTATGTACAGATTTTATTTCATTTTAAGTATTCGTTATATATCCAAAAAATATAATAAGTGCATTATTATTATTACAAAATAGTTTTCTGACTTTAAAGTTTACAACAAATAAAAAGACGGCCAATAAGTTTATCATTATTTATTCAAAAGCGACGTTTCGTCTCTTTTTTGAGACATATTCAGGTGGACTACAAACATAATATTACAAGAAATTAAATATGGGGTCTATGTTCCAGCTTTTGAATATATATTTAAAAACTATGGTTCAAAACTTACAAATTTAGCAATTCATCATATTTAATCCTTGACTCCCTCAGCCGAAAATATAAATGAAAAAATTGTAACATAAAACCCATATTTAATTTCTTTTATATTATGTTTGTAGTACGCCTGAGAAAGTCTGAAAAAGGAGACGAAACATCGTTTTTGAATAAATATTGATTAATTCATATGCCGTCATTTTATTTTTTTATTATTATTATATGGAATTGTTATACCTTTATTTAATAATATTAAAATTCTTATAGCATACACTGAGAAAACTTACTGTAAAAAGGCGCATCATATTTATGACTATTATTGGAAATATTACCTAAAAATGAAAGTATTTAGCTATAAAATCCGCAGAACGGAAATATTCAGATTTAAATAATTTTATTTCTCTGAAATTCATGAATAGTTATTACGTAAGGAGGTTTATTTTCCATTTTATTGGCAGTTGTTAAAAGTTTTGTCCTGTTTTATTGATTGGATACTTCATGTAACTAACGAAAATTTATTATTAGTCTAAATAAACACGAAACTATATCTCCGATAAAATGTTTCCGAATATCTGTGGAGAATAAACGCTTGCTAAATTAGCGCAAGCAATTAGGAATGTTTTAAAAGTTAATCTCCGTCACTCCTATTCAATCACTCATGTTATTTGTTATTAATAACAGTAACCTCTTCACACTAAACTCAGATATACATGACTTTGATACCAGAAGTAAAAACAATTTACACAAGGAAGGGAAGTCTCTAACCGAAATACAAAAGGGTGTACATTACAATGCTATTAGCATATTTAATAAACTTCCCACCTCCATTAAACAATTAAAAATAAATCCAAACAAGTTCAAATATGAACTAACTAACCTCTTACTAAGCCACTCCTTCTACTCTGTTGAAGAATTTGTGGAGCTGAATGTATCATAGGGTAGATATTTATAATTATGAAAGAACATTATTAGAACACTATTTTTTTAGTATAGGATGTAAAAATATTTATCAATTTTATATAAAAGGTACAAATTGTATGTCTTCTGTATAGAACTTAAGAAAATCTTATTATAAGTTAAAAATTAATGAATAGTTACAGTATATCTTAATATTAACCCGGCGAGAGCGTGGTGAAAAAATGTCAACAAAGTTGGCAGTAAAACTTGATTCTCAAGGAAAAGCATTTCATTAATTATTTTTTATTATCATAAGAGTATATTATAACGTATTGGAAATAAAATATCTGTGCCATTTTAACAATTTTTATATTTTAATTAACTAGAAACATATCACTATTTTTTCACCGAAAATTTTCACTCACTCAGAAAAACTATAAAGAAACTAAAGAAAATAACTTTTATTAAAAAAACTTAAAGATTTGATAAAACATGAAAAAAGCAACTATATAAACTAAAAAAAATAACAGAAATGTTGGGAACATTTCAGGAACTGGAGTTCAAATCAGTGTAGTTTTTGCAAAAAAAACTGCATGCTCCATACAGATAGCCTTTCCAAAATTTTCACATGTGTATTTTGTCTTGCGGTCCTTTTCGTATGGGCAATCTCCGCATCTAACGTTTTGAGTCGATGAAAGTGGTTCGTTAATCTGGGAAGAGATTTTCTTGCGTATGTATGTCGGAATATTTTTTCGGTCTTTTCGCAACTTCAAGTGTTCATAAACTAAAGCCAAGCCTAAGTTACGTATGAAATCGGTTCGTTTAGTGTCTTTGCCCTGATTTTCACGAAAAATAATATTTGCATTGACAGCAGCTATAATCACCATACCTTAATAAAAAGTCATAGTCCAGCGCTTGGTATTACGCGACACAGAATAACTGTTCGACTATTATGTTTTCAGATCTCGTACGTAAATTCTTCCGTAGAGGTCGTTTATACCATCTTTGGCTTGTAATGCGGTGCATGGACTTCAAGTGCGTGTTCTCAAAACAGACAGTGGGATATTGTTTTCCGAGTCATCAGAATCAGCACTATTTTCATTCGCCTCAGCTTCATCGTGATCGGTTACCTCTTGCTCAGTATCAGATTGAAAATTTTGCTCACTACAATGGTCAGATTCTTCTCCAGAACTCGCCTCATCGGAAGTATTTTCTAGTATTTCTTCCAGTATGGACCGAAGTCGGTTTTCTTCACTAATGACGTTCATTTTCTATTGATGCAAAAAAGAAAGCATATTAGAATAGCAAAAAGAGGAATGTTAGTTTTTTGTCGCGAAATATATACACCAGCTATGTGGCAGGGTATGACACACCCGAACCCAGTTTGCAAGCGTGTTACCCAAGCGCAGGCTACCGCGACACTGCGATCACGCCACTATCCCCTCCCGCACCCCTTTAACTCCAGCTACTCAAAGCAACGATAGGTTTGAAAGTCACATACAAAAAATACACGCAATTAAGTAACACGGTGGGTATGACATACCCTGCCACACTCTCGCCGGGTTAATAAAGCAACATATACGTAAAGTATCTGGGACAGTATCTGCACTGTCACGAATTATGCCAAATGTTGCAGGTCCAAGACAATACCGGCGACTTCTTTTCGCGAATGTTGTGCGATCAGTGATCTTGTATGGTGCCTCGATATGGTGTACTGCTTTGACAGTAAAATCAAACAGGAGAAAGGTTAGTTCCGTCCACAGGCTCTGTGCCTACAGGACGATAGTCTGTGTGGTGGCAGGAATGCCTCCGGTAGACATTCTGGCCGATGAGTGCCGCAGACTACAAACAAACAGAGGTCTGGAAGCCAAGAGAGTTGAGAGGCTCAAAACATATGAAGAATGGCAACGCCGTTGGGATGAGTCCAATAAAGGCCGATGGACCCATAGGTTAATAAGATCAATTAAAGACTGGATTGATCGGAAACACGGAGAGGTGAATTATTATCTTACTCAACTCTTGACCGGTCACGGCTGCTTCAGGGCATACTTCTACAGGTTTGCCATAGATAATTCACCTGCATGCCCTGAATGTGGACTTAATGAGACACTAGAACACGTGTTTTTCAGTTGCTCGATATTTTCATATGGGAGACGAGCATTAGAAAGCGATATTGGAACCTCAATAACACCAGATAATTTGGTACCCAATATGCTGCTTTCACCTAATACCTGGAATAAAGTAAGCGCATATGCCTCTACAGTAATTCAAAGATTAAGAAATTACGAAAAAGAGAGAAATAATAATGTTTAAAGGAGACAGAGAGAGCTTGACGCTACGACTGCTTCCTGTGAAGTAATGTCTAACGACGGTCCCACAGGAAGATACACACAGTCATCGTTGGAAAGGGAGGTGTTGAAGTGGGTAGAATCCCACACTACTATCCAGTGCGGACCCTGAGATAGTGTCTTTAGAAGATTTTCACCTGCCCTCGCAAAAAAAGCAACCTATATAAAATCTCTGACTCGTTCCACATCCTTGAAGCTTGTGCTTCTCTATAGGATTTATGGAATATGAAAGGACGCCCTGTGAACTTGTGAGATGAATATGAGAGCACTCACATGGTCACACCATTGTCTCCAGAGAGAAGTGGGGCGATGGTAGAGTACAGCGAGGGTAAGGCGACTGACATAGTTTTATATACCGGTCCCTCTGCATCGTAGCATTTGCCAGAGCCACTCTAATTGCAAGGAACCTGTTGGCTCGCGCTCACGCTAGAATTCTTTCTCCCGGCTTTGCGATCAAAACCATCGCATATTGCAGACCAAACGAAACCTGTTTCACTTTCCTGTACCAATGCCCCGCCTACAGCAGCAAGTCACAACTTATAGACAGAGTACTCTATGGCAGGGTTTCCCAAACTTTTTCCGCAATGGAACACTTCGCAAATTCACACATTTTAACGGAACCCTTGGCTTATTGGGTAATTCCTACCAGTAAAAATTATTTGTAAATATAAAACTGTAACAAAATATAAAAAAAATATGACTTTCATGAATTTGGATCCTTGAATTACATATCTTTCTGATACCTGTCAAAATATTAGTATGTTGAATTCTAATATCCAGTCTGGCGTCAAGCCTGTTTCTGCACTTCATTGCAGTATAATAAACAAATCCCGCTTTGCATAAATAGGCTATAGAATACTGAAATAAAACAATAATAGCTGGTTTTAAGAATCACAGTACTCTTCTGACAAACTCGCCCAGAAATATCTGCATTTTTGTTTCAAATTACGCTCACTGATTAAATCCATAATATTTTCATAGTCGCTTAGCTGTCACGGAAAATAGATTCTGAACCCAAGAATCGTCATTGCTTTTTTTTCCGGAAAATATTCTAAAAGAGTTGACTTTGAGTTAAGTAGGTGTTCTAATAAACATTTCGGAAACTTCAAAATTTGCTTTAAAAATAATTCATTAAAAATTCATGTAAGGTAGGAAAACAAAATCATTAGATTGCTCTGATGAAACCCAAAATTGTATTTTCTATCAAAAGAAGCAATGTTATCTCTTGTACTAAAAAATTGTAATACATTTTCCTTGTAATAAGTTAATTGCACTTTGTAAAAATATTTGCCACCTATGCAAGTGATGGATTCGTTAAAACTTTAACAAAATATTGTCCTGAATTATTTTGTACCTTCAGGAATACTAACAAGTCATATCGAAATTGAAAGAGTCTTAATAGTGCTTTTCCTCTGGGTAATCATCTCGCGTCTGTATGTAATAAAAGTGCTTCGTGTTCACTACACATTTCATAGCATAAAATTTTATTTAATCTGGATTGAAGTGGTTTTGATTTTACATAATTTATCACTTTCACGGCTTCATTCAGAACATTTTTTCAAATTTGTTGATATCTTTTGTCACATGCATTTTGTTTCTAAAAAACAATCTCAGATCCTCATTTCCTCCACTTGCTTTTTTTGATGCTTTGTGAGTCTTTAAAAAACTTCGAAATTTAACATCCTAAATAAGGAGACAATTTTTAAATGAACGATTGTGACAATATTTCAAAAGCTTCCGAAATACGTAAATTAACAGCTACAGCTACTTTTGTGACCAAATGTTTCTTGTTAGCAAAAAAAATTATGAATTATCTTGCAGATCCCCGGTTGAGAACCGTTGTACTAGATGGTGCCGAGAGGCTGAAATTATGCGCTCTTGAATTACATTCCACAAATAAAGGTGTATATGGTTGGTTTATTTGTTGACCATAGCTGCTCACTGTCAAATTAAATAAAATATTCAAATATAATTTTCTGACTTTAACTTTCAAATAAAATATTATATGTGTAACTCTGGGATATGGCAATCTCTATATCTCACACTTACAGGATTCTAGTTTACTGAACACGTTCACACTTGTTCATTGTTAGCCATGTTTCCTATTGTAGCGGGAAACAAGGAACAGGGTTTCTTTCTTTCGCAGCGCCGTTGAATCGGTTCCGAAACAAGCTAGAAACAAAGAAAGGTATGAGACATGATTCCGCTTTCTCCCGTTACGTGCAAACTGACTTTTCGTCTTACGAACCGAAGTGGTATTATAACAGGATATAATAATCCATGGTATAGATATAATCACTAAAAACTTTTAGCGGAACACTAGTTTGAGAAACCCGGCTCTATGGGTTTACACTCGCAGTCACACGCACCGTTTCATTCAGAAATGAAAGTATTTTATTCCTAATAAGATTAGTTAAAGGTTTTATTTTGCAATAGGCTAAAATTTTGTATCTTAAAATATATATTCGTATAAAAACAATAACTTGGTTATTAAAAACAGTTGTATGCTATGCAAGCGAGTTGTCTTATAATAATTTATTTTAAATATTATAGTTGCTTAAATATTATTTATAAGACCAAAACTGACAAATAATATAATACATTTAATTTAACCTCAAGTTTCAGTCCAAATAGGGACCTTCATCAGATTAAATATGGTATTAAAATTTATCGATTCAACCGAATGAAGATATTCAAGGCACTCAAAGATTATAAAAAGAGATATTTTAAGCTTGGATTTGGTGATAATATGAAATCTCTCCTGTGAAATAGTTGTGTTAGTGGATTGTGAATTTCTCTACCACTATCCAAAAATTGAAAAAAAAAATTACGAAGATAAAATTCAGAACAGTTCATCAATTTAAATGCTGTGATTGTTAATTCATAAACATAGGCCAAATCAAATGATTCTTCAGTACCAGAATTAGGAAACTTACACATAACATTAACCTTTCACGTGATGAATTATCTGTTGTTTACAACAGCATTTTAGATAACAATCATTCTTTCAAGCGGTAAAATTACTTAATTTAAGATTTAAACAAGAATTATTCGAAGGTCACTCCAAAAATTATTTGACAATTACAAATTTATCCTACTTTTTTCCTATTATCTTCTGGGAAAAAAACATCGTTTCGCGTATTCTTCATCCCTCTCAACTGCCCTACGCCACCTTGGAACTAGGGCCTCTATATTCGCATGGTAACACGTTCACTAGTCATCATCATCAAACAACGTTCCAGTTTTTGAATGACTTAGGTCATTATTCATTATTCTGGTAATACTTGCTCCTCCTTTTCCAACTTGAACTGACAATTACTTCACTGCTTTGCTTTTGTCGTTGACTCTCTGCACATAGCCAGAATTTAGAGTAATGTGTGGTCTGCCACTACGAGGAGTATCCCTCTTTCACCACGCCGTCTAACTGTATTGCGATCGACAGTAGCATCTCTATATTCATTTTCAACCTCTTGTGCATGTTTCACACTATATGAATATTACAACACAGGAATTATATAATAACACGTTGATTTTGATGAATGTCAAGTGTAGCAACCATTTTTAAGACATGCTTATTACAGCGTCGCTCACTGGAACTGGTTGAAATTAACTTTACCGCAAGGATTTATCTATGAGCTCCGTAAATTGTAACGATATAGCATGAGTAATAAATTTAAATAAAAACAGTGTGAATTACTTTTGGAGTTACAAAATACGTACAGTTGACCGTTTACAGAAAATGTGAAACAAAATAATTAAAATTAAATCCAAAACGTTTCCTCAACAAATTAATATACCTACTCAAGACTATCTTGATGATCAGGAAACGGTCATTTTAAGCAAAGTTCAAAGATAAGATAGTGGAAAGACTACCGATGAATCCATAGATTTTACTAAGTGCATCAACGTCGTTTTGTATTTTAAGAACTATAATAATATTGATTATTTATCAGATAAATCTGGACTAATGGTTCATTTTAACGTAAATAATATCAACATTAGTGCAATTAAAGTTATTATTGATTAATTAATTAAACATGTCTTGTCAAAACGGAATACTTATCTCCCGAAAATTTATAATTAGTCATACTCGCCTAAATAGAATCGAAGTCTAGGAAATCTATTTTGTATATCACAAAGTATGAGTCATCGGGTTTCAAAGAATTTCCGTAACCCACACGAAAATTTCATCATACCGTCACACGCATAGAAATAGAATTATCTTTAATATATTAAAAGAACGCGAGTTAAAATTGCGAAGCTTTTTTTTTAGTTGCAGCTCTTTCACCTTCCCTCGGGCAATGGAAATGATTGGCCCTTTCTTCAGATTTATGGAAGGGACTTTTACGAACAATGATGAAAGAATTTGGCCCCGTCAATAAGAAGTTTGGCGTGAAAAATTAGGAATGGCTATTGTCCGGAACTATTACAAAATATGTGTGGTGGCATCCATCCACATTTGCGACAAACAATTTTCTTATTGCCAGCAATTGTCCAAATGCAAGCCAATGGGCGCTATCGGTAATTGCAGCCCATTGGCTACTGAATATAAGGAGGGGATTTTGTAAACCTACGGAGGTTACGGTGAGAGGAATTTTGAGGCAAAAAGACAAAAAAATTGAGAGCCGCCGGCGAGGCGTTACTAAAATTGAGAGCCGCTGCTTAGAGGGCTGGAACTCTTGAGACCTCGGCAGATGTGAATTTTGGCAGGAGTCTGCAATATCCAATATTTTCACCCAAGGCGTCATCAATGCTGCCAGACCACCCAACGAGAATCGACTTAGCCGGCGCGTCCAAAGCAGACCAGGGTAAAATGCCACCGAAAAATGCAGCTGCAGTCTTCGCGGGTATCGTTAACTTCGATTTTACATAGTTCACACTGCCAGACCTATTTGCCAAAAATCCTTTTGGTTCACTCCACAGGTGACCCTGATTTTAATGAGTCGCAATAGTATTTTTTATTTGGGAACCCAACTTCAGACATAATCGACTGATGAAGTTAAGCCTCGCAGCTACACTCAAAATAGAAACGTTTTCTTAACACAGCCATTTTTTATCCATACGATTTTTCCACTATTCCAATTATTATTTGCTAGTAATCAGTAAACAGCTAACATGGTTGATCAATAATATTTTGCTACTATTTATTATTCCTACCGTTTTTTTATTTCTTTATTATTAAAGTCTATCCTCTTATTTAACTTTTATTGTTATTAAATTCAGAATTTTAAATTCAATTAAATATTTTCATTTCTTTTCGAACCCTTCATAAATTTATCCCTTTATGAGTTAGAAATTAAACCATCTTCTCCATATTATAAATTACAAATTAATATCGTAAGGTTCTAAACTAAACACAGGGGCAAGTTTGAATAAAACGGTGGAATTAATGTGTATTCCATAGCACAAGGGCAGCGTGCACAATGATAAAGCTGCGGCTGCCAACACTGAGGAAGAGAACATCTGCAATTCAAGATATGTCTTTGGGAAAAATTTATCAAGGCGAGAATGTGGCGGAAAAGACAACGAGGCCAAGTAAACAATGGTTTAATCCTTACAAACCTTAAAGACATGAACCACCCCATTATCGCAAAATCCCTCAACAGAAAGAACCAAATCATACTTTCCCGCTTCAGGACACAGCATACAAATGTTACCAACAATTTCCTATTCCTCAAGTAAGATCTCACGATTTGTGATATTTGTACCGTTGTACGGAATATGCGCAACTACTACGCAAGTTCATGAACCACAGAAGGTACTTTGCGAAAATAAACCTATGAAAAATCTGCTATTATTCGTAAGGGAAACTAAGCTGTGCGAGAATATTTTAATGTAAATAGGATTGTAACTTAGATCATTTTTATGTGAGCTAATGATAATGTGGTATAATATGTAATGCGGTCGGCAGTGACCTTGTAGTCAACCCGACCTTAAATAAGTAAAAAAAAATTAATCAGTAATATTCTGCACTATAAAGGCTGTAAGGAACGCCGAGACTAAAACTCCCGGCTAACTTCTGCAGAAGAAAAAAAACAACTTAACGTCTGTGGGAGCTTGGAATTGCAATTGCGAGCAGCCGAATAACCTTTATTGCTCGCCTGAGGAATGTGGAGACATTATATAGTTTAATAAATGGGTATGGTGGTTGCTGTTTTTTTTTGGTTAACAGGCTACATGAGGGTGATCCTGAAACAGGCAACTCCCCTTTAATAGCATGTTTTTTTGTTTTTTTGATTAACAACTGCCTAGAGTTTTGGCGTCGTGTTTTCGCACTCCGACTGCGAGGATTTCTATGATGACTGAAGTAGCAAATTATGCTATTGCTGTTCGTTCATAGTTGATTTAACCACTACTCCTCTCTACTGCCTTCCTCTAAATCCACCTCTGCTGCTTTAATAAACGAATTTAATTCCTTCCTATTCCATATTATACCTCTTTTCGTTGACGAATAGGCAAAAATGATGTATCTCCTTTATTACATATCGGTAAATCTGTAGTTCCACTATTTATTGCAGCTAAATGCCCGTCGTTTCCCGGGTATTTATTTATATTATTGAAATTGGCAATAATAATTTGGCCAACGTGTCAACATACCGATATCGATAGTAAAAATTATGAATTATATTTTCAGTATGCACAACCCTATTTACGCTTAGAGAATATTAATTTATTAACAACGGGAGTGGTAACTGAAATGAGTAAATTAATTTTGAAAAAATATTAATTGAAAGTAAATATAAGCCGTTCGCAAATTTTTAAAATTATTGCCGAAAAATAAATAAATTACTTTCTAATTTTTCATATACAGGTGATTTTATTAGCATCGGGGCCATTACTTCTTTTGGATCATTAATCCCTTATAAGAAAACCCCGACATAGGTCGATTTTTGGATAGCTTCAAATTAACTGGTATGAGGACTGCTGGTATCTTAACCGAGTCAGAAATAATCCTGGTACACTTCTGAGGGAAACTATGGAGACAAACCTACTTAATACTTTCTTAAATATCTCGGAGCTTTAAACTGTTTCGTCGTTGTAAACGTATGCCTCACAGAAGGCTTACCTTTGGTAAACAGGGAGTACCTGTGGGAGTTTTCTCTCTCAGGTATTTCTTCCTCAGATTGACTGCGGGCCTCACCTCACTCCGTCGGGAACGCCTTGTACTGCCTCTGGTTTCTTCAAACTTCTCACATGCCTAGGCACATTCATCAATTTTAGGAGGTGTATGTACTAGGGTCGAAGACCTTGGGGCATACGGTAAGAGTTGTTGGTGATCCCATTGGATGGTCGGCCAACTTTCTTCTAAACTTTGTTGGGATACGGAGAAGGGAATGCTGTGAACCCACAGCAGACGTATCTCTCGTCATTCGAAAAGGCGTGAGAATAGAACGCAGCTGCCCGAACAACCTGATGCAGGTTTTCTAGCGTTTTCCCTGTATCTCTTTGGGTGATACACCGGGTAGGATCCTTAAATTATAGCCAGGGGACCTTAGTCAACCCTTGGCTACCTTGTTGTACCTTCCGCATTCTTCCTATGCTATTAAAAGGGAGTTGTCACCCTCATGTAACCTGTTAACAAAAAAAGACTTGCCTTTGAGGATGCTTCGTACTTTATCTGGTTTTTTCAAGGTTACCACATGTGCCGACGTACCTTCATCTATTGTGAGAGGTGTATGTACTGGGGTCGGAGGGCTTGGACAGAAGGCAAGAGTTATCCGATGACTCTATTGAACCAGTTCGCTAGCCACCATCTACTCTTGCAGAAGCACGGGGAACGGAATGCTGCGACCCCGCAGAAAACTCCCCTCCCGTCATTCGGAAGAGACAACTTATCCATGCCGAGTTGTTGTTGCAACCCTCCATGCTAACCTATTTTGCGCAAGAATTTTTATTACCGAAAAACTACCACATCTCACATCCTCCCTAACCTGCTTAACGAGTTCCATCCTTGGCCTCTCTCTATTCTTCTTACCTTACACACTTCCCTCAAATGCTAAATATATGAGACCTTCATGTCTTAAAACATGTCTTCATTTATCCCTTCTCTTGGTTAACGTCTTCCACATTGTTTTCTCTTCCCCTAGAAGTTTTTATATACCATCTGATTTACAGCATTCTCCTATAGCACCAAATTTCAAAGGCTCCTGTTCTTTTTATTTCTGCACGTCCACGTGTCGCACCAATATAACCCTACACTTTCCACGAACATTTTATATTACCCGTAAGTAAATTCCTCTTTTTTTGCGAAAGACTTCCTTGCTTGTGCTATTCTACTCTTTATGTCTACTATATTTCTTAACTTCTTTCAAAATATCTCTTCCCAATTTAAGACCGTTTGTTAGTTCACTGTTTCCCACACCACACTCCATTATCTTTGATTTTACTGTATTAATCCTCATATTGAATTCTTTCTCCAGGACCATGTTCATACCATTTATTATTGTTTCCAAGTCTTCTGCTGACTCCCCTAACACTAAAATATCGCTGCGAAACGTGGACAGTAGGAGTTGAATAAAGGAAAAGAATATAGGCCTTTTAAATGTGGTACTATGGGAGATGGGTGGGTAGGGTAACTAACCGGGAAGTTCTAAGCAGAGTAGGGAAAGAGAACAATTTGGAGGAGTTTGACTAAGAGAAGGGATAGATTAATAGGTCACGTGTTGAGACGTGAGGTTCTTTTAAAATTAGCATTAGAGTGAAGCGTTTGGGGGTGAAAACAGAAGAGGAAGGTAGATCATGGATGGAGTATGCTAAGAATATTAGGGAAGATATGGGATGTGGTAGTTATGCGGGAATGGAAAGGCTTGCGCACGATAGGTTAGCATGGAAGGTCACATCAAACCAATCTAAGGGCAGGGTAAGTGTATTGATAGATTCTACAATCATAGATTCTGTTATATAATAGTGTCATATATGTTTAAACAAAATTAATTATTAGAGAAGATGCGCTACGCCTGTTATTTATTTTTGTTTATTAAACTCTTTAAATGGTCCAGTTACAAAAATTTCTTTTTCAAAATTGATAATACAACAAATTATTATTATATTTTCGTAAACATAATATTTCTGGAGAAACTCAATTTTTTTTATTTTAAAACATAGCCTAATATTCTGAAATTTGATCTGATACGTTTTTCTGTAATGATTGTTTAAGTAACGTTTTTCTGTGCATTAACTGGTTTTCGTTACACTGTCCATTAGACTTGGTCCACTTAGTCGCTATCCTGAGAATCGTAATTAGTAGTGTGTAGAAAGTTGCTGAAGTGACAGGTATGTTTCGACATATAACTTTAACTAACAAACGAACACCTGTAACATCCAAATACTGAGATTGCTGTAAAAAAATCGCGAGCGTTCAAATGTGTAGCGCCTTTATTAGGTGTTACACCACACACTGTTCAAATTACTTTCCACCTGACCTGCCTTTCTTCCTCGTTACGTGACTGTCTCCGATTAGCGTGATTCCAAGATAACTCAGATCAGTCTGTTTCCATATATGTCCGCTTGAGTAAGCCGCGTCGCGTTTGAATTAAATACCGGTCCATAAGAAAAAAATTCATCTGTATAAATTGACTTTGCCTTTACTTAACTCTAATCTATTGTGCGGTGATATTATTTAAATAATTAATATAGGTGGTTTGGCGAATGTTGAAAGAAGCATTTATAGTAGCAAAACACTGATCGTTGTCATATATAGAAGAACCAAATATTAGTCTTTTAATCTTTTTATTAATATTATATTATAGTCTGATCAAAAGCAGATATAAGAATAAATAACAATAAGAAACAAAAAGTGCATTGATATTGCTAAAAAATCTGAAGAAGTGGGACGGGGTAATAACTCTTAGACCAGTGAAAAATACCTCACAAAATAGCATAGATACTTCTTAATTTTTTATAGAACTTAAATGAATTACTGAAGACAGTGAACCGCTATTGGAGGATAACAGAGTTCACGTCTGGAGTGGACCATCTGATGGTGTCATGGCGGGGATAGTCAAAGAGGATGTGCGGCACCGTCAGGACTGTTATAATCGGAGCAGAAAGTATAAGGAGACTTAGAGAAAAGGAATGAATGCAAATGGCGGGAGTGGATGGATTTTAGTCTTGTAACAACGACCTGCTACCTTCTCGAGATGAAATCTGGATAAGTTATCTCTTAGTAGGACTCAATTTCTATATAGAGGATTTATGCATTTTTTCCATTTCTGCCTTTATTCCAACTTTCAATCAGGTGGTTGATGCACCCGATCATTAAGTATTTTCTTGAGTAGAGAGCAAGGAGGTCTCCAGCTTAGCGACTTTGTTGGCAAACTCGATTCCAAAGATACACGCGTGAACCGGGATCGAACAGATGGTGATTTCTTAGTCGTTTCATTTTATCTTCCATATAATGTCCCTGATTTCGTTGATGCAACCACTTCTACATTGGTGATTAGACAGTTAGGTTATCGTGGTAGGAAAATCGGTCAAAATCAAAGTGATATTGAATAGGTGGTTTTTCAATATCGTAATGACATCGGTAACGCATATTTTACAGCCGTTGTGGCTGAAGCATTCTTTTAATTGCTATTGAATCTCTAAATTCAGCTGAGATAAACGATAATCCTATCCCATGATTTAACTTATAAACGTCTGTGAAAAAGCAATTCCTTCTTTCCTCCATGGCTCTACAGCCCATTGAGGGCCTGGGCCTACCGAGTCGACTGCGGGGTGTCATCTTGCAATGAATCAAATATAAATGCGTGAAATCTATTTTTCCTTAATTAAAAATATGTAGCACTAAATGTCAATATTAGAATTTAAAATGCTAAAAACATATATTATTATTATTAATCATTTGTCTTCTTTTAAGGTTCTCGTGTGAATTCCTGCGTTGTTTGACTAATCTTGAATAGTAAACTAAATCCTTCCTATTTACCAAACATCCTATGATATTAGTCACAATTTTATTCCTTTATAATATTTAACTAACAATTTGGAATAAAATTGTCAGTAATCCTATCTGATGACTAGCTAGTAAAAGGTTTATATCAATGTAAGTCTTCTGACGTTTCTACGTTTATTTATTTTTACCTTAATTCATCGATTTCAACCAAACAGCGAATATTCAACCTTCAGTTTGTACCTAGACGTATTACGTCAGTGTCGTCTACGTACAATACAAATTTCACTGCGTTGTTTTGAGAAATAGTTACTACATAATTACAAAAGAGTGTTAACTGACAATTGATCGTTAAGTATTTTATGGCCCTGATTTACTGCCAACTTAAAAAACAATAACTCTAGCAACAAGGACAATGTCTGGGCTCTCGTGTCATAACCATACAATTAACGTAATATTTGTAAACAACATTAAAAACCTTAGAGAGATCAGGGATTATTGTAGTTACTTCCATTACTTGATGTATAAAACATTAATATATTTTAATTTTAGGAAACGTTGCCTTTTTGAAGAAATAGTGACTATAATATCAATAAAAATACATTTCTTTCACATATGTTCTTTCAAAATATTTTGGATCATCTTTACAAGGTTTTAAAATTCCCCCGCTTCCAGGAAAAAGCATGGAGACGGACCTAACAAAATCATCTATTAATAAGTTGTAATCGTTCTTCAATTACTGCTTATATTGCATTAGCAGCTGATACCAAAATTATACAAATTATATATTGTAGCGGATCCGTCGTTCCTCCGTATTCGAGGATTTCTTAATTCCTTTACCAAAAATTGATTTTAATAGTTTTAATTTCAATCAGAGCATGAAAAAAAATTATATCTGCAGGGCGTGGTCATTCTCTCTTCGTCCCGCCGACACAACCTGCTGCTCCCATCACCCCATGACGACTCTCAACGTTTCGCCAGACCACATTGTTGGCCCGGGTTGCGTCAGTTCCTCAACAATTGCAACTTGCAAGCTGGCCTGCATTGTTCATCGTAACTTTTCATATATATATATATATATATATATATATATATATTCTTTGATGTATAAAAGTTGTATAAAATTTTGTTCTCATTCCTGTGTGACAGGACGTAATGTGATACGATCCGCGTCTATATAATGGTTATGGGCTTTATAATTTGCGTCACATTTAAGGAATTGAAATGAAAATCACGAGTAGATTGAGTATAATTTCATATTCACTAAGCAACCTTTCCACTTCCCAAAGTGAGTTGATGCTATTCAGCTAAAAGAGGAACCCGCTTCCCGTTACATATTTGTATATTTACCAGATTAGCAAGAACATCAGGAGAGCGGATGGGAATCCAATTAGGGATAAAGAAGAAAAAGCAGAAAGGTAGAAGGAATATCTAGAAGAGCAGTATCATGGTGGAAGTCTAGATCAGTTAGTACTAGAAGAAGAAGAGGAGGCGGATGACGAAGAGTTGGGGAGAAAATTTAAAGGTCAGAGTTTGATAGGACGCTAAAAGACCTGAGTTATTGTAAAGCGCCAGGAATACATAACATTCCGGCAAAGTTGATAAGAGAATTGGGCGAAGAAGCAGTATTAGGCCTGTTCGGGATAGTTTGCGAAATATACAAAACAGGAAGAATCCCAGAAGATTTTAGTAAAAACATAATTATACCTATACCGACGAAGGCTGATAGATGCGAACAACGCAGAACAATTAGTTTAGTATCCCATGCATACAAAATATTAACGAAAATAGTATATAGGAGAATGGAATGTCAAATAGAATGCGAGTTAGGAGAAGATCAGTTTGGTTTTAGAAAGAATATAGGGACAAGAGAAGGTATATTGACTTTGCGATTAATTTTAGAAGACGTTCATGGCATTTGTAGATTTAGAAAAAGCGTTTGATAATGTGAACTGGAACACGCTATTAAGGATTTTGAAGACCACTGGAATAAAATATCGAGAAAGAAGGCTAATACATAACCTCTACAGAAGACAGGCAGCAGTAATTAGAATAGAAGACCAAGAAAGGGAAGCCGAAATCTAGAAAGGAGTAAGACAAGGATACTGTCTGTCGCCCAAGCTGTTTAACGTATATATAGAACAGGCGATGAAGAAAGTTAAAACGGAATATGGAAAAGGAATCATACTGCAAGGAGAAAAAATAAAATCCTTGCGCTTTGCTGACGATATCGTAGTATTAGGAAAATCAGAAGAAGACTTGGAAACCATAATAAATAGCATGAACGTAGTCCTGGAGAAAGAGTTCAATATGAGGATTAATAGAGGGAAAACCAAGGTAATGGAGTGTAGTATGGGTAACCGTGGAATAACAAACGGTCTTAAATAGGGAAGGGATATTTTGACGGAAGTTAAGGAATTCTGATACTTGGGAAATATAATAACTAGTGATGGTAGAAGTATAGTAGACATAAAGAGTAGGAGAGCACAGGCAAGGAAGGCTTTCGCGAAAAAGAGGGATTTACTCTTAGGAGTAATATCAATGTGAATATTAAGAAATCGTTGCTAAGAATGTTTATATGGAGCTTGGCGTTATATGGGTGCGAAAAGTGGACGATAGGAGTTGGGGAAAGGAACAGAATAGAAGCCTTTGAAATGTGGTACTATAGGTGAATACTGAAAGTCAGATGGGTGGATAGAGTAAGTAACCGGGAAGTTCTAAACAGATTAGGGGGAAAGCGAACAATATGGAGGACGTTGACCAAGAGAAGGGATAGATTAATAGGACACGTTTTAAGGCACAAGTATATTGTAAAATTAGCATTAGAGTGAATGTGTGGGGTAAGAACAAAAGAGAGAGGCAAAGGATAGAATACGCTAAGCAGATTAGGAAATATGTGGGTTGTTCTACTTATGAGGAAATGAAAAGGCTAGCGCAGGATAGGTTAGCATGGAAGGTTGCATCAGACCAGTCTTTGGACTGAATATCACAACAAAAACAACATATTTATCAGAAATTTTGATTGAGTAGGTTTTTACATCACTTTGGCTAGATACTTGCTCAAGCGGATAGAATTTATTGCACCCTCCAAGTAGTAATTGCCTGCAGCTTGTTAGCCAACTTTCGTCTCGCTTCGTCGGCTTACAGTTCAGGTGCCTCGTTTTCTTTCTGCCAATATTCAGACTTATTTGACCACCGTTATACCCATGCCTTTTTTAACGAAAGGAAAGTTTTATGGTTTAAACCTGTTGTTAACGTGAAATGCCGTTAAAGAAATTTCCTGGGAAATGTTTCTTTCCTTCCTGATGATTAGTATTGATAGCGATTGTAAGACTCAATTTGGGGAAATACGAGGAAAGAGTATTTTCCGAAGTCAGAGAAAGGTGTGTTGTTATATGGAGGGCGAGATGATGGTTGATGGAGATGGAGATTCAATATTTGTTTCAATTCGGGAAATCAGTTAAAGGGAAAGTTAATCGAACTATTATTAACAAAACCTACAGCTTAAAAGGTGATTCCAATATTTTTTCGCTATGGTAATATTATGTTGTAACAACGTATTTAAAACAGCCTCTTCATTACAGCAACAAACTGAAACACGTTAGGAGATTGACAAACTACGGTTCCAGATTTGTTTTTTAAGTATATAGCGCATATCTCTATTTATTTTATTTTATTCGTTTTTTAACCGCGTTGTGAGTGCCGGATAAAATGCGTTCCTACCACAACTATTTATTAATAATATTATTTTAAATTTTATCTAGGGAATGTGTTTGTGCTGTGCGGCTGATACAGCATGGTCAGAGCCAGCCAAACAATTCTAGGAACAAGCTTCTGTCTAAAAGTAGCTAAGTTCCCAGAAGTCGCCTCATGCCTGCAGATTGAGCGGATTTTTCCCCCGCAAACCAGGAAACGTTTAATAAATTTGGCTGGGGACGCAGAGGCCGGTTTACAGCCTTAATAAAGAAGGGGGAGGAACTAGTAAAAAATTTGCAGAACGTAAGAAATGAGATTATTGTCTGGTTCTTGGTGGTGACTGGATGGAGAATTGGTCGGCGGAAGAGACGAGAGAAGCAGAAACCACCTGGGAGATATATCCGAGTGTTGCCCCAATTTATTAGAAACCTATCCTACTGATAAGCCGAAGGAAGTTTCTTTCCTAAGAGTGTTTCAACAATAAGCTTAATTTTTGCCTTTTTGATAAAAATTACTTTTTCTTTCATTAGAGTTTAAACCTTAAACACGGTAAACTTGGGGGAACGAATTTCATGTTGAGTAGCCGGCAAATTAGATTATTTTTATATTATATATATTATTTTGAGTTGTATTGAAAAAATTTAATGTTGTAATTTTAATTGGTTTCATTTAATAAACAAGTGGTGTATCATAAGTATTAATTGTGGTTCACCCCATGATACAAATGCAAAAATATAATTTAGTCCGTAATCCAATTCAACTGACATTAAATCTGACAAACTATAAAGATAAAAATATTTTACATAAAGTAACCTTCCAAATTCTTCACCTCATACTACAAAATTAGACTTTGAAATCTGCCACGCTCCAATATAATACTTCATCTCTAGTCATTATTTTAAATAAAACTGAAACATAAAATCTTATTTTTTTAAGAGCATCATCCCTAAGTGTGCAGTATTTAATAGAACAAATCTGAGCGTAACCTTTGTGTAAAAAAACCGTAGCCATCTGGAGAAAAAAATAGTGCTCTTCCCCTTCATCCATAGTGACGTCACCTATTTGATGTAATAATTCCTTTATTTTTTGTGCAAGCACGTTTCTCACGCAGCCAATGTTTTCCCACGGATTTTATAAATGTATGTACAAAGTTTTGTTCCTTTCTTTCTATGAGTTTAAATTTCTATAAAGCCTTACAAGCAACCACACATAATTTTATTGTAAGGATTGTTTTAACCCAAATACTTCCTAAAACTGTGATTTAGACAGTTAATGATTAACCGACTAATTTAAACACACGTAAATTAAATTTTATAATTATTAAGCAGCTTAATTATCTCTCGAGTTAAAATATCTTTGACATTCAAGCAAATTAAGTGTATATTTTAAGAAGATTTGTAAGGTCCTTTCTTGAAAAAAATTTTTAGGATTCTACATCCATAATTTAGAATTAAAATAATTTGTTTTCCTTACGCTGTCTTACCTTAATGTCGAAAATTAACTCTTTAAAATGTTATTAACGGCTTCAGAAATAAAATTACCAACTTTAACAATTGTGAGAAAGGGCCTTACAAATCCCTTCCAATTCCTTCAATGTGTCACAAATTAGAAAGTCCATAAGCATCTTAAAGACGCGGATCGTATCACTTTACGTACTGTCGCACTGAAATGAGAACCATATCTCTATACAACTCAAAGAAGAACAGGAAATCATATATATATATATAACTAATTTGTACATTTTTGGTATCAGCAGCTAATGTCTAATGAAATACACAGAAGGAATGAAGAACGAGTACAACTTATTAATACATGATTTTGGTAGGTCGGTCTCAATGATTTTCCCCGAACCTGGGCGAAGTTTGAAAGCTTGTAATGGTGTTCCAAAATCTTTGAAAAACCCATAAATGAACGCATAGTATTTTTATTGATATATTAGTAACTATTTCTTCACAATGTCAGCATTTCCTAAAATCAAAATATATTAAGGTTTTGTATTAAAGTTTAAATAAGGCCAAAAACAGACAAATAAATTAGTGAAGCATAACAAACTACAATTTAAAATCAACTACATGTTTCGGTCCTGATCTGCACCCTCTTCAGGTTGAACTAAACTTTAATTTCAACTTACAGACTATTTAGATTGTTTTAAACATCAAGTAATGGAAGTAACTCCAATATTCGCTGATAGCTCCAAGGTTTCTAATGTTGTTTACCAAATATTACTTTAACTCTATTTTTATGATACGAGAAGAGCAGACATCATTCTTGTTGCTAGAGTTGTTTTCTAATTCAGCAGTAAATCAGTGCCATAAAATACTTAACGATCACTTGTTGAATCATAGCCTTTTGTAATTATATAGCAACTATCTCTCTAGACTGCCCTGTGAAATTTGCGTTGTACTTAAACGACACTGACGTAATAATTCCAGACACAAACTGAAGGTTGAATATTCGTTGTTTGGTTTAAATCGATCAATTAAGATAAATAAGCATGGAAAAGTAAGAAGAGTTGTAACAGACAGAAATAGGGACACTTTTATTATAAATTTTTTAGTTTAACATTGGAAATAAAATTTTGACTAATATCATATGATGTCTGGTAAATAGGAAGGATTTAGTTTAATATTCAAGATTAGTCGAGCAACGCAGAAATTCAGTCAAGAACCTTTTATGTACGTCTCCTAAATTTTACTTTAAAACAAGACAAATGCTTAATACATTTTAGTATTTAATCTATATTTTTATCACTTTATATTCTAATATTAAAATTTAGCGCTACATATTTTTAATTAAGAAAATATAGATTTGACGCATTTCTATTTGGTTCTTTGGAAGTAATCACTTATTCCTATTGATACATCCCTAACCAGTCGTGATTATAAGGACAATAGTGAGTGCTTCTGAGAGTATAAGTTGAAGTATCTTCTTTTTCTCTGATGGTCCTTCATCTCAGCTGAATCTAAAGATTCAATAGCAATTAAAAAATGCTTCAGCCAGAACGACTGTAAAATATGCGATACCGATGGCATTACAATATTGTAAAACCATCCGTTCAATATCACTTTGATTTTGACAGATTTTCCTACAATTATAACCTCACTCTCAAATCACCAATGACGAAGTGGTTGCATCAACGAAATCAGATAAAAGGTAACGGCTAAGAAATCACCATCTGCTAGATCCCGGTACACGCGTGTATCTTTGGAAACGAATTTGCCAACAAAGTCGCTAAGCTGGAGACTTCCTTGCAAATAAACCGTTTGAACCTTCCTCTCTACTCAAGAAAATACTTAATGATCGGGTGCATCAACCTCCTGATTGAAAGTTGTAATAAAGGTAGAAGTGGAAAAATAGATAAATCCTCTATAAAGCAATGGAGTCCTACAAAGAGATGACTTATCCATATTTCATCTCGAGAAGACAGTAGATAGTTGTTACAAGGCTCAAATCCTTCCACTCCAATCATAAGCATTCATTTCTTTTCTCTAGTCTAGGAAGGACATTTGCATAATTTGTTCCGATTACAGAACCCTCATTTTTTATAGTTAACGAAATTGCCGCGTTCAAGATTAATAAAAATAGCGTAAGTGAATCTAAGAATATATCTGGACCAATTTATATTTAAAATTTTGCATTTTGTGAATTAAAACTCACGCACATACGATTTAGCATGTGAGGATAAACCTGTGTTAATCTATGACTTGGCTTTTAAACTTAATCTATGTAGATAAATTCTATTTTTAAAGTTTGAGTATTAAAGCCAATGACACTTATGTCAAAAGTTCCTGTTTTATAAGTATTTAATAAACAGGAGAGACTGAATTTACTGGTATTATTAATTTACAAATTGAATATTAGCTTGAGTATGCGTATACTATTGTAGTAATAAATTTCTTGCAAACAAAAATTGTTTATTTAATTAGTAGAAATTTTACATTTATAACAAAATCATTTATTCTGCTTCAACACGTACCAAAATGTTAAAATAGGACGTATAAAAGACAGAGCTGTACCTATAACAGTTTCTGGTACATACGTGCCTAAAATTCATATTTTGTTGTCGTTGATGTAATAATATTTTCTTAATATTTACATTAACGTAGGAAATTAATTGTGTTGATCATTGTATATACACGATTCTTCCGAATTGTTCAATTATCACGACTATGTACACTTTACTCACACAGCACTGATTCCTTTTTATTCGATCGTATCATTGAATATTTGATTAAAACTCATAACTATACTTGCATCTCCGTAGATCTTATCCATTCTCCTGTATACTATTTTAGTTAATATTTTTCATGCATGGGATACCTGTGCTGTTCGCATCTATCAGTTCCAGTTTTTTCGGTATTATGTTTTTACTAAAATCTTGTGTGATTCTTCCTGTTTCGTAGTTTGCAAATATATTAAGCATGATAGTTAGGTAGTTTACAAATACATTGAGGATGATAAATGAATTCCAGACTGGTCAGTTTTACTTTTATTTGATACGAGGTGTCAGAGTCGCCGAGGAGCAAACAGACGTCAACAATGAAAGCAACAAAGCCAACACGTGTTGCATAGGATGAGGTTGTGCTTGCCCCCTCCTGGTAGGTGAGCGCAGGAGGGAAGGGGACCTGGCTGGTCTGATTGGCAAGGCCGGCGTCAGTCTCACATCTACACGGCACTGTTAGGCACAGCATGCGCTCCTGGGGGAAGTCTCTGTGTCTGGAGGGCCAGCAAAAGCTTTCCAGCAAGAAGGCTTCGGCATCTCCGGAAGACAATGTTGCGGCGAGTCGGCTCCTGGCGCCTCGCGTCGGCGTCACTTCCGGCGAGGAGCCGAGCGGCGGCAGGAAGCTACCCCGCGGTGAGTACCTCTGTACCTCAGTACATCAGCTCTCACTTGCAACTCTACTCGTCAACTCTCAACCCTACAAACGGAACGAACACCACCATCCACAGACATAACTAAAAGTTGGATGAAGAGTTCTCGAGATTCCAGTCGGGGAATCCACAACGTTTCTATGGCTGACACCGCCATCATCTTCAGGTGAATCCCGAGAACTCTTCATCCAGCATCTTCGTCGGGAAAATCTACGTTATCTATACCTAAAAGTTGTCAAGCTTCAACGAGAAAGTAATCTATGGAACATGTCGGCATTTGCCAAATAATTTAATAAATAAAATCACGAATCAGAAATGATTATTATCTGAAATTAATATAATGTAATGAAGTTAAATGAAACAAAAAATATTTGGGTATTAAATGCAGAACTTTGAGCAAGGTAAGGAATAGATTAAGAAGCCACGTTTATAGATATGAGGGTCTTGTAAAATTAGCATTAGAGGGAAGTGTGTGGGCTAAGAACAGAATAGGGGCCAATGATGGAAAACGCTTATCAGATTAAAAATGATGTGGGATGTGGTAGTTATATACGAATGAAAAGGGTTGCAGCATAAGTTAGCATGGAGGGTTGCATCAGACCAGTCTAAGGACTGAGTACTACAGTAACAACAAATCTGTTGAAATAGAAGCTTATAAATTTTATAAATAATATTTTCACACGTAGTTACATTTTTATTGTAAAACAATTTTCATTGAAAGAATCTAAGACAATCTGATTAAATTAAGGAATCATTTTAAATTACGTTTCTGTCGGTAATGTGTTTATTTAACGTTAGTTTTTCTGCAATATTTTGTAATTTCTATCCGCAGTGTTGTTGGAAAATCTCAACCTTATGCCAAACTATGTCTTGGGAAGTAGTAAGAAAAATTGCATTACCAGTGTTTACCGTAAATTTTAGCTCATTGTCTTCTCCAGAAAATTATATACCACAAACACGAATTCCATTTTTAAATAAATTATGGAAATATGGCTTATCTGTGGGCGGACTAGGATTGTTATATTATTTGTAAATTTTGTTAAAGAATATTATTTACGTTTTTATTTAGTAATTCTGCAATTGAAGCTGAATCGTAGGAACAAATTTTTGCCTGAAATGTTTTTGAATAAAATAAAAAATAGAACGTATTACTTAATATAGCATCATATCGCTCTTCTTGGAACATCTTTAGCTGAAATTATATATTTTTATAGTTCTGTATATGAAATTTGGGGGAGAAAATTTCCAAACATCGCAGCCGAAAAGTTTAATTCATATATGAAATCCGTTACTTGTATAACCCGAAAGTATTTGTAAGAAGTATTCGTCCAACTTAGTGAAGTCAACTGCATCAATTTTCGTTTATACGTTAATATCAGCGGCAAGTATGTTGTTTTATTACTTATATATTTTAATGATTTTTTATTAAAGAAATACATTATTTTTCTGCACGAGAAATTAGTGAATTAATGAGCTTTATTTATACCTTTATAATCTATCTGTTCTCTTGCTCTAAGTCCTCCATATTGTTCACTCGTCTCTTTTTCTGCTTATAAATTTCTGGTTGGTTACTCTATCCGCCCATCTGATTTTCAGCATTCTTCTATAGAACAATATTTCAAAAATTGTATTCTTTTCCTTTCTGCAACTCCTACCGTTCAAGTTTCGCACCCGTATATGGCCACACTCCATACGATCATTTTTAGTAATAATATTCATACTTATATTAACCGTAAGTAAATTCCTCTTTTTTGCTAAAGCCTTTCTTGCCTGTGCTATTTTACTCTTTAAGTCTACTAAGCTTCATTCCCAATAATATATAATAATATTTTAAACTCCTGTGTTGGAAGAATTTAAGAGCATCAAAATAAAAATATTTATATTAATCGCTCCACATTTCAAATTCAATTAAATGTTTACGTATTTCGTGTTTTGCTATGTTAAACTGACAAATTAAGAACATCAATGGATGAAGTTTCATACAATGTAGATAGAAACTATTATGTTTGTTTAAATATACTATATTCTCATTAAAATATGAATCAGAAATATTTAAAGTTTTCGAATATAAAGTTTACGCGGGTGATTCAAATCGTTCCAGAGATTCAAAACTTGCAACCTTCGTAGACTTCATAAACTTTTCAATGCTTTCATATGCATTGTCGAAACCGTTTAGAAGTTGTAACTCGTATAATTTCGTCTCTGATTACGACGAACAAAACGAACAGTTCAACGAACTGACGATTTATGTTGTTGGTATAATTTTTTCTCGTTCTTTCCTGAGTATAAATTATCATTTCAAAATGAGACATTAAACTTCTGGCGCTAACCTCTAGAACTACAGTTTCATAAAAGCGAGATTAATTATAGCTGAGATAGCACAATGAAGTTGAAAAATTATTTTAATTACTGAATCTCAGGTAATAATATCATTTCGATTCGCTTTTTATACTTCGTTTCTTGTGAATATTCTTTTACTTCATCCTTGAAAAAATGATACAATCCGAAAGAAAATTCCTGAAATGCATGTGAATGACGAAGAGAATGCGCGGACAATATGTTTTGATGATGAAAAATAATTAATTGTAGTTATACCTTTCTCAAAATTATTTGTATTAGTTGCTAAGTTTTTTCAAACCAGAAAAACATTTTGAGAGTTATAAATAGTATATAATAATTAAATTTTGTCAAGAGGACAATTTGGACAATTTTACATTGTGATCTATTACATAAAGTAATTATACAATAAAACAGATTAAATTTTTACCATATATGCGATAAGCAACGAGTAATTGAATAGACAAATTCATCTAGGAAAACAAGCGCAGTTTTGACACGAGACTTTTGCTACTTCTTACCATAATACCCACAAAAATTACTACACTCTTATAATTTAAGCAAATGATTATTTGTCTTGTTGTTTCCACACAATATCTTTGACCTCGTCGTTGTTGCTGAACTTTGTCTTCCACGTAATGATCCCTTGAGTGGACCAAACAAATGAAAATCGGAGGGAGCAAAATCTGGCTTTTTGGGTCATATTGGCTGTGTGAACATGGAACAATATCACGTCTTTTCTTCGAGATCTGCGACGTGTTCCTCACATTGCTGTCAGCTTTGTTCATCGGCATGTCTGAGTCGTAGGCACTGTTTATTGTACGCAGATCTTCCAAATAATCACAAAAGACGACACACATCGGCCATCCCAAAAGACGGCAGCATGACTTTCCCCACTGGTACTTGGATCAATCCAAGCCAAGTGATCCAGCACTGGTTGCCGCAAAATCTAAAAAAAAAATTAATATTTTGTTTGTGCATTCCCTCATTTTTTGGCAGTTCGAAACTATATTGTATCCGTTTCAAAAATGACCGCTGCTTTTTTTGTAGCACGCACGCCGTATTTCGCATTTGCAGGTATCTACAAATTTCTCAATTATTCAGGACTTTGTTGACGTATCCTTTTCAAATAAACTGCATTGTGTTCAGTATATTCAGACCTACAAACTAAATCCATATTTAATAACCTAATATTTTTTGTTCATATATTCTGTGTACCACGAAGTTGTCGATTCCAAATGCAGAAAATTCAATTTTCGCAGGCTTATTTCTCCAAGAAGAAACAGTTTTCGAACCTCAATAATTTCCATGTTTTTACACACAATAGTGTAGTTACTCTACTTAAATTATCATTGGTAACTGACGTTCACTTTACAAGTCACGCCCCTTTAAAAATGGGATTTTTCAATGTTTGAGCCACTATACCTCTGTTGGGCATGTAGATAAAAATCTGTAAATTGTTCACAAATTAGGTTTCTATAGTAACAAACTACGATATAAATTTCAACATTGAGATTTAGCTTAAAGATAGTATACAAAATTGTTAAACAAAGCAAGAAATGCGCTATTTCCACATGTAGGATGAGTACGTATATCGATATAATACTTCAAATATTTAGACATGTTAAACTAAGAAAACTTTTTTGATATGAACATATATTATTATATAACAATTTCTGCTACGTATTCTTCCAATATTATGTTTATATGAGGGTGATGAAATAGCCGTTTGATGACCGGGTAAAAAATATTGTGTGTCACTGAAAGAAAACGGTTCTGAGTTACAAAAACAAAAGTAGTTAGTGCTTTGTAACTTAAATGAATTATTTTCTGAGTTAGAAAATAAGTACCCAGATTTTAAAGTTGGTAAATTGAAATTCTGTGGGCTAAAACCAGGCTTCGTTAAAATGCTTGAAGAGACTGAAGAAGATTCAATGCCAGAAAAAACAGACAATGGAAAAATCAGCTACATGAAAGTTACAAGTCTTTATTATAATCAAGGCCTATTTTAATCAAGGCCTATTTACCTTGACATTCTTGACATTTCCTCATCATAAATTCATAATTATCTGTTGCGCATACCATAACTTCCAAAAGATCTATATAATAAAATTTAAAGTTAGCACCATTAATCATCAACTTTGTATTCTGGTGATATAAATACACCTATACTTTATAAGTACCAGACACCCCCGAAACAGCACACCACTTCGGTCTTAGCTCACAGAATTTTGATCTTCCAATTTTGATAGAGTGGTGTATTCTGAATTTCTTTCGGATCGGCGAGTTGGTTTGCTTCTGTTCCATGCTTTGATTGAATGTGATCAGCTCAAAATTCATCACACGTTAATATCTGCCCTTTCATATCGTTCTTTCAAGTATACACACTGTGTTATTTAGATGACTTCTGGGACCCAACCTACACTACCTTTTTTGTTCTTGATCTTGTTACTGTTATTGTTATGATCTGTGCAAACACTTACTACAAGTTTGATTTTATATCTTCAGCAGTAATGCGTCGATCTTCACGACTAATGTCGTTTATTCATGTTTCAAGCGAACGAGTTGACAGTTCAACTGACTGGCCAAGACATTGCGCGTCAGTCAGTGATGTTCGTCTGTTTTTAACTTTTTATGGCTCCATTTTAATCCGTATGACCCTGTATATGCTAAATATAGCTTTCCGGGGGAAAATTTCTCTGAAGGAAAAAACCACTTACCGCTGGTTACCCAGAGAGATTATGAGGGTTGTCACTCCTCGCCCCCTAACGCATGCGTCCTGTTCATTATATTAACTGTTGTAAACAATTATCAAAATTTCCGAGGTTCAAACACACTGTGACATAGTAGATGGGCCTTGCCACTGCGCACTTTACTTGTGCATATTGGTCTCCTTTGGTGTGTGGAGAAACCTCTCCCCTAAAGCCAACTTTACCAACCCCATTTCCAGCCTCCAACAATGTCGGCCAATCCAAGCCAACCCCTATCTACACCATGGTCATAACACGCATTGGCACAACTTGTGGGACCATATGAAATCGCTGTTTTCCTAATTCTTCTGCCCAGAATCTTTAGACGAATTGTTCCATTTGATCATTTCGAAAACATGTTCATTGTGTAATTTTCTGTCACTTTTGTTTCGTTATTCCTCCAACATGCAACAAATTAAAATTCTTCTTCACTTCGGACTCTCATCTCCATTCACATGCCATCGCATGTGCCATTTTAATTATACGTCGCTCATATAAATTAACAGTTTTTTCTCGCAATGAAATATTACAATGTGCATTGGAGACCAATGGTTCTTATATATATTACAGAATTTGGTTGATTTACTATCTATAAATAGCCTTTTCCAATTTTGTTTGCAATCATAAGATTTTTAAATATATGAAATGTGTGTGTTAAAGTACTTTAACTAAACAAAATAGTCAAACTTAAGACAAATTGAGCATTAAAATAAATATTACACAAATAATCTGTAATACTTGTTGCTTTCGTGAGTTGATTATAAACGCGAGGACAAGACACTGCACAAATCAGGTGGAATTTCAAACACCTATTGAATTAAATATACTACATCTATATTAAAATTAAAATAAATTACTTTCTATACATAAAAGCTGATGAGTTTAGTACATAGTCGTTTCTAAGGCACTTGTATTTTTAAATCATCTGACGAAACCAACAAAGATTGTAGTAAAGTTGTGTGGTATTTATTTCATTACTTAATTTTCTTGATAATTTGGCTGCTACTTTGTCTTACCAACAAGTATATTTAAATTATTTTACATTAAGAATGCCAATGGAAGTATGAAGAATATTATTTTAAAATAAAACAAAATTTACAGTCTAGAGAACGCTGGAAGTAAATTTTGTAGTATTATTTAAGGTTGACCACTGTTGACTGAAAAAATTCGTATTTACGCATTTAGTTTCAAAGTCATGCTTAGGAATTTAGAAAACATTTTTGTTTATATGTTTGGATTTTGATAGTGGTACTTTGGAATTTCTAAATTCTGGAATAACAATTACCTCACTGAAGCTGTCTATATTTGTCTGATCTGCAGTGTATGATGATGATGATGACGAACTCCACGAAACTGGACTATCTTACGTAATATTGAATCCAGTTTCATCTTGCATAGTATCAGAGCAAAATCACATCAGCCCACTTACACGTATATAGTGTAAATTTTTAAATAAAAATTATTATGGACTTATAACAATTGTTAACATTTGATTATTCTTCAATGACGTCAAGCCGAGCAGTTCCCTGTCATATTTTATCAGACCAAGTTGCCATTCCTCATTGTACTAGCAGCTCATAATTGAGGTCCGTGTTTAATAACGTCTTAAAAATTAAAAAATAACTTATATAACCTAATAATGAGTAGAAAGTAATGTCTGTTATATTAAACATGGAGGTATTATTCTGTCAAAAAAGTAGAAAGTATTTTATCTTCACATACAATCACTTTGAGACTTCGGAAAATTTTTAAATCCGAGGCAAAAACAATTAATTAAACATGTGATTTATCTTCCAATTAAGTTAAAATTTGATTAAAAATTTTATAAATGTTTTTATAAAATTATTTATTGCGGCTAAATTATGAAATATGAAAACAACTATTGATTTAACGAAGTCGTGCAATTAATAACGCTGACGAAGCCGCATCAACAGAACGAAATAAATACCTGTAGTTTTGGTCTGATCAGAAAACACTTGTTAAAACTGTTATATTCCTCGTGAAAGAAAATACGCTATTTGCGGTTTTTATCTTCCATAAAGCCATTGGCTTGAACTTCACTTTTTGCGGCCAAACCATGTCGAGTCATACGTTGTCAAACCGCTTTCTCCCCTTTGGAAAGGAAAAAACATATATATTGGCCCCAATTAATCTGATGTTGGTTGACTAGCAATGCTGTATTACAGTATTTCATGTAAATATCCATTTTACATCCTGTTACTGCATCACAAAATATTTAAAAGTATTTTGTTCTTGATTTTGGTTTATAAAATATGCAGGCTTTTATCGTAGTATGTTATAATCAACAGTGAGTTTTGTCCTTAATTTCATGTGTAAACTAACATATAAAAATTCTTGATTAGGTTCCCATCATCTGTCGAAGCTGTCGTGTTCGGATGAGACTTTAAAATTTATCGTTTTGGATTTCCAACTAAGATATAATTTCATTCCCTACAATGACATTAAAACCGTTACGTTTTCATTTCTATGATGTATCGTCATGATAGCAAGCTCTTTTTTTAAAATGCGGAAATAAAATTTTTCAGAGATTTTCTCCTTTGCTTTTTTATTGATCGCTCACGTTTGTTTAGGGAAGCTGTGGAAATGTAGAAACTAATTACAAGGTTTTCTTTGGAATAAATTAGACTTGCTTTAGTTGTCATTAAGCAAACAGTAATGGTGGATGCTTCAACATTTAGGTGAATAGAACACTTGGGAAAAATAAAATAATGATTTAGTCTTGTCAGTATCAATTATTAATAAGACCAAGACAGATAATTAAGTATGGTAATTTAATTTGAAAGCACGAATATGCACCTTCATCAGCTTAACAGTAAGTAGATAAAACTTTTATTATAAGTTTATAAATGAAATGAAATAACGAATATAAATAGTTCAAAGGTTAGAACGCTACGTACCATGGATAAATTATCTTTGTTATTTCAACGTTTTCCATACAATAATATTGTCATGTTTCGTATATCCTGTATGGAAGTTAAGCTTCCAGGATATGGAATGAGTCAGGGGTATTTGAATATTTAATATCTTTGTAAATTATATCTTTAAGTTTTCATATATTTAATGTTCACCTAATGAAGGTCAACATGTAGACTGAAACGTTAAATTAAATTATAATTTTTAAATGTCAGTTTTTGCCTAGTAAATAATTTATTACAGGAACAATTTTAAAGTAAAATACACCTTCAAATCAATAGTTTTAAAGTAAAATTAATTATTAAAATATAATGGCAGATTGATAGCCTATAACTTTTAAGTATTATATCACAAGTTTTGGAAGAGAATTTAAGCAGAAAAATCAAACATCAACATTTTATTTATGTAGTTATTGACTGGTACAAAAAATTTGTTTCGGCTTCACTATTATTTTCTATTTGATACTTGATTGTGTTAATAATATTTAGAGACATTTGAATTAAAAACTCAATTTTTTGTCATATTTATGAATTATCAATTAATGTTTTCCTCAGGAATTCAATATAACATTTACTTCCCTGGTACAGATTCCTGGCGTATATGTGTAAACTTTGGTAAGTTTAAATCAGGTGTTAGAGTATTTCTGTGGAAGATCCATTGGATACTTTTCACTTTAGTGGTTCTCCGGGTTTTCCCTTGCCTTGCCATCCACTGTCAAGGTTCGAAAAGATGACTAGGAATGTTGAGTAACTTTAGTGACCCCCTTCGGTGGGGTGAATCAGTGCGACTCAGAGTTTACGTTAAACAAGTCGCGGATGGTGACCTTACCTTAGTTCAAAGAAACCACTTTCGCTTTTGTCTCGCTGTTCCACATTCTGCTTTGCCAGCATTGTGTAATTAGTTTATTTTTCGGTAAAGTCAACAGGCAAGAGAAGACTATTGCGGCAGATCTATCTCTAGTTGCGATATTGTCAGTCAGTAAATGGCCTTGCAAAATATTCACAGTCTAATTGGGGGAAAGTCATAAGACGTCCTTTTTTCAGCTTTACTACTTTCATAACCACCATTCAACGTGTTCGCCCTCTCTAATTACTCACTCATAACAGGATCGAAATGCCTGCGGTTTGGAAGCACAGGGAAAGCAATAATAATAGGAATGGCTTCTTTTGCTATAAGATTATTCATTGTTTTTATCGAGTGTCGCTAGTATATTATCAAAACTCTGGAGGAAATCGTTCTCTTCCGCTGGAAAGGGTTTCTTTTCTAAATAATTGTTTTGCCACATTCACTTCAGACAAGGTATTGATTTGTGGGTTTACTTCTAGTATTGGAAATAACCAATTATTTTTTTTGCCATTACAAATCACTTGTGACCTCCAGATTAACAACCTATCAAGGTAATGAAGCGTGGTCATTTTATTCTCGCACGGAAAAGAAAACACTCACTTCGGACCTGTAACTGGTTATATACACCTGCAAGAATTAAGAGATTAAATCAATATTTGCTCTACCGAATATCAAAACATCCTCAATAAGTTTGTGAACATTACTTTATACGTATTTTTTTATCATTGACTGACTTACGATGAAAATTACAATCCAGGAATTAGATATTAATCTGACATGTAGTCTTAATTAAAAACTAAAAATATATCAGAACAATTAAGTATAATCTTTATAGAGTGATCTGTGTCTTACTGAGCAGTTGCATCATGCCATACCATTCAATAGACTTTATCAACTGAACGAAACAGTTAAATGTTACGCAACAATAGAACGAATAAAAATTACGTACCTACAAAAAAATTCTGATAATATTTATTCTTTCCACTTTTTCTGACCTTCAACATAGGTCTGCAGAAAAATTGTCTACTGAGAATTAAATCTGCTTAATCTTATAAAAGGTTATAAATATTAATTTTTTCAAAGTTTCTTTAAAGAGCGATGGCCTGTTGAGAACTTATCAGACTGTAATTACTGCAGAAAAAGATTTCTTATACCTTTATCGAATATTTCTCTTGTTATAGTATGGATAATCTTCATACCAGCAAGATAGTTTTGTAGAAGTTTTTAAAATATTTGTAAACTTATTAAGTCCCAAAGACGAGATGAAAATTTTTTATGTTGTTATATTTGCTGACACCCATTTTGCTAATAAATTTTAGCAGGGATTAATAGACTACCTGAAGGTAATCCACAAACTGGCAACTCCCCTTTAATAGCTAAGAAAGGGACTTTGGAAAGGGGAGTTGCGGAAGGGAGAGAAAGGCAGTCAAGGCCCTGATAGCGTCCGTAACCTATAATCTAGGATTCTACGCGGTATTCACCTGAAATAGATGAAGAGAAACTCCTATAATACCTGCATCAGGTAGGTTTTGCTATTGGGCACTTGTCTTACGCCTTTCCTTATGAAGGCAGAGGATGCATTTGTAGGGTCGCAGCATTTCCATAAGAGCAGAGATACATCGGCTTGTGAGAACCTTAAAAACCAGAGAGAAAGTAAGACATCCCCGTCACTATGGGGAGAAATTCCTGCAAGAGATCGGGTTGCACAAGTATTCTCTGATTTGTCACCGTAGGTTACATTTTGGTATTTTGTGCAGTAAAATTCACTGCGAGGATATTTTTTGAATTTTTTTTGTTATGAATATCTTTAAAACTGTACATGTTTCGTTGGCATTTTGGTAATTCCAGAATGTTTGGTTTGGCTTTCGAAAATCCCAATAAGTAAGTAAATTTTTGTTTGCAATAGATAGATATTTTATATGGTCTGTGTAACGAGAGATAATTAATTACTATAGATCGTTCAAGTTAAGTCAATATGCAATATGGAGTAGTTTAGATCCTGACTTCACACATTCAACCACCACAGCGTTTACGGACTACGTTAGTAAAAACATGCATACGTACTATTTTTAAGGCTATTAAAGTACCTGCTTAGCTACGAACGCAATACAACTATAAAATAGCAGGGATTCGAGTTTCCAGCGCCCGTATCTTGCCAATGTTATCATGGTGAATTTTAGAAATATTTTTCCCTTTAACCGTTATGAATAAAGAACTGAAATTTTCAAAGATTATTTTTCACGTTTAAACAAAGTAATCGGTTTATTAAAATTAATTTTTATTTATTAATTTATCAAAACATGTTTTATCAAAAACTTTAGGAGCTTTTATCCGTAACTAGTAACTTTGCCATAAGGGTAAATGTAAGCCGAGGAAAATTATGTTCTGTATCTATAACTGTTACCCAGAAAAAGGTACCTACTTTAACATCGGTAACAAGGGTCTTAAGGCATTCCTCAGAAAGGGCGTATATTAAGTAATTAATATAATAATTTGTCTTAATGCCTGTAAAGGAAATAATTTCTTTAAAGTCAAAGGCTGAACTATAATTCATAAATTTTATTAGTACGCAATATTTATTATACCAAAGATAATACAATCGTATGAAGTCGGAGCAGATTGCGAGCATACACTCCTGGCTTCAAGGTTTATGTCCGCGTTTGTACTTTATGAATGATATGAAGTACGTAAAAAATATATTATTTGACCCATTACTTCATCCGGGGAAAATAATTTCTCTCTTCTTAAAATGTTACTTTCTTCAATAACTGATAAATTTGTTTACTAGTTATTTCAAATGATTAAAATAAAAATCACTTAAATTGTTATGGTAGATTTCATAAACGTACAGGAATTTACAGTAATTTATCAGAAAATACGTATAATATGAAATATTTCAGGTAACTGAGTTTATGGAAGAAGTAATTCTTTATCAGTGTGAATGAAACTCATTAATAATGGTTAATGTCATCTGTCAATTAGATAGGTACTCACGTACACAAATTCGCCTGTCTTCGGTAATTCTCATGAAAATGCAGATACTTTTGCTAACGATAGTGGCTGATAACCGGGATAGCATAAATTGGTTGTAGTTTTGAGTAAATATAATCAACTTAAAATACGCACAAAGAAATTGAATACGCATTTTTTTAAAAAGTGATGCCATTCTTTAGTGAGGTTTGGAAAATGTTCCCATTAATGAACCGATAACATAGCTTGTCAGCCCTTTTGAAATAGATAAAATCAAGAAGAGCCTACTACATTGCCATATTCCTGAGGAATATCACTGGTTCTTGATGTAGTTAATAGTTAATACGACAGGTACGCACAGATACGTATTAACATCAGCGTTCATGGGAAAAGAGAAAGAAAGGTGGTGAAATGAATAAAGAGCAGTTGACTCCCACCGTGTGCATCTAGTCCTGTACCGCACTTTATCCTGAATAAGCATCAGCAGTGTTGGAACAGTCTATCCGGTCACCTGACCAAGTTTCCGTCTTACGAACATCACTTTCGACTTTCCGTTTCGCAGGCTTATCTTGTGTTTCCCGTTCCTACAGGATGTTGTCCAACAAGTTTCGGGACCTGTTCTCGGCAGCCTTTTAAGCATCTCGTTGCTCCACGAAGTGTTAATTCAGATGCCCCGATGACCTGAAGAGAGTGTTTCACGCTGTCTGCACTTGACCCGTTCTTTAAAGTAGCGTATGGGAAGCTGAAACACTCTCACACTAGAAATGTCTCAATGGCCGTAACGACATATATCGCCGATATCTCCCATAGATGCTTTACCAACTGTATCTGATGGAAATGACGATTATTATAATATTTTTCATTTGTCTGCAACAGATGAATAATTTAGTACAAGGAGAAAGTAGAAGTGGTTGAGAAACATCTTTCAAACTTCCTCCAAGCTTCCATTAATGAGTAACAGAGAGGTTCTGCAGGTTTTCTTGGCATAAATGGAAGAGTTCCCCAAGACGATCTCTACTAACGTCACGAAATAAGATTGATGGAAACAGGCGAGGCTAATAAAAGCTGCTCATATCCACAGACAGTCTCAGAAACATCTCTTGTCCCACTTTTGGTGAGATTTTCCAACGATAGTGGCCGATAGTCGGGATAACATAAATTGGTGGTTAGTTTTGAATGGTGTGTTTTCCCAATCGTAACCATAAATGTTATTGGTGAATATCCACCCCTGCCACCTTGGTGATACAAACTAAAGAAGTGCGAAGGAGATTTTAAAAAGGGTGGCAGAGAGATTTTGGGCAAATATTCGGAGAGAGATTTTTGAGGGATGCGAGACGGAGACAGAGTCCGAGAGAAATGGCAAGACAGATTCGGTAGTCCAATAGGAGGATAACCGGAAATTAACCCATCAGAATCCATGCACATTCTGTATTCTAGGAGTCCCTTGAAATGAATATGGGTGTGATATTAATTATTTAAGTGGGATATTAAAATATTAATAATAATATTTTGTAATCAAAAAGAAAACAATTTACTTGGTCTAGAACAAATTAACATTAATCTCACAATGTTGATATTTTCAATCTATATGCCGGCAGTTCATTTATTAATTAAAACTACAAATATATTTATATAAAAAATTGATACACATTAAATTCTTAAAACAACCAATTTTTTAACTCTACACTCAGGATCGTATATTATGGGCCTTCTGATAGTCAGAATGTTAAACAAAAAATCTACTCGGACCTGGCAGTTCAGGAAATCATCAAAAATGGTTACAGTTGTAATTTATCGTATCAGCTTAGTGAATATTACAGCTCCTTCCTCGTAGAAATAAATATCCTTCTCAGAGTCGCCGCCGCTATTTGTCCCCGGTTCAGGACAATTTCCGGTTATCCTCCTTCTCTTGGACTACCAAACCTGTCTTACCATCTCTCTCAGACTCTGTCTCCGTCTCACCGCCCTCAGAAATCTCTCTCCGAATCTGTGTCCTAAATCGCTCTGCCAGCCTTTTTAAAATCTCATTTCCACTTCTTTAGCTTATATCGCCAAGGTCGCAGGGATGGACATTCACCAATAACGTTTATGGTTACACTTGGGAAAACAAAAAAACCCGATGTCACCAAATCTCACCAAAATTGGGAAACACCCCACACGTGACGTGAAGTCTGGTTTTATTGCCCCTGGCTCAAATGCTGTCCCCTTTCTTTTGACTCCACACCGCCAATAGTCCGAGCAGATGTGTTTGGCAGTTAGAGCCTCATACCTTTTTTTGTTTGAAGTTCTTTTGAACTTCTTATGTAAAGATAATACCTATTATAAAACGAAAGTAACGGTACATCTTAGTACGACAGTTGCCAAGCACCAATCAGAAGTCATGAAGTCACGCTGTTCCTTTAAAAATATACTGATTATTAATCTTACGCGGTCCAGTTATCACAATTCCATTTCACTTTCTGATCAACTGTAGTAATGATTTAGTATTTCATTGGGGTGAGGTATTTTATATAGCGCTATGTTACAACAGCTGAGCGTTTCATTATCCCTCGATCAGCGATTAGAATTTTGTGCATTTCATCATATTTGAATTGTTATAACATGAAAATTTTCATAACAAGGTAAGGTAACCTCAATGCGGAAGACATACGTCAGACTTAAATTTTTGTTTATAATAATTTATAAACTATATAATATAAAAGCCTTAACAATTGTTGACGCAGGTGCATTAAAAATAATTTCTGTTTTAGTATTATTAAACTTTCAACAATACTGAGGCAGACAAAATTTAATAATATTGCATGACGTATGGTGGGGATATATTATTGTCCCATGCAAATATAAGGGCAAAGAGAAAGAGTATATATATATTCGATTCGGAAGGAGATCTCACATTTAACCAATTGTTTGCTGTTTCTGAGTATAGCCGTTAGTGGGAGACCACGCTGGCAGTTATTAAAATATTGTGGTTACGAGAATTGGAATGTGCAGTTTTGAGAATTAGGAATTTCTACTACACATTGCGTCGGTAAATTAGTTAAAATTTGATATAGTCTGATCTAGTTTGGTGGAAGACTTTTGATCTGTAGAAAGACGTGAAACAGCCGCAGCAGCAGCGAGGGATAAACCAAAGTCCACAGTGCTGAAGAGAGTCAGCTTGGTGCCCGAGTTGCAGACACGAAATTCAAATATAGGGCGCGGCAGCGAATCAGGCGATTTTGAAATAACTATCAAAATCAATGAAGTCGTTTCCAAAAACATTATACATATCATCATAATCTACATAAAGAAGTATTTATATTACACTTACATTATTCAATTTTTAAAAATGACGTGACTGGAGTGATTCCACTGACCCCTCTTCACCTGCGTTGTTTTTGTGAGGATGCCTGAAACGTCAAGTCTACCAGCAACGGCCGACCACATTGGACCAACTGAAAGAAAACATTTGTCGATTGCAAGAATACAGCAACAAATGTTACAGGATGCCGTGGGCAGTTTTCATCTGCGAAATGCTTTCTGAAAAAAGACGTCACCCAGTCGACGTCATTTTTAAAAATTGAATTATTTTGTAAGTGCTTTTTTATGTAGATTATGATGGTATGTTTTTATTTTTGTAATGAACTTAATGGTAGCATTGACATTGAAATAATAATAATATAAAAATACTACGTTCCGTCCCTAATTAGGTGTTTCATCAGTTGTAAAATATTTAATATAGATAATTGACACTTGGGATAAAAAGTTATTCAATTATGATAGTATTTTTGTTTTAATTATGTGCCAAGTTCTTGAATTGGTTGCTTCTGGATAAAAGAAACGAATTTTAAATAGCAATACGCGGTAGTTCTACCGTCTGAGCTATACAATTCGATTCTTCACCAAGTACGAGACTTCTCCATACATTGTAGAACCTGGCTACAAATAATATTATCCGGTAAATTGTAGGTCCAGAATGTGCCAGGGATGGAAAAGTCCGTAGTGGAGTCTAGTAGGATGCGGTTGCGATTTTTCCGTCACAATCATTTAATTCGGTTTCGCGAAATATATGTCTGAGCTTATTTGAAATAATTTCTTTTGATCTTGAATTATATAATTTTTTAACACGTGTGAGACATTGTGAGTCTACGTCTGAAATTGGTGTGCCCATCAGTCAAAAATATTTCCACTTGTTCCTGAATTTATATTAGTTGCCAGCCTGGCTGTAGTCTGGCCAAATATGTTTTTACAACACATAAAAGGTTACTGATTTAACTTTTCTGTATAAATTGCATGTTGCGCAAAAACTGCCTATATATATATAAATTAGCGTGTTAATTTTAAGTTCCAATTAGAAGTTTCATTAAACTTAAGAAGCATCTATGATAAAACAATGTATGTATTATTCTAAAAATAAAACGTCTTTAAAATGAGCAGTTAGGTTACCAACACTAGTATAGTAATTTGTAGTTGTATTATGTCACTCGCATGACTGGATCAACCTCTCCAAATTATTTGGCGTATTAAGAAATACAGTCCCGAGTTAATGTGTTACAACATTACTTTCCAAATACTTTTTCACTTATTTAACAGTGAGCTTGCATTAAATTTATGTTTTATTTTCTCGTCACGAATATGCTGTTGTCGATTTCTCTATAGCAAGTTTCATGTCTTCAAACGCGACCAAAATATTTTTGGAACTGTTGCTTAACTATAAAAGAACAGTCTGAAATTAATGGCATGAGATTTGTCAAGACATTAAAACAACATTTGACTTTTATTAATGTAACAGAGGACTCCCCTCCCCCCTAAAAACAATTAATGGATTACTTTTCCTTGAGTAATCGTTTACTCTCAGCTACTCATTTATATTCTAATAAAATCAAAAATTCATTCTATTACGAAACAGGCTTTGTTCATTATTATTCTATGAAAGTTACTTAACTCGCGTATTTATAGTTCGACTAATGTATGAAGGATTGTTAAAAATAAATTACTATTTAATGTGTATATATTTGTAGCTGCTGCTTGTATAATAAAAAATATCCAAAAATTATAATACTATACTTACGTGGGCCACTTTGTTATCTACCTTTTTTTCTATGATCTGAAATAATTGCATTCATTACTCGATGGCCAAGGAACTTAAAACCACTCGTATAAAATATGTCTAACGTTCCATATTACGAATGCGTTAATTGAGACTCGGAGTTTTTAAAATGTTAACAGCAAAATCTCTGCTAACGAGTAGGATTAAAATATGGGGGGGATAGAAAATCTAGTTTAAAACGATCACATATCAGTTAATTTGGTATTATGGTTATAATTTTTTATATTTCCTAATTACAATATATTTATAGTTATGAGATAAATGTAGTGATTAGAAAACATATTTATATTGAAATCATCCAAAAAGTTATAAAAATTTATGGTGTTTTTCAGAGTTCCCATTACAACTTTTAGGAGTGGTAGATGGAACTCGGTAGATAACATTTTGGCAAGAAACTCATGTTCGGAAATGTACCATTTGTATGGAAAATGGGATCTGTTAAAAATATAGAAACAATAATGATGACTGTTATATTCGAGCGACTCTTGTTGAGACAAGAACGTTAAAGGTTGTCATAATGCTGATCTGAGGAGTACGTCCACCTATTGAGGGTTCAAGGTTTTAGATGATCAAGCGGAATACTCTGATGGCTCGTAGCACTTTTATTTCTCATCTGGCAGGTGTTGTCTTCTCACGCACTTTCTGACAACCTAACAGGCAGACCGTTAAAAATTAAAAACGAATTTGGCACACTGCCTTCAAGAAAAATTCTTTATTTACTAGTTTAAATCTTGTGATTGATGTCATATTCGGTGTCAGTTTCATTACGCAATTCCTAAAATATTAAATTCTTTGTAAAATATACCAAATATTATATTTGCGACTCTGTCTTAGATTCTGTTTCGACTATCTACAGCAACAATATTTGCTTGAGGAATTATTGTTTCTCAATAGTTTTCATTTCCTCGAATTTGAATTACATTTTCTATTTCGGTCTTAAGCTTCAAATTTAATTATTTTAAAAATGTTTTAATCTAAAATTTGTATTTATTTTATTAGAAACAATTAATTTCATTTTCAGCTTCTTATTATTTTTTCAGTCTATACAGGGAGGGTCTAGACACAACAGTAACACAATTTTGTTTTAAATTTTATGAGGCAAACGTTTGTTTGTTTTGTTATAATTAATCATTTTAATGGCTCACGGAAATTAGCAAATTATCAAGATGTATTTTTATTTACTAATTACAATGTTATAATAGACACATGAATGTGAATAAAAAGCGGGGAAATAAGTCATTAATGGAACAATTATGAAAAATTAACATGTAAAAAAGAAATATACACATGAATGAACAAATTTTAAATTAGACACTTCGCAAAGTAAGAAAATAAAATAAAAAACCCTATTATATAAGAGAGAAAAAATACTTACATAAATGTGAAAATGTAATGTGAAAAAATGTTCACATATTAGAAAAAAGTTTTACACAAACAATTTTATTTTTATTTAACTCTTTTTTATTTTTAAAAGAAATAAGTATCATTTATTGATGTAAAGTAAGTAACTTTTTTTATTTAAAAGATAAAAGTACTATTTTCCACATGATTTATCATCAATCATTACCTTACACTACTTCTCAAGGTAGTCACCGCCGTTATTCAGGTACTTGTAACGGGAAACCAGTTTTTTGTATGTGAAGAAGAAGTTAGAGGTGTAAAGTAATGATTGATAAAATAATACCACCAAAATAATTTTCAGTTAATTTATAATATACATTGGTACTTCCTTTAAAAAGAGCCCTCGTAGTTAAATAAAGGAAATGTGCTGTTAAACTTTATACTTGTTGTTACATGACAATTTTAAACATTTTAACCTCTTTCATGAACAGTCTTTTATAGTCTTAATTAATGTCACATCTTTTGCGTAAAAGTGTGTATTGATTATATTTATTTACAGTTACATTTACTAACAAATTTAATTTCAAACTAACTAATCCCGTGACTTCGTTCGCGCCGTAATAGTTATTTTTATGTTTCCCCAAAAACGAAACAACAGGTGCAATTCTGTACGAATTTTGATAAAGTTGAATTCTTGAATATATAAAAAGTTCGGTGTCACCTATTTATGATGGCTTCAAGACAAACCTTATAACTCGCAGTTGGTTTTGAACAGGTCCTTCAATCATACGTTGGCTACTTTGCTCTACCTTCCGCACCCCTTTTTTCAATTCCCTTCCTATGCTATTAAAGGGGAGTTGCAAGATCACCCTCATGTAGCCTGTTAATCCCCCCTTCCAAAAAAGAGCAATTACTAAATAATAAAATTTACCTGACGCGAAATACAAAACCACTTTACGGATACATCATATCAACTCTGCCAACAATTGGTTAATGAATATTTAAGTTAAATCTCCTGTTTTAATCCCCCAACTTTTCATTGAAATACGTTGAACCGTTTCGGAGTCTATTAGAGACAAATATACACACAGACAGAGAGACAGACACTTCAATTTTATTTATTGGTATAAATGAAATAAGTAATTAACGTCGTTCGTAAAATAAAATCTTCCTGTTTCATAGTTGTCTTTAATGTTTCATACAAATTTTATACTAGTTAAGTGTTACGAAATGTTTCAGTATTTACGTTGATTTTGGGCTGATTCATGTCGTGATAGATGATATTTCCGAAGTATTGATTTCGTATTTCGATATGCTTTTTTTACGTAATTTATCATGGCGTCTTTCTGATTAGATTTTCTCGGGGTGTGTGTGATGTCACGCCTCCTCGTGAAAGGTTAGATTTGTGCATTTCCTCGGCATCATCAATCTTCAAGGAGAACTTGTTGAACCGCGGGCTCCGTTTATCCTTATGCAACGGTTCCGGGTACTAATAAATACCATTACTAATAACAGTTGCACTGATCATGAAGGATATTCTTAGAAAATTGTTAGTAAACACAGGTAACGCCTGACCTGCGGCACGTTATCCTTGCATCAACGCTCGTGACAATTTCTTCCGGACTGGTAACGATCTTCCTATAATGAATATAAACCCTAAAAATTTAACTTATTTTTGCAAGCTATTTCCTTCAATATTTTAAACGCGTTACATTCTTTGAAATTCCAAATTTATTGAACTGAATACAAATATAACTCAATAAGTAGTTTATAAATTAACAATTTTTCATGTTGAAAAAATAAAGCTCAAAAATTTGACAATTAACTATTATTTAATATACTACCGATTCTTCAGTAGTGAGTTATTTGGTCTCGGTCCGGTATTCCAACTGATTGGCCGGGCTGAAGTGATTTTTCTCCACAAATGGTCCATAATAAGTTTAATTGTTATTGAATATATATATATATATATATATATATATATACATGTATATTTTCAATTCTGTTTACAGCCGCACTAACTGGGAGATCATTAGCGTCTTTCTAATTAGGTATTTCCTTCTCTTTGTTGGGTAGACTCAGTAAGGGAACTTAAATACACAAACTGACACTCAGATCCTTTCCAGGAATCGAACCCGGGACCTGTTGGGTGTGAAGCTGTGATGCTAGCCACTAGACCATACAAAATTGTATTTAAGAGAATTTTCGTTATAAATGCAAAGATTATTTAAAGTTAGTTCCAGTTCATTTTTAAAATTTTCGGCTTTCTCACGCAATGAAAAATATTCTGCCTGCATATAAAGATAAATTAAGGGAACAGGTAATGTAATGTTCTAGGTCAGTGGTCAGCAACCCACGGCTCTTTGGTCTCTTGACTGTTGCTCATCCAGAAAATACCAGACGCGGGCGCGCACGAACAGCACGATTAAAACTTTGTGACCTTTAAGTAAAATTCATTAAATCAATTTTAGGGTGCGTTGCAGAATATCGACGACTAAACATGGCATTCTGAGTTAATTTAGACATATAGAGAAGATGAACGAATACGGCACAAGTACTCAATACTAGCGTTTATGGGAGATTTGGGAGTGGTGTATCTCAGCCAATGTATCTCAATCAGACTGAGAACGATTTTACAAATGATGTGTTCTAATTAAATTTGCTATATAGTATATTTAAAAATTTGGCTCTCAAAATAATTTTAATTTTCTTTTTTTACTAATGTTTTTGTTGATTACTGTTCTAGGCCCAATATTTGTCCAAAATGAATCGTATGAACGAAATTAAAAGTAGTTTTAAATAAACGACGAAGTTTAGACAACATAAAGAAAATGAACCAACTGCCGACGTAATTAATAATTTCTACACACGTAGAAATAAAATTCCTAAATGACTGGATTAAAATTGAGAATATGGGAAAGAAAACCACTGTTCAGTAATCATAAAATTAATAGGGTTCTGAAGAGATTGAATAAATATATGTTGGTGGACCTCATGTAATAACTGAAAATTATTTTGGAAAGATGATAACTGTGCATAAGAAACATTATTTCATTTACCTCTTTTTATTAGTTTCTCTCGTTTCTGGGTATTTTTTGAAGGTCCACTTTCAACCTTAACCTTCATTTAGCAATTTAGATTCTCGAACAAATTATTTGCAATTGTTTGAGTCCTAAGTCGATTCATTTGGAATTGGTGTTTGCGTAGAATACCAGAAACGCCCCGTTGTATTAGAGTGAGATAATAATAATAGAGAAGAGAAACCAATATCAACGTAAGCAATGCTGAGAAAACGTACGCATCCCATTGTGATTCACTTGTTCGTATTAATGTGAAGATATTGACTTCGAATATGATACACCTTTGCTTTTGGGTGAATGTCTTCCGGAATTATTTAATTATCTGCATCACTTCCTGCCATGATTTTGTTAATTAAATAAATATGCAATATTGGAACGTTACCGTTGTTGCCTGTCAGACACGCTGGTTAACTATTCAACAAACCGAGCGTCCGATGTTCTCAGTCTCATTTAACCTCGCAGTTTCACATTTTTTTCCTAATGCATTCACCACCAAAGGTGCCAAAATGTGTAAAGAAGGATCACATCGAAACGCTTTGAGTTGGAATGTTACAAAATTGAAACATGAATTCATATTGTTAGGGAAATAAATTATGCGACTATTTCGGAAACGCATACTTGCATAAAAATGAAAATTACAAAAGGGCTCAGTTTCACAAGAATACAAATAGTGTATAGATGAAACAAGAAATTAAGATTTCTCAACTTAATAGAGAAAGAGTAAGCATAAATTTGAAATATATATATAGAAAGGCAACTTTTAGATGTATTTGTAAGACTAATCGTAATAATCAAGTAAGAAGACATACAATGCTTTCAATACGTGGGATTCGTAATTAAGATTGTGCTGTTATTTGGTGGTAGGACGACGTCAGACACAAATATCGGCTGGAATATTACAGGAAAACTTGCAAAGGTATGCATTAGGTAATTAACTGAAAGGACGTGAATGATGAAATGGAGTTATTTTCTGTATGTAAAGAAGTAGAAAAATAAAGAAATTTACGCGGCTCAGCATCAGTTGTCATCAGTGTGAAGTAATTAATTGAGAAAGTCTTATCTAACACTCAATTAGTAAGTACTGAAGTGTCATGGAGAGTAGGCTGGGAAAAATAATCCTGCAAAAGCGGGGAACGTTACAAACCGGCCTTATGAATTGTGACACCAAAGGAAAGATCCTATAATTAAATGATATGTTTCGTCATGCACTGGAAATCAACACTATGGAAATGGAGATTTACATTTATTCGTTTAATCCTTCGAATTACAACAAAGGATACGTATTAGTTTAAAAGCCATATCAGTAAGAGTTCTGTCACACTGTTGTAATGTTTTGACACCAGCTAATTTAGCACACTGACTGCACCACAATTCAATTAAATCACCATTAACATTAGAAGGTAATTAGTGTATCAGTTCCCCGCTCAGCGTAAACCATTGAAAATAATTTCATCTTCCTTTCGTTTTCATGACTTGGCACAGTTCTGTTCTTAAAATTATTTTCTTAATTCACGTTCCTCTGTTTACATCTTTATGCAAAAAAATTACCGTGGCAATTGCTACAAATTGTAGCGTCCAGACATTCGCGATGGCGCCTCCTGATTACAGCTCGCCGTATTTGAAAAAGTGACCAAACTCGTTTTTAGAATGGAGCTTTATAAAAATAAAATTTTCCTTATACCTGCAAATATGTTGCACAATAATTTCGAAACAGATAAATTGATTCCGAAACCCTTATTCCTAAACTAAAATATATTCTATGTTATAGTTCGATCGAGATTTTTTTATAAAAAAAATATAAGATTTTAATTTTACCACTTTACAAGCTCTGACAGCGCCTTAATATAATCGGTAACGGCTTATGGTTATCAAAAATTATTGATGATACGTTTCGTCTAAAAACTCAATAAAATGGCACTCGTAAGTATGAATATATCTGATAAATCTCTACTTTCCTATTATAAAATGCATGGTGCTTCTTGAAGTTTAAAAATCAGAAATTCACGAAAATCGTTATAAGGCTGTTTAGGGATAACTTTTGAGAAGTTTGAATAAGGGAATCACGGTCTCCGGTTGAGTTATTATTTTTGAGTTTGGCTTCTTTCCCAGATTAGTTTTGTGCGTTTGTTGTATAAAACAGATCTTTCAACATGTTCTGCCATAGTTACTAGAAGATGCACCGCTCAGAATCCGTCAGCTGATGTGTTTTCAACTAGTAGAGCTTGGAGGACAATGGATGGGCAGTGAAGGTCCTGTTTTATGACCTGATCGGCCAAATAGGATGACACCTATGATATTCTTCTTTTAATGGGAGCATGTGAGTAGCCTAGTTTACAAGACTTCGGTCGACACTTGCATGGAGCTGATATCTAGGATTATCGCAGCCGCGGAAGCAGTACGCCAATCTCTACCGTGATAATGCGGATAGTCATTTTTTTACACAAACGGAAATAAAATCCAACCCTTCTGTACGATTTAATAAGTAGCAACCGCTGGGAAATTCAATAGTTTTATTAGAAATAAATATTAAACAATGCATAATTCAGGAGAATAAATTACAAGAAATTGAGTTTCGAGTGTCGAAATATGTACCAATGAGAGGATTCGAAGTTCAATGAATAATTGATATAGGACTGAGGTATGCGACCGTTGAAACCAATTTGAGAAGAGCGATATTTTAACCTGTATTATTTCATCAATTTAATCTTGTACGTTGCGAGTTGATATCTTCGTAGCGTCAATTCTTGGAACATTCATCATCCGGCCGACGTGTTAAGGTCGTCAGCAGTGTTTCCCCGTGTCGTAGCATTGTTCTCCTGACCGGGAATTCGGGTCAGCCACTTAAGCGGACCTCATTGCGGAGTCGAAACGACGCGTGGTTCCCCCAAGCGTCACACTGTTGTCCAAGGATGCGCTTTGAGATGAATATCGATGGCAGTTCCCTTGCCTTGTACATCCGCCGCGACGTCTCCAATCTCGGCGCACAATGACGGGACAAAATTAGTTGACGTTATCGTCCATAAAATGTGTAAACGACTCCGCAAAATTTGTCAGGACATAATTTAACACTGCGTCTCACTTTTGCTCACGTTGTAGATGATTAAACTAGGAAGCGATTCTGAAAATTTAAAAATGTCAAACTTGAAGATTCATTCATTCACTACTAAATTAATGTCGAATGAAAAACTATAAAAGAACAGTGTGATTTATATATTTTTAATTTACATTTCTATTTTGAATAATCTTATATAGGTTATGATTATTAATATATATTTTTGTAATGAAATCAGCGCTTATTTGCACACTTTAACCCTCTCCACGCTGTGTCTGACTGTAAAGGTTTTCTGAATGTAATGAACGTTTCCTCCGTCTAGCTATGAATAGTACTTATTAGGTTTCTCGGTAACGCATCATCAAACATTTATCTTATTATACAAAATATTATTTTATTTCAACTCAAAATAAAAAACGTCAAATAAGGAGATAACGAATAAAAAGAACAGTCTAGAAAGAATTCGTTAATTTAAAAAACCACATAAAATTTCATAAACCAACTTGTAATGTAAAAACGCTAAATTAGAATATTCTTTCGGTAGTTTCGAGAGGTTTAATTAAACAACAACTTATTGATAATTACTGTTTAACTTATATATAGAACAGGCGATTAAGAAAGTTAAAACAATATATGGAAAAGGAATCATACTGCAAGGAAAAGAAATAAAAACCTTACGTTTTGCTGACGATGTTGTAGTATTAGGGGAGTCAGGAGAAGACTTTGAAACCATAATAAATGGCATGAACGTAGTCCTGGAGAAAGAGTTCAATATGAAGATTAATAGAGGGAAAACCAAGGTAATGGAGTGTAGTATGGAAAACAGCGGAATAACAAAGGGTGTTAGATTGGGAAGGGAAATTTTGACGAAAGTTGAGGAATTCTGCTACTTGGGAAGCGTAATAACTATGGTTGGTAGAAGTATAGTAGACATAAAGAGTAAGATAGCGCAGGCAAAGAAGGCTTTCGGGAAAAAGAGGGGTTTACTTACGGATAAGTGTGAATATTACGAAATCGTCGCTAAAAATGTTCGTTTGGAGCGTGGCGTTGTATGGGTGCGAAACGTGAGCGATAGGAGTTGGGGAAAGGAAAAGAATAGAAGCCTTTGAAATGTGGTGCTATAGGAGAATGCTGAAAATCAGATGGGTGGATAGAATCACAAACGAGGAAGTTCTAACCACAATAGGGGAAAAGCGAACAATATCGAGGGCGTTGACCAAGAGACTGGATAGATTAATAGGCCACGTTTTAAGACACGATGGTCTTGTAAAATTAACACTAGAGGAAAGTGTGTGGGGAAGAGGGAGGCCAATGATGGAATACGTTAATCAGTTTAGGGAGGATGTAGGTTGTGCTAGTTATAAGGAAATGAAATGAATTGAGCAAGACAGGTTAACAAGAAGGGTTGCATCGGACCACTCTTAGGACTGAATACCACAACAACAAGATTGAAACGGGTTACAAGTATCGTATTTTTGTGTTAATGCACAAATTGTGACAGTCATTTTGCAAACGCATAATAGAGACGTCGCAACAGATTCAGAAAATATATTACAACGCGTAAAAAGCAAAGTGAAGTAAGTCTTATATTGATGCAACATTACGAAAATGCGTCAAACTTAACGAAAAAAATTTCTGTTCATACAACCTTCTTTCAAGGAAAGAGAAAGAATATATATAGATTTATAAATAATGTTTATTTGATTGCGAATATTGTTTTAATGATTATTTCATGGTTTGCTATTTACAACATGTAAATATAGAAAATTTTCTTGATTTTTGTTTTCATAAAACATTTTATATGTAGAAATGAGTGATAATGATTGAAAACTCTTGGTTTTAAATCAGTCCCACATTTAATATAACAAAAATTGTATTTTAATTTTGATTGTAAATTTATTAAATTTTTAGAGTACTATTCGGTATGTGCCATAATCTTATTGATTTGTCAAAGTAAAATTTTCGTGTATATTGTGTAATACATAGCTTTTAATTTTCCGTATAATTGTATATGATTCCAGAATGTAATGGACTACACAGGGTAATTTTCGAACTCCATAGTTCCTAACGTTCAACAATTGTGTAACCGTACACAAACGGAAACATAAATCCACGAGTTGTTGAAAAAGCACATTTAAAATTATTTGAATGAGCCTAGAACTTGAATTTAGCCGCGCGTAGAAATTTAAATCGCCAAAATTGTTATCAAAATATAATAATATTTAAAAAATCCGTGTAGAAATTAGGTTATAAAAGTTGTGATTTGAAAAATTAAATTGTTTACCCATACGCCAGTTGAGACAAAGGTTTGTTGTTTTTGACATGTTTTATTTTTGAAAAGTTTTATATTAATTTGAAATTTAACAACATATATTTCCCCTTCATTACTTGTATTTTTAAAATGTTTAGTTACCTGATTTCTTTAGGTGAATAAAAGTAGTATTAAATATAAATGCAAACATTTGATGTTCCGTTACCATAGAAACCTAAAAATTAAAATTTATAGCAAGACTGAGGAATCGCGTATCCTGGAAGTATGATAAATCCTGGAGAAAGTAAAAAAATGTAGCAAGAAGGGTCGGAGATCTGTTAAATAAATGTGTTTGATTTAAAAATAATGTATATTGATGATCGTTACGTTGATTATTGACAATAGACGTTAACATGAAATATAATTTGAAAGCCCTCCTTTCATGGTCTTCTACTGAGAGGAATACGCGACGACCATCGGTTTTCATTGAACGGATGAATCTTCAAGGTAAAGTTTCTGGGGTACGAAATTGGCCTCGTTGCTTCGTAGAAGAACGCAAGGTGAATCCAATTCGCTTTTACTATTGCATACACGACCACTCCTTTGTTACAGCAGAGACCAGCCCTTTCCACAAACTTTGGATGGTGTAAGGCTTACTCATTACAAAATGTGAGGTTCTGCATAATTATTGTCGTATCGCTAAGAAAAGAAGTGTACATCGAATTCATAAAATTGATGAAATAATTACTACTTTCCCAAAAAACTAGATTTCCTTGAAACTTGTAACAACCTTGGTGTAACTGACTCATATGCCCAATTATATTCGTATTTACTCTTTCACTCACGTTTTCTTACATTTATTGCTTGCATAATATGTCTTCTCTGTCTACACGAAACCTGAACGAAATAATAGACGATTGAAACAATAACATACACATTTTCATTTAATTATAACTAACCTCAAGTTGTTTCTTAATTCAGTAACTATCAAAGACCATTACAAACGGGAAAATACGACTTGTTAGACGCAGTCATCCGAGATAAAGAAAAACAGTTTGTAATAACTCGTCCGCGTGACGTTGCGTTCAATTATTTAATGTAGCGGCGGCACAGTTACGGAACAGCTGATAAAGCAGAGAGATGTAGAAGTTCGTGGTATGAGAATCTTCATACATAGAATGTATAACGCGACTTATAGAAAAAAAGTAATTTATTAATGGATTGCTACTGAATGTTTATATGATTATATATGGAAGCGCTGATTTGACAAATTAATTGCCGAAAGTTGGCTAAAAATAGAAAAGGAACTTTAAGTATAACTAAAGGGGGCTTTTATGCTGTATAATTGATGGACAAGGGAGATAGAAAGTTAACAAATTTTATGTAACCAGAAACAAATATAAGTTAATTTCGTAACCATCCTAACCATTGTGGCGGTCGTATAGGCCTGATGATTGGCAATTAAACATTAAACGTATACATCACATTTAATTTTAGATTTAAGTTTCAACGTTTTCATAATATTAAAATATGGTTAATTTTTTCATAAATATACTATCCATGTTAATGCAATAAACTATTTACAATATATTAAAATTATTTATAATCATTTTTAATAAATAAAATAATAATAGGACCTATTTGCAAAATTTACTATCCTCATTTTTAAACTTCCTCCGACTATCCGCATGAACTCACTGGTTGACAGGAGTCGTTAGGAAAATTACACCGATATCATGTCGATTCTTAAAAAGAGAAAACATAGCGCGACTGAGCTGTTGGCTGCTCAGTCTCGGATGCTCGTAGGTGGTGGAGGAAGACGATGAAGCCAGGACCCCCGTTGCTGTGTCGTCGCTGATGGCCTCTGATCTATCAGATCGCTGGAATCGGCAACTGATTGCCACGCCACTTAGTAGAGGTGGATGGCTGGCTTCCACCTTGCTTCTCCTGACGGCAAAGTTCCACCGCCCAGGAGAATAATTGCAGGCTCTGGACTTACTGCCCAAACTCTGGAGAGTGCTCTTCTCTCGGCTTGTCAACTCGGACTGTGTTCTTCTCTGGTTCTCTACAGCAACTCTGCTCTTTCCCCGCCTTTTTCGTCACAAGTTATTTTATCTTCCCATCATGACTACCAATCATATTTCTAAATTTTGGAAGAACACGCCCCCAATTGCCCGCGAATTTGTTCAATCCTCGCCATGCTTGTCCCTTGGCGGATAGAAATAATTTATGCGGGGGCGCGTCTTCCCAAGTATACGCAGGAATTCACACCTTTTTGTCCTCGAAAAACTCACTTACCTTGCTAAAATCCTCACGTTGTTTTTCTCATTTCCTTCGCACATGGAACAAGCAACGCGTATTCCATGCGGTCAGCCGGATACTAAAAAAAGGAATCTAGGTATTTTATAACTACTTAAAAACTAATATCTTAACGTCTAGTTCATACCTATCTTAATAACTACTTAATAACTAATATCCACTACCTGTGGTTTACTACACCATGATTTCATTAGCAAGAGAATTATCATGCATATGAATTGCGTCATCATGACGTATTCTACATTTGTGGCCGATCATATTCACAGTCACTGGCACCTGGAATAAATATAAAATAAAAATCATACTTATTTACTCAAGGAAAGCATATTACATATTGGTATACCTAATAAGTTTGTACATAACAACATTGATGGCCGAACATGGCAGGCCGTGAAATGAATTATTTTGGTATGAACCACTGAAGTTTGATCGCAATTTGTCATTTACAAAGACTTGATATGATTTCGTAAAATCAAGTTTAAGCAAGAACCTATCATTATGTACATATCCATTTACTTTGATTTTAAAGACGTAAAAGTTTTTCACTTTCATATTTTAGATGTTTCGCGAATATTTACATCAGTAGTAGGAATTTAGTTGGTAGTCCGAGTTATTATATTACATAAAGTCTCGAGACCCTTTGTTCGTTATATTGCTTAAAATATCTAGGGGCTTTTGACATTAATATGTCATTATCACTGTTGCTTAAAACTTTCACTACATTTCAACACAAGAATTATTTCCGTACGTTTAACAATTAATTTTATATTTAAAAATTCTATTTAGACGAACCCGTATAATGACGGCATGGGAATTAAATATTCGTATCCTCATAAAAAAAATTCTTGTCTTCAGAACCGAAGCAGCAAGAATTATTTTTGTCATTCAAGAGGTAAGCCGAATAAGAGCGCTTTCACAGTAGTAGTTAGAAAAATATTGAGAAACGCGTTTACCTGCACAGAATTGAATGCAATGTGGCCGTAGACGTCGCTAATTACCTCTGATGTAGATACGATTTTAAATAAATCTAATTTTAAAAAGAAGTGGTATTTATTGATATTCTAATGTATTTACACAAGGGAACACTCTTAAATCGCTGGATTGCTAAGGCTGATCGGGTGACGCTATAGTACCAATTATTTTAAACGTATATAAAGGGCATGTTTCCTTTTCATTTCAATGCACGACGCTTGTTAAGTTATTAGTGCATAAAACCTGTCCAAACACTTCTGGAACACTTCAAACCTGGCCATCCATTTCACTTCCTGTTTCTCCTTTTACCACACCACTGAAGTCTGCAGCTGGAAAAAAATATCCGTAACATAAGTTTCGTTGTAAACTTGACACCGCTGCTTTGCGTATCCCAAGTAACCCAATATTGTTACTAGAAAACTCAAACATGTAGCTTCGACAAAACAGTACATGAACTGTTGAGTAACATCCGTGGTTTATTTATTTAAGTATAAAAAAATAGCTAAGGGTCAGAAAATATGGAAGTTCAAAAATAGTTACAAACAATAAATTACAGACGAGTTGCTGTAGTGTAGCGGCCAGCGTCGCATATATCCCGAGTTCAAATCCTGCCATGGGCATAGATATTTGAATCCGTCATATTCGTCAAGAGAGAAGATGGTGTTGAGACGGCTAGGTAAACTATTACGCTGACATCGTGCCAATCCAAAGAATCCGGAAAATGTCAGGAAATTTGAAAGCTTGGCAGTCGTCACATTCAACCAATGACATAAAAAGTACATGTTAATTATATAGAATATATCTGGATGTTGTATTCTATAACATAAAAATGTAGAGAATGTTTTTTTAAAATCCTCCCGATTATTTAATTGCCATTACTTGCAATAACGAAGTGTCGTTATTATTGTAGCTCAGTGAGACCTTTCCCCAATCTAATTCATATTTTAGAACGAGTAAAATTCAGTACGAATACTCGGAGAGGCAGACAAGAGGCGGAAATCTCAGGATTAAGAGAGGCACTAGGCTGTCGCTGAGAGATCATGTATACTTGCAAGGTACAATGAATTAGAGCTGTTTGTTCACTAGGGGACGTAACCCGACCCCTTGTTCGTAGGTGCAAAATCCGGCGCTTGGCGAAAAATTAATAACTATTGGTTAAAACACGTCACGTGGGCTGGCGCTTTCCCATAGAGAAGGGGAAAGACGATATTGGCAGGGAGGTGACAAGGTATGGCATAGACAGTGTTTCTCGGAGGCTGGAAGGAAGTAGGATGGAAGCGAAGGAGCAGAGGATGTTGTAATTTGTTGTATTAGTAATACTTTATCCGAAAAGGATCGTTTTGCGGAATATTTTACTTTATATATTTTGATACTCAATAGGGCAATCTATAACAACGTGAATTTCATGACTTTCATCTATTGCATTACCTTGGTTATTTAGGCATTGTTTTCTTCTTTATGAAAAGTTTTCAATTTGTTTAAATGCTCTTGTAATATTTCTTTCTCTCTAAAAAGATCCCAATATTTTTGTCCGTACTTTTATTTTATCTTATAATTGATTTTTTGGTACTTTACTCGATTGCTCTCAATGTATAATGTCCCTGCACTAAATTGATTTTATGTCACATTATCGTTGCATCTTTACACGACTATGGTATCAGTTCGTCCACTAATTTGTGCATGTTTCTTACAATAAGTCTCACTGCATTTATCTTTCCAGAAATGCCAGGCAGCTTTGGGTTTTAAGTTTCCGCTACTCTTTGATGTGTAATTCAGTAGTTTTTGACGTAATGCTATTTCGACACAATCCTCGGAAAAGTGCTTCGAACACATACGGGCTGAAAATAGCGATTTTCTAATACTTATTAATAATAATAATTTGTATAGAAGTATACTTCTGCATGATTATAGTTTGTACTTATCGTTTTTTACATTAATCATATCTTTTCCACGTTCCACATAAATTAGTATCTTTCGGAAATGAAGAATAGTTGATGCCCGTTCCTTTAGTTATTGTTACAATTTGTGTAACCAAAAACAGCACACGACGCACGTCTTCTTTATATACATATGCTCACTGTATTCAACGTGAAACTGTTTCCTTCAACCAACAAACATCAAATACAACTGCGAAACATAAAGAAAAATCATTCGACAGTGCGACAATCGCGTGCAGCTTCTCTCCGCGTGACGTGATGAGCAGAAGACAAATAAATTACGTTCAACATCTGTCTCATCTTTATAATTACACCAAGATTTTGAACGTCTTTTGGGAAGGCCGATGTCTCATTATTGGGAAGACCAGCATACAAGAAACAGCGCCTGCTATTCAGATATGCTGATGGGCAATGAGAGACGAACGTTGCCGATCTCAAAGAAAATGGGTAATATTCCCTCACTCCTCAGAAACTATTGAAAAATGAGTTGTGACATAGGTCTTCATCCTCCCTACAGTTAAAATAAGGCTTCACCTGATTTTAATTTGTAGCGAAGTAAAGTTTAATTACAGCCGGAGGTCGTGATTTGTGGGTAACTGCTCAAACAACAAGACAAAGACTTCCTTGCAACATGTATAAAAAGCTAGTGCAACATTGAACAATTATATTAGTACTCGTGAGGATTATTTTGAGATGTATTAGAAGTCTCATTTCCCAAATATACAATTTTTCTTAGATCAACAGGTCTCTTTAAGTATTGAATGTCTTCGGCTAAATACCCAGAGTGAGTACGCATTTCAGTAAAAAAGTTGGAAGTAGTTTAAATGTGAATGTAATAAATACTCTGATAACTGAAACAGCTCCAAAGACTCACGTGTGTATGGGCAATCTATTTTATCCCCATGTCTCTTCGTTTCAGACTGTTCTACATTCATCTTTCTCTAGCTTCAAAGTAGCCTCATTAATTTGTTTTGCACCATTCTATACAGTTCTTCCTTTTATATGGCATATTTTCGTGTCTTGCGTAAGCAACCCTCTGTTTGGGCTAAATAGTTAATACATTTTGCTTGCATTTAATTTTCATCCAGTATATTTTGAAGCGTAAATAGTTAACAGAAATGCAAAATGTAATTTAATTATTTCTTTCCTGTAGACGTTTTCACAAATTGTATATATTTTTGCTACGATTTTCTATTTCAGGATCACCCTTATGTAGCGTGTTAACCACCCCCCACCCCCCCAAAAAAATGAACGAAGGCTGTGGGAGTTTTCTCGCAGGCGCTTCAACCCAGAGTGACTGCGGGGCTCACCTGATCAAGTCGGGAATGCCTCGTACTCTCTTTGGGTATTTTATTTTTATCAAACTTCTCACATGCCGAGACACCTTCACCTATTTTAGGAGGTATATGTACTGGGGTCAAAGACCTTGGGCATATGGCAAGAGTTGTCCGCTGATCCCATTGCATCAGTCGGCCAGCTGCCTCCTGAAACTGGTGGAGAAACGGAGAAGGGAATGCTGCGACCCCACAGCAAAATCGTCTCCCGTCATTAGGAAGGGCGTGAGAATAGTACTTAATGCCCGACCTACCTGATGCAGGTTTTCTAGGGTTTTCCCTGTATCTCTTTAGGTGAAACACCGGGTAGGATCCTTAAACCATAGCCCGGGGGCCCTAGTTAACCCTTGGCTACCTTGCTCTACCTTCCGCATCCCCCCTTTTCAATTCCCTTCCTATGCTATTAAAGGGGAGTTGCCTATTTCAGGATCACCGTCATGTAGCCTGTTAACCCAAAAAAATTCACGAACGAATTTACGCTTGTCAACGCGTTCACTTGTATTGGATAATCGACGTGAACTAATGGAGCGCTCCAAGCGTTCCTTCGCTCAGAATGTGGTTGTTGCTACATCTTGTCAACAATGTAGTGGTATCATTCAGCTGGAGTTTTGTGGCTACCCAATAATATTAAAAGACTGAATTTATACCTTTCAATTTTCCTGAAAAGAAACTTGGATAGGTAAGGTATATTTTAAAAACTATTCGTATGAGCAGACCCGTGGAAATAGAATGGTGATCTACAGCACTATAATACTGTTTTCCATCTGGTCCGTGTATCTCGTCTCGTCGCCTGTGAAGCCGTGATGCAATGGTTGTCTCTCCCGAGCCAGGATCACGAGTCCTGGGAAGTGGGCCAGACAGGCAATTGCTCCCTGCCACCTAGACTCGCCTGCTACTTCCGATTCCTTTCCCCGTATCCGCTAGCACCGCCTGCTTCTGCTTCCACTTTCACGTACATATATTCTCTCTATTCACTCTATAGTAAATATTTTATTTAATGCACTGAATGATTTATTCCAAGATACATTCTAAATAGCGTTTTCAGTTATACATTTCTAGTAACATTACATTTAAAATTTAACAAGATCTGATTTTCTATTATATAAACAATAAAATATAGCCAATAATAGCCAGAATAAATGTATTCAATGATGAAAGTTTTATACTACAAATTCAAAGCAGAAAACTTCGTTTCAACCCTTAAGTTTGGTTCAATTAAGATTTTTAACATAAAAAGAAAGTAAAGTAAGTTATTGAATATTCAAACAATTGTATTTTATGTTTCAAATTATGTTACTTACGAAAGTCAAAATAAAAAAAATGAGACTTTAACTACATCTCAACATAATCCTTACGAATATTAATACACTTGTACGAGAGATGAAATAGTTTTCATACAAATAATGCAAGAAAGTCCTTGTTATTTTATTTGATAAGTTTCACATAAATTATTTGACCTCCTCCTTGTGTCGCTGAACGTTTTTACACGTAATATTTCTTTGAGAGGACCAAACGAATAGGGACGATGAGGTACTATTTCCAAATCCATTCTTTCAATGGTTTCTTTGGTTAAATTTCGACTTTGATGTACTTGAGCTTGTTACTGATATCGTTAGAAACAGTACCAACAACTACTTCAGCTCATGTCTATCTCTTCGTCAGTAATACGTCGGACTTCACGAATAATGTCATCAATGCGGGTTTCAAGCGAAGGAGGTGCCACTTCAACTGACCGGTCAGGACGTTGCACGTCAGTCACTTAGGTTCGAGCTCTTTTGTTCTACCCAGTCACAAAAATATCGGCGGACCTGACAACTTTCATCATACTTAAAACTCATTGAACACAAGAACTAACTGGTTTTTCATCTTCAGAAATCAAAAACCGTATCAATTCGCTTTGTTATACTTATGTGAAAACTTCAAGCAGAGATCTTTAAATGCTTGTTAGAGGTTATAAACAAAACAATATTATCCTACAGAGGCTCTAAGCGCATCTCATTGATACCAACTTATAGTTATGATAGTACCAAACACATCGTACAAATCAGTTATTTCCTACATCAATTTATCTATTAATTATTGAACGTCCATCGTACAGTGTCCAATTCAGATTCTCTTGAATAACTTACATAGCCGAAACGTGAGTAAACAGTGCTAAACATTCAGCTAAAAGACCATATATTGTTAGAACTGAGCTTATGACTGCCACAAATGTGAAAAAAATGAGACTAGACAGAAGAATATTATTTTTATATATAAAATAATTAAAGGTCAAGTGTGTACGTCTAGAACTACACTCCCTGAGGTTGGGAAAAAGTGAAAGATAAATTTAGATTTTCTGATCATACGATTTATATAAAAAGTATTTAGATGTCTGCCTAATACTGAAACAAAATTTAAGAATTTTTTTAAAATAATAAAAAATTGTCGACTTGAGATGTAAGTAGATGACGCAAAAGTATGTGAAGGAAAGGGGCAGGACATGGACACCCCTGGACGATCAGCCTCAATTGGTGACGAAGAAGGGTTAGCTGCAGAGAATTCCCGTCAACGAGATCACCTTGACACGATACTTTCTAATGCTGCTTGAATGAACTAATGTGGCTCAGGACGCGGCTGGACCAGCTTCCGGGAATTTCCCAGCATTCCCAGTCAACCGCAATTACATCCCGTAATCTAGGTGGACCTGCGCTTGTTCGGAACCATTCATCACCGCACGTAAAGTATCTGGGAATGCACCTAGATAGACAATCATATATTTTACAAATGTAAACAATTAGCTCTAAAATTCAAGAAATATTATTGGCTAATGGGAGGAAATTTACAACTTTCTCTGGAAAGTAAAATATTTATAAATAAAAGGCCTATCCGCCCAACTTTGGGAACAACTTTGGGATACAACTTTGGGGAACAGCTAGTAGATCAAACACAGATATTATCAAGCAATTCCAATCAAAAGTACTGCGATTCGTGGTAAACGCCGCATGGGTCGTTCCGACCGAGCTCATTCCACAAGATTTAGGAATATTAACTGTTACCGAAGAAATGTATAACAGCTGTGTGCGATACCATGACAGACTAAGAATTCGTCCAAACAAGCTAATGAAACGTCTTTTAAAAACTGGTGACGAAGAACCTAGGCTCAAGAGATCCAAACCTTTGGATTGAATAAAAAGATTCACGTGAAGTGAAGGAACAAATATTCCACAGTGCCAAACTTTTAATTTTAATTTTGAAAAACTAATTCCCGTGTTATGTCCACACAAGACAATATTTTCGTAATCCAAATTACCGACACAAATAACTGATGATATAAGTACAACACAACGTTTCTAATAATCATTTTTTGGTTTCGCAAGAGCCAAAACAACGACTCGCAGGGGAAAAGACAGGCGATAAACTTGAAATCAAAGATTAAAAGCGAAGAAAGATAACAATAAAGGATCATAGGCATTGTTGAGATTCACATTGTCAATCTTTGACTCAATTGATGAAACTTTGGATTTAATATGAAATATTTCGGATATAATTCTAGTGTCCATATCTAAAATCATAGCATTTTCCCAAAGGAATGCGTTGATGGTATATACGAATGCATTTTTTAAAACAATGGGATGTTTCGTATTGAAAATATGTTTTTTTTGATGAAGGTAATAAACTTTCTTTCTTTCTGTTGCCCAATGTGGCAAACAATACAACCAGAATAAAATATGATGTAAACTATATAATGTTTGTTTGTCCAGTGGACACTGGAGAAACCTGTGTCTTTTGAACTTACACTGATAAAACTTATTTCTTGAAACCTGTTTCATTTGGGTATGTACATTGATGAAACAACACACATTCACACTCTATTGTGCCATAATAATAATATATTATGTATTATTTTATATATTTCTATCTTGATACCTAGATATTATTATGGTCTTTGTAAAAGTAAAATATGAATTTTTAACGAGGTCAAATATGGAAAGTAGTCACTTTTGTTTAAAAATTATACCCTAAACCTACTAAAAACAGATGAATCATTAACTACAGGGGGAAATGAGTTCTTTTCACGAAATCCGTACTCTCGTTTCACGAGTCTTCAAACTTTTTCGGCGGTCTTCCCCTTTTTAATTTCCCGCGTCAAAATCACCCCTTTTGAATTTTTTAAACCACGATTCTACAGCAGTTTTCTTTAAATGGTAACAGAAAATCAGTGCTATCCGCAAATTGTAGTTTGTATTCACAAAAGTCAACATATTTAACGCTGTTTAATGAAACTTTGTATTGATTTGAGTCTAAACTCTTTGTTAGTTGCCAAAGATGATATTGACAGCTACGGTTAATACCGGTTAGATATTTACACACCCGGTGGACCATTTCCGAATAGGAGGATGATTAATTGAGAATACTCCCTGAAAAGTGGATTTTCTGAACCAGTCGTAAGAAAGATATGAATTTTCTATAGCCAAGGAGGCGATTTTATTTAATTTCCAAATTGCAAAATAAATGGTAGTTATTGTAAACATTTATTAAATCAGTAGTGGGAAGAGTGGAGAATATCATCAATATACCTTCTATAGAGTATTAAAACAGAACCTAAGAAGTACCGACATTCTCAAGACATCTCATACCCTACCTTTTTATTTGTCTGTTTGACCAAGAACTGCCGCACGGTAAAAAATGAACGCCCACTAAACAGTCTCAAATATGAGTAACTTGTAAGAAAATAAATTTAAAAGTTATTTGTTAATCTCTCTAATCATTTAAGCAAGTAATTTCGTCAATGTAAATAATCTTCACAATAAATATACTGTCTTACTTTGTGCAAATTAGTGAAAAAGTTAGCATTTAATTTGAATTGCGTGCTGTGGTATTCAGTCCTAAGACTGGTCTGATGCGACCCGCCATACTAAATTAATTGTCCTGTGCTGTTATCAGCCCAAATCTTCTTCGGTATGGGTATAATGATATTTTTGCTAAAATCTTCTGGTATTCTTCCTATTTTGTAGATTTAGCAAACTATTTTGAACAGCCATGATATTGCTTCTTCGCCGTTGGAATGTTATCAATTCCTGGCGCTTTACCATTTCTCAGATCTCTCAGTGCCCTATCAAACTCCGACCTTAAAATTTTGACCCCCAGCTCTTCATCATCCAACTTCCTCTTCTTCTTCTATTAATAACTGATCTAGATTTCCAGCCTGATACAGTTATTCTAGATATTACTTCCATCTTTTTACCTTTTCTTCTTTATCCAGAACTGGCTTCCTATCCTCCCTCTTGATGTCGTTGCTAGTATTTTTTATCTCTCCGAATGTTTCTTCGATTTTCCTATAATCTTCGTCTATTTTCCCTTTTATCGTTAAATTTTCAACCCCTTTGTATTTCTCTTGGAGCCAAGCTTCTTTGGCTGCTTTTCACTACCTATCTACCTCACTCTGAACTGCTCTTTACCATTTTCATCTCTCGCGTTTTATATTTACGCCTTCATCGATCATTTTTAATTCTTCTTGTGTTATCCAAGATTTGCTATAGGTCTGAGCTATTATTTCATTTTTTCGCTGGCTGATCTAGTGATTTCTTCCTTTAAGAGTACCCATTTCTCTTCTTTATTGTTTATGTCTCCTTTCTCTATCAACATTATGAGAATTAAGATATTAATATTATAAATGAAGTATAAAATTTAGTATTCCGGTAGAAATTTTCTACGAAAATGAAATTTTACTATCTGTGTTGTGTTATATACTCAACCACTACATTTCTCCGTGTGAATTTTACGCAGTTGATTTCTGCTCTGAAGAAGATAGAAATAATGGAACCGCAAAGTAAATAATAATGCGGCATACAGCCAGTTGTATAATAATCACTTTAAAAAAAATTAGGCGAAGGACCGGTTTTATTACGGTCTTTATGTTTTCTGATCTTGCTTTTCAACTCCGTTTAGTAATAGAGCTGCCAAGGATAACCTTGTTTTTCCACGTGATTACATACAAAGAACTTCCGTGTAATTCAGCCAATGTGTTACGTCACATATTTCAATATATATATTTGTCTGTACATGAACGCGGTCGAACTTTATTTAAAAATGTTTTTGATTATAGTTGTCATAACATTGATTATTGAGAGGAGGAATTTTAAATGAGTCATAACTTATAGTAGGAATTTTCTTGAAGTAATTTAATATCAATTAAAATTTGAGAATAATTGTCTCAGTTTGACACTCTAATACAATATTCGAATATATTAAATATCTTAGTTTAATTCACTTCTTCTCGTGTAACTATTTTCACTGCTTTGTAAGTATAAATAAAGCATTTTTGGACGTTATAAATAATGTAAAGAGAAAAGTAGGTATCGTCAAATAAGAAAGAGCTGTAAATTAAGAAATATATATTAGATTATTTGGTTCGTTTTTTTATATTAGTTTCCATTTCCTACGAAGGGTGTGGCCTTGTCTTCACCTATCTAAACACTTGAAATGAAGGCCGTGCCAAGCAACGTTGTCGAACGAGAAAGAACATTGAATAGCTAACCGTATTTTTTGCCAATTTTCGTCTGTCGAATCTAATGTATATAATTATACATCTATAAAAGTGTGTATGTGTGTTACCCTTAATTGCAACTAACAATGAGTTATGCGCACACATACCGAGTTTCGCGACGTTGCGACATCGCTCATCGCAAACAGTGCAAAAGTTGTAAACTGGTAACAAATAAAATAGTTTCAATTTAAGGATAAAGCGCATAATTTTGCAGTTACTAATTTCGTTTGTTAAGGTAAAAGCTTTTTTCTTGGTCTTGTTTGGTCAAGAAAATACCATTCCAGCAAAAAGTATTTCTGATCATCAAATAATTATTAATCAATACTATTACTGTAATAAAGGGAAACAAAATAATACGGATATATGATTTTAAAATTTGGTGCCGTGCTGGACCATCTCCAGCGACTGTTACGGCCGAAATGATGTGTAACAATGAGTCATTGTTCTTCACATGTATATTCAATAATCTTTTCGACCGAGGGAGTGAAGGAGTAAATAGGATGTATTGATAAATTTTAAGGCTGAAGAAGACTCAAAATGGAGACGAAAAAATCGCTTTTGTTAATAGTTATATTTTTAATGCAGACTTTTTTGGCCGTTATTATTAATTGTAGAGACTTAAGTTTATTAATTTTACAGATTAAAAGATTTCGATTTTTGTCATATTCACTGTATGAATTTGATTTATATGGTAAACATAATTATATATAGTAAAATAAATGAGAAATAAGTACAAATTTTGAGATACAAATTTATTCAAAATATAATTGAACATTTTCCAATTAATAAAACGCTGTTAGTTTAATAAAAAGTTGATGTCACTGAATTGTGCATATACATGCACTCGTCAATCCGGCCTGTATATACTTATTCGTTTTTTTCTAAAAATGATCCATTCAATGTAAAACCAGTTAATCGATACTAAATACTATATCGAATGCCTAGATTTGACAATAACCTTTTTCTGCCCTGGGTGTTGTGGCAGCAACACGATATTTCTGTTAAAGTTTTAATGAAAAGACTGAAAATTTTCCAAAGTGTGGGGAAGAATCGTCTTATTTTGAAATAAAATTTTTCTATTTTTGACGTTTGACCAAAATTGTATTTATTTATAACATTTAGTTAACTTATTTAATACGGCAGCATAGTAAGCTTCTAATTTTTATCATTTATTTTCAGAGTTGATTATATTAATTCAATTTATGTTTATATGAAATGCTTAAGTTCTAAGTGTATTACTATGTAATATTTTTGCTTTCTAAAATTTAACCTCGCGGTTCAGTGTTTCTACATGTTCTGTTTAGGCAGGTTATGGTATAACCAATTTGATATTTGGCACTTTCGCCACAATTAATCTCATAGAATAGATTATAGCTATCCTGAATCTTAGTTTTAACTTTTAATGTTGACAATAGGTAATTGGTATAGTTATTAACTTTCATCAAGAATTCAATTTCAGTAATAATAAATTAGTGATTTTTTAAACAAAGTTAAATGTAAGATCATTAATGAAAATAAAACTGGCAATTGATTTATTCAAGTTGATAATATAGGACTTTTGGGTACATGCTTATAGTATCGTTTATTAGTAGTAGTTGTACGAGTAATTAATTGATTTTTATTAGCCCATGTTGACAAACTATTAGTATAGTGGGAAGACCTTTTCTTTAATTCTTCAAGCTGTAAATTTTACTCACATAAGTGCACATATAAATATATAAACAACTCAATTTTAATATTAATATACTAGTTGTTACCCAGATACATTGTTGACCTTGATAACTTTTCATTAGCTAACGATTACAAACATTTGATGATCGATTTTATATTGAAAAACATTGACATTTAAACTTAGTTCTATGTTCAATGTGAAAAGTAATTTATTTATACTATAACTTCCAAAATAAATTGTTAAAAATATGTAATATTGAGTTATTTTTATATTATAAATATAATACGGATCGAAAATAACGAATCTAGCGGAAAGTTATCATAATAAATAAAATTAATTAGAAGAACACAGAAAAAGCTTTGAATTGAAGTTCAGTAATTATGACTATGAAATTTAATTAAAGGATCCGGATGGAGAATCGTCACCCGGTTTGGAAATTGAACCCATGATCGCTATAAATTCAATTTCATTTCGTGTAACAACGATGACAAATACATAGAACGTCCAAATTCCACATGTTAGTAATTTCACGTTGTAAGCGGAGTTAGATTTTATTTAGAATGTGTTTCACGATGTGTATTTATGGAAGTGTTCCTGTGGGATAGTATTTACAATAACACAAAATGGTGAATGATTTCTTAGAAAACTAATAAATTTACTAAATAAAATAATAAGTAATTAATTGAATTTATGAAAATACACTTTATGCTTACTGTAGATTTCATTGAAACCAGTTTCCTTTCTACTTTCTATTTTGTCTTCGAACAACGGTTAAAGATATTAGAAAAAAAATCATCCTTCTGCTTATGCTTCTCGCAGTACATGGTCAGAAATTTCTCTGTTCGCAACGTTGAAACTTCTATTAACAGAACGATTAAATACACTGATAATTTAAATACGGTTTAAATTTATCTTCAGAAGACAAATATTTTTCGGGGAATATATTGAAAGTGTGAACAGATACTTATTTGATTAAATTCAGATACGTAGATGACAGAAGGTTTTGTGTTAGGTATCTAAGACTATTGTTGTAACAAACAAAAATATATACTTACAATGGTATTTATATTTAATTCCTCAAGTAACCAGATTTAGTAAAACGAAGAAGTGCTATTCTGCATATTCAGTGACACCTATTCTAGGACATCATGTTGGGTCCGTATAAGAATGAGCACATTTCCGCATTGGACCAAATTCTGAAAGGGAATTGAAAATATCTTATAGACTTCGAGATAATGAGCTAGAGAGTCTGTCAAACAGAAGGAAACGGGGTAGACTTTGGAATTATTCAGGGTACAGTATTAGGAATATGCACGGAGAAATATGGACACTTTTCTTTAGCCGTCCACTTATTTATCTAACAGGGTTTCTTCGTGCAAGATTAAACAGAGGAAACTGGGAAATGATATAAGAAAATTTTAATTTATAAATCTGAGAATTCGGGATTGCAATAGTCTACATGCAAATACATAAGAAACCTGCCCACTGAGTATAATACAATTCAATAAATGATAACGATAGAAATATAATAGGGATGATATTAACAAAATTCAGTGAAGTGAAGTATAAAATAAAATCTTATTTTAAAAAGGTTATAATCTTCGAAATTTATGTCCAATACTTAAGTTATTTCAGTGAAATGTATGACAAAGAGAAAAGGAGCATTAAAGCTGAACATTTATTAGTTCTAACGTTTGGGTTTTTGGTTGTTGTATATAACTTTTAAGTTTATTTGAATTAAAAGCATTGAACATTTGATCAATTTACACAATGTTTATTTTACACTGATGACCTAATTACACGCTGTGACGAATGTGATTAAGTAAATTGTAGGCGAGCCTCAGCTTCAGGTATTCAAGGGATGGCAAGTTTTAAACTTTAGATTTTTATTACAACAGAGTAGATTACTTTTTTAATGTTCCGACGTAATGATAATTATATTTCCGTTATCGGGAAGTACATTTGAAAATTAGTTTTATTTTATCATGCCCAATAATCTGAGTTATCACACTATCATGCGACAGAATCCTTCTTAAAAAGGAATCTGTCATAAATGCAGGGTGTTAAAAAGTGTCGAATATTGTAATAGGGGGCAGTAACAAGGGAAAGCTTTCCCATAAACATGAATCTGGAAACGTATATTTTCTGTGAACTGTACACGTGTTCTTTCTTGGATGAAATCAAAAGTGTCCAATATTTTGAAACAATACTAGTACAAACTGTAACACGAAAAAAATAGCATTAATCATGGGCTCGGGAATGTATACTTTCTGCAATCTTTTTCATAGGTGAGGCTTAACCTGACGTCCATTCGTGACACCTGCTACAAAAGATGATCATCGTGGTATTGCATCCCTCCTCCCTTCGGCGTAAAAAATAACACATTCTTTTAAATACACCAGGTTGTTGTTGCATAGTGATGGCATGCGTTGAACACGCGATCCTGTGTCTTCTGAACATCATTAACTGTGGTGGTGTAGGCTAGTGCCTTTAAGTGCTCGCATAACCAAACATCTAAGCAATTGAAGTCTGGGGGAGGTCAAGGACCTTCACGACCAATCAAGCGGTGCTGTTATGTCAAATCGCGAAGGAAATGTGCATAAACAACATCTGTAGTCTTTTGTGACATGGCACATTATACAAATAAACAGGCAACAAGAAATGTTTGATAATGAGCCCCATTTAATCTCTTTTGTGGGATGAATGGCACTATTAATTTATCGGCAAGAACGCTTGCTCGTACGTACGTTGATGAAGAAATCATGTTGATTCCTTCTTCATGCTATTACATGAGGATTTTCAACAGTCCATACATTATGGTTATGAAATTTAACAACCCCATCTCTTGTCAATCATACGTCGCTGGTAAATAAAATCTTTTATGAAGATTGTAAGTCTGCAAGATACTTCTGCGAGACAGCAAAACTGGACGCGCTGAAGATGTCATGGATACGGAAATTGTTCATATATTACACTCAGACTTGAGAATGGCTCACTGCTTCTGCTGTTGCCAATCGCTGCACACTGGTTCCAGTTCTTTCGTCAGGTAGCACACGGTCCTCCATCTGAAGTTGGTGGACAAACCAAAGCCTTCCACTGTTCACCACATGGGATGTTAGGATGCTAGAGAGCCTGTGTCCATGAGATATATTCACAACAAAACACTATGCTCAAGTGTACAGACATCAGAACGTTTTCTTCTTGTTTTCATTATTACTACCACCAATAAAAATATTCAACACTTTTTTAAGATTATATATATTATATGGTACATAAATAGTGTGAAATTAATGCGATGAATACACAAACCATAACCCGATGTCAAAATATTAATTTTTAGAAGAGGGAAACGCGTTTAAAAATAATCTCTTCAACTAATCTTTTGTGGCAATAATCTAAGTAAAAGTTGAATGTCTTCGTTTATTTGTTTTTCCGACTGATGTTAATGGGTGGACCCAGTCGTGACGTCAGTGTGAGATGAGGCCATACGTAAGCTCCATCTATCCCCGTCTGCAGCTAAGAGAAAACACGGGTTTCCCAGCTCACCTCGTTCGTAGATTTTTCCCCTACATTCTCGAGTGGTGTCCGGACTGCGTTTTAATAAAAACAACTTTCACCGAGTGAGTTACATAAAGGCCTTAGAAAGGAAAGGTGATGCGTGGGTTCTCAAATCAGAAACCTGAATACATCTCTCCGTGCATAAAGTCGAGTAATAAGCTCTCCCGCACAAATCGGTCCGGAGATGAGACTCGTGCTCCGTTTTAAAGGAATGTTGCGATCCTTCATGCATCGATGACATGAATACGTATATTTGATAAAATTCATCTATCATGTCACCCCACTGTGTTTAATTATAGTAACTTTTTCACAGAAGCGATTACTTTAAATAGCGCGCTTGATTTATTATGCTTATTGTCAGCGGTAATGGTTAAGTGAAGAGACGTTTTTCTAGAAGTTAAGGATTCCGGTGAAATGTCCGAGAGTGTCACAGACAGAATTGAGGACATGCGCGACCAATTATAGATGGAGTAAAACTAACCTGTTCTCTGGTAGTAAAGCTAATGAAGCTTAATTGGAAATACTGAGACAGATAATGAGAGGGGCTGGACCAGAACCGCTTTAATCACGATTCACATGAAACCCTGCGGAGATCTGAGTAAACTGTAAGGTAAAATGTCAGTGAAAAGTCTGACATCTCAGTAGACTGTGACCACAACTTGTAAAGAAATCAGCACGAGCACTGTTATTGCCGTATTTCTAAGAGATTCTTCTTTTACAAAACTATGCAAAGATTCTAAAATAAACGTTATTTGGCACACTTTTTTTCTGTAGAAGTGTTCGGATTTTTGACCTGCTCCTTTTATTATCATCGTTGTACCGGTTTTGCATCCGTAGTCATACCCGAATAATGCTGTCCCAGATTCACAAAACTAAAAACAACCGTCTTCACTACAAAAAAATATTCTTCTTCTTCCTTGTCTCTTCAACGCATTGAGGACCTTGGCCTACCGGGTCGACTGCAGACTATCATCTTAGTGACACATTCAGAATTAGGAGTGACACGTGGTAAGCGTATTGATTCTCCAGCAGTTTTAATCCCAGTCTCCGTGACCCCAGAAGAAATTCATAAATTAATCAGGAGATTAATATCAATTTTTAAAAAAATCGTAAATTTTTCTAATTAAAAATCAAAATTTTACTTTTTTTAATGACCTAACGACATTGAAATTTCAGAATATTCTCAGATAGATTTTAAGTATAAATTTATAATAATATAACAACTTATTAAATAATATACAAAGCCTAAACATAAATTAAAAGAATCTCTTTCAAAGTTAATTTTGTACAAAATCGCGAATAACTTCTTCCAGATCAAATTATTACCCAATTAACGTTCAGTAGTCGACAGGACTATCTCATTGTGCAGGCATAGTTCATAAACAATCTTTTATTGTTCTTAAATTATGAAAGCTTCTTTCACAAGAGCTATGGGTAGCGCCAGCAAAATTCTTGAAGCAATGCACTAATTTGACCCAATTTTAGTAATAAATTTTGAAAAGTCAAGTGGAATTGATTTCTTTGTTAAAGCTGACAAAACTTGGTCTATTTCGTCAGCCAAATCTAAAGTGGTAAAATCGGAAAATCACCATCAGTTAATACGTTATCGAAATTCTTTTTGCACTGAACGTCATATGGTTTTTTCTTACATTCCTACCGCCTGTTACCATTTTACAATAAAACAAACAGTCATGATGCTGTTTGACTGATTTTTCTTTCGCTTTTTCATAGTTTTTCGTGTTACAGACTGTAAAATACTGAAGAACGTCATCACAAAAACAATTTCATCTCTGATGGCTGAAATATGAATTTATTCATCTGGACTTCTATACTGATCCTTCTCCATGTATCATCATATCTGTTTCTAATATAATGGTTTACATTTTTTATGGGCGATATTTCATTCTAATATTAATTTTAATACTTACGCCAATGTATGTACTATAAACCTGTCATCAATGGTTATATCTTACAAATTTTATCCCACCCTCTTTATTCTGTATTTTGTTTGTCAACTATTATCATCGGAGCTGCTGCCTTCAAATCCGGTTGAGTCAAGAATGCACTCAAAGTAAAGGAAGGGGCGTGGGACAAATGCAGAGAGCCCGACCTACCTGATGCAGTTTCTCTTGCAGCTCATACTAAATTATAACAGGAGGCCTAATTTAAACCCTAACTATCTTCTTCTACTCTTTTCCTAAGTTATCACAGGATTATTAGCCTACTTCTTAATATATGAAATTATGGAATTTCAATATATTTTAGGATGTTTCTGTAAGCCTAATGATAAAATATATAAATAATTAGCTACAATATCTGTCTGCTTTGAAAATAAATAAATGAATCAATCAACCTATTCATCAGAAAAATATTCCACAAAAACGTTTTCAATTGAAAGTAGTAACACTACGTTCCGTTCCGTCTATTTGGAAGTCATCGGGTGCATATGTAAGTTTAAATAACTTAAAATATTAAATATATAATACAATTATAGGATAATTAATAAAGCATTCCTTACGAAATAATGATTTTAATCAGATTAAAATTGAAATGTTTTAAACGCAAAAGCATGTTGGCGGTAGTGATAATTACATCCAATTATCTATATTTTTAACGTTCAAAGTAATAATGTAAAAAGATTTCCGGAAAGTATAAAATATTATGGAGAATCTTGAATTCATTTTTATATTTAAAAATAGATATACATCTGAAGAGTTTTAAAATTGAAGGAACGCTACGCAATGTTAGTAATTTATATTTAATTATATTTTTCTGACGAATAGATCAACTGGCTATCTAGGTGCCTGGCGTTGCCAGAGTGAAACTTTGGAAAATATGTATTATTTTAATATATGAGATCTCAGCACACCGAAATAGAAATGTCAAAACAATACGAAGCTACGACTCAATGAACTTGCGCATGTGTTGATGCGTAATTCAAATGCCACAGATTATTTAAACAGCCAGAGTGAAACTTTGGATATTTTGTCAAAAAATTAAAAAAACTGAATTTCGACAAGAGCGCCACCTACCGAGTCCTCCTATAGCTGAAACGCTTCCTGGTGACCTCATAAATACAACAATTGGTTTTTTAAAAAATCGGTCAAACCGTTTCTGAATTTTATATATATAAAAATATAAGATTTAATAATTAATTTTGGTTTCCACTGTTAGAAAAATCCGCGAAAGATAGGTATTTCTCCAAAATGGAAAAAGTAGAGTTTCAATATGTTTGGAAAATATCAGTATTGTAAACATAATTTGTAATTCTTCCTTCCATATTAACTTAAAAGGTAAACTGTTAAACTTTAGGATGCAATTTTCATTTCATAGCTGAAGTGGATTTCGTCATAGTAAATGCCTTACTCTGAGTCTAACCAATTACTGATTTATTATTGCAATTCCTCTCAAAGATTCTACAAGGTTACTTCCTGCTCAAAGGCAGCCTACATCCACTAACCACTAATTTACAACTTGCATGTTGCCTGCACGCCTTCAGAGGAATTTCATAACTTTCTTAAACCAGCCTATGATATACAAGCATAACGTAAACTTCAGCAGTATTAAGTTTTATTGAAAGCCCTATAAAATACCAAAGTTCAACTCAAACTAAACATCCATTTTTAATTTTACTTTATGCATCATTAAAGGTTTTGAAGACTTTCTTTCATTATAACTCATTTATAGATTGATATTGTTTTTAAAATTAACATGAGATCATTTATTCACCATATATCATAGTTTTATTTTATTATTCAGCTGGTTAATAATAGGAAACAAGAAACAACGAATGCTCAAAACAAGTTTTTTCAATCACATAAATAGATTATCTTCTACTTATTGTATATAAATTTTATTAATTGACTTTATTCTAACCTCAAATGGAACGATTTTTACCTTTATGTATGCTGTGCTCTTGTTTGTTGTGTTGTCCATTGTATAGATTTTAAACGTTTCATCAGGGCTTTGTTCAGTAAAATTAAATAAATCTATCTACCGATGAAAGCAGTCACCAAAAATGTAGAAAAGAGTCTTCTAACTTTAAAAATATTTATTATTATTCTCATGAATTAAATACTTATTTTCACAAATCTTTTGTCAGAAATCATGTTTGCGAAATTAATGTTTAAATTATTTTAAAGTTGTGTGATTATTAAACTATGTTTCAATTGTTATTAAAGAAGATTTATATTAATATTTTGAAGTAGCAATTACTGTTTTCTAAGTTTATTGCGAAAATTGTTGTACGTATAATTTTAGAAGATTAAAATGGAAAAATGTGACCGGACCCGAGAATCAAACCCGGGAACTCCCGCTTTCCGATCGTGACTCTTAACCAACTGAGCTAGTAAGGGTAGGCTGCCAAATGGGATGAAACACTCCTATGATAGGCTCTTTGCTTCTTTAAGTACGGACATTTTGTAAATTGATTAATGATGTGTAAAAATTTAATACTTTACCTGGACTATTACAGTTAGTTAAGAGCACCGTTGGAAAGTGGGAGATCTCGGGTTCGATTCCCGGGTCCGGTCCACAGTATTCATTCTCTACTTCTAAATTTAGTTTAATGGATTTTGGCTAAGACTCAATTGAAGCATTTCTTCTATATTTTAATTACGAATAATTTTATTTATTTCAGAATAATGTAAAATAGTATAATTAACATGAAAAGTTACGAAGAACACTGCAGGCCAGCTTGCGAGTTGCACGTGTTGAGGGACTGACGCAACCCGGGCCAACATGTGGCCTGGCGAGACGTTGGGTGGTCCGCAAAGGGAGGGGGGAGTCGTCAGGGGGGTGATGGGAGAGAGCAGTGGGCAGTGGGGTTGGAGCGTCCAGGCGAGAATGTCTTCGTAGACAGAGGTACAGTGCGTGGGTGGTCCGCGAATCCGTGCGGCCACGTGATAATAAATATCTATCGAAACAACCCCTGAGTTTAGGTGGTGATACGCCGGGAAGTAGTTAAAGACATCGTTAAAGAATTTTGAGTGTGTGAGCGGTGAATGAATGAGTGACCACGCCCTGTAGATTACCAACTTCATACTCTGAATAAATCAAAATCATTTTTGGTGTTTTTATGAAAAATACCTGGTGCCCTAAGGAATTATAAATCACGAATACAGAGGAACGACGGATATTCTACAATATATATACCAAATTAGAAAACTAATTGGAGGATATCAACACTGAAATGTTTGAAATGATTTATAAATTTTGTTGATATATAAAAATGTTGAAATGAAGGCAATGGATGTTCATTGATTAAATGGCTTTATAGTATTGCCTCGTTAAATAAAAAGATTAAGCCAGTGAGGACCAGTTTTATTCGGTGTCATCAAATTAAGGTCCTCATGAATTATTTTGGAAGAATCCTGTGAGTGAACAACAGCTGTATATCTTACAGTTACTGTAGCAGGAAGATACTGTGCGAAGGCCGGCGAATCTTGGCCTCGTCGCCGGTATGTGCACGTACCTACTCAGATCTCACTATGAATATTTATTACATTTCCGTTTTATATTTACATCGAACTTTATTCGCACTGGGCGCATCATCATCTATAAAATCTTCAACAAACATTTATCCTCTGTATTAGATTGCTGAAGTAGGTTGATGTCATTGTCAGAATTCCTCTGCTTTAAGTTTGACCATCACCTTTAGCATTTCTGTAAATTAGAGTTGGCCTTCCCTACAATTATTAATATTGTCTTTGTTTCGTCCCGCTTGTCTGATAGTTTCAGGTTTACACTTCATAGAATACAGCTTGGGTTATACATTTTAAAAAATAGTTCCTTTATTTAGAATTGAATGTTAATTTGTCGCATTTTGTTTGCCCTAGATTATTTCGGCCACTGTCATTCTACGAATTCATGCATTACACTATTGCTTCATATAATCTACTAGGTAGACATAAAATTATTTTAAATTGACTCATTTTATTTCTGAACATAATCATCGTAATGAATTGTGAGATAATATTTTTGAAGTTAATTCATAACAAGTGTTATTGTTGTTGTAGTTCTCAGTCCTTATACTGGTATTGATGCTAAGTTATTCAACGCAAGCCTTTACGTTCCTACGTAACTACTACGTCCCATATCCTCCCTAATCTACTTAGCGTATCGCATCCTTCTTACCCCATACACTCCCCTCTAATGCTAATTTTATAATACCCATGTGTTTCAAAACGTGCACTATTAATCTATCCCTTCTCTTGGTCAACGTTCTCCACATTGTTTGCTCTTCCCTATTCTGTTTAGAACTTCCTCGTTAGTGATTCTATCCACCAATCTTATTTTCAGCATTCGCCTATAGCACCAAAATTTCAAGGCTAATATTTTCCCCATCGTCCACGTTTCGCAACCACATAACGCCACACTCCAGGCCAACATTTTTGGTAGTGATTTCCTAATATTCATACTTTTATTAGCCGTAAGCAAATTCCTCTTTTTTGCAAAATACTTCCTTACCTGTGCTATCTTACTCTTTATTTCTACTATATTCTACCATCCCTAGTTATTATGCTGCACAAGTAGCAGATTACCTTAGCTTCCTTCAAAATATCCCTTCCTTTTCTAAAACATTTGTTATTTCACTATTTACCTTACATTGGTTTTCCTCTAATAATCATGTTCAACTCATTCTCCAGGACCACGTTCATGCTATTTATTATTATTTTTTCAAGTCTTCTTATGACTCCCCTAATACTGCAATATAATCGGCCAACCGTAGGGTTTTCATTTTTTATTCCTTTCCATAATTTTTAACTTTCTTCATCACCTGTTATATATATAAGTATGAGCGGCAGAGACTCTATCCTTGTCTTACTCCTTTCTGGATTTTTACTTTCTTTTCTCGATATTTTATTCCTGTCCTCTTCAAACTCCTTAGCTCAATGTTTCAGTTTATATTATCAAATATGTTTTTTAAAGTTACAAATGCCATGATTATATGCCTGTTTCTTTTTTATTCTGTCTCGTATAATTAGACTCGAAGTCAATATTGCTTTTCTTCTCCTTACATTCTTCCCAAAACCAAACAGATCTTCTCCTAACTCTATTTGACGTTTCATCCTCCTATATTTACGTTTTATTTTTCATGCATGAGATACTTAACTAATTGTCCTGTGCTGTTCCTATCTATCAGCCACAATCATCTTCGTTTTTACAACTGTACAAAATTTGAACACACATCGATTCATCTGACATCGCAGATATCATCAGATGAAATAATAATTTAAAACTGAAACCTATGATAGTATTGCACATGACGATATCTGCAATGCGTGATGAAGTGTCGACCTTTTGAATTTTATCGATTTGTGTTTGGCCACACTATAATTACAGTTCGAAAGACACAGACCCAAAATGTAGTTACAGGACGTCAAAGAAAGATATTAGGTTCATATCTAACTTATTTTAAATTAAAACCTTTTTGTAAATAAATAATTTAATATTTTAATAATTATTTATAGTGTTTTTAAAAGTAAGTTTCGGTAATGAATAATTAATAACAATATGAATAAATATTTTCAGGGTCATTGACATTGATAGCGTTTCATTCAATGTTTTCCGGCTATAATTTTAACCCACTTCGCAACGGGAGCGGTGGATTCATAGGGGTTGAGGTGGGGGGGGGGGCATTTCATAAAAATAACGGGATAATAATGAAGTATCGTATAGAATTTTTGATTATGGAAGTCTCTTACTTCAATTCAGATATTCAACATGCAACTTAAATTTAACTTTGGTTCAATTGAATTACAATCCAATCAGCAATTTTTTAGGCAGTTTCAATACATATCTCTATTTGATACAAACTATCGAGCACGATAATATTACGTAAATTTATAATACACGTGGAGTTGTTTCATGGCCACATTTCTGATGGACCTACAATAAATATACAACTAAGAGTACTGCCCATGAAAACTAAGGTGACTTACATGTATTATATTAAATAAACTACTTATGCATTGTTGTGGTTTTCAGTCCTAAGACTGGTTTAATTATGCAGGTATTAAAATAATTAAATATTTGAAAAAAAATTATAAAAAAATAGTAAATAATTTTTTTGATTTTCCAGATGATATGTTAGATATTTACTGATAGCTCCTGATTTAACAGACTTTTTTTGTTACCAGGCTACATTAATGTGATCATGAAACAGGCAACTCCACTTTAATAGCATAGGAAGGGAATTGAAAAAGGGAGATATGTGGAAGGTAGCCAAGGATTGACTCGGGCCCCCGGGCTATAGTTAAAGGACCCGGTGTTTGACCTAAAGAGATGCAGGGAAAACCATAGGAAACCTGCATCAGGTAGGTCGGCATTGGGCACTATTCTCACGCCCTTCTGAGACGAGTTTTATGTGGGGTCGCAGAATTCCCTTCTCCGTGTCTTCACAAGTTTTAGGAGGCAGTTGGCCGACTGATCCAATGGGATCAGCGAAAAACTCTTGCCGTATGCCTAAGGTCTTCGACCCTAGAACATATACCTCCTAAAATAGGTGAATGTGTCTCGGCATGAGAGAACTTTGAAAGAACCCAGAGAGAGTACGAGGCATTCCCGACATGGGTGAGCCCCGCAGTCACTCTGGGGAGAAATACCTGCGAGAGAAAACTCCCACAGGCACCTCATCGAGCGTCGTCTCATTTAACGGACACATTTTATGTATTAACATTCAAATTAATTATTAACGCGATTGCAAGAAATTATTTTTGGTTTTCTATGTTCAATTTTATTAACAGTTGCATTTTGCTGGACACCGGTCCTTTGAATTGAAGATCAACCCAATTATATTTCGTTCACAATGATGCGATGGAAACCAATAATGAGGACATAAATAAAATATTATTTTTAATTACCCTTTTAAAACTATTTTTGCCATTATTACATTTCGGGTATAAATGCATTGATTAATTATCACCATGTTTTTCTTTGATACCTTCAAGGACAGAAAGACGTAATTTTCATTCTACTTTAGCACTGGTCACCATTTGTAATTATTTCTTGGAAGAAATTTATAATGAAAGTTAAAGGCTTTCTTCTCTGTAATAATTTCTTACTATGTGGTTATTATTTGCACTGAAGATAAACGGTTGTAAAATCTATGTAAATTCAGTTCATCCAAAAGGAATGGAAAGTCTGAAAACAAAGGCTTCTTAACTTCTTGTGGACTGGGGTGAATGAATGACGTTTCTAAGAATGAGATAAACTAACAGGCTCGGGTGCGTTAGTATCCCAAGGCGATAGATGAAGCGTTACAACAGAGTTGTAAGTGTGCCGAGGGAAGTGCAGACTCATGCGTCAAGTCATTACTAGCTCCATCAGCTGGTAATTTGTTTCCAACTTCACCAGAGGTACAATTGCGGAATATGCACTGACGCGATTGATCAACACCCAAAGCCAAGCAGAGAGTGGTGATATCATCGTGAGATTCCCATCGCAGACAAAGAAAGGAAAGGTCACAAAGAACGTTAAAACCTTTTTAAAAGTTTTTTCCGTGGTAGATAAACAATTTCTACAAACTGTTATCCGCTACATTTAATAATAACTTTCTGGTAGCGGTACAAATGAATCAGCAGGTTAAATAGCTGCACTCCAGAGGGTACATATTCTTGCAAACTTTATTAATTGCCCCCAAATTTCACCCCAATTTTGAATTAATCCTGTTATTAGTCCTTGTCATTTTAATTTCAGTTTCATAGCAATAAAATAACCACAATCTTTACCGAGTATGTTCTCACAAGCTCCAGTGAAGAGCTATTGTCAATAATCGACTTAACACTCTAAACATGTTTTATGTTTGGATAATTCACAATAGGAAATATGACGAAAAAGCTGTCAGTAATGAAATAAAAATCCTTAGTATTTAATATTCAAGCTATTTAATTTTCTGTTGATATTTTTATGCTACCTGTGACTCTTCTTATCAGAAAATTTGTATTGTCACCATGACAAAGTAGAGCTTTTATTTATTATTTAATGTGTCCGTGTAATCTATTAACATTAATAATTTGTATCCTTTTTATTTTAAAATTAGTTATTTCCTTCTATTTTTACCAAACAATTCGGTAGACTCCAAACATCGTTATATGTAATTTAAGTGATATGGAATGTTGTATCAGAAACTAAGTATTATTAACAGAAAACATTCCAGTTCAATAATCTACAACATGAAGTTGTTTTCTGTTCATTCAGTGTGATGAGTATATATAATTAAGACAGGTTGGATGAGCAGAAATAATTATATAAAATAATAAAAAAGTTAGTAAATTTTGCAAGGAAGGAACTTTCTATTTATTCAATAACCGTAAATAGGCAAGTGACTTACTTACATCCTTTATAATTAAATAGGTTTTATGAAATCTATTATTACTAATTTAATATTTATTTATTACTGTTTTCCACAATGAGATAGATCACATTTTGATAATTGATACGTCAGCCAGTGGATTTTTCACATCTTTATTATTGCAATTATGAAGCATATTTCCAAACTATTTCTCAGGGTAATCAGGATACTCGTTGAATCAGCTGCGTTCCGTGACGACTTTTCAGTTCTTTTAAAGGGCAGCGTCAGTAAATGCCACTAGGACAACAGAGATGCTTACCAGAGTAATTTATAAACACTCTGACAATATGATAGTATTAATTGGAAAACAGAACAACAAATTAATTAAAAAATCACCTCAAATGATATTTCAGTAGTTATATTATTTATTTCTGTCCATACTTATTCTACAGAAAGAAGCATTTATTGTAATATCGCCTTAGTCTTCTTCGGTGCTTATCGATTTTTGAAAGGCAAGTTCAGGACCCAAAAACTGTTTTGAACTAGTTACAACTTTTTTCGTGGTAAGGACATGAATTTTATTACTGGGTTACATGGATATTATCTATTTAAAAATATTTACACTCAATACCAATTTAAAAATTACGACCCTGGTAACAAACGTTTCACAATGCAACATAAAGATGTTATTCTTTTCTTACAACGCTCCGTTTTCGTACTCTAGAGTTAAATAAAAAACTATGATTAATAATTTTTATTTTCAAAGTATTATATTAAAAGGTTGCCTTATTTTTAAAACAGATGTTAAAATAAAATATGTAAGAAGTTTAGAAAATTTATTTTCAGGAGAACAAGGAAAATTAATCGGTAAAGTTTAAGATAATTCTTTTCTTCATAGATTAGGCTGTTCTAATTTTAATCACTTTCAATCTTATAAAACAATTAAACATTGAAAATGCAGTTATTACCTTCTCGTATATCACACTTACAAATGAAACGTATTTCTTGTTTATAATAAGCTTTGATGACGATCACTTTGTGATTTGAACGTCAGTAAATACAAATAAATAAGAGAAGACTGGTCTGAAGGCATAAGTAAATAAAGAGAGATAGTAGAAAACTGAACGTTTGATTTTATGAACAGTAGAACAAATACCAATACAAAATTTATTCAACTAGTTTTTAGTTCTTTCTAGAGAAATTTTCCATAGTGATATTAGTGGCACGACATTTTGAGAATAAATTATAGCCTATGGGGATGGTTGGAGCTGTAGAATGGAGATGGACAAACCAATAATCAGGAAAGTATTTTATTGTATAAATAAAAATGAATTCGTAATACTAAAACGATTTAAATCAGTTGATGTAGACAAAATCTATGGAAATAAAAAGATATTGTGCGACCTCAAGTCAAATTGTTTGTCTAATAATAAAGTATTACATGTAGTCTTGTAATTCTGGAATGAGTGAACAGAAGTTGAAGAAATTAGAATGTTTGTCAGTGGAAAAACAGAAAATTGTAGAATTTATGGGTAACAGCTCACGTTGAATTCCTACTCGGATCGTTGCTGCGACAAACGGTTGTAGATTCCACGTCCAATAAACATGTCTGCGGTAACAAGCTAAAGAAATTTCTTCTTCAAGATGTAAGGCTCTGGAGTCCTGATAATTTTCTCAGTCAGTCAAGGTTCCTCTCATACATCGCATTTACTTGATAAAGAGTCTCTTTTGCCTCTCTAGGTGTTTCGCAACACAATTTTGGTAACACGAAAGTAATTCATCTCTGCGAGTCATTAGTGAGCAAAGTACTTATGCCACCCTCAATGGGAAGAAACTCGGGGGGGAATTGAGTAATCTATATGTGAAAATAAAAGCCCTGAACTAAAGACATAATCCACATTCTACAAGTAACATTTGAGAAAGACAGTGCTTCAGATAGAAAAGAACTATTTCGTTTGCGCACGATCAGTCAAATGCCACGGAATGGTTGATAGTTCAAGGATCATAAATTTACGAGATCATTGAGAAATAATAAGGCGGAGTGGTCTCAATTTATTACAGTCACGAGTTACTTGGACATTGTGGAAATACAAAAAAGATAAATATATGTTTGTACAAGTATTATAATCAAGTTGACTAATCATATGAAGGAAAAATTCAATTTCGATTGCAATTTTCCGCGATATAACTACTGAGAAAAGTATTGTAAATACTGAATACATGCAACGAAGTCCAGTAGTATATCCTAATTATTGCTAAATTTTTCATTTTTAAAATTTTTATAGCAATTAAACCTGAAATATCATAACGTTTTCGTTTACGGATACGACAGCAACAACAATGGCCGTATTTGTCTCGCAGACTCATCTCAATATTTTTTTGATTCTGTAAGTCACAATCTATACCAATAAATAAAAATAGAAGTGTCTGTCTGTCTGAATGGCTCAATAACAGTCTGTCCGAATACACTCTGAAACGGCTCTACTGATTTCAATGAAAATTTGAGGATTTATAAACAGGAAATTTAACTTAAATATTCATGCATATTTCATTTCCATAATTTATAATACAAATATTAATTCTACGGGAAAGTTTCTTGGCATACGTGCATTGGAATCTCCAAAATAATATACGGATTGCCTATATTTTTGATCTGTTTATGCTTTTAAACGGATTAACGAATTTCAATGGAAATATCAGGGATAGAAACAGGAATTTTAACTTAAATTTTCGGTTATGTTTAGTTTTGATATTTTTCAGACCTCAGAAGATATTAATGTAAATATTTATAAATCTACTGAATTGCCACCCGGAAGGCGGCGTAATAACCGACTACGAGTTTTAAGTCCTATTAGGTGTTCCTATACCATTCATACCATTTACTGTTTTATTATAAGCGTATTTTTGACCGCATGAGAGAGATGGAGGGAGGGTGAGCATTATCACTCCATCTATTGTTGCAAATGTGTGAAAGCGGGACGTGTTCAAACCCACTGCGAGTAATAAGGTTTGCCGTGAAGCGATACCGTACTTTCGTTTTTATAGCAAAATAAAAATAGCAATGAATGTACTTATTGATTTCGTTTCAATAGACGACATTTCGGTAAGTAGAAGAAATTTCGGCGTGCATTTCGCACAAGTTTAGAGACCAAAATGACAGTTAAAAAAAAGTATTGTCAGGATATAGATAAAAAGAAAAAGTTCAACAAAAAGTGTAACAAGAAGTCTATAACAGAAGCGAATCGTAAATTTGGGCCAAATTGCTAGTATAATTTTTAACATTAATAGCTGAGTGGTCGTAGTTTCTTATTGCCTTAATTATATTAATAAATATCTAAATACAATTCTCGGGTTTGTAAACAAACTTTATAATAAATTCACCGGGAAAGACTTTGGTCTCTAAGATTTCCAAATATGACAACTATTTTTTCCTTAAAATAAAATTATATAATTAAAAATAATAATATAATTCTGATAAAAATAAAATAATAATATAATCTGATAAATAAAAAGTTAGTGTTGAATATAATTCTGGTGAGATATATTCCAAAATTTCTTTCTGCAGATATTTTTGAATACATTTTTGTACGGAACCGTCGGAAACGACTGACTTCATATAACTTTTAAGAAACAATGCAACAGTTACATACGGCAATGTTACATTTGTGAGATTGTTTCCAATTAATCTGTGTAAAATATTATACTTAATAGTATTTTAGGAAAATAAATATATGATTTAAAACTGAACTTAAATATTACTAGTAATTTCGGCGTGATTCGTTTCTTGAAAATGTTTTACAATTTTATTTTTCATCTAGTTAATTGAGCTGTTTTTAATGGTATTCAAATATATTTGTCTCTGTGCATATTTTACTACCAGCATTAAGAATTAGTTTTTAAATAATATGGTCGTATTTGTATCTAAACTGAGCCTGAATGCATTCTCTGAAAGTTGAAAAATAATTTCAGAAGCACGAAAAGTAAAGTTTAATTAGTATTTGTTTTCATCAGTTTATAAAAATTTATTATCACTTGCTGAGTTATAATCTGTGATTATCAGTTTGTATAATACTAACAGGAGTTAACTTTGACCGTGTAGACCTCACACACACATATTACTATTCTATAGTTGTCGAGAAATTAATTAATCTGACCATGAATTTCCCACTTTTATCCTTTGAAATTGACATTTTGTGGATTCAGATTAATATGGCTTCTTCTTGGCTGTATTAAGGGCGCGTTGTGAAAGTTGAAACTTAGCAGACGACTGACTGGAATCTAGAAAATTAAATCTTCCTGACAGGAAAATTCACTACAGCTAACAGCTGTAAGGAGGAATATACGAATTAGGAGTTGTAGGTTGCAGTCGAGTAAAAAGAGTCGGATAAATTAGAGCAACGAATGCCGACAATGTCGCGCATGTCTCGCGAAGTAAAAAGAAAGCAGGCATGATGGCATTCCCGTCGGGATCTTTCTAATAGGTCGATTAAGCAGCGGGAGTGGGAAACGGGTTTGGACCCAAGTGAAAGAAGGATCCAGCCACGAGTTGTTCCATGAGTTTCCGCAACCGGAACCACGACTTTTCACTCACGTAGTCCAACAAAATGCCGATCCTAATACTAGAGAGAACTACAGAATTATTCCGAGAACCGGTTTTTAGTCAATGAACATGAACCGTCCAATTTCATTCATACCTTAAATACGATTTAAAATTTATCGAATTATTATTAAGAGAATATTTTCTGGTCAGACAGTATAAAATAAATGTTAAATATGTGATAAAAGTTTATAAATAACTGCGAATCGGAAGTGACGTCACAGGATTAAGGCGTGGTTTGTATAATATAATTTCTAGAGAGCTTCTAGCAGCTTACTGGAGAACATCTACTGGAAGTTGCAGTAATGCGAAAACTTTCTTTTTGAGTAACAGGCTACATGAGAGTGATCCTAAAACAGGTAACTGCATTGGAAGGGAATTGAAAAGGGGGTTGTCGAAGGTAGGGCAACATAGCCAAGAGTTGACTAGAACCCCCGAGCTATAGCTTAAGGATCCTACCCGGTGCTTCACCTAAAGGTGATGAAGGGAAAACCCTAGAAAACCTGCATTGGGTAGACCGGGTTATTGGGCACTATTTTCACGCCCTTCTGAATGACAGGAGATGAGTTTGGACTGTTGGCTGACTGGTCCCATAGGATCAGCCAACAACTCTTACCGTATGCCCAAAGTCTTGGACTCCATTACGTACACCTAGAACAGGTGAAGGTGCCTCGGCAAGTAATAACTTTGTATAACTAAAAGTGACATTGTAGAAAGTGTGTTTCTTCGAACCAACAAGGAGAGAAATGAAGCTATTGATAATTCACGCGTCAGTTTATCGAGTGACAATTAATGACAGTAAAAATTAATAAAACAAATGACAAGGGGGAGAAATTTTTAAAATAGCACAATGCGATAACTGGGGAAAAATCATAAAAGGATAAAAAGTGTAATAGTAAAAAGATGTTTGAGTAATTCATAGAAAAATGGGAAATTGGTAAGATTAATAAGGAAAAAGGTACAACTGGAATGATATAATGAAGTAAACAGTGCAAAAAGTATGAGAATATTGTAAGAGTGCTTGTAACTCCATTTGGAGACGTTAATATATATAAAGCAGAATAGGGGAAGAGGGAACAATGTAGAGGACTTTGAACAAGAGAAGGGATAGATTAACAGGCCACGACGTGAGATATGAGGGTCTTGTAGAATTAGCATTAGAGGGTTAATGTGTGGGGTAAGAACAGAAGAGAAGGGCCAAGGATCTAATAGGCTCAGCATATTAGGGAGGATGTGGGATGTGATAGTATGGAGGGTTGAATCCATCAGGACTGATTACCACGACAAAAACAAACAACATATATATTATTACGTCAGTGTTTAACTACCATTTTAATCAAAATTTTCTATTCCAAGAAATAGTAGCATAGCATTTATGATTGCCAGCTGCACTAAGTGATATTAAAAATAAACTTTTGTAAAACATATTGTCAAAGAACGAGCCTCGCCTCACTAAAATTATTTTAATACCTAAATTTAGCTTCCTAACACAATTTTCGTCAATAAACCCCTAAAAATAATTTTACAAGTATTATATTATGCCCCGTTTGCAAATTTTTATATTTATTTTTAGATGATAGCATTTAGTCAAACGCTTCACATTTTTAATTGAAAATAATATCACAAGTCCTACATGACTATTGAATTTCAGAAGGTAATTTTTGTTTTTAAAATAATTTATTTACCTTTACAACGATATTGTTTCTAATAGTGAGAAAAGTGTCTGCATATCGTAGGTCTGATTATGACGATTCATTAAGACTGATTATGATTAAATAAGTTCACTGGCCGTCTATTTGATTCATTACTTTTTGCATTCCATTATAGATAACCTCAGGACGTCAAGTATTTTTGTGCGAACGATATAAGAATTGTTTTATTCATTAGAGAAGGAAATATTGTTTTAGATTTTAATGAACGTGATCAACCACTTTGTGCTGTTTGTAATATAAATGTGATTTTGAATTATGGAACATTAGGGTGTGTCATCAAATTTATAAATTTTAGGTTGAAAATTCTTAGTATTATCTTTAGATAGTAAATTGTTTGCTGATATATTGACGCAACTACCTTCAAGTTTACTGTAATGCCAATGGTTATTGTTTGGGACTTTAGGATCCTAGTTTACTTGCATATGATACAAGTTTATTTAGTAATTGTTCAGAAAAGTGTAAGACGTTATTCTTCAAACAATTGAGATTTATCTATCAAGTTTCTAAAAGGAAATTATGCAAGTGATTCCATACAATAAGGGTATGAATTTTGTTATTAGTAAGTCATATACCAATTTAATTTTAATACAAAAGCCAAAACACAAGGCACAGCACCGCTTGTTACACCGAAAAGGATCTATCAGAATAATATTATATTTAATTAACCCTAAGGTAAATCAGGTTATAAAATAAAAATTCAAATTAAACCTTTGATTCCAGTATTCAATTGTACTGAATTTGAAAATCAACTTTCTGGAACTAATATCAAAATATACATGTTATAATTAAAGATTATTCCAGTACTTCATGACACATTGCACACTATTGAACCCAACTTCACGATAAAATCTAAGAGAGACGCCCGTATACTTAAGCTAATATACCTGGTTATAATTTCGTATTAAATAAAACTGTAAATCTGTATAAAATTATCTCCTTTAAATATCTTAGATTCTTGTACCATTCAATTCCTACGTGGCATTGAATATAAATTTTTAAAGTATGAAATATTATATTTATTTTATCTACTTATCAAGAGACTATGTTAACTTCAATAGAACGCTGTAACCATTCGAAAGTTTATAGCCAGTTGGCAATGACAGATAAGCAAGGAAATAACTTACTTAGTCTGATTCATGTGAAAAAAAACTCATCACGAGAATTAATATACTATGTAAATAAATTTTACTGAAGTATTGACAACTGTTAAATATTCTTTTAAAAATAATTGTTACACTTCACTCGGCAGTTTTCAACAATGCGCAAACATTTTACAGTGCAAAATTTGGTGAAAAGTTTAATTCGTTCAAAGGACTGTGATTCATTCGAATTTAATCTGTTTACAGACGTTAATTGTGTAGAAATTAGGAGGCCTGCTTTTAGCTGCAGAGTAACTCGACGTTAACCTGTGTTGCCTATACTGATAGTTGACGGGGAAATATATGGGATAAACAAGATCAGGTAAATTAATAGCCACTAATGTTTCTTTAAATTTTTTGTTCAATATTCCCCGCTGACCTTAAGGTTTTTATGATTGCTCAGGGTGAATTACTCATGCCCTAACATTTTAATCGTGGCATCAGGGAACCACAGGGTTTTATTTCTTCTCTTCAAGTTTGATTCGTTTTCCTAATTCCGTTTTAACTTTCTTCATTCCCAGTTCTATATAAGTTGAACAACATGGGCGACATTGCATTCTTGTCTTACTAATTTCTTGATTTCTGCTTTCTTTTATTGATCTTCAATTACTGCTGACTGCCTTCTGGATAAGACTTTTTACTCGATACCTTATATCTGTCCTAATGTGCACACAAACGCACATACAGATATATATAATACAACAGAAAATCATTTCATAAATGAAAGTCGTCATTGACGCATTATATACTAATTATTTGGGATACTTGCCTCGTTAGTCTATTCTAAGTGAAATTTCATTGTCATTTTAGAAAATAAGAAACTTTATTTAACATTTTTCTATTCTAAAATTCAAGAATAATTTTATTTGTGTAATTAGAAGCATTGACATCGGCTTATATATGTCTGAATCAACCCTAAAAACGTTATTTATTATCATTTAGTATTAATAATTAAAAAATACTGATTTATAGGTGTCAATCTTGTACGCATAAAATTATTTGTTTTCTTTATTGATTATATCTCTGCTCTTTGATGTTTAATTCTTAACTGATTCTTGGGTAGAACATTTAATTTCTTTTATAATGACACGATCTTAATTTATATTAAACTTTTTTATAGTTACATGGTTATGATCTGTAGCCGGAGGAAATGTTGCAGAGAAAATTATTTGGTCCCTAACATTTAACAAGTCATTAATACAGAAACCATAGTAGCTACTGTTCCTGTTATGGTTAAATCTTGAAGTTGTTCTTTAGATATTGCTTCACTAAACTCATGATTATTGTCTATAATATCCCTCTAACTTAATACCCGGAAGTTCTAATATGCATATTTTACAGAAGTTAAATATAAAATTAATTGTGAAAACGGGGAACATTGAGTAAATATTAAGTCGAACTATATTTCTTACAACTGTAAAGATGATTTCAATATAAATGGCACTTGTCCTGTCATTATTTAAATGCAACGTTGAATGCTTTATTAACAGAAAAAAAGCCAATAATTAACAGAAAACTTCGTTTCTGTTTTTAGTACGATAGTTGAACGCTATTTTATTTCCAACTGTGTAAAACAACTTATGTTATCAGCTGTAAAAATAATAATCAGACATATGAGCTTTAACAGGCAACCATTGAATTGAAAACAATACCAAAGAAATTTAGACGGTCGTTTTGACGCTAGTTTATCGACTCAAAAGACTAAATCTTGAATTTTAACACGCCAAATAAGAAACTATATGATCAAAGAACCTAAAATAATACACCATACAACGTATTAAGATTCAAATTATCAGTAACGTGCTTAACGTTCTCAGTACTTGGTTGATTTTTAATTAGTAATATTTCATAAATTAAATTTTTACGGTAATTTTGTTCCCAGTTTAATATATAAGCTTTATAAAAAAGGATACAAAGATTGAAATTGACGCAGTTCTTCGTAAAAGGATTATGTTTACCAGTAGACAGTTTAAAATAAGATTCTTATATTCCAAGTTCTCTTCGTTTGACCTCTATATCATAAATATCCATTTGAACAATTAACTTTGTTAACAACATCAGTTTTAGAAAACTAATAGAAAAAGGTTTCTGTCCTTTAATAAAATCAGAAAACAGATTTTAACTTAAAAATTACTGGAATGTTAAGAATTTTAATAAATTATGCAGTTAATTGAATAAAAAACCAGTGAAAGGTACAAAAAATGAAATCATATTTTGCATTAGGCCTACTCCTTATAACCTTGAATTGACTGAGCAAGGAATTAATTTGAGATAACCTAATGTGCATGCACTTAGAAATAAATTCAATATGGTACAGGTTAGTTAGTAAAATATTTCTAAGATAGATATTGTCATCAGCAGGATTGAATAATAGAATATATTAGTAAAAAAATTAACCAATTTCTCGCTTCTGTGTAGTAGGATAACCGAATAATAAATTCAGAACACTGTATAAAAATTTCGGTTTGTGGAACCAATTAAAAATTAAATTAGTTTGACAATACAGATGCCTCTAAGATAGAATAATTAATTCACTCTCAACATTGCATGGTAAATATGGATTTTAATCATTAAACACAGATAACCTATTGTCAAAGACGTCGGGACAGGAATAATGCAATAAATATCATCCATATCTACGATAAATGACAGGTTTGAAATAATGTTTATAAAGACAAAAAAAAGTCTCGCATTAGTAATTCAATGAACCCATAGGAAGCCCAAGAATCAGGTGATAAAATATTTTTCTGAAATTTAACCATGTGGAATGATGGACAAGGTTGATGGCGGAGTTCATATAAGTCCAATTAATAGGACTAAGATGTTTATTTGTAGACCATCTTCACTATAAACTGTTAAAATAATACATATTCGCTTTTGTGTATTGCTAGCGTCATTTCTGCCTGCGCCATCGACTTGGTTACCTGTTACCGAAGCAGCGTGGGGTTTCCATGGAGTTAAGTTATCTTTTTCTCGACGGGAATTTTACGAAATGAAATAGTTAAAGCTTCGGCGGACAGTCGACAAATTTGTCGTCACAGAGACAACAAAACCACCTCCCGGACGTTTATAGTCGTTCTACTTCCTGTTTTAATAAAACTTCATTGAATTACCTTGTGACCTAAATAGTGTGTGAGTAGAGCTAAGAGATTACCATACATTTCTGAGTTAAAACTGAGCAACGAGAGAGTAGAGAACGACGAGATAAAGCTGTCTGCTACGAGTCGTTTAATATGAAATACAATTTCCAACAGTGTAATATTATTAAAATACCCTCTTTGAATTCGAAGAGTAATCATTCGATATTTATATTCGAAACTATGATAACATTTTAATAATATTTTTAAGATATTTATATTGGTGTGACGAGAAAATAAAGATCGTACGTAGCCTTTATAAATAAAATTCCGGTGTGCATGTATTCGTAATTCTTCTCCTCCTGAATGGCTTGACCAAGTTTGATGAATTTTTTGTTGCTGAATTTATGGGGTCAACTGGATGGTTCTTAGCTATAGTTCGACCCGGTAGATGTCGAGATCCAGATTCCTTTTTACTTTCCGTCCAAATTGTTTTAATATATTTTCGGATTTCTCAAATAAAAACCATATGTCGAATCTGACCTTTTGTATAATCTGTTGCGTTTCGCTTACGCCTCAATACACGCACAAGTTCCTTGCGTCGTAGCTTGGCATTGTTTTGACTCTCGATTTCGGATCTCTGAATTATGAAAAATTCCGTGTTTTGTAAATTTGCTAGCATACTGAGTGTATTATATATCATTAACCCAACATTGAACAAATTAAGTGTATTTGAAATAATATTTTGTGTGGATGTGAAATGTGCATTGTACAAATTACGATTTATACATTTGTTCATTGGGCGGCGTTCCATCTAACCACCTAAATAAAACATTTTATGTTCAGGACCGTTCATTTGCGCGATTTTGGTGAGATGGGTGAAAAGGTTAGTTTTCAAAAAATGTGACGATCTATCTGATGGTCTAGTCACGTGTTGAGACAGATTACTATGGAAATAAATACTGCAATCGGCTAATATATATGAACTAACAGGCAAGGATAGGCACCCAACTAAAATTATATAAAATTTCAAGAGAGCAAAGCCTTACCATAAAGTCGTCTGTGTGACGATGTAGGTAATTATTGATATTGCTATAAAATATTTCCAGCTACTTTCTCAAGGAAAGAAACCAGGAGGCGCGGCTAACCGAGTTGGAGAAAGACCTACAAGAAGTAGGCATAACACAGAAGGATTTTAAGGAACTTGTTTCGCTGAAAAAGAAACTGGAAGAGCGCCATGGTTTCCAAGAAAGTTATAAACTAAAAAATGGTAAAACTGAAGCGAGGAAAGAACGGCATGGGAACCGGATGATCGAATGATGAAGTACTAGACGGAAGTGAAGCCCCTGGCACAAAGGGAGATTTGAAATACTGTGGTCCATGGATTGCCGTATCAAATACTTAAATAAGCCTATAAACTCTTTCCGCGGGTTTTCAGGTTAAATTCACATTGGTATCGACTGGAAGATAACAATAGTATTGCACTTTGTCGGTCAATTAAGTTTAGTAGAGCGCCGTTGATCGGCTGTGATCACATCTGATTGACCTACAATGGTTGCAGCCGCTACTTCGAAATAAGTGAACGTGCTCATGTTAGCGTAGCTTTCTTGTTCTCTCCCAGGGCAGTGGATGATGGTTTCATACAGAGTGAGGAAAGTGAAAGGAAAAGTGATAGGCGACGACAAGGAGGAAATGGCGGTCTCTGGACCAGTCCGATCGTCTGGACGTCCTTGGCCTTGAAATGGGTTCACAGTTGCGTCACTGACAGGGCAATCACCCGAACACTTTCTCCTTCGGCGAAGCAGCAGCACGAAACACACACCACTTGCAGGAAAATTAATTTATAAAACAGATAACACGTTTTATGGATCATGGCTAACATTTCTTTCATACTGTGGTCTATTTTGGAGAAGAATTATTAGAAGTTACGTGTAAGAGAACGAAGAATTTTTTGAAATGATATATTTGAGAGAGGGAAGACTCATTGACGGGACTAGAACACTAAAATAGTCTCCATAAAGGAGAGGGAATAAGTTTTATAATACAAAATATTTTATATTCATGGGCCTAATTACTTTCTTTTAGCAATTAACAGACGACTACTGTGGTTTTGACTAATTCAGAAATCATATCCATAAAAAAATTTCTTTAAAATTGCCTTCAAATGCATTTCTCCGAAGACAAACTTCTACTAATAATTTTACACGAATCTCTCAAAATTACATATTCCGTATTCTCCACATTAATTTTAACACTATAAAGACCAACAACACATTCAATAATGAAGCCAATGCAGTGTCCCGAAAAAATTACTCGAATCACGGCAAAACAGATACGTCAGACTTGAAATTTTAAAAGGGTTATAACCCGTTGGGACAGAAAAGCTTCAGAACTGTTTCCGGCAAATCCTCATACACCTGCACAATTAATGAAAAAACGTAAGAATGAAAGCAGAGACTAAGAAGTAACGTCTTGCCAAACCTGTAGCATCTCAAAAAAATTGAGTCAAATGTATGGTACTGGTTTTAAACAATTATTTCACGTACATTAAAAATTAATCCGGAATGTTCACTCAATTTAAATAAATTTGTTACGAGAAATTAAAACCTGTATCCAAATTTGAGAATCGATAAAGGATGTTTGAGAGTTTTTGTAAATATGTAAGGTAAAACTAATTACTTTTTACGTAAAAGAATTTAAAACAACAATGTGGGAATGTTATAAGTCCGATTGTAATGATTAATATATTAAGTATTTTGATATTTGACTGAAAAATTTCCAATTTTCATAAATGAAATTGGGCCGTTACAGCAAACTGACTCGCTTGTTTCACTTAAAGACAAAGGAATCTAAATGTAAATTAGGTATTTATAGTTTAAATTGTTAATCGTAAATTAATAAATTCTAGTTTTGTGACTATCAATTCGTAATATAGCAATAATTTTTAATTTTAAAAGCTGATATTAGTTATGATAAAAAATAAACCAAATCAGTTGCATTTTATTTTCGTGCAGTTCCTTATTAGCTTTCGACTAAATTGTAGTCATATTAAACTGTTTTAATTACTTACTTGAAATGAATAAGATAATTTCAAAAATCCGTCATCCATTAGTAGTAACTCAACTGGTACAAAATTATTCACATTATTAAATATCTCCCTTTTTAAGATTTTTTCTGATATATAGGCTACTTGTTAGGGCTATAGTTCAGTCACCTAAAACTGATGTAAGAAAGTTTTAATCCCTTCGAATGAGTTGTCTGAGAGGAACGCAGCATTCCCCTCTCCATGCTTCGGCAATTTATATTCTGGTAATTGCATATGTTAATAAGCATCCTGTTGAAAACTTAAAATTCGTCTGTAAATTTACTAGAGTTGTGAATGTAGTTAGTATAGAGTGAGATACTTTGAGTCATATTGTCACGTCACGTGACAACTTTTATTTGTATAAAATTATTTTATAATTAATTGACAATTTGAATTTAATGCAGTATAGTATAAAATAATCTTTCCCATGTTTCTGTAAAATGTGTGCTTTCCAATATCTTGTCTGTAACCTTGAAAACTATTCAAAAGAATATAAATTATTGTTTGCAATACACAATATATTTCAGGAGACTCATTTTTACTAGTGTTAGGGTATAAAAATTTACTTTAGCAAATTAGAGTAATAATATATACTATTATGAAGTAATATAATATAAAATAAATGATCAAGAACGAACAAATTTGCCGATTGTTTTAGAACACCAAAATGTTGATCAATATACTTCACAGCACGCCAATATTATTATTTTTAAAAAACGTTAAAAATAATGATAAGACACATCACTGTTATCAAAGAATTGAATAATATCTGGAAAGACTTCTAGAATACGAGTCAATAAAATAAACAGCAATTAGCAGACTCTTACCGTTGAAATTTAAAAACAATTGTTTGTTGTGCAACTGGAATATCTCAAGAGTGACACTAAAGCAACTACTCATTTATGCCTATTGAAATTTGACATATTTCTATATACTTATCGCACTGTTTTCTCTCTTATCCTCTACCCATGGAAACTGTTACGTAAACACTTATTTGAAAATGTTTCACATATTGGGTGTAGTCGAGGATAAAGGAACAGCCCACACTTGCACATATTTGCTAACAAATAAATGTACGTTTCTCTTACCTTGAGGAACAGAAACGTAATCCGACAAGTTTTATGCTGAATTGCTACCTTAAAAATGACGGCTATTGAGATCATGCAACGTCATTTATTTCAGACATGATAACTGCACAGTAAAAATAATCATCTAAAGATTCCGTTTGTTCTCAATGTAGTTATTTATACAGTCATACAGGATCAGAAGTTATTTTTGGATTTAGTGGTCTGTGAGAAACCTCTCCTCTTATTTTTATATTAGAAATTCCAAATTACATTTCAATATTAACAAACAATTTCCACGGGTATATGCAAAACGATTATTTTTTTCACTTAAAAAATTAGTTAATTAATGTGGAGAATAAAACCTGTAAATAGGTATTTCAATAAGGGCGAGTCGATGTTGAAATGGAATAATACAAGATGTGTGGGAGGTATTATCAAAATTCTATTAATCATTTAATTTTTTTCAAGGAATTGATTATTAATTGACTTTTTAATTTTGATGATAGTGATGAAACCCTTGGTCATACATTTAATAAACCAAAATTATGCTTTAATTTTGATTGGAAATTTTATTTATTTTTCAGAGGAGTTTTCGGCATGCGCCATAGTTATCTATGATTTTAAAAAAGAAATTAATTGAACCATAATTGAACTATTATAAAAGATAATATATGTGTAATTTATAGAATATAAAAAGTAAATTTGGTTATAATTCGTTTCAAATCCTGAGTGTACTGAATATACCTTCATTTGTCAAACTAAAATGTTGGTATATATATATATATATGATAAGATAATGATAAGACACATCACTGTTATCAATGAATTGAATAATATCTGGAAAGGCTTCTATTATTGCTAATTTTCCGTGGTTTGTACATGAGTCCAGATTCTGTTGACTCATACAGGGCAGTTTCCGAACTTCGCAGTTCACAAGTTCAAACAAATTTTACCAAACACAATCGGTGACATACATCCAGGAGTTTTCGAAAAATTACGTCGAATATATTTCCAATGAGTCCAGAATTTAAATTTAGCCACTTTGACATTTAAATCGCCAAATGTGTAGATGCTTACCGTCAAGATTAGTATCGACTAACCGAGATTTGATAATTATGAGTCTAAAACGAACCGAAAGTAGACAATTTTAAGTGTAAAATTTTTATTTACTCTAAAACTTTTGCTTAGTGTCTTGATATATCATCACTTTATTTTCTGAAACTTTTACCATTCTCATTTTTAAATATATATATTGATTCTAAAAATTTTATTTTCATTTTATTATGTTGGCTATGTATTATTTTTACATTATCACAATCAATTTTATGTTTCAAATTTAAATGATTCAGTGCCAAAGCTGGTATTAAGATTAGCTCCTATGTGTCCAATATAATTTTTATTACAATCTTCACAGTTAATTTTATATACTACATTATTTTGTTCTTTAACAGGAATTTTATATTTTCGTTTAGTTAAATAATTTATATAATATTTTCTGATTTTATTTCAAATTTTATTTGATTAATACCATTATTTTTAATTATTATAAAAATAATTTGGATGTGTTTATTTAGTTAATAACTATTATTTGTAATAAAAAGAAATTACTTAATTCCTCACACACAGCTTATTTTAATCTATTTCAACATCAACGCAGCCTTATTGAAAAACCGCATACAAAATTTGAAAACAATTATCCTAATTCGAATTTAAGTGTTTTGACCAATACAAATCAGTTCATATTCAAAGGGTTATTTTATACTGTCTAAAACGTGAGAAATTACATTTTACACGCTAGTTTCCTGAGGCTTAATCTGAATTTTAATCTCTGTGCATCGTTTTCTGATTTTATGTATATATTTTCTGTGAATGGAAAATATCCCTGTTTCATTTTGAGAAACAAATATATCAACCATTGTGTAAACAAAGGAAAAATATATACATATATTGTCATGAAATTCGTCCACAATTAGAATCACTTCACTCCAGTAAATTAAAATAACTGTAAAAAGCCCACTATGATTATAATTTATTATAAGGAAATAATTATTCACTTCACTAATTTTTTTTTGGATTAACAGGCTACATGAGGGTGATCCTGAAACAGGCAACTCCCCTTTAATAGCATAGGAAGGGAATTGAAAAAGGGGGATTCAGAAGGTAGAGCAAGTTAGCTTCGTCTATTTTTGGCCATCTCATTACTTAAAATTTATGATTAATATAATATCACAGGCGAGTTGAATATCTTATTCGCGGGTCTTCTTTATTGAAATTTTGGTCTCATCGAATCCGGTGCATAAATGTCGAAAGAAAATTAAACATTTTGAGCGAAAAAAAGAACTATCCAGTACAACAGATTTTGCAGTTATTCTGCGAAATGAAATTATTTTCGGCTAGCAAATTTTAAATTTTGTTTTTTGTTTGTTACTTTAATTCCAAAGTATGTCTTCATATTAAGGTCGTACGCTTTATCTTATCGGATGATAATTAGTATGTATTAAAATATTTTAAATTTAACTGACAACCAACTAGTGTTTCACAATAAATTTTTTTCACTGCTTGCAAAAATAATACAAATTTATTTATGTGTAAAAAAATTTCCGCAAAAAAATTAAAAAAATGTTTTCAATATCAATTTCTTTAAATGGTGCGAGTTCTTATAGTACTTGGCAAGGTATTAGACTTCTTTTATACAATGACTTTTGATTAAGAAATGTCTTTAACAAAGCTGTTTGTGCCTTCAAAATAAGTTAGAATTTAGAATGATTAACAATTCGCAAAAAGATTCATTACACCAGAATTAATTAATTACCACCACGTCTCAAGATATTTATTATGTGATCTGAAAGAGTACTTGCTACATATCCATAGCTTCAGTTTGCCGACAAACCTTATGTTACCTCAGCCAATAATTCTGCACTATGAAATCGCGGACCTCTTAGCAATCGCATTAGCAAACTGTGATGCAATTTAGCCTCATAGCTGTTGAACTAGTCGGAAACAGGTTTTCTTCTACTCTCATATCCTGGGATTTTTCTGAATGTGCATTGAGTGCAATAAGGCACCTTTCACAGTTTCGCTAATAACTATTATAACCTACGTCGTATAATTGAGATTTCGAGTGCATTAAATCAAATATAATAAGGGTATACGCACAATCAGTTAAAGAAGAAAACGGTTTATTAAGGGCAATGCTTCTATTTCAAAAAATGGCAAGATAAACTCGTTTCCTGACAACTATTTCATTTCGTTGTACGAGTTGTATTGGGAATGACTTATTTTTTCAACTGATATTAATTAACCTATGCAATTAACATTTAGATTTATAATTTAACGTAGAATGAAACGTAGTTAACAAATAATATTTTCATAGTGATCAAATGAAGGCAGTAGTACAATCCAAAGAATTTAAGTTAGATACTTTTATCATGTTTTATTTTATTTTCACTTTTGTTGAAAGTATTAATACTATTAATAAAAGTTAACATGCCTCTGAAATGTGTCCCACCGAAAAAAAATTTATATGAAAAGTACTACAGCTTATAAAATTATAGAATATCAGTAAAAGAAGAATGATTATTCCAGCCATAATTATGTGAGACGCCTGATAACTCCTGCCGTTTTCTGAATTTAAAAGAACGTAATTAATACATTTTTTAGGAATATAAATGGAATATAACTGTATTCCTTGATGATTAAATTGTGATATGTAATATAATCCAACACTAGTTCATTTAAGTCTATTTTGTTTATTACATCGGTTATTTGGTGTTACATATTAATAGATTTAACTAAACATAATTAGTATCTCTTAATTATAATGAATATCGCCTATTTAATTCCACATAATACATCAATTTTATTCCAAAAATACAAGTTTGATTGCTGTAAAGGCATTTCTTTGGTTGTGTGATATATCTGTATGATTTATAAATGAAATGGATCAAGAAACAAAATGTTGTCCATTTGGCTATAAATCATGGATTATACCAATATAATAAATTATTCTATCTTCAAGGAAAAACCTTAATACATCAAATTTAAGTTATAAAATTAGTTTATCAATAAACAATTGTCCGACAAAATGAATTAATTTATGAAAAATTACGTTGTCGTCCTTGGGGACCTCCGCTTTATTACTTTATAGACTTGTTATATGAACTCGACAAACGGTTGTAGTATCCGCTTTTGGCTGCGCCTAAAAGTATGCTTTGCGTTATACTACTGTGTAACATTAGTTGCTTACCTTCTCATTATCTTTTTACAATATGTTTATAATACTATGTACCTATTAATTCATAACAAACTCTTTAGATATTATACTGTTTTCTTTTTTATGTTGTATACGATTCGCATATATGCATATATATACGCAAGGACAAAAGAATTTCCAGACACCGCTGATATACAAGCACTTTAGCGCATTTTCAATCAATGTTCTCAATATCATTTCAATGATAGCAGAAAATAAGAAATAGGTATGAAAAGAGTATAACATATTTAAAAAGTAAATTATAAAACTGTCCAAAACTGGAAAAGGTTAAAAAAACTGCCAATTTGATTTGTTGTGAATATCGAGATTATTAAAAAGGTTCGTAAAAAAGTGGCGTTATATGAGTTCGAAACGTAGACGATAGGAGTTGCAGACAGAAAAGGAATAACAGCTTTCGAAATGTGATGCTATAGGAGAATGCTTAAAATCAGATAGGAGGATAGGGTAACTATCCAGGAAGTTCTCAGCATAAAAGGGGAAGGACTTTGAACAAGGGAAGGGATAGATTAATAGATCATGTTTTGAAACATGAAGGTCTTGTAAAAGTAGCATTACAAGGAAATGTGTGGAGTAAGAAAAGAAGAAGGAGGCCAAGGATAGAATACACTAAGCAGGTTATGGATTATGTGGGATGTGGTATTTATGCGGAAATGTTAAGGTTTGCGCAAGATGGTTAGCATGGAGGGTTGCATCAGACCAGACTGATAACCACAACAACATCTACAAGAATTGTTGAGTACTGTTTGATGAACAATAAATTGCAATTAACAACATTCCATCCACATCCACGCTTATCACATATACTGATTGGAAACCGCTATCCACTTATCTATCCTGAAAGAAAAGTTAATGAATTTAATGTCGCAATGAAGTACAACAATTCTTTCAAAGAAAGAGAGGCATCTTTCCATCACCCAGGAGGGCGCTTCGCAAGGTCTTTGTCTGTGACATAAAGAAGAATAACGTAGGAAAATATGAAGTAACTGTGTACAACCTGAATTTTCACAAATAAAAAAAGGGGAAAGTAATGATACAACGTGTGGTTTTGTACATTTTGAAGGGAGAGAACGAAAACCATTCTTCTAGTATTCTAATTAAAATTACTCACAGTGACATATACATAGTTCCAGACGTGAGTTTTCCTACAGAAATACATTTCGAAGAACTTAAGGAAGCCTTTGAAATTATTAAAATCTTCACATGGGGTCTATAGGAATTATATAATTCTATAAAGCGTGGATGGCTCACGTTCTTAAATAAAGCAATAATTCATTGTTTATTGGTTAAAATTTATTTGATGAAACAGAAATAAAGTTCAAATAGTGACATTTTAAATGTCTAATTTCTATAAGTAGCATCTCTCGTTTAAATGATGACCGTCTTCACGAACACACATTTAAACATGTTTATAGGAATTAGTCTCTACTCTTACGTGTGTTTCTTCATTGATTTTTACGATTTAGAGAGTAATTGAAGCTTTTAGTTACTAGAGCTTCAACAAACTGCACTTCGAGCGTATAATGATGTCCCCTCATCCTTCCATGTGTGATTATAATCTTAGGACACACGTAAATGAAGGAAAACCACGAACACTGGAAGAACTGAAAGCTGCAATAAGAAACCTAATCACACAAATCATTGAAGAGACACTGAGAAGAGTGATGGTCTTCAATTGTTTGTTCGTAAAAACGGAATCCATTTAAACGATACTACTTTCCACAAAAAGACACTTCAAAATGGCATAATTTGTGTGTGAGACATTTTTTAACAATCACTGGAGTAGTGCTTTATTTAAAAAACGCCCGTTCCGCAAGTTCATTTAGGCTATAATAAGAACTAGCTGGGGACTAAACGTTGCTCCGGGTATTTATTTATATTATCCCGGCACATTATTTAATTCTTGATCCACACATGATAAAACCAGCGTCGAAAACGTCACAATATGAACTTCAATATACTTCCGGTACAATAGCTGGGCTAAAATATATTCAATACTCTAACAAAATAAAAATTATCCCACGCTTATACGACGAACTTTTACTTAAATCGCACATTAAATGTCTTAATGTAACACAGTGGCTCGGATTACACCGGTTTTGACCCCAAACTCGATAGTTTCCTTGTTATTTTCATATGACTCATTTTCACCCCACCCCTCACATGCAAGAAGGAGTTCAAATTATACATAAATATTTTCGAAGAAACACTGTAAAAGTTAATGACCTCCAGAATTTTTTTCTACTCAAATTTGAGCCTTTATTACATACATAAATTCCACCCCGTATTCCTAGGGGTGGTAGCCATGTCTTACCTCCAAAATGTTTGGCAATTTTATTACAGAGATTATGATTTCTCAAGCGTGGGTCTTAAAAATGTAAAACTTCTGTAACTCTCTAAATATTAAAAGTTGTATTGTGAAGAATAAAAATTAGCTTTTTATATTAATTTACTCATTGTAACAATATTATTTAAAAATTAATAATAAAGACCTATTTTCTAAAACTGTCACGTAGACACTTAAATTCAATTTCCTCGATTTTTTAAAAATGATTTATTGATTTCAGGAATACTATTCCTCGTCATTGGAGGAGGTATAAGCTTGCTGTTTGGCTGTTTGAGCATTTTGTGGACTCCTTTTGACATCCTTATGAGAGAGGTACTATTCTATTTCCATGGCAGTTAGATTATTTGTTAAACTAACTTTTATATACATACTCCAAAATAACCATGAAACAAATGTTTATTTACAGAGGCTGAAAATGGTACCTGGTTTGCCACCTTTTGAATGGTGGAAGTCACCTCCTGACGAAGTCCTATTACGGGTGTATGTCTTCAATATTACCAATGGTGAGGAATTTCTATCAGGAGCAGATAAAAAGCTAAAAGTTGAGGAGATCGGCCCATTTATATTCTTGTAAGATATTTTCTTTGTAACATTTATTAATTTTTTAGTTTAAAAGATTCTAAAGAATATACTTTGTTTTACCGAGAAGACATTACACAAATTATTGGAATAAGAAAGCGTTTACAAGCTATAAGTACCTTTCTACAATATTTATTTTATTTTGCCACATTAAACAGTCAACAAATATATTAATCTTACAATACAGAAACCAATAAATTACATTGACGTACTGTTATCATGGCACTGAGAAACTGATATATTTATTTTAAAATAAGAAAAAATTATATCATAAAACAAAGCTAATAAAATATTGAATTTGATGATGAAAAGTGACTATGCGATTATATTAATGCATTTTGGTAAATCAAACACATTTAACTTAACCCATTTTCTGACAGTTAAGTGAGAATATTCTATTAAAATGAAAGAAAAATATTTTCTAATTCATAAGGTAACATTTCTGATATATATTGGTCTAATACTTATCCAAAATTTCTATGATATTTTTATATTGTAAACAATGGGTTAATCGTATAATTAGGATATTTAAGTGGTTAATATAAAACACAGTTATATTTCAGGAGAAATAGATACATGTTCTTTTACTGGACCAATATTCTGACATTTAAGTATGAGAAAATCTGTGGAAGAGGAAGACCGAGAACTTAATTACTTCTGTTTAATATAAATGGGACAGAAGTTTTTTTCTTATGAACAGATCATTTTTAAAGTTATTTCAAATCTCTATTGCTAATCAACTACACTAACAACCAGAAATTTCAGGTTCATTTTTATTTTAATACATTCTTTTATTCAGGAATGCTTGAATAGTAAAGAATGTTTTCGTAAATCAATAGTAGGCGCCACAATTTACTCCGATCATCCAAAATAGTCTCCTTCAAAATCAAATAAAGACTTTCCTCAACATAATTTTCGAGATTAATTGCACTTCTGTCCTTTTCCTCTTTTTTTTTTGTACTGGAATTTATACTTAACGCTGTACTCTTGAGTGGATACATTATTAGCTACCTGGCAGCATCACACTGTTGTCGACAGATAACGAGGTAGCTAAAAAATGGGAATGCCGGAGAACTGAATCATCAGTTGTGTTGTTTTCGAAGATATGAGCAAAGGATGTGATTTAACTGAGTTTGAACACGTGATGATCGTAGTGCTCGAAGCGTCGGATCCAGCATCAGCAAAACGGCTGCACTTGTCAAGTGTTCGAGAGCAGCAGTTATTAATGCTTACAGAGTGTTCACTACTAAGAAGAAAAAGAAAACAGGTCTCAACGTGCAGATGTCTTCAGTTCGCAAAGGAAAGCAAGGATTGGACAGCAGATGACTGCTCTAATCGATCGCGATTTCAAATGCACCATGGTGATGGTAGGGTTTGAATATAGAGAAAGCAACACGAATGCATGGACCTCAAATGCATTGCCACAACACTTCACGCTGCTGGTGTCAAATTATTGTTTGGAGGATGTTTTCTGGGCATGGTACGGATTCTTTGATTCCTATGAAACAACATCTGAATGCCCAAGCCTATTTAAATTTATCGCAGATCAAGTACATGTTAATGGTGTACTCAGTCAGTGATGAATACTTCCAGCAGGACAATTCTCTTTATAATAAAGCAGGCATTGTCCTCAGATAGTTCCAAAAGCATTATGGACACTTTACTTTGCTTCATTGGCCTGCGCAATCACCAGATCTACATCCATTTGAGACCAGCTGGATGTAGTATCATGAAATCAACAACTGCTATGGAATGTGTTTGAGTACTTTTGGAAAGATTCCAAAATTTCAATCATTCTGGACGCGCAGTTATTGTTTAACAATCTTTTGAGTGAGGCCACGAAAAAAGTGTCTTTCAGAAACTTTTCGAACCGCCCTTGTACTTTCCATCTCTTAATAGTGAGTATTATGTATGTAAGTATATATTATTCTTTCATATTCTCCCAATATTTACCATTATTCTGAAGTTTACTGGAGAAAAAGAGAGTTCTTTACTTTATTAGGATTGTTGTTGTCTAACTTTATTTGAATTCGATACTGGTAGCCGCGCCGATAAAACAGTCTTCAAAAAGGAGAGTAAGGCTCTCGAGAAATTGATGTTACTGCTTACCAGTTTGGCGACGCCTGGTATTGATTAAAGTCAAGTCCTATATATGATGAATACCCTCAAAGTGTATTTAGCAATACAAGATCAGACTGTTATTCTGTTCTAACAGTCGGAAAATGTTTACTTATTAATTGAAGTATACAGTATCTGTAACCAAAATCTGCAGTTTTAATTGGGAAAGTGCCAAGATACAGAATAAAATTTATCAAAATTACTTGTATACATCTAAAACTTATATTAATTTTTTCTTATATTCTTAATTTCATGGATATTTCACACGAATGTTCTAAATAATTTAATTGATACTATTTTTTTAATAGAGAAAAGTTAGAACACCATAATGTTTCATTTCATTCCAACCAAACAATGACTTATACTGCTGTCCGAAGTGCTGTGTGGTTACCCGAGAAAAATAATATTAGTCTCAATGGGACTTTGATTGTACCAAATTTGGCTGTGTTGGTAAGAATTATAAAATAATTCATTATTGATTTATTATATTAATAATATCAAACTACATATAACATGAAATTAATGTTTATGATTTTTATTATGGAACTATTTTGATATTTAATTAAAAGATGATTAGAACTTTTTAATTACTTGCTGGAACATATGCAGGAGTAGGCTAATATTGATTCACAGTAAATGTCATTAGTGTTCAATTAATAAATTTAATTACATGTTTTTTTCAACTTCTTTCATAGTCTGCAAAAGGTTTGTATTTCAGTGATAAGCTAGGAAGTCATGACAGGATAGAGTGATAGAGAACAGTTGGCTTACCTTGAATCAATAGTAGGCATCATCAGGCTGGGAAGCAATAATGAGTCGAATTTTTGAAGGCTGATCCACCACCTACAGGATGGGATGGCTGAACAGTCTGGTGGCAACTACTCAGCATTGAACTAACCACAGAGCATCAGCCCACAAAGTCAACTTCTGTCTCTCCCTCTTTCTCTCCCTTTGTTTCTATTGACAAAAGATCACAACAATGGAATAATAACTGAAGAGTAATGGAAATACAACTTATATATTATTTTGTTACTCTTCTGTTATTTTTCCATTTTTTGTTCTTTTCTTGAGAGAGAGAGAGAGGGTGGACTTTGTTAGGTGTCAATTGTTGCTTGTTGCCGTGTAATGGCCACCATGCTTTGATTTGGCTTTGACACTTAGTGTCTGGCTTCCATGCTATACACTCTGACCTGAAGAATGTTGCTAATAATTCGAAAATTTGACAGATTGTCATTTCCCAGACTGGTGACAGATATTATTGATTTGAGGTAAGTCAACTGCTCTCTATCCCTCTTTCCTATACAAAAGAATAATTACTTTAACTATGCCACATGATCAGCCTGCTTGATATATATAGAGCATTAGTAAGAACAGCAAATAGATTGGAAGTTATCAGCTTACCTAAAGTATAAAGCTGGCAGACATCATGATGAGTACAGGATTTTCTTAAATTTTCTGAGGCAACTGTCAGCTTTATCAGAAGATAAGGAAGAGCATTCTGACTGATGTCCAGCTGTTGACTGGAGGGGAGAAGACGGCAAATGTCATATCTATAATTGAGAGCTGGTGTTATTTGGCACACAGCAAATACTTCACATTCTTGGAACTTCTAATCTCCTTTGTCAGAAGAATTTCCCCGCAATGGTCATGTGTAGGCAATACATTATACCACATTTCTTTTAGTTTTTTCTCTCTTTTCTGGTTTATGGGTTTAATCCTGTACCAGCAGAGCAATTGGTTGCATGTTCATCATCACTAGTGATGGACAAGACGGTTCCTTATAGTTTGTTCATTGTACTTTACTAGTTCTATGAAGTAATTCAAATTCATTTGTCTTGTATGACTAAGTCATAAATATCATTGGTTACACATGCAGATCATGATCACTCTGGCTGCAGGTAGAATAGAAAAATATTTCTATTTCAAATTCATGACAAACTTTGATAGCAATATTCACAAAAACATAAGGAACCATTTTACATTAAAACTTAAGCCTACATAGAATTTTCCTGTGAAATATTTTATTTATCAAACATTAGTAATTAGACAATCAAACAAATACTAAACCAAGCTTGAAATGTGTGCATTTTTTTTCAAGCACTCTGTGAAAAGGATATAATTTGCCTTTATCTGCTTGAAGATAATTTTCCTATAATTACTGTGTAGTGACTAATAGTTTTTAATAAAAGTTTAAATTAGCATAATACAAAACATTTCATCCATTAGTTTAGAGACCTCTTCAGTAATAAATAATTAAATGTAATTACATATACAGTAGTTGGTTCATAAATAAGTAACTGTTATAATTTAGCTTCTCATAATGTTAGTAAAGTGTGTTTGAAAGTAGGGATCACAACTTTTAACATTAACAAACATGACTTTATTTCATTACAATACAAAGTGTACAACATAGTTACCCACACAATTACCAACTTCAACATAAAAATATTGAGCCAACTTCAGGAAATGATTTGTTGGCACAAATCCAACATATCCCCTCAAACAAATATGTCTTCCATTATATTTCATCTTGCTTCTCAAATATTTGATCAGAAAACTTATTTAAATATAAAAAACTACAAGAGATTCTGTCAACAAGTCAGCTTGGTTCAAGTTTGACTGTACATGAAGCAATCACACCTTTATTCACTAACTGTCTGATGTAATGGAAATTGACACTAATATTTTTGGTTCTCTCAGAGTGATCTTCTTTCATGGCTAATTTGCAGGTAGCCTTATTATCAACATAGATTCTTCACAAATTATTCCTGGACTTGTTGAATAAACCATTCAACTTCAATGGTGACTTCATAAAGAGCATAATATTCAGCATGAGTAGTTAAATATGCCACAAATGATTGCTCCTCACACTTCTTTCTAGAAATCTTTGGTAAAGTCTGCTTTTTTGCTTCTCCAGCTGACAGTTCCATTGGGCAACTTTATGACATATCCACTTACTGACGCAGCATCTATACCAGTATTCTGTAATTTGTTAATATTAATTAGATTAAGTTCCGTATTTTATTTCTAATTTTACTTTAGGTTTGTGTCACTTGGTAACATTTATGCAAGTGAGACAATAAAAGAACGAAACACTCAATAAAAGGGAAATGGACAACAATCAACAACTATAACAAACAACTCAAAACTTATGAGCTATCTGAACCATTCAAATTTGGTTCTTATCTAATATTTCATTGACAAACTTCACATCACTAATTACCATGTCCAGCGCATTGTATGCATAAGTGTGTGGGCATGTTTATATATATGCTTATATCTGTGGTGTAAATGGAGTAAGTTTGGGGTTGGTAAATACATTGTTGTTAATGGTTTTTTTTCTTCACCATTTTCCCTTTGTTGTGTCCTCATCTGAGTGCAGCATGTTGGGCAGGAAACAGTCAATATAATATAAATAAATTCAATACAGTTCAGTCAACAAGAATAAATAATGTGCTAATATTCCTGATTATATTTTATAATTCTTTCAAAAATTTGAGTTGTTTTTTTTCTTTCTGATGTATTGATACTGACCCTCAGTTTCATGAAAGTCATTCATGCACCATCTCTCTTTCCTATTCTAATACATTTTACCTCTCACATCATTATTTACCAGTATTAACAATAAAAGAAGTATCATGTATTCACGTCTCTAATGAAAGTATAAATATCCACATCTTTCATAGCAAGGGGATGACAATATATTTATACATTTGCACAAATTGCCTTTAAGTCCCATCAATTTAACTTCTGGTTGATAATTTTTCATAGGGTATTGCTTCTTACATCTATGATGCAAATTTTATGACTAAGTTTGCATATAACATGCTGGTGAGAGGGCTCAATTCGAAGCCATTACTTGAAACATCTATTTACAATTACCTATGGAACTTTAGTGATCCATTTTTACATGTCACAAAGAAAATCCTGCCTTTTATGGTTCCTGCAACAAATATAGGAATGCTAAGTATGGTAAGTATTTTTTGATTGTTATTGTATTATAATTGAAAATTTGCACAGTGCAGTGTGAAGAAGTTTTGTAATTATCATTTCAGATATATCTTGATTTTCGAGATGACGTAACAGTTTATATTGGTCCAGAAAATGTTAATAAATTTTTCACTATGGATAAATTTCATGGAAGTGATAGGTTTAATTATTGGCCTGATGAAATATGTGATTCAGTGAAGACAGCAACAGAAGGAGTCATCTATCCTCAGTTCCTTACACGAAATGATTCACTCGCTTATTTTCGAAAAACGATGTGTAGAATTACTCCTGTTCATTATGCAGGTAAGCATAAAGATATAATTTGTAATTATAGTCTTATCAATATTTTTATAAACACTGATGTAAATGCATGAATTTCCATGATTTTATATAATTAGCTGACGTTGAGCGAGAAGGTATTACAGCATATCAGTTTGACTTGCCTGGTAATATTTATGACCGGCCAGAAAATTTGGAAGAAGAATGTTACACAACAGAAAAAGCAACACTACTACCTTCTGGGCTCACAGATGTGTCTCCTTGCTTTTTTGGTAATGCCCAATTAAAATTTATTTATGGTATCAATGAAGATAATAAATTCTTATTTATATATTTTTATTTTAGATTTCCCTATAGCAGCATCAAATCCACATTTTCTTCATGCCGATCCTGATGTTTTTGATATTGTCGAAGGGATGAGGCCTGAGAGGAACAAACACTATTCATATGTTATAGTAGAACCAGTAAGTGTTTCTGTTATGGATTTATTGTTTTGTTATTAATTTCATATAAATTTATAGTTATACACTAACAAATATTACACAGTAAAATGGAACTAAAATTAACAATTTCAGACAACTGGAATTCCAATGGAAAGCAGAGCTCGTAGTCAGTCAAATCTTGTTATGCGAAATATTAAAGGAATGCCAATTGCAGAAAAATTTAGTGATCTTATTATTCCAATGTTTTGGGCAGAATACGTAAGTAATCTCTGTTTGTTTGTTTTTCAGTTAATTCTTAATTGGATAAATATTTTTAGTATTCAATAACTGTAATTGCTTGGTAATGTGTTCATATTATTTTTAAACATTTTACAATTACAATAAGTGTATTCAGTTTATTTTTAATTTTACATGTACCTTATGCTACAGTTTTATTATTGTTTACAATATGAAATGTTTTCTAATGAATTAATAAACCAACAAATTACTGATGGCACTTTTTAGTAATTCATGGAATAAGAATGTGAGTTAATTGCCTCTTAATACATATATTGTCTGATTATGTTCTGAATCAAATTGTAAATTAGGCTCTGCATCCTTATATCATGTTCTGAAGTGGAAATTAGTCAGAAATTAAATATTTTCTATATGCATACTTTAATAATAATTGATTTTGATTTGATTTATTTTTTAATGTAAATTTAGGATACACATATGGAATAAACTGAAATATAGTTTACTGATACTAACAAGAGACAGATATTTTGCACATTCATTCAGAAAATATAATAGGCACATTATAGCAAGAAAAGAAGTGAGACAATTTTGGTTCTATTCAAATCCATGACTGGCAAAAGAAAATGAAATGACAAGACTAGAATTAATTAATAAATCAACTGCATGAATTAATGGCTGATATTTACACATGAGTAGATGTTTCTCAAGGTAATTGAGATACTGTTTCCTTTGATGTGGTTTGGATATAATTTCAACCCCATTCGCCATGGGAGGAGAGCATCAATAATAATAGGAGTTGAGGGGAATTTATAAAAATAAGGCCAAAATAATTGAGCATTGTGTTGAATCAAGGGTTGTGTAAGTCCTGAGTTCAATTATGACAATCAACATGCAACATTTTCAATAGTTCAGTATCAGGGTGTTGTGGGGAAAGAAGGGAAGAAGGTCTGTCATATAAAAAAAATGGAAAATAGCCAAGATTGGTGTGAGTATTGTGGGTTATATTATTGTACTGGGTATATTTTTTTACTTTCACATGGTGCAGGGAGAATTTTTCAGTCTCTCGGGGTACTAGGAGTATATTCAACTATCTTATGGTATTGAGTGTATTTTCACCTGTGTTGGTACTGGAGAATTAATTGTAAATTTTTTCAACTCTTCTTTTGTTTAAGTTACTGTGCTTATTTAAGGTAAGAGTAGATTTCTTGACTAAATTAAGATACTGAGTCATCACACAGGTTATGATTAAATTCATCTCTCGTGCAGAAGAAATCATAAAATGTAAATTTTCTGAAGTGTGACATTCTGCTTGAAAGTTGAATCACATGTTGAGAAGAGCTTACTGTCAAATTAAAGACTGTACCATGCTTGTATAAATTACTTTCCAGGCAATTACAGGCACCCAGCTAGTACGTAATAAGCTATTACTTAAATAATTTTGTTTTATCATTTCAGAACCAGGTTGGTCTTCCCAATTATGTTTTCAATTTAATGTACTTCATGGTGAAAATTCTTCCTGTTCTACAAACTTGGCTAAGTTTCTTTATGGTAATGTTAGGAGGTGGTATGTTCCTAAGTGGCTTATATCTCACTTTATGTGTAATCAGAGAGAGAAAAAACATTAAATCTTACAGGCCCATTGATCTCATTCCAATATCGTGAGATGTAAGTGATAAACATTTGCTCAAATATGTTGCTCAAATATTCACTTCAACTTAATGAACTTGGTTAAGTAGTTACTTAAAGAAAGACTACTATGTTCCTTTCAAATGGTTATTTGTTTTATAAAAGTAAGCAGTATTTACTTTTAAAAATAAAATTAATTTGCATATTTTTGTAATTATAGAGATTATATATAAGTAATAATATGTGTCATTGACAAAATAATCAAAATCAATGAATGGAAATGAAAGGGAGAAATGTCTTTAAATTTTTTGGTGCATTATCAAGAGAGAAGCACCCTTATGTAGTGGTTAACTTAACATGGTTCTTTTCTCCTGGTAATGAGGGCTTAAACTTCCAAAGATTTGGAGAACTTCCTTACATTTTATATGATGACAGAGGCCCTCAATTTCATGTAAGGTAACTCTCTGCTTCTTTTTCTTTTCTGTTCAATTTTATATATAGAATACTCCAAAAGAGAATACATTGTACTTATTAGAGTATGTAATTATTCTAATAATTTGAAGTTAATAATACTGTTCTCAGTTATCTTAGAGAGTGAGTGCAGACATGAAATGTTAAGAAAACTGTATGACACGGGTATCATTCATCACATGCTTGTTTCAAAGTGACAGAAAAAAGTATACATAACTTGTCAATATACATTGAAAATATAATTATTACAGTTCTGTGTAGAATTAACACAGAGTGACTTTTAAATGAAGTTCTGTTGAAGATGACAAAGAAAGTCATCAAAACATTACTCAGTTAAAAGCTTGAGAATTATTTGTTCACCTTTATTGTATATTTGTATTTCATGTTATAAATAATTCATTGAAGTAATAATTATGGAAGCAACCTGTTATTGAAATACATTTAAATATTTTTCAATTTAATTTTAATATTAATTCCTCTTTACTCAGTTTGCAAAGATTTAATCAAAGGGAATGCAGCTAATTATAAATAATGTAAATGTATTGTACCAACAAATTAAATTATTCATTAAGAGCTTATATTTAACATTTTCAAGTTTGCTCTATAAATATGTATCAGTTATAGAAATTGATCTTCTTGTCATCAATGATTATTGGATTTCTCAGCAAGTACATTCACCAAGAAAAGAGTATATCAGATGTTGATTTAGAACACCAACAGAGTTTTCATAACTTTATGAATTTAAGAAGAGAGTGATTCAAATTATGAAGATTAGAATAACTTTTTGCTTAACAACATTGCTACACTGAAATTTAATAATTATATGGTATTAATTACTATGAATTAAGGAGTTGTGATTGATTTATAACATACATCAATAACTACAACTTTTTAGCATTTGTTTGTTACCATAATTAATAATTATGAAATTAATGTACAATCATCAAGCTTAGACAATTATTTAAAACGTGCATTTTGTAAAAAAGACACTTTAGCAATGAACTATAATGTCATGGTAGTTGTAGTTATTAAATATAATATATGATGAAAGAAAAATATATATTTCTCATGAAAGAAGTGTGTAGTGAGAACTTCATATGTGTTGTTGACATACATTTTATTCACCCTTTTCGACACTATGATTTTAAATACTATCTCTAATTTGCAAAAAAAAATCATCACTGATGGCATTGGGCAAAGAATATTTTTTATAGTATGGGAAAATTACTACAATTCAATGTCACTTTAAAATAATTTTTAAAGGGAGAATTTTTTTCACAAATTTAAATAAACCTTTAATTAGCATGTTTTAAAAGTGATATTTTAGGAACTTTTCTTGCACATAGAGACATACAGTTTGTAAGATTCTATGTGTCATGGTGTGTTTACAATCACAGTAAGGAAAGGAGGAGGGGGTATTATTGTTTGAATAGGTACTACCTCTCCAAGTGGCCTGGCAAAATGCTACTATCATTGTTAAGGACATCTTTTTAACACATACTATATGTATTATCTATTACATTTTAAAAATGTGTTTTTTGACCTACAAATTATCCTGAACTGACAGCGATATCTTTCCTAATGCCAACATTTTCATAATTGCTTTTACTACCAACTTGTCTCAACAAGAGTAAAAGTGAGCTGATGTCTCCTATCACAACAATACAGGTGGAATTGTCCACTGCACATCGTCATGACACACTACTAGCTAATTCTCCTGAACTGTATTTGTATAAACAAAGGAAGAAAAGATTTACATAGGATGAAACACAGTTTGATATATTAATGTTTTATTCTGATTCTTATAGCTTATGTACTTAAATTCACTGGTATGATTTCGTTTCACTTTCAGTGTAGCAATGAAATGTATATTGCATACTTAATGAAGAATCTTATACAGAATCTATTAAATGACAACTTACTTTCCACAGTAAAATTTCACTATAGTAACACTAATCATTCAGCTGCCTTGGTAGGCCTAGGCCCTCAAGAGGGCTGTTGAGCCATTGGATGAAGAAGAAGAACACTAATCATTATGAATTAATGTATTTAAAGAAATGTTTTTTGTATATACATATAATTTTTTTCTGTACAGTATTTAAATAATCATATGGAAAGTAGATAAAGTCTGTGCAATAAATAGTAGCAACACTTATATTAACATTGTAGTTAGTTGCAATATAACATCACATTGTACTTCAACTTGGCATTTATTTATCCTGTAATGCTCTTATTAATTGTGGACAAAATATCCTCTGCCCCATTTTATCTACATTTAAGTAGAAGCTATTCTACTCTAAAATAAATGCTTTTACTTCATGTGTGATTCCTGATATCATTAAAATTCTTTATATAAATGACAGATTTCCTAATTAACATTGGGTAATGTAATGATAAATATGTTTATGTTATATTTTGGGCCATTTTACCATCAATGATTCGATTTTGAACCAGGTTTTAAATTGATCAAAATTTCATCTTTCCAGAACCATCTCTTCATCCTTTTCCACAATAAACTTTCCTATCATTAGTCATTGCGAAAATTCTCAAAATCAAGCATGTAAAGATAGTGATGAGATTATTTTTACACTGGAATGAAGCAGTAAAATGAAGATAATTAAAAAAATGCTATAAATTTTTAGTCTAGACATTTTCACTGATATATTAGTTTTTTGTGTAGTTACACTGTTCAATGAGTGTATATTAATACAGACATCAAATTACGTCAATAAAAATTTGTAACTATTTTTGTGGCTGGTTGTTCTATTGATTAAAAGAAGTGGTATTCTTTTTTTAAACAAAATTCTGAAGTAGTTCAATATTTAATTACTTTTGTATAAATTTTATTCGTTTGTAATAGAAATCTCTAAAAAAAATCCAAGAACTTTGTGTTTAATTAGTAATTTTGCTACTTTATAGAATAAAATGTTCAATGCCTCTTTAAGAACAGTAAATATAATGTTTTTATCTACCTCATTATAAGTTTTGTAAATGTTGAGCAAGTTGAAGTGACACACTTCACTTCAGTGATGTTACTGTAAATAATTATTGTTTGTAAACTTTTTATAGAAACATGTGCAATGAATCTTTAAGGCATCAGCATGTTGAATAAATTTGGTAAATACATCATATAATAAGTTTGTTTTAATTTCCTCTTCTAGTGATTTACATTATTAACATTTTAAAATGACAGTATGAAACAATGAAAATTTGTACAACATATAAGAACATTTCAACAAATGTTAAGCACTTTTATGAAAATAACACACACAAAAAATAAAGTACAGTCCCAACATTTCATCATAATGTCTTTGGATTCACAGATTTCTTATGGATATTATTATTTGTATCACATTTACTTTTGGTTTCTTAAATGTTCTTTGCTCCAGTCTTTTAACTATAAGCCACTTATGCTCATTAATATGTAACATTCACAATTACACACTTTAAAGCAATCTATACACTGTGTCACTATCAAGTTCCTACACTCTTATCTTGAAATCAACTCATTTCTTGTGATTAAATGTTCTCTTTGGGAAAGACGCACAATATTTTCTGAGGAATATTTTCTTTGCCATATAACTGGAGATGCAGATGTTTTTGTTTCTCTGCCTGATATGGATGAGAATATTGTGCTCAAAGTGACATAAAGCACCATCACAGTTCCTGCTGTGCCAAGGATGACCATTATTATGGTTTGTAATACTGGCCCATAAACAACTGCCAATTGCATTAAATTCACAATGTATTTTGGTAGCTGGTCAAAGTACTGAAAATTAGTAATAATGTTTTATTATTATTCAATGGATTTAAAGTAAACTATACGAGTAAGTATTAAAAACTATATAATACATTGATTTATAAATATATCAAATTTATACAAGTTTCAAGTAAACATTGAGTGCTTATAACATAAGTTGTTAAGGTTCACATATTTCATACTAGAGTATGAAATGACCCACACAGTATGAGCACAAGATAGAATACATACCAGGTCTATCCAAAACAGAGGCAGAGTAATATCATTAAACTGTGCCAAATTGGGTTGCTTTGTCTTCTTAACAACAATATTCGTTTGTACTCTGGAGTGAATTGTTAGTGGAATACCCATGTCCTAAACAGACCATAAATTACTTGTCTGTTATATTTCATATTGAGAAACAAAATTAAAATTTTTTAAATTTAATGAAGGAATAATACACATATATTTAAATGTAACCACATACATGTAGCACAGACATAGAAATATACTGATTTTGAAATTATAGATTTTTTAAAATTTTCTTTAATTATATACTCACAGGCTGTACTATTAGATAAGATTTGTGTTTGTCTGCATTTGGACTTAATCCATCCACTTTACTTAACAAAATTGGGTCAGCTTTGTAGAAATGTGGAAATGACACTGCAGCTGGTATATCTGAAATGATCAATGGCATTTAATTCATTAGTGAAATAGTATTTTCTGGATAGGTCACTGAAATGGAATACTGATAAAATGCAACAATATTGTAAGGAAAAGAGTTGAGGAATGTTTTCATTCCCAAGAAATCTAGATTGATGAATTTATTAAGTATATGAATGTTGTAAACAATGGAAGTATTGAATAAGTAGCCCTCAATTTTTAACAGCAGCAGTCATTTCATCACAGTTTACTTAAAATATCATATTTTACTAAAAAAATATGACCACATATATTTCAATCCAACAATGGTAGTGAGCTGTTGAAACGTACGTTTCTCCAACAACTGCTTGGGTTGTAACCTGAGAACTTTCTATTCAAATTACTCACTGGAAAATACACTGTCCTCTAACATATGTATAAAAATGACAAGTGTAAACAGTGAACATTTATAGAATAGTAGAAATGTAAACAATGTCCAGTTTCACTCCACAGTATTGGGTAGTTGTGTACATAAGGTATAGCTACACTGATTTTTTAGAAATAATTATTAAAAATAGCCATTGTTGTAAAACTATAATTCTTATGGTTGCATAATTGTAATATTAATATGTCTTCCCTCCACCAAAATGAGAAATACAGTTGATACTTACTGTAATAGCATGGTGTCATGTCTCCCAAACCAAGCGGGAGGCAGGCTTCTTTATTCACATCACAATAGCACTCGTTCTCTGGATTTAGTTCAGGTGGTGCCAGTGCATTGTCAGGTACATTATACCAGAATGCCCGCAAACCAGAATCTGACATTCCTTCTTTTTCAAATACTATGGGTAAACTTCTGCAGAATGTCTTGCGGTAGACTCTGAATGTCATATTTCGTTGCATATTTCTGTAACATGATAGAGGTATGTTAGTAAAATTTACATTGCATTATTGAAATATGTGGATTCACTTTAGCATACTTATTAAATAGTTTTAGTACTATAATTTTGATTGATTGATCCATTCGCCATAAAAAGTATATTTTGGAAAGTCAGAAAATTTATATTTTAAAGCTACCTAATATGCCCGCGACTTCGTTCGCGCGGAAATGGCTATTTTTATTTTGCCCTAAAAACGAAAGTACTGTATCATTTATTTATTATCGCTTCACGGCAAACATTATATCTCGCAGTTGGTTTTGAACAGGTCGCCCTTTCATACGTTTGCAACAGTAGATAAAGTGAGAATTCTCGCCCTCCTTTTCTCTCTCTCTCTCCTCATGCTGCCAAAATTAGGTTTATAATAATGAACGCCTAATAGAACTTTTAACTCGCAGTTGGTCTTCACGCCGCCTTTCTCGCGACAATTCAATGGTTTTATAAATATTTACATTAATATTTTATGAACTGCAAGATATCGAAACGAAACATACACTAAAATTAAAGTTAAAATTTCCTGTTTCAATCCCTGAAATTTCATTGAAATCCGTTAAGCCGTTTCGGAGCATAGATCAAGCGTATAGGCAACCCGCCTTTTTTACTACTAATCAAGAAGTCATTCCGTAGAATTAATATTTATATTATATTAATATAATTATCGAAATGAAATATGTACGAATTATTAACTTAGATTTCATTTTTTTAAATCCCCAAATTTACATTGATATCCGTCGAACTGTTTCGGATCCTATTCGAGACAAGCATACGGACACAGTCACACTTCAGTTTTATTTATTGTTATAGGCTGCATTCACAGACATTCTGTCTCTCCTACTCCTACTCATTTACATAGAAAATAATACAAATACAAGAAATAAAACATATTTACATTAATAATATTTAAATTAAATTGAACTACTTTACAGTTTCAACTGAGTAAAAACCATAATTTTACAAATAAGCTTTCAGAACAGTTTTCAATGATCAATAATTTTTATATCACTTTGTAACTTATTTTTATACAGGTTAAAAGGTAAAAACATTTTCTGAAATTGGAAGTATTTTATTTTGATTTGTATGATAATTGTGTTCATCTGAATATTTCTTTATGTGATATGACTTTTTTAATAACTTTTGTACATGAAATAAGTTCACATGGGAGTGAAAGAATTGAAACTATGCAACTTACTCCAACCAATATTCTTACTGTTCTTTTTTGTAATATTTGAATCGCTCCAAAAATAATAAATAAATTTTAAGCAGTACAAACTATGATAAAATTGTTGTTTATCCTGATCTTTTATAAAGATTAATTATTTATTATTCATGAATAATCTTATGCTCATAATAAAACTTTATTTGATGTCATTATTTTTTCAAATATAATAATTAAATGCTTGTGTTTAAATGTTATATTATTTTAAAAGTAAAGTAATTAAGTGTATTTTTTCATTTAAATTTAGCACTGTTTTTGTGATATTGTATAAATGTTCTCCATTATTATATTAAATGTTTTAAGAAAAGTTGTTATAGCAATCAATGAAATATTACAAACCCAATATATTAAGACAGTATCACGGCTCATATTTATTATAGTAGTGGATGACATGTACCAAAATATAACTGTACAGATGTAGCCTATTTTTGAGCAATGTAATACTAGTGAATACACCGTTGTTGCTGGTCAGGCTTAAATATCTGTACACATTTGGTAAATGTTATTAATAGAACATATTTGATCGTAGGCCATGTTATTAGAAGTAAGAAGATAATACAGGCCTATCTGTACTGCAAACAAATTTAGGAATTTAAAATTTCAAAAGATAGTTTCGGTAGATGGCTGTCTTTGAAGTGTAAATTTTACCTGGCTATCATACACCAAACAACCACACCCAAAAATTCACTGACCTATCTCAATGAAAGGCAACAACTATTGGAAACAAGGGAAGTAATAGTGAAAATCAGACCATAAATCAAAAGTAATGAATTTAGAAATTTTCAGACTAAGTTGAAGCAAGTGTTATTAGATAGGCTGATGCTGCAATTTTTTGTTATACATTAAATTGAAATTAAATGAAACTACACAGATTTTATTTCATTTATAGTGGTACAAATAAAAGTTAAACCAATTTGAAAATTATGATAAAATTATTGTTCATTCTGATCTTTTATACAGATTAACTATTTATTATCGATGAATTTTATACTTTGGAGTAATAAAAATATGTATAGTATCCTACTCCAAATTGTAATTTACACAAGTTATTTATGTAATTATATGAAATATTACAGTTCATAATTTAATTATATTTTACAGTATACGTTCTATGCAGTTTAACAAAACTTTACCATATTTTAAAAATTAAGGAATTTAACAATAGAATTACCTTGGAAATAATATTCCTTCAATTGTTCCTCTAACTTTATTACATTCTAGTAATTCAGGTACAGAGTTGTTTTTATGATCCAGCACAATATTTTTTCCATAACCCCAATGTGCCAAACCAGGTGAACCATTGAATGAGTCCAACGTAAATAACTTTGATTGACCATTATTATTAGCATGAAAACCAGAGTTGGGTCCAATATTCATTGTCAGGATATTGTCACCCTCATCATATGTCTAAAAGAAGATACATATTAACTTCAAGTAAATGGATTTATAAATTTAAACTATTCACAAATTAGTAATTCAGTACTACATTTATATATATATAAAATTTCTCAATCGTGTTTGAAAAAAAAATAGAGTTACACAGTTAAAGCATGAGCATTAATTTTTAGTAGTATATATATTCTTTATAGATACATAGTTACACCAACTAACTAAGGTCATTAGCAACTCTATACCATTAGGGAAACTTTGACCTATTTAAGGGCATCACAGTATGGTTACGCAACACAAAACCAAATCAACAAAAATAAAAATCAATATGAATTTGAACCAATTAGCAATTAGAAATATTATTTTTAAGTAGTTCATAATTTGAAAACAAAAATATGAATAATGCATTGTTGCACAGTATTCAAAGGAAATCACAGTCAAAGGTTATTTTAAAGATAAAAAGAGGATGAATTTGGAATAATTTCATCATACTAAAAAACCTGCACATTTTATTGTTATTTAGTGTGGCTTACTCCTAAATTTCAATTCATTTTAAATACGTATGAAGAAAAATTCTTATTTTCAAAAGTGTGTCAACCTTGTTTTACAAATTTTTTCTGCTTTTAAAAATTAAACATTATTACATGTTGTGTAAATGGAATTATAAATGTAGCATATTATGGGTTGGGTTATTTTGTAACACTATAATTGTTGTAGCATTATATTATATTGATATTTAATGTAATTATACTCATAAAATTTATTGTTAGGGGCAATGAAGTTTATAGCTTAAGAATCTCACAAGCTGCCAATGCTGTTTATATATTAGATCAAGATTTTTTTGATTTTACCAATTTCTATCAACTTTACTTACCCTATCCAAAATTCCTAATTTAGGGAAGTTAATTGTCCTAGGAATTAATGTATGTGCAAACTTTATCAATGGATCTTCATATCCCCACATAAAGTCTTGAACAGTCATGTTGAGAAAAGGTTGCGATCCAAGAAAATTTGTAATTTGCCTCAGGCCAAGATTAAGAAATATGGAAGAATTGTGTAACATGGATGCCAGGCCCTAAAATCAGATATTAACAATTTTGGCAAAGTAATACAATTGTACTAAACAGTAAACATTACAAGTCAAGCTGTAAATATAAAATAAACTTCAATGAAACATGAATAGTTGTTAAATGCAGTCTGTATGATATTATAAAGAATATTGTTTAATTAATTTCTGTCATTACAATTGAAATATCAATACAGTAAATTAAAAATTACCTAGAGTATTCCTAAATAATAAGGCATTATCCACAACAACAAAAATGTAATAAATTTGTACAGTATCCCAAGTGATCCAAAATAAATTTAATCCCTTGTAATTTCTTTATCATATAAATGTTTTACTGAAGAAGACTGGTGTTCAAAGATGCAAAGAGCTCAGGAAAATTAGTTTACTATCCCGTGTGCAAAATATTAACAAGAATAGTATATAGGAAATGGAACCTAAAATAGAAATTGGCATCTAATTTTAGAAGAGAAAATAAAATAATATAGGCATTCATGACATTTGAATATTTAGAAAAAACCTTCAAAAAAAGGTAACTGGAATGCACTTTTAAATATTTTGAAGATGACAGGTATAAAATATCGAGAAAGAAGAGTTATCCATTACCTCTACATATGCAGTCAACCCTAACTACAATTGAAGGACAAGAAAGAACATAAAAATTAAGAAAGGATGCAGACTGTCATCAATGCTGTTTAACTTACATATAGAAGGAATATGAAAAATGAATTTTACTGCAAGAAGAAATAAAGCCATATAGTATGTTGATGATGCTGTAGTATTAGGGGAGTTAAATTAAGACATGGAAACTATAATAAATGACATTAACATGGTCCAGAAGGAAGAGGTAAACATGATAATTAATAGAGGGAAAACCAAGGCAATGGAATGTAGTATTGGAAACAGTGGAATAACAGAGGATGTTAGATTGGGAAGGGATATTTTGAAGGAAGTTAAGGAATTCTGATACTTGTGCAGCATAATAACTATAGATGGTAGAAGTATAGTTAACATAAAAAGTAGGATAGCACAGGCAAGAAAGACTTTTACAAAGAGGAGTTTTCTTATGTATAATATAAGTTTGAATATTAGCTTTGACCATTGGGCTACTTTGCCGATGTATCTTATGTCGTGCATCTTGTAGTTGTAATTAGGTTATTTAGTTGGGATGGACAGGGTCTGCATTCTCCCTTTTCAATTCCCTTCCTATGCTATTAATGGGGAGTTGCCTGTTTCAGGATCACCCTCATGTAGTTAACCCCCCCCCCCCCCCAAAAAAAATGGGGAAGAGGGATACAAGAGTTTAGTTGGAGTATCAATTAAGGATAGATTACAAATTAATGACATGTTTAAAACTTGATGAAGTTATACACATTGGATATTTGGATAGTGAGCAAGGATATAAATAAGGGAGAAAGGTAGGAAATTCGCTTTAAGACATATGCTCAGCATATAATTAAGCGCACAATTCAAGGCACTCTGCAGCTAAGGCAGAGATTCTTTGACAACATGGGTTCGAGTCCTATCGCGCCGAATATTTTCAGTCCTTACATTTTTCATTCCTCTCTATGCTTAACATAACTTATGCCTTTCTCTGAACATATGTCTTAGACAAATTTCCTACCTTCTCCTTTTTTTTTTGGTTAACAGGCTACATGAGGGTGATCCTGAAACAGGCAACTCCCCTTTAATAGCATAGGAAGGGAATTGAAAAGGGGGGATGCGGAAGGTAGAGCAAGGTAGCCAAGGGTTAACTAGGGCCCCAGGGCTATGGTTTAAGGATCCTACCCGGTGTTTCACCTAAAGAGATGCAGGGAAAACCCTAGAAAACCTGCATCAGGTAGGTCGGGCATTGGGTACTATTCTCACGCCCTTCCGAATGACGGGAGACGAGTTTGCTGTGGGGACGCAGCATTCCCTTCTCCGTGTCTCCACCAGTTTCAGGAGGCAGTTGGCCGACTGATCCAATGGGATTAGCGGACAACTCTTGCCATATGCCCAAGGTCTTTGACCCCAGTACATATACCTCCTAAAATAGGTGAAGGTGTCTCGGCATATGAGAACTTTGATAAAAAGTACCCAGAGAGAGTGCGAGGCATTCCCGACATTATCAGGTGAGCCCCGCAGTCACTCTGGGCTGAAGCGCCTGCGAGAAAACTCCCGCGGCGCCCTGATTCCTACCTTCTGCTTCATTTTTATCTTTACTCACTAAATATCCAATGTTAGTGACTGCGAGACATTTCAAACATTAATAGTAATATTATGAAGTATAATGTATGATTGTAACTTACCAATAGAGCAATATTTGGTACATTAATATAGTCTCGAGTTGGATCTCCCACAGATAATTCCGGAACAAGGTGTGGGGTACGTCGAGGCACATATGACACTGTATTGTTTTCATTAAATGTAATGTTGGTATTTTCCAATATTTCTCTAAAACAATACAGAAAAACCACAATATTACATTTTATAACAATATTTATTGCAAACAGGTGTATTTAGTTTCTGTTGAATATAATATTTTTAAATACAGTTATATGGTTTTACTTAACTGGGTTAGGGAATATGAAGACAAATTGCTTATGTTATAGTCAAAATATGAGAAAGAAATTGAGTTTATCACCCCTGTCACGTATTTGTTATAGACCGATCATAAACTGTTCACTGGCGAATACCCAGACTACTTAAATCATCTAAAATTATTTCATTACCAAAGAGAGTAAGCACAGGGTAAACAATTACAGGTCTTTTTCAATATTAGAAGGTTAATCCATATTTTAAGTTGTTTTCCGACATACAATTTTTGTCCTTGAAGTTATTATATGAAAATAGTTTTGCGCTTATAAAAAGCACATTTGTCATTGACGCAGTATAAGGTTTTATATGTAAAAATATTAAATAGACAAAATTCAGGTAACAATAGTCCAAGTAATCACCAAACCTTGGCACTTGAATATAGCCGCAGTGTATAGCACACCACGACATGCTGTATCTGCAGACGAATACAAACAATTCATCCTGACCCTAGGCAATTGATTCACAAGCAGGTGGTGACTGAACTGCGAAGCACACGCACTGGGGCTTATGACTCGTAACAACAATAGGTAAACCCTTTTACGATCTTTGACTGACAACAATTACGATTTCCTGTCAAACGAAAAACTCACTTACTGGCCAAGCGATCCCAGAAAAACGCGACGACTTCCTGGATTTCGTCGTAACAAGCGTAATATCAAGAAACAGCTACGTTGTGAAGTCCATCAGATCACACTCCTGTTATTATTGGCATGAATACTATCTGCCAATCCGCGATAAAAACTGATTGGATAGCGTTTGATCCTTACCAAGATGAAAACATTAAGCTTAATCTCAGAATAAAATCTCAAGAAGATTTAGATAATGCAGCGCAATACTTGACTAGCCTTCTCCAAACAGTAACGTGACAATCCACTTCCAAAGACAAGCCATAACAATCGGCAACTGTGCCACTGCAAATCCGACAACTCACAGCCGAAAAGCGCCGCGCCGGGAGATTCTGGCACAGGACCAGAAATAACATCGATCACCTTATATTTATCAGGCTGACCCGAGAATTAAGTTCCACCATCAGAGATGTTAGTAATTCCAATTAGAAAAGAAAACGTGAACGGGCCCGTAGTAGAAACCTTTCCTGACGAATCTAACCAACGTCTTAGAAACCGAACCAGGAGATGTTGATGAAGACGTGGAAGAAGCTATTGAAGCACCTCGCCGAACGAGTTTACCAGTCAAAGTCTTCTCACCTTCAGAAGTTAAGAGAGAACTAAACAAACTCAATCAGTACACGGAAGTCTCCAGGGCACGACTTAATCTCAGTTGGGAAAACCGCTTGTCTCTGAGTATACTAAAAAGATTCCAGTCAGAAGTACTAATATCAAGCGCTTCATGGTACATCAGGAACCATACTCTACACAAGGATCTCAGGATAAGAGACGAAATACAACGAGTGATTGTAAGCCAATACACGAGTAATAAAATATTAATAATATAAACTTTTGAACTAGTGGAGTTATAATCCCCGCTTATACGTCATGACCTTAAAGCACGTTATTTTTTAACAACTAGTGACGTATATATATATAATTGAAAATTTAGACTAAAGGTGAATAATAATCCCCCAACAAATGCGTCACAACGTGGCCTCCTCCCCTCCTGGACCCAAAAGCAACTCTCAATACTAAAGGCAACGTCGCATATATTATTAGCGTCATTTGCTGCGAATATTTTATCATAATATTTAATTATTGAAACAGCCCACGCTGTTTAACTTATATATAGAACAGGCGATGAAGAACGTTAAAAATAAACATGGAAAGGGAATCAAGCTGCAAAAAGAAGAAATAAAAACCCAAAGGTTTGCTGATGATATTGTAGTATTAGGGGAGTCTTAAGAAGACTTGGAAAACATGATAAATGGCATGAACGTGATTCTGGATGAAGAGTACAACATGAGGACTAATAGAGGTGATATTGTAAAGGAAGTTAAGGAATTCTGCTACTTTATCAGCGTAATAACTAGGGATTGTAGAAGTATAGTAGACACAAAGAACAGGATAGCACGGGTAAGAAAGGCTTTCGTAAAAAATATGAATTTATTTACGGTTAATATAAGTATGAATATTAGAAAATCATTATTAAAAACGTTCGTATGAAGTGTGTGGCGTTATATGGATGCGAAACGTGGACGATAGGAATGGCAGACTACAGGTCTCGTCTCAGGTTTTAGGTGGAAGGATCCGTTATCAGAAGCACTTTTAATAATTGGTTTCAATCATATTAAACAAACAAAAAACAGTTGTTCAATTCATCACTAAAGAAAGCTAAAAACATTGCATTCCAAAAGTGGAGGTTCTCAGATATCTATCCTTAGACTATTAATGTTTGTTATATTTATTAACACACGGTAAGCTCCAGATTATACGAGGTAATTTGACCGAAAGGTTATTTCTGATAAGAAAAAACTTGATTATACGAAGTCCGCAAATAAAATTTAGGTAAAAATACATTAATTAAAGATGAACAACGCAATATATGTATTCATATCAGTAATTGAAATTGAAAAAGGAGTGTAAGTACTTTATTAAAAAATATCATTACTTATTGTTAGTAGAACCAAATTGGTTTCCAAAAAAGTCTCTGGGATAATTTCTTGTCTCTCATGGACACAGTACACTGCAGAATACAGATGATCATACGGTAGGATCCTTATTATTGTTGAATGAGAGCAACAGCTGATGCAATGGCTTTTAAGCCATTAGAGTGAGGTATTTTCTTGAACTATTATTCCAATGGTTGGCCGAAATTCGACCGTAATTAATTAATTTTTAAAGCTGAACGTTACTGCAAAACCTGCATTGTACACCCATCAATTCACAATAAAAAGTATAAAAATTCTTTGCAAGACATCCAGTGTTTATTTAAATGTATGTCACAAAGTCATTTTGCAAACTATTTACACTATTTAAATATTAATTCGTGCCTATCATTATGTGTACGCGAATATATCCCGTCTTCTTTGTCTCCCACTCCGAACCTTCAACATCGAGGTGTAATGGAAGTGTGAATACCTGAGTGTACTCAATCTAATAATAATCACTAATATACAAGGTTCTCAGTTTATCTGAAGACATTGAAATATCTCTAGAACCACACATCCAATCAAAAAAAGTGTTAATGAAAAATGTTCGTCTATAAGGGGGAGGAAAGAGTTAGAAAAACTTAAATGAGAACCCCCGTTTTTATCGAAGATTCGGATTCTTTAAAAAACATTACTCCAATCTGACCTACGATTTGAGTCATTTCGGTCACAGGTGGCGTTGTAATCGAAAAAAATCAAAATGGTTAAAAATCGTTGAAAAATGGGGATATTCCAAGAAATAGGCACCAAATCAGCAAAATAAAATTAAATGTGATTTATATATTATTACAAATGCTTTTTAATGATACTATAACTTTCCATCCATCCCCACTCACCAGGGGTGGAGCAGCGTATTATGATAAAATTTTCAATGAGAAACCAATTTTTTTATAGGAAACCTTGGTTTTCTAGTTTCAAATACAATTGATTTGAATTCATTATTCATGGTAATTATTTCGCAGATTGCGCTGCCATTGAAAGAATACGGATGCGTTCATTTATTCGTTTACTGATAAGTAGTAACTAAGTTTGGCGTTACCCATGGACAACGGCGTGGGCGTAGTAGTTTTCTTTTCTCTTGGGGTGCTTGTTTTATGTGAGTCTCCTTGCCTCTCACAAGTTATGTTGCTGGTGCGTTTCCTTGCGTTTCATTGATCAATTAATTACATAATTCACTTCCACGCCATTCGGGAGAGGGTGGACAGTTATGGAGTCATTAAGTAGCATTTGTAAGAATATAAAACACATTTAATTTTATTTCGCTGACCTGGTTCCTATTTCTTGAGGTATCCTCATTTTACGATTTTGTCGTTTACAACGCTATCTGTGACCGAACTGTCATGTTGGTCATGTAGGAGTAACTTTTTCTGGAAAATCCGAATCTTTAATTTAAAATATGGGGGTTCCAATTTATGTTTTTTAACTCTTTCCTCCCCCACCTTAGGGGGTAATCGTTGGGGGGGTCGAGTTTCGTATCATTAGGTGTACCCTTCGAGATGAACATTTTTCATTCACACTTTTCTGATTTGATCCGGTGTGTGGTTCTCGAGAAATTTCAATATTTTCAGATTTACTGAACACCTTGTATAAGAAAAATATAAACAAAGTGTGCATATCATTTTATTTAGTTTAATGTATTTGTAATACTTCAGCAATATAAGTGCGGCTGTTTGACCAGAGACTTTTGAAGTGTTTGGCATTCAGTATGAAAGTAAACAATGAATGTTTTTTTATTTAATTTATTGTATTAATAACTTATATTATATATACTGTAACATGAAAAGTTACACTTAACAATGCAGGCCAGCTTGCGAGTTGCAATTGTTGAGGAACTGACGCAACTTGGGCCAACAATGTAGTCTGGCGAGACTTTGGGAGTCGTCATGGAGTGATTGGAGAAGCAGGTTGTGTCGGCGGGACGACGAGAGAATGACCACGCCCTGCAGATATAATTATTTTTCATGCTCTGATTGGAATTAAAAATTATTATGAAAAATACCTGGCGCCCTAAAAGAATTATAAATCCTCGAATACGGAGGAACGCGGAATCCGCTACAATACATTTATCCTCTGCACTCCTTCTCCTTTTGAACTTTAACTATGGCGAATTTCACACTCCTCCGTGGATGCAATGTGCTTAAAAATGGGTAAAAATAATTTCTTCGCGTATCAATATACACGATTAGATTGAGATATATTCTTTAAACTTCGTTGGTATCGACCTTTTCAAAATGTAGTGGGTTGGTGACCGCTGTGTCAGTAGCCAAAGAAATACAAGTATTTATCCATGTGAAACTGATAGACAAAGGAATCTCCAAAATCCCTTTTTAAAAGTGCAACGGTTAACCGGTACTCGGATATTCGGGAGTCTCCTGTACCAACCTTTCCTCACCATTGTCAGTACTATTTGCTGGTGGAAACGTTTTTCGACGCCAGGAAAATCATCATGAGCAAAATAACTAAATTATATAGAAAAACAAAGCATTCTGATCGACCGTTACAACTGCATATAATACGAGTCAGCAATAACTTACAAATGACTCCAACATAAGATGTGACAACAAGGAGATATTCATTGTTATTACCTGAATACGTACGGACCAATTTCTTGAAACCTTAGCTTCTCTTTCCCACTAAGAAACTCGTCTTTGTTCGTGACATTAAATATGTAAACCTCCAAGAAGACCGACACCGGGGGTTTCTTCCACAAGTTAAAGGCGAACGAACCATCACTAATGGTCATCATCTGAGGACAAGTTAAAAATATTGTTGCAAAATAAACTCTCCAGAATCACAACTTGATTTTAAGAGTGAATAACATTACAGAACCTTTCGACTTACCTTACGTATAATCATATCTAACGGATCTAGTATGAAAATGGCATATGCAATAGCAAGTAGCGTTGTCCCTAGAGCGACCAGGATAACTCTACCTGCAAATCAAATAGAAATCATTGTAATTTAATTTGTGTTCGTGCTAAATATATGGATTGAATATTAAGTTTGATAATACATAATTTACAATTACCATTGTAGTAAATAATAAAATACACAACCCATATTTTTGGGATTTCTTCAAGCGTTGAAAACAGTTACAAAATATATTAATTTCTAGGAACTTTCCGTGGAGAGTAAAGAGTTTAAATTATACTCGGGAGCAGGGGACCAGCCAAAAATAATTATTGGGTTGAAATAATACTTGTAACTTAGTAACGTACTGTACAGTGCCATACAATAATTTAACAAATCACATAATATATTGAAACGTATATAAAATGATATAACTTAATATTAAATTAATGATTAAGATTTAGTAATAAATTACAAAAACAATTTACTTTAACAGAAAAATATATTTACAATAATAATTATAAGTTTTAATGTTTCGAATATTTACGCCGGCACTTCTTTTGTCACTAAAACTTCATATATATATATTTACCAAAATGATTTATATTAAACTTAAACAATTCTAAGTCTAGTCTCAGAGTCGCATTTATGGACTTCTCATAGAACAGAAATATTTTATGCTAATCCACTCGGAATCTGGCAGAACAGGAAATTAGCAAAGAATTACAGATACAGTTTAGCTAATCGGCTTAGTGCAGGTTTCAGCTTCTTCCTTCTCCCTTCAGATCAAAGCTGACGACCACCTACTCTTCCCGTTTCGGGAAGAATTCCAAAATCTTCCCTAGCCGCAATTTCAACCACTGCCATGAGTGAGAAGTTTTAGCGTAGTCCAGCTCCACACGGAATTTCTCACTAAATCACTCGTGCCAGTAAATGTCTCCCTCTCCGAATCTCGATCAATTTTTGGAAATCTCCTCCAAAAATCTGCCTACATCTCTTTCTACAATCTATCTGTCGAACAATCTCCAGTCTGTAGAATCTCCACCCATCCAAATCTCACAAAAATGTCTCCGCCTGCCTTTTTATAACTTCCTCCCCACTTCTCTAGTTTTCATCACCAAAGTGGCAGGGATGGATATTCACCAATAATATTTCTGGTGGTAATTGGGGAAATACACCACCCGACGTCGCCAAATTCCCTCAAAGATTAGAAAATTCCGAAACCGCGACGCGGTGTTTGGGCTTTATTGCACTTTTAGCTTAACGCCTGTCTCCTTTGTTTTGACTCCTTGTGCCACAACCAGAAAAAATGTGTTTGTGCGTTACAATATAGCAAATTTTTCATCTTTGAGTTAGAATAAAACTAAAAATAAGACAAGACTGAAGACAAAGTTTTTAGAAAATATTAAACAATAAATATGTAGGTTATGGATAGTTAATGTCAGTTAATGAAAACAATTCTTTAGACTCCATGGCAATGGATTAACTCTAAAATGCAACGGCAATATTATTTGGAGGTGACTTCTCCTAGTTTCATTGATGCAATTACATTGTGTGATAGGGCCAGGCCCTCTAAGCGGCCAAATCTGCACCCTTTTTTAATTTATTTCCAATATAGAAGTACAAACAGTTGAAAAAAAATCCGTTTAGTAGCAGAAGTTAGACACATGGCAAGAGTTGTCCGTTGTCTCCATTGGAATAGTTAGCCAGCTGTCTCCTAATCTGCTGCAGGTATATTGTTAGTCATCACAGGGCTTGGAATAAGTACCAAAGAGCCGAATATACTTATTTCACGTTTCTCTAGCGTTTTTCCTACACCAAATTTAGGCGACTGACTAATAATATTCGTAAAATACTTTCCGGGGAAGGTACTTATTAGTTGCCCCTTTGTTACCCATGTCATATTCCCTTGCAATCACTTTCAATGGTAATAAAGGGAAGCTGTCACAACGCGAGTTACCCGGTGGTGTACATTTCGGAGCAAATAATACTTAAAAAACCACATATTTCGTACTAGTAGGTACATCAATTGGGAATTAAAAATTTATATACGTTTCTTAACTGTTAACTACTGACACGTTATATACTTTAACAAGTTTTGGTTTATCTATATCAAAATTGCTATTTTGCCTCACGAATAATAACATAATAAATATAATGATCAATAAATGAGAACAAATTTAATATAAAATGTCCACTTCATTTGTTCCAATAACATTGAAATAAATGCAAACAAAGAAACACTACCAGTTTTTATAAACGTGAATAAAGCCTTAATATTCTGAAAACACACAAAGGAATGATTTAAAAGCTATTAAATGGTTATTTTCAATCAAAAACTTCCCGTAGCAAGCTTAAAAAAATTTATTTTGATAATTTAGTTTTCTATTGAAATATTTAAATAACGTATTCAAATGATTTATCGTGAATTAAGAAAGGTGACATTTTAATAATTTAAAAGACAGCGTTACATTTTTTAACTCCATTCGGTCCAAGCTTATAAAAATATCTTATTTTCCGAATTTAGATTGCAAGAAAAACAATTTATTTGGGAACATAAAATTATATATTTTTAACATTTATTTGACAAACATATTGATATAACTTCTCATTCAACTCGCAATATAGATTTCGAAACATGGTCACTTTTCTTAATCTTGTGAATTTATATTTTTACCTAACATATTTAATAATACTATGACATGATGAAAGTAAATAATCTACTTTAATTTGTCTTTTGTTGCTTTAAGATAGATTTTAGTGTACTAAAAAGCTCTTATTTTACATGGTCTTTTATGGGCCTACGAGCGCGTTAATTGGGAGTGGGGATGATAATCACAATGCCATCTGTAGTCAAGCCCTGCCATTGCCATTCTATCTTTTATTTAACAAGTTGTGCTGACATTTTGTTCACTTTACACGTAAACGGCTGTTGCTTTCGCCAGACACTTTTTTTCCAAGAACCATGTCAATGATTTTATTCCTGTGTAAAGAACGGTTAACCAGTTAGGAATTTAGTGAATGAGAAAGGAAGTCATTAAAAAAATGTAGTCATAGCAAGAAGTGCCATTAAAGATGGTTAGTATGGGCGTTTCATTATCAAAAGATCTTCTACAAACTAAGCTTGTACGATTTATAATGAAGTGGTGGGTTTTAAAGAACTGCTTTGCATAACGTTACGAAACAATCGCTGTTCTCTAAATACGGCCAAAGTCAGACAAGGCTTCCCTTGCCCTGCAGTTCAGTTAATAGTGCCAGAGAATCTTATTATGCTTACGCCATTTGTGTTTCACAATGAAAGTGGAAAGGTCAGCGAGTCGACAACGGATTAATAACATTGAGGAATTACGGCCTCAAATGAATTGTAGCCAAGGTGGACAAGGGTCCATCAGAGAGTTTTATACACCCGTGGCGGGTCAGGGAGATGTTGGCAGCTGGAACCGACGAAATCATTCACGATCTCATCAAAATATTAAACATTCACATCTCTAGATAACGGACCGGTTCTATGCATTCGTTTCCTCTCCCAACATTTTATTACAGTGCTCACTGAATCATAGTTCAATAAGAAATTTGAGATAAACAATTTTAAAAATACATTTGGAGTTAAAATAGTATGTAGAAAATAACTATATATATTATAAATGAACTTTCAAACACTGCTCAGTAAATTAAAAAAAAGAGCTCCATAAATAAATTTTAATGGCTACAAGTCTATGTAATCCTTTGCAAAAAGTTAGGAGAATAATTCGAGTTTCGAATTTATTCATGCTCTATAACATCAAAACGAGATTATAAAACTGTGATAGTCCATAAAGTTCTATTGAGTTGCAAAAGCGTTAACTGGCAAATGTTTTTGTGACGTTCTGAAAGTTAAGATATTAAAGACAGAATAAGTGCAGATGTCTGTAAATCGAGCAGAAATGACAGAGAATGATTACACTTGATCACGAATACATCGTGAGATTGAAAATTCAATACATTTATGACCACCAACAAACAAGGCTCATAGGAGGTATGCTACAGAATAAAACAATAGGAATTTATTTGCAAAATTGTTTACCTATTGGTAATTAAAAATTTATTCCCTACAAAATCATTTCACGATCATTTTTCAATTGAAATAAAAATACTTTACTTGTACAAATAAATTATATGTAACTTTATTTTTCTAAAAAGAAACATTATCAGCCACATAACAGACGCAATATCGTTTCCAAGCAAGATTATTCGTCCGGTGACAAATTGTAGACCTTTAGAACTACCTTGCATTTTCTTGGTGTAAAACTTCATCCGCCGTTATGTTTTGATTTAGTCATTTAATTTTCTTTCATTGTGAGAACCGTCTGAAAGATAGCTATCGTGTTACTACGCGTATTCATATCACAGTAATTTGTTCATTAAGGACATCCTGTCTGCTTGTGATCTAAATAAAACACTCACACAATTTATTTATTGTTAATTTGCGTTTCTGACGCAATTAGTTTGGAGTCCCGCAAAAATAGATATAGATCGAGTTTACTTTTTTGTTTTCAAGATCGCTGTGCCTGAAAATAAAGTATGCATACACATCAGATATTCTTCCGCGTGTTATTATAAAATTTGCTTTCTATACGAATATTTTCTCCAATAACTATTTATTTTGTAAACTAATCACACCCATTTACATTCAAAGTAACAATTTTCAATCAGTTTATGAAATTATGACGACATAAGATATACTCTAATCATGCCATATCTTTTCATAAATTAATTGTTGTAGCTATTTATAGTTTTCAATGAACTGTTTTAGATCTTATTGGACATTTACTTTAATTTGTTATTTCATATATTTATAGAGTATAAATTTTTTGCTATAGTATACATTAACTTACAAGGTGAAACTAGTCTGTCAGTGAACTAATCTCGAAAATGTATATTTAAAAAAAATTAATTTCGAATAAAATTTCAGACTTCAGTAATCTGCGATTTCAACACATATAAAACACCCAAATAATCTCATTTGTGGGGTATTATAAATAGTCAGATAAAATGGAATAAGGACTAAAAACCGAAGAAGAGGAACAAAATTTTACAAAATTCAAACTTAAATTTTACTTATACCAAAGAAGTACAATCAAAATACTATCCGGCTCATGAATCGCATCTGCAATGATGCTTCCGCTTCTTTCCGTCATATTTTCTTCGGTATTTAGGAAAAGAAAACTGACACTGAAATTATTTTCTGTCTCTTCTAAAAGCAAAGTATTAAGGAGTTGTAAATGCTTTAGCTGGGGATATGAAGTGGCATGTTTTAAAGTCGGATGCTATGAAATACTTGTATTCCATATAACCCGACTCACCATACTGGTATAAATAGTTTTTCTCTTCATTCGATTAGTCGGGATACAAAAATGACCATTATGTTGTAAGTAGTTTGTATTTGGGCGAATGTTATGCTTGGTTTCTATGTAAAATTATCACGTCTAATAATGAATAAACATTTTTGAACGCTTTCCTCCTGAAATTTCCCAAAAGCAAAATAACAAAAAATGATCTTATTGAACACTTCCTGATGCAGGCAGTTGAACGACACGTATAGTAGGGAACCCTGAGACAGATTTCAATTTGTTTATTATATCACTGCTTGCAATCAACACTTTAACGAACATAAATCTTAGTATTCTTGTTTAGGCATCTTACATCTGTGAATTTATAATTTTTGCTACATTTCAACACAAGGTAATTCACAAAAACTCATCTATTTTAATTCTTTAGTGGTATATATTCTTAAACTAGGTGTCTTTAGCTGCATAGAGATAAGTATAAGTTTTAAATCTGCTTGTATTAAGGCTCGGTGAAAAACCTTAAACAGACTAGCGTGCGGGGGTGGAACGGGATACTAATGTATAAGGCAAAATGTTACTCGTTACTCAAGAAAAATAGGAAAATCTGACACACACACTTTATAAGAATGAGTTACATGATGCTGTGCCCAAAAGTAATAGATTAATAAAGAAAAGGATCGAAAAAAGGGGAAAAATATTAGCAAAGATTGTGAAGATGTAAACAAAATCTCTTTGCGAAAGGAAAAATTGATAAAGCCTTCAACCGTATGCGAAATAAGGAAACTCATTCAAATTTTCTTAAATTCAATTTTATTGCATTAATTGTATATACAAAACATCCTATTCCGTTCTGTCCCTGGGGGACTATTTAAAAATTGATATTAGATTAAGTAAGTAATAAAATAATCTAATGTTTTATAGTTTTATGAAGTCATTTTTCTTTTTCCATGATTTTACAAAAATGTTTGAACAATGATTGTGTCATTCCGCCCCGACTTCCCCTACCATAATTTAGAGGCGCGTCGCGAGAAAATGGACGTTCAGTCAGTGTCGCTAATGGCCGTCTATGTTTAAAGGGCACATTTATTAGGCAGGCGAAGATTTTAATTTGCAATTATAGTGGCAGCGACGAAAACACTCAAGTCATTAGTCATACACCTTGGCCTACAACTGCTGGCCAGCCTCACCAAATACACGCGTTCACTATCCCCACTTCAATTTTATTGCAGCTATTAGCCTACTGCAAACAAGCTTTACATTCGCGTCTTGTTTCAGACAATTAGTACTTTTACAGGGGAAATGTTAACACGACGTTCACACAGTAAGGCTGTGAATTCCACAGTGAAGGTGAATGACTATAGTAAGTTGTATAGTATCTTATCTGATTAGAGGAAACTAGTCATACGCCAAAAAATGAAATTTTTACGCAAACTTAGGAACCAGACCATAAACAGTTTTGGCATGGGGTTTCAGGGTGACAGATTTTCACTGCAATCCTTCGCCCTCTCCCGATTTTGGCGACTATACAGACAGACATTCGTCATACCTGAGCTAAAACGTGAAAGTCACTGTCGTCTTGCTGCATGTTGAAGCACTTTGTCCAGACTCAAAACAAAATCCCAAGGTGAGGGCATGACGTGCGTACACGAAGAGACAAAAGGTATCAGTGTCCGACATGACAGATCGTAATTCATTCTGACCACTGGCTTAATTTATTCCTGCTTCGCTGGCTCAGTAGACAGCTCAATTGATGTATTTGCTGTAGCGTGTGTCTGCAATCATCAATCTTTTTTATAAGTTTTCCAAAACTGTCCGAACATTTCCTTCGAATCATTAGGTCTAGAAATTAATTGTGGTCAAATTAATTGTGGAATATGTTATACGTGGCCTTGATACTATTAAAAAGAAGTTCAAACAGAATGGTACAAAATTAAAGCTCATTTATTCTTTAATGAAGCAACATACAGAAATGAAAGTGGCATGAAGTTATAGAACTTCTTAAGTTCGCATGGACATTACAGTATTGGATATGAGCGCCACGTGTGAAAAGGCAGATGTCTAACCAGTATTCCATTTCTTCCCAGACGTGGAGCAACTTATCCTATAATTCAGGTCATGTAGTTCTAATCGGGTGGCACACACAAAATCTGTCACAAATCCACAAAGAAAGAAAATCAGGGAGTTACATCAGGTACTGCAAATCCTCGCAGAATATAAGCGTTTCGGCATGTCTGCTAGATTAAGCGGTGAACAAGCTGCAATTTGTAAGGTTTAAAACCCAGTAGTTCTCCACTAGCGCGATATGTTAATTCTATTGGACATCACTGAAATGAGGCTCGAATCCTCTCCACTGTAAGCATCGTTGTTCGTGGACGTCCAGAACTTTTCTTAGAACATAAGCATCATACGGATTCAAATTTCTCAATCCTCCATGAAATTCAGTTCCTATGTGGTGGAAAATTATTAAATTTTGTTCTAAAGTTTCTCTGCACACTTATTACAGCCCCTGTTCGTGCAAATTCCATCTCACCCGTTCTGCCTTAGAGACAACTATTTCCTCCGTTGGCTAAACATCTAATGGCTTTTGTGTAAACTGAAAACTTAGACGAGCTAACTTAATATGTTATTCTGTATGTTTCATTAAAGAATAAATGAGCGTTAGTTTTGCACCATTCCCTTTGAATTACACCGGCTTGTAACTGTAGCGTGATATTTATTTTATTAAGTTGCAATGTAAAAAATAGCAAAAGATTGGAAGGTTGAGCGGCTCCTCGAAGTCGGCAGTGGAAGGTTGAGCGGCGCCTCGAGGTCGGCAGGGATAGGAGGCTGTAATCCTACGGGATGCTGTCAGGTCACGCATAGAAATGACCTGCGCCATTCTCAGAAACACCAAACATCAACGAAACAAACAATATTTTAAAATTACCACGTGGTGGTCTCGGCCAATGGGGCCAATGGGATAGATAAATCGAGTGAAAAAGATCAATTTATCGAGGTGGAGGACGCAGCAGAGAGGCTGTGAAGATTAGAATTCGGTTCTAGACATTAAGGGAAGATAGTCGGAACTGATGATTTGGTCTGGACTTTGCAGATGCTGAAGAAGACAGAAGCTGTAAAGAGGTCCGCTGCCAGGCTTTCCAATCCAGGTCGTTTAAGGGGGGATCGCCCATGGTATTAACCCTGTTATAAGAGATCTGATTGATTCACCGAACCCTCAATTTCCTTCTAAATATTACTCTCAGTAATGTATTCCCTGTTTAATTCACCTATGTAAATAAATATTCCTAAGATTAATTTTAATGTCCCTTCCTACATAACTATCCATAAACTGAACGAAGTCCTTAATATAATTGGGATATTATTGAAATTTATAATTTTTGACCAAAATTTATTTAAATGTAATTTAACAGAAATATTATTTAATAAATGAATATTCTGAAAATATGTATAAATAAATTTGTCAGAAAACTATTTTTATACTTATATAACACATCTACATCGCTTCACCAAATTTATGGACTTCCTCAGGTAAATTGTAAATGAATAACATGTATAGAAAAATGATAATTTTGCGTCGTGGGAGGAGTCCTGCGACGGTTTCGTCGCCGTTCTTAAGTTCACGACGCAAAATTATTTTCTTTTACGTATTTTTATCCATTTAAAAGTTAGACAAATATGGGTGGAGCGTTCAGTCACAGGTATAGAACCACGCAGATTCCTGGTGTGGACCCACCATAGAGACAAGTGGAGCGGAGCGGACGGGACGTCCTGGATACTAGTGGTTCAATTTTAGGGAATTTCAGGTTCGTTTGGTCGTAGATCGAATTAATTGTCTGAATGTCCCCACGTCAATACGTACAATTTTAAACAGTTACGGTCTTCATCCTGTATAAAAATTTCTTTAATTCTAGATATTCCTTACAATTTTTCAATACGAAATTTGTTATGTTAATACGTACTTGTACGTCTGCTGAAGCTTTATAACGGGTTTGTAACGTGATGTTTTTTTGGAATTTATAATTTGGTTTATTTGTTACTGACGCGCTGGCCATTTTATTTATGAAATTAACGAATTTCAGTTAATTATTACCTTTAAATCGTGAAATACTTTAACTTTAGAGAAGGTGACATAAGTGTTCTTTCATAATGAACATTTGAGCATTAAACGATTGTTGAGATTGAAAACGAAATATGTTAAAGGACTACATTCATGTCGTCCCATTACATTATTTTCCCTCCCTTATTCAAATTATGATATTTATAGTTTCTAATACCCGGAAATCGCATATTTCTTCTTATCAGCTCTTTCTATGTTTCCATTTTACGTTTCTGCAGATGTATAGTACAGTACATTGACAAAGTATGTCTCCCACAATGTTTCGGGAACTTTAAGAACTGTTGTACTATAGTAGCATAGACGCCGACCTTTAAAAATTGATAGGTAAAGAGGCAGAGATAAACGGAAGAAATTGAAACGAGACTGAGCTTAATTCGTATCTGTCAGAGGGTGATTCTTAGCTTAGGGCAGCTGATGTCATCTGATTTAGATGTGGCTGCGAAAGAACGTCCTTGAGACAACAAGGAGTCGAACCTGGGACGTGGAAAGTCGGGACCTTGACCCAGAAGCTCGCGCTGCAGGAAGTATTACGAGAGACACCTATCATAACCGGTCCAGGGAGCTGTTCCATACCTTTAAAATGTGTAGTTTTTCAACGTGCCATCGTAAAAATTTTGCGCATAATTAAGCGCAACTTGCCTCATTTATGGTAATATACAGCCCACTATAGTCGAAATCCGACTGGCGACCTCCAAGTCACCAATGCTGTATCACAGTTAACAATTTTATTGCTCTAATCTCTCGCCATATCTTTAAAAAAAGTCGATAATACAAATTTTGGTTCGTTGGTTTAGATCCTGCTTAATATTTAAAGCTTCTCCTTCGTATTTTAGTAATATAATATATGATAGATTAGAGAAGTCATATGTGAGCTTCTTGACACAGGAATAGTGGTTAGCGAAACGAATAACATGATCTCTATTACTAGAAGTGATGTAGAAGTATTCAAATAATTTAGTACGAGATTCTTAACGAATTACAACGCCACATTATGATTCCCTTAATCTATTTATTGTCCAGATGAGCTAGAACTTATTTTCGTTGTTGGTAACGTATATATATATATATATATATATATATATATATATACTTTTCATATATATATATATATATATATATATATATATATATTGTAGCCGATCCGTCGTTCCTCCGTATTCTAGGATTTCTTAATTCCTTTAGGGCGCCAGGTATTTTTCATAAAAAAACACCAAAAATTGATTTTAATAGTTTTAATCTCAATCAGAGCATGAAAAATAATTATATCTGCAGGGCGTGGTCATTCTCTCGTCGTCCCGCCGACACAACCTGCTTCTCCAATCACACCATGACGACTCCCTGTCTCGCTAGACGACATTGTTGGCCCGGGTTGCGTCGGTTCCTCAACAATTGCAATACGCAAGCTGGCCTGCATTGTTCATCGTAACTTTTCATGTTACAATATATTGTAAACATTATAACGAGCACAACACTGAAATAATGTATCTGTAGGAGTGTATGGGAAAAGCCGTCTTAAATATGTTTCGTTTAAATCCGCCATGGCAACCGCCAATGTGTGTCTTGGTGAAACAAGCATTTTTTCTGCAACTGTGGCCGCTTTTTCATCAGTTTCTGCATCTAGATTCTCAGTAATGATGTGCAGTGTTCTCCTGTAATGGTTTTTCCTTTTTGAAGTTAAGATAACTCCAGGAACACCCCAAAAACAGTCACCATATCTTCATCAGCATTTTTTTTGGAGTCGATTCACCTATAGTAATGTACCGCTTTAACTTCTTTTTGTCTTGTTTCTGAGGTATAAAGGTTTTTCCAAGTTTCGTCTACAGTAAATAAATCGGGGCACAAACTTTGATTTATTGCGCCTAAACTGCACCAACGGAGTACTGGAAATGTTCATTCAGACATGTTTTGGTATAACGACAGTAAACCCATCACCAACGCGCGGACAGCCTGCTCATACTCAAACCTTGATTCAATATTTGACAAGAACGTTATTTGGACATATGCATAGCCTTTTCTATCTCCCTCACTTTAATTCTACGGTTGCCTGGCACCATTAGGAGAATAGGAGCAATGTTATCATCAGTCGTTGCAGTGTTTGGACGTCACGAACGTTTATCGGCCATGTTTAAATTCAGCTGTTCAAAATTTGACGGTTATAGATGATGTTGTAGAGTCCCCGTAAACAGCGAACAACTTGTCTTTGATTTGGGTTTGCGTATTGGCTTTCGAAAACATCGATATCCTATTATTCCCATTTTCACAAACGCTCACATAGACTCACTCGAACGATTGACTAACAACTGCGTGAATGGCTGAAATTTTGTTGAATACCTTTCCAATGATGTGCAAACGCATTTCCTAATCCTTGACGATCTCAGCCGTCTCGATATCGTCGGAAACTTTTCTGACCTCCCTCGTTACATAGAGTTAGAAGAAGGACACTTGATTAGGGTCGATCCAGTTTAATAAAACAATAGAGGAGATGGATAGGAAAGGAAAAGTCTCTGGCTTGATTATTATTTAGAGGCACGTTTGTAGTAAATGGTGCGGTAGAAGTAGTTAATTTCTTAGGCGAATCCTCTTTCCCCTTCGGAAGGAGACAGCTTGCTGTGACGGACTACCGGACCAAAGTATTTTGTTTTGAAATAGCTATTTATCCAAAGAACTTGCTCGTGTTGCTGCGTTAGAATAAGGTTCTAGTTTGAGATTAAATTTCCACTGGCGTATCCCCATAGAGAACAATGCCTGAAGTCAGGGTCGTACTCTTTGTCTTCCTATGAAAGTGAGAGATGTAGAAATCGAATCAACTGAAGCCTTTGAAGAGTATAACGCTAATGAATCCTGAGAGAGGTCCTGCGTTGAACCTGGAGTTTATCGCCTTTTCGAATTATTGATGACTGGAACATCATATATCAAGGTAATTCAGTAAGAACCGATTAGGGGCCGATTAGGGGCCTTCACAAACCGTAGATCAACTGGGACGCGAGTCGCACTTATTCGTATTCCAATAACGTAGTGATTCAGTGACAAGTTTACTCCTTTTCCACTATAACATCCTTGATCTTAGGTTTTTAATTCCAAAGTCGAATTCAGTCTGAGGATGAAGCTAGTTTTTGCGTTGGTTGATTAAGCTGGTGTCTGCTCGGCGGGCAACGCCGGTTGTTAGGGGCCGATGACAGTGCCTCGCTGTTTGTAAACAGATTACACGACTTTCTCGCTGTTGCGCAACGCAGGTTAGCCACCTTGCTGACGACCTTGCAACGGCCTTACAAACAAAAGGCACCCGCAGAAATGGTTCACAGTACCTCACAAATATGAATGGTCTGGCTGGTCGCAGTGAATGCAAGACTATCTCACTGTGTGGATAATATAGTATGATCTGATCAATTATCAAATTTATAATAACACTGACCTTGATTTCAGGCTGAAATATATTAATAATTTTTATTTTGCGTTTAGATCTGTCTGCAGGTCTTTCTTCAACATTGCTTGAGACGAATTGTTTGTCTCAAAAGGTCTAAACATAACAAAATATTATAAATTCATTTTAGCCTGTAATCCAAGTCAGACGTCAAGTATATAATAATTATCTAAATAATAATTTGAAGAAATATTAATCAATGTGGAGTTTATGATAGGGAGAAATTACAAGTTTGAGAATGAAAGAGAAGAATGTTTAAAATTAACGGACATTAAGAATGAAAAAACGTTTCGGGATAAAACTGAATTCTTAAGTTGATTACAACCATGTACATGGATATTATTACCTCTTCGTGTATTGATTGGTGAATTGTTCAATTGAATAAAAATTATTTCTTAAATGAATCTATAATCCTATTTATATATTATTTATATGCTGTGCAGATCAAATATGCGTTTATAATGTATGTCTTTCATCGCATTTTGGAATACGTAGAAAAAAACTCAACCAAACTTTGGACACCTGAGTTTTAATCTTGAAAACAATAGTGTTACTTGAGACAGTCCTGACTCCTGCAGGGGCAGGAATTGGATGTATGGAGGTATAAAATTAATTGTAACCGATTTATATTAGCGTCGAATACACGGTTTTCTGGTACTGATTGATGTGGTTGTACTTTACTCATCTAAACCAAAATACAGACTATTTTGATAATTTTTAAAATTTATTTTCCCGGGACTTGAACTTAAAATGTTTAAGGAGATTTTATTATTCAGTTTCAGTTACATTAATATTTTAAGTAATATGTTTAAAGACTCAGTAAATTGTGCTCTTTACCTATACTTTTTCATACCCGAACACCCTTAATAATTAATTCAAATGGATTCTTACGACATACTTAGTTTATGTAAAAGATTAGTGAAATCAGATAACTATTTAGGGACGACAAAGTTAATGACGTCTCTTGCCCTCACTTTAATGCTTTTAATTATTATAATATGATTTAAGTTATACACGGAAAATACAAGGAATGATGACTATAGGCCGTTTAAAATAAGAAGCCACCTGGAGTTTACGCTTGAAAGGAGGCGTGGTTACCACCTAGGAAAGAAATTTTGTACTGTTCCCATGGTCACAAATCTCCCGGAGCACGTTATCAGGAACGTTGCTTACCTCGCTATCTGATTGGTCCATTCAAGGCCACATCCCTCGCGGCATGCCACAGAAAATATTGACGTACACATCCAGTTGAAGGTGGAAGTTGTGGAACTAGAATATCTGGGTCCACAGATACTTAGAAATCCTTATTTAAAAACAGACTACAGTATCGTATTAGAGGTATTGAATGATAGAATAGATTCGTGAAGAAAACCAGGACTTTTTTTCATTGTCAAAATTGAGAGATACTGCAGAAAAATAGGATTGTTAGAGAAATTATACAATACTGGAGTGCGATTAAAAGCGCTACAGTAAAATTTTATTTAACCGTGACATTGGTCATTGCATTCAGTAGTCTAGTAGGAAGTTATTAAAAGCTACAGTGATACACGAACAGCTTTCTGTCTAAACATAAGAGAGATGCAGCATTAAATAAATTATAACTGTAGAAACCTCAATGTCTGTATACACTCATTGTAACTCCGCATTCAGCAGAACCCAGACGGAATTAAACGACGGGTTATTAGAATATTAGGATAAATGGGAATAAAATAATTCCACAATTTTATCAGAATTAATCCCAGTTGCAAATGATAACAGTATTGACGTACACATAGAGTTGAAGGTGGAAATTGTGCAGCAAGAATAACCGTGTCCACGGATACCATATTAGTTACTATACTGGAAATGTATGATATTAAAATGATGGGTGTTTTATTGGCCATATCCTGATCTCTCAAAGACATTTTCAAATATTACCGTCGGACAATGTGTGGCTCTTACAGTAATACATCCAGATACTTTTTATTCGTCTAACACACAAACGTCTCCGTACAGAATTAGCGTGCTTCCAAATATTAAGAAAATCTGATTGGCTTTCTAGCTAGTTAAGAAGGAAAGCGAGGGAAAGGTTTTCTTCCTGTTTCCGGAGGACTTACTCCTCTCATTGCGCCTTTAAATTATATATCATCTACTTCCTCGTAGAAAGCCGCCCGATAATTAATAAAGGAAAAGAAACTTAAGAAGCTGCTTCCTCAAACAATTAAAGCCACTGCAACACTGGGGCTAATGGGATTGCATATTGATGAATCATTCAGACATTCTCTGCCGCAGGCTGGATACTGTTTAAGAGCAGAGAAGCAGTTCAAAATTGATTTACATCTTAGTCGTAGACGGATTATGACTCACGAGTACTATTAAATAACACTAGATTCTCGATTATACGCGCTAATGATGGGGAAAAATGGCGGTTGAATCTAAGTACAGATATTCAGGCCCGACATGCTAGTGTAACATTAACGATGGTAGTTCTTTACACCGTAAAACCCTATTTAAGGTTAACCTTTAGCAGTGCAATGTTCTTCATTATAAAGCCTTTGAACTGCGGCTCAAAGCCTATTGTAGTTGAAACTGTTCTATTGTAGATTTATAGATGAAGTAGGGTTTACACTGAACTTAAACTACACTAATATCCTTATGCCGTACCATTGAAGGACCAGTTACAACGAAAATAAAAATAATTAATTCGGCACTTTCTCACACAGAGGCTTGGAATATTTTCTACCCAATTGAACTGCCCTATTAACTACTGAATTAATGCGTGTGAAGGGCGTGCATGGCGGCCACAGCACGCGTGCGGTACTTGAGTGCTTGTGGCAAAGAATAATCTTGTCACAGAACTCATTTTCACTATTTCAAGCTACATCTTTTATTTATTCCATAACCACGCCATATATTGATATCCATTAAAAATTAATCTGAAACATCTGCATGTTCGAACCACCAGTATAAGTCAAACAATGTAAATTAAATTCGCATCTGGACGTCTAGTAATTGAGAATTATTCATTTATTATATGCCATAAATTACCATGTTTAACGTTCCTTTTACTCGCATTTTGACTATTAATTACTCTAAATCCAGACGTCCAATATTTTAAAACATTTTTTATTAAATTTATAATCATGACAGACATATTCAAATTCCAGATTTTTATCTTCGACTAGGGCACATTTAGTAAACAAGAAAAGTTAAATTTTTGTAGGTACATCTTAGTTTTATATTAACCCTTAAAATAAAAAACTGCTCATTCATAAACTAGGTACATATACTGGAATTGCAGTGGTAGGTATTAGTATTGCTATTCCTAGGTATACCGTATTTTTGGAATGTACCCATTCTCGTTTTAAGTAAGTAGATAAGGAAGTTTTAAATTATTCATTTTTAAATGCTCTATTTTATATACCCAGTAAATGACAAATTGTCCGACTGTAAAAGTTTTTTTTTTCAAACACTCAAATAAACAACTAACCTTTCTACTGTAAACTAACCTTTCTACTGTAAAAACAAGATATGGATGTGTGTGTGTAGGGGGTGGAGGGTGACATTTTCTATTTTGGAGTCGGGGGCTGAAGCTGCCAGCAGCGGGCCTGAATACTGTTCACTTCAGTGACAGGACGGTACATTTGCTTCAACAAAACTTTTCTTCCTCCCACTACTACAGACTGACAGGTGTCCAAGTTTGGTCTTGGAGCGGCTTTGTTGGTCCCTTTCTTTCTTTAAAAATACATTGCCCCATGACGATGAATACCGCGGACGGATAATCGAGTCTAATGTTCTTGACACAGTTTCCTGAGCTTGTTGGTATTGCATAGTTTTATTTTATTCTTTGAATATATTCCTTATGTATATTGTAACGAATAAATTATTCACCATTGACGTGATAAAATCTAGTAGGAGTTATTTATATCAGTCTCCATCCTTCAAGTTGGGAGAAAAGGAAAATAAAATAAAAGTTTCTTCAAATAGTACAGAACTTCATCACTCATTTTAATATTAATATGTTTTAATTGGAGGGAAAAATCATATGAATCACGACCATGGCCTTGATCCTTTATGGCAGCTGTGTCGAACTCAATTAATATACGGACCATTTCGGGCAACTGGTAAGATTCACGCGGACCACATCACATTTACAAATTTTCTTAAAGATAAGATTATAGTGAAGATTCAGGAATATTGACAGTATAATTAAAACACATTATGTAAATGAACTGAAAGTTAATAATTATAATATTGATATTATTCAGATGACCTGTAATATCTGTTAAAAATTTCAGAACTTTTACGATCAAAGCATCTTTTATAATAGATATATTTTCGCTTTATTTATCTTTCATCTCAAGAAATTAAATTATTTCTTCCAAAAGTTAATATAAAGTCATCAGAGCTTTGTGACTTGACAACCAACGAACTATCGCGTAATAAGGAAGGTCTTTGATACTAAATGTTGAAGGAACGAAGTAAATTGTTGCTGGTTGAGAGTTATCGATCTGATAAAGTCTTGTTAACTTTGTTACTTTTTCGAGTACTTCATGCATTTGTAATATTTTTTAAACAGAGAACTTGTTGGTGAAGAAGGCAATGGAAAGTCTTTAATTTTGGTTTATTTGGATTTAAATCGTGTAATTTTTCAGTCAGTGTTGACGCAAATTCTTTACTTTCAACCGTCATGGATTTAGCGTCGTCAGTTGTCACCGAAACAAGCATATCAAGAGAAAACTTATAATTTCCTTATATGTTCCATACAGCGTCAAATAGGTTTTCACCCGATGTAGTTCCATAAAGAGGAATAGTTTCCCTAGAATTCTTCAGTAATCTTCATTTATAATATATCATTATAACACAGTAAGTGGGTTTGAATGGTGTAGGAACGCCTAGCAGGATTTAAAACTCGCAGTTGGTTTTCACGCCGCCTTTCGCGTAACAATTCAATGGATTTATAAATATTTATATTAAAATCTTACAGATAGACAGACAATTCTATTTATTGACATAGTAATCAGGGGCCAAAAAAATCTGTTCGCGGGCCGCCAGTTTGACACCCCTCCTTTACGGGAATGTGGGACAATGTAATATATGCTACCGATAATATCACGTGTACAGCCAAATATAGTTGTTTCGGCAACTGAATAAGCCTTTGATAAATATACATATTATGCGAATTTGAAACTCTGTAAAATATATTCAATCACAATCCACCAAAACGGTTTTTATTTTTGTTGGGACACATGCTACTTAGAGTGGCGACGCTATACAACAATAACTGTCCCGTTGACAGACGCTGGTGGTGCTATTTTTAGTGGCGGACACAGGTTTCCACGGTCGGCTAGCAACTACCGACTACGTTACAGCCTGCCTTTTTCTTTTCTTTTTTGTTCAACATTCCCCGAACCGGCCAAGACCAAGCAAGCATCGGTGTGATATATAAGGACAACTGCCTTCGAGACGCCGATACACTGACCCAATTCCTGAGTTTCAGCGAAGGCTACGCGAATCAACCATATAAATTATCACCGCAAATTATTTAAAATATATTAGTACAGAAAGGTTTAACGGTTATCGGGGCTTGAAACTTCAAAGCTGTCCATTTCGTGTTTTTAAAATACTTTCGTAGCAGGGATAGAAGTGCAACCTTCACGGCAATGTCAGCATCGAATTTCCAGTGGGAGCAGAGCAGTGTGCGTGCTATCAGATTGACCATTACAAGGAAGGCGAGCAAGGTGAAGGAACTCTCAGGGCGGCCTCCGCTACTGGAATCGTTGTATCTTTACGGTTAATGATTTTAGATCAATGAGATACTTGAAAGAAGGTAATGGTATCAGAGAGCTAGTTGACGAAGTCCAATGTTGGGATAGGTAATAATTAGTTCTGGAAAGCTTCATTATGTGCAGCTCAGCTGGACTTTTGTGACGTAAGGCAGACGTTTTTCCCGGCACTATGGCGTAAAGCAGAAGAATGAATCTAGTTTTTGGCAGCGAGCCTGAGGAGACTCACGCTGGCCTGTTTCGAGCTCTCGAGCTCTCGCGGTCGCCTTCGGGAGGACGTCACCGCTCAACACAGACACATAACTCCTAGGTGCTGTAAAAACACTGTAAAATAATTAGCCGGATGCTTAAGTAAGAACTGCAAATATACTAATCGCGATCTTTCCACGAGACTGACAACGCAAACTAAACAGCAGTTATAAAACTTTATTATAATAAAAGCAAGTATTTTCCGACCAATCACTGATAATACCTTCAGAATAATCAATTTAAAATTCCTACGAAGTTTCAGTACACTTCTGTAGCCTGTTGTAAGAATTTTATGTAAAAAGTATTTCATTTTTGATTTATTTTGATAAAATTATCCATTGTGAAGAAATACGTCACACGTCAGGAATGATTTTGGATTGAATTTTCTTAATTATATGCCTGAAATTGTTTCGTATAATACTTGATTGTATTTGATAATATTTAAGAAAAATGAATACATAGAAACAAAAAATATGAAACTCACGTTGAAACTCGTGAGGCACAGTTATTGTGTTCGTCCTTAAACTGTATTCTTATGCAAAGAATAAATTACAGCTCGATCAATGAACTCGGTAGCAGGGGTTTCCCAGTAGAATGTAATCGTGATTTTTTCGCTGGGGTATGAACATTTATTTGCGCGTTGACTTTTCTCACGAGTGTCAAAAAGTTGGTTTGGTTAACAGCTAAAATTTTAAAATTTATTATTACAGCTGATGATTTATGTATATTTACGTGCAACGCAATCTTTTGATAAAATTTTAAAATTAAGACCGAAACGAATAATAAGTATTGTTTCTTATTTTTAACCCAGTGGCGGCTGGTAAAATTTCTAAGTTATGTGCTACATCACTTATTTAAATAATTTTTATCACGATAATTACGTAATAAATTAATAATACTACAACAGTGATATCGTTACTAATACTCTGCGGTTTCTAATCTGCTGCATTTATAATTCTGTCTACATAACATGTAATAATTCCTAATAATTAAATGCTGAAAATTTTAAAACCAAGTTGACACAAATTTTTACCATTTTTCCTTCCTACATATTTTAGATAATTTAGGAGCAATCCATACATGGTGACATTATTTTATACAGGATCCTGAAGTAGTTTCCGCAGTGTGATGAATGCAGCCTCCTAAATATTTTACATATTTAAATAACCTTCGGAAGTCATTTTTAAAAATATTATGCAAAATGTACGAATATTATTTTTTTAATATCAAGAACTATAAAACAGGATTTCTAATTGCTAAATGGTTCAAATTTCAGTTCAATTCGGTGCATGAATCGTCCGCTAGTGGCGTCTCGAACGACACGGATACGAGATACTGTATAACTCAAGGGAGTCAGTGTGTTGGCGCAACAGTTGAAGCAGTGTGGCTGAAGCGGTTTACTGCTCATGCTCATTTGTCATTTACAGACAATTTTGAACTATCATCAGGATAGCAAAAGTGTGCGTGAGAGCGCGCAGGGAAGCGGACAGTTAAAAGTATTCGGAATCTAAGAAGTCATTCACAATCTTAAAATGCAGGTTATTAAATTACGAAACACATCATTCTTCAAAAAATAACTAATTGTACCGTAGCAACTATGCAGTTTAATTTTGAAAACGTATCACTAATATAGACCACAAATTTATTATTTTAATCTGTGATTCTATTGTAGTCGAAATCTCCCCGTGTGATTGTTGTGTCAAAATGGAAATGTTCAAAAGTAGAAATGAGGATATATGGACTGTTGATTTTTTTTTCTCGAAAAGACTGTAATGTCAAAGAAGTATTCATAATCTGAGATTTAATTATTAGCGTTAATTATTAACACTTAGAAGCAAGTAATTAGAAAAAAATCTATTACAGCTTTTTATCATTAATTAAGAATTTTGAGACATAAATCATGCATCATAGAGACCGGAACTGTAAACTAATTTAAACTTAAATAAATTAATTTTTCATTATTGAAAAATATTAAACGTTAAAATTATTCCAGAAAATCAGTAATGGTAGAAATTCTAACAATATACGGTTTCTGTTATGTTTTATTCGTTGGTCAGGAAATTTATTTTGCACAGTCTATTTCGATTAGAAGTGTTAAGGCCAGCGACCATGGTTGTGGAGAATTGATTTCACTTGAGGCAAGTAAATTTATCTCCTTACTTTAAACATCAAAGGAAGATAATATTATCTCTAACATTTATTATAAGAGTAATATTTGATTCGCCAGTTGAATTGTATAGCGTTATGAATAAATTCCAGCACAAAATCTCCATATATCGGTTAGAATATAGTTTCAGTTTTAAATAAGCTAATTAAAATTGTTTCTTTCTCGAGAATTTTTTTGATATTAAATTCGTTTCCTGAAATATTGTAACACAAAATTATAAAACAAGATGCGAGAACATGTGTAGACATTATTCTAAAAATGGCACATCTCCACTTTTTTTTAAAAAAAACATGTTATTCAAATTTTCATGTGAGTTCTGTGTTAATGTAAGAGTGTTACACCTGCAGCTAACTTCTGCTACCATCACAATGCAGACTAGTCACGGAAACCAAGCAGGAAATTACTTTTAGTAATGGCACAACTGCTGATCTTCTGTGGTCTAGTGGCTAGCGTCGCTGCCTCACAACATAGAGGTCCCGAAGGACGCCTGGGATCACGACTGCTCGAGATTCGATACGCCGAATACGTATCACTCCAAATACGGAACGTGTTATGTACGATGACAGTCTGCAGTCAACCCGGCAGGCCGGGGCCCCGAATGGCCTGCAGAGCCAAGGATGGTCCAACTCCACGCCCTTCATTGCATCTCCCATGTGGTTTAATGTTTTTCAAGAGTGGTGGATTCTCTAATGTTATCAAGTTACTGTGACAAGATTGATGAACACATTTTCAAATAGATGAAGGTAAATATAAATTACAAATATAACTTTTTATAGTATCGAAGTTGAACTAAAGTTGTTCGCAGAGTTAGTTTAAGTTCACAAGAATGTAGAATGCATGTCTGTTTCTGAACATATTTTACAGTCACACACTTAACGTTACTAGTGTCATATTATTTATATTTATTTTTTAATTACAATTTAGTTAACATTGTTGATGCAGACGATTCTTGTAATGTCAGTGAAAGAATTGACAAAACTGCAGGTTCTGGAAACGAAAATATCTCAAAATTTCAGAGCATTCGAGGAAAAAAGGGTGAACGAATTACTGTATGACCAAAATATTCGAAAAGGAAAAAGAATTTCTGAGGGGTTATACTCCACAAGAACTAGTAAAACATTTTCTCCAAACACATTTGAAATTGTGGGGCTAATGTGTGTGCATAAATGTTTACAGACAATTTCAGATAATGATAGAAATAATTGTAATATTTCTGAGATATGGCTATCCATATGCAAGAAAGCTAGAAGTACAGATGGAACAGGATATGCTTTCATTAGTCCCTTTACTCCAGCTGTCAATCAGCGTCATTTAAGAGGCGTACAAGCAGTAGACAATGATTTACTGATAATAGTCTACTATGAAATGTGTTTTACAGAGTAATTAAAATGTTAATCGTGTTATAATTACAAATTCTGTCATATCTTCCGTAGCACAATCCATTTTCAGTATAATAATTTTCTGGTTTCTCTCAAATATTGAAAATCTTTTATTTTAAAGCTGGAATATCTCTTTCCACCACCCACTCCCCTTATCCACATACTAAACTGAATTTTTATTCAAGTAATAGAAAGAGGGGTCAATATATTGTGTAGTGCATAAAGTACGCCACCTAATTAATCTGTGATAAATTTGAAATATATGAAGATTGCACCAAGTCAGTGGTTATAAATTTCTGTCTGGCGCCGAGGTGTCGGGTTCGACACGCCTGAAACGTGATGGTGATTAATAGTAAGAGGATTAAGGAAAATACGAGGAAGCGTTACCCCGGGATCGTTGACATCAGAAATTTCCGAAGGCCAACTTCCTCCCTCCCTTACCAAGTCAATGCACACGCCAAAATAAAAGACCAGAGGAGATGGACGTCACACGGACATTTGACTTAAATTCTACCCTTGTGGTGGGGTGGAAAATCGTCAAGCTCGGAGGTGGACAAGATATGAGAATGTCAGTTTTCATCGTGGCGCTAAAATACAGTATGGATCGAGATCTCGAAAGGACAGTAGTCACGTAGACCTAGAAAGGAGTAGTATTCCCTGAGATATCTAAGTGGCAGTACTTTTTTTAATTCGTGGGGAGAAACGTGCAGAATTTCCTCAAACCTGCAAGATTAACAAATTATATGAGCCGGTAGATAAATCTTCACCGGATTAATAGTCACCGTCCGGTCTTTCAAAAGGGAGTTTTCGTGGAGTTGTGTGGAAAAGTCTGGTTCCTGAAATATGTGGGCTACACTTAATCACTGCCAAACATAGCCGACCGTGTATACAGACCCCGAAAGAAATTTAAACATTCGCACTGGAATGAATAATATGAGAAATTCTTCAAAACTATACTCCCACAATTTGGGACCATATGATAAGAATTAATAATTTGTTACAGTCTCGTGTAAACTTCTTTGTTTGACAAATAATCTCAATATACTATTTCTTGTGAGTCCGGGAACTCAGTAACTCGTGTTCTGTATTAGTTTTTATTCTTTGGCTAACAGGCTATATAAGGGTGGTCTTGAAACTGGCAAGTCGATTTTAATAGCTTAGGAAGGGCATATAAAAATGGGGGGTGTGGAAGGTAGAGTTGGGAGAAGAGTTTTATGTGGGGTCGCAGCATTCTGTTCTGTGTCCCCGCCCGTTTTAGGAGGCAGTTGGCCGACTGATCCAATAGGATCAGCGGACAACTCTTACCGTTTGCCCTAGGTCTTCAACCCCAGTACATACACCTCCTAAAATAGATGAAGGTGCCTCGGCATGTGAGAACCTTGAAAAAACCAGAGAGAGTACGAGGCATTCTCAACGCAGTCAGTTGCGCCTCGGTCAATGTGAAGAGAAATACCTGCGACAGAAAACTCCCACAGGGAGTATTTACGAAATAATAATTTATAAAACCCTAGTAAATAATTTATTACGATTGCAAGAACAATGCGCTACAATAATACTTGTGTGTCTAAAACACAGAATTTTCATTAGACATTTATTATTAAGATTCTGATTTCAGAATGAAATAAAGAGGAGTTGTGCCATTATTAAAATAAGACCTTCAGGTAAAATTATTATATTTTATAACGTGTAATCTAATGTAATCATGTCTGTTGGCTAAGGAAGTTGATTGTGGTTGTGTCTCACCCTTGTTGTTGCTGAGGGTGCGGTTGCACTTGTTCTGCGTGGCCGCCATGAGAGAGCGGGGGCTGCCGGTGGCGAGGGGCAGGTGCGACGCCTCCCCCGCGCACAGCGAGCAGAAACATGACGTGGCCGTGGCACTCATCTTATGGCGTCGATGATCACCGCAATCCCAGTCGCATTATCACCACAAGGCTACTGGGTCACTTCAATATCCCTGGGAGACACTGGAAGTAACACAAATTCTACGATGCACGACCCTTTACGAAATCTGAAACAGAATAAATTATATTGTAGATGAAAAAGGTTTTTAATTTTATATTTATAACTTCTATTAATGTATTAAAAAATAATAAAAAACCAATTTCGATGCTTCAAGAACGATCAAATAAGCGTGAATGACATTCCAAGCGTAGATTTGATGAGCTTCTATCGAATAACTTTTCAGTGGCACAAATAAGAACTATTGGAATTATTTCTATTGCATATAGATTCAGGTTGATTCTAGAGAACAGAGTTATTGTAAAAGGGATGGACAAAATGATATTCAATAGTGTACGGCTTGTTGCAAGTTGGCGCCACTGTCTACGTGTAAATTCTGCGACGCCGCTGCAGTGCCCAGTTGATGTGCCACGTTTCGTGATTACCTTGCAGTGTATTATATGCTTTGTTCTTCGATCAGTGATCTGTGAAATGCGTGATCTTTTAGACTTCCACAAAGCACAATTCGTTGCTGCGCGATAAGTGGGAGCATCTGTGACGAAAACGGCTCGATTGTTTAACGTTTCAGGAGCGACAGTATCTATAGTAACGACAGCATTCACAGAGCATGGTAAAACATCATCAGCGAAGAGGAATAGTGGGTGAAAGCCGAAGTTAACGGACATAGGCAGACGAACATTAAAAAGAATAGATCTCAATACTCACTTAATCAATACTATTTCGACAAAAACAGTGCGACAGGAGCGTCACAAAGCTAAAATTCATGGAAGCTCTGCAATTTCGAAACCCTTCATAACGGAGGCCAGCGCAAAGAAATAGTGCCACGATAATAAAATCTTGACACTGCACGACTGAAAGAATGTGGTATAGTCCGTTGAATCATCGTTTATATTGTTTCTCACAAACGGCCGAGTTTATGTATGGAGAACACCAAATGATGCCTACGATCCGGCCTGCCTGCTTCCTACAGTCAAGCACGTTATGATTCTGGCGGCTACATCGTGGTATTCAGCTGGCCCGATCATTACCCTTACTGGCCGGATTATTGCGAATGAATATATCGACATTCTCAACAATGAAGTACTTACAATATCTAGCATATTGCTGCCAGGCACTACCATATTCCAAGATGATACTGCGCCCATAAACAGAGCCAAAACGTTTCATGCGTCGTTTGTGGAACATCAGAATTTAGTCAAACATTTTCCCTGGCCAGCACAATCGCCAGACCTCAGCATTATTGAACCGTTATTGGGAGCTTTAGAGCAGAGAGTGAGGAGCAGATTTCCACCTCAAATACCGTTGCAGCAATTAGCGGATGTTTTGCTGCAACAGTGGGAAACTATTCAGACAATCCACGAATCTATTCCGCGACGAATTGCACATGTTCTCAACGTAAACGGTGGACCAACTCCTTATTAATCAATAAATATTGTGTAATTGCAAGTGTTCATATTATTTTGTCCAACCCCTGTAGATGATTCGGGTCATAAAATTTTAATGTCAAGGAAAAATATAATTTTTAAGTAGTGAAAAGATAGGTTAGCACGGAGGGTTGCATCAAACCAGTCTTAGGACTGAATACTACAATAAGTAGTGTAAATGAAGAATTTTTGTTAAAACCCAAAATAAGGTTCTTGATAAAACTGTAAATTGAATAACTTAAAAAATCAACCTTTTTAAACAGTCCTCAGTTTTTTTTGCAAAATAAAGCAAACAGTGAAAAACTAAAACAGGTTTCGCCATTCACTGGCATAATCAACTATAATAATAATAACAATAAAGAAAAAGTAACACGTGTAAATTAAAAAATATATATCATTACTGAACACATCTTAGAGGTCGCCAGAAAACCGTACCTGCTCCGAAAATAAACCACACACTTGGTTACAATTCTACAATCAGTAGATCCAATGCAATACATTTAACCATGGACTGCTTAAACCGCCGTATTTATCCCTCTAGCCCGGTCACCTGGTTTACATTCACGAAACTATTTGCTCTTTAAAAACATAATAATACAAAAACAGTTACAAGAATGAATTTTAGTAATTATTTAGCAAACTAATAAAATAATTATATTACAAACTAGCTATGCCCACGACTTCGTTAGCTCGGAAATAGCTCTTTTTATTTTTCCCTAAAAACGAAACAACAGGATTCAATAAAGTTGAATTCATTGAATATATAAAAAGAACGGTATCATTTATTTATGATCACTTCAGGACAAACCTTATATCTCGTAGTTGGTTTTGAACAGGTCCCGCTTTCACACGTTTACAAACCAATTCGATAGTTTTTGACATAGGCAGAAACATTTATTGGGATAAATTATATTTATTTGCTTTTAAAAACGAGCAATTACCAAATATTAAAATTTACCTGACATGACAAAACCAATTTACGTATAAATCATATCGACGATCCAAAGTAGTTCATTATTTCTGCCAACAATATGGTAATTACGTCGCGAATCCTGCTGCAACAATAGATGGTGTGATAACTCGTACTTGGTTTATACGCCGCCTTTCGAGCAACAATTCAGTAGTTTAATAAATATTTACATTACATAAGAAAATTTAAGTTAAAATTGCTCTTTCAATTCCTGAAATTTTCAAGAGATTTTCTATGGACTGTCCCTCCCACGTGCGAATTGCCAAATGGTCATTTGCTTAAAGTTTAGAAAATCTAGAAATAATGTTGAATTTTACTTGATTAAGACGTGTCCGCACGATTACTCATAACATAATCATCGTTATCTTTGTGGGAGTTTATTCTGTGAAAAAATAGTTTGACTTTTAGGAATTGTAATTGAATCAGCCTACTAACGTCATCACGAATAAATGATTACTTTGTTATTGGACCAGTATTACTTTTAGTGTGCGTCCTATAACACAGTCTGAATATTTATAAGCTTTAGTGTTTGGTTTATGTATAAAACAAGGAACCCAAGGATTACGTACGGCCGCCTGGGTATAATTTAAGGAACCTACCCCACATTCGAATATATGTGATGCAAGAAAAATTCTAGAGAGGGATTTATCAGGTTAGTTGGACTCTCGGTACGTCCTTCCCATGATTAGATATGAAGGTTACTGTGGATGAGCAGCATTCCCGACTCCATGCCTCGACAAAATTTGACTGCAGTTTGCCCACTCCACGCAATCCATAATACACATCACTTATGGTGAGTGATACGTTCCTACATTTTCGTCGATATATTTCTTTAAGAGGAGAAAGTCTGCATTTCCTAGAACAAACAGACCTGTAAGTGGGCATAAATAGAAATTCCGATTGCAAAACACCCTCTGGACGTTTGTAGAGGTGAGTTGCAATTTTTATGCATTCAATGCGTTAACTGATCTCCCAGAAACTGTCATGTAATCTTCGTCTAGGAAGTAATCGTTTGCGTAAGAGTTTTATTGTATCCTTTATAACTTTCGACCGTGTGGCCGCCGTGGAGAAAGTGTCTCTAGTTGCATCACTCAAGTGCAACTGAATCACGACCTAAATCGGCAAAACAGTAATGACCGTGGTGGTTCGAAGAAAGGTGGCAAGAACTCGGGCGTCACGTGCCTGGATTGCCGAAGGAAATCCACAATCTTCAGACGAAGGAAGGCCACTTACCAGAAATAATTTACAGCTATTCTGCGGAAGTCTGATATAATACATATATATCTCGCTACAGGAAAGGTTACTAAGCATCTGCAGAGTTCATCCGCAAACAATTGATCGCAAATGTCGGAAAAAAATACAACAATATTTTTGCTAACTGTGCATGACAGGCACAATTAATTAATTGTGTGTTCCTTGTACAAGGTCTTGAGCCAATACAAATAGAGGCACTGAATTTCTTCCGTTTTCTCGACTGTTTTAAAAATTAGCATAGATATATTATTATTTTAAAAAATTAAAATAAAATAACAACGATGGCTCAGTATATTTGAGTGAATTAACAATTTTACTCACAACATTTTGAATTTTATTAAAATACGTATAAAAAATAGAGAAATTGGCTAAAATTCAGAATTATAATAACATAATTAAAATTAAGACATTTCTTCACCTACTAATTAAAATTTTATTGGATTTTCATGTTACTTCTGTAAGTAGAAAAGTTCCCGAAAGTTGGAGACGAAACGTATTGATTTAAATTAAATACCTCTATTTCTCACTTTTGTCCAATCATTTTGTTTTATTTATAATATTAAGTAAGAGTGATTTAATAATTTGAGTTATAAAATACATATATAAAAATTGTATTTCAGTTAAATACTAGTTCTTTGTGACGAAATGATGGATTTAGTCACATTATGTTGACAGTACAAAAGTTTACTGACACGTCCTGGGCATTTAAAATTAATCTCTTATAATAAATGACAATGAAGTATAATAGGAAAGACCTTTGAGTTCAGTGCTGAAGCTCACAGTGAATAATCTGAAGATGAATATAGTTGGCGATCAAGTATCGATGGATAAAACTTTTTTAGTAATGTAGTTCTTCATCGTTTTCAGGTAATCTAGTTCTATTTATTTTTACCTTAATTTTTGGTTGATTGATTCAGTAACTGAATCTTCATAACTTCAATATTCAAGTTACTAGCGATGATCGGCTTTTTTTTTGAACAACCCTGTTTCTGTTTCACTTCCTGAGAATTAATTTATATAACTGCTTCTGATAGCATTGTTGTCATTTCAGGAATATTGTGGAAATCTGAATTAATATTCACATTTGTCATGCGGCGTTTATCTCATCTCCTAATTAAATATATTTAACGTGATATAAATGTGAAAATATTATACTGTATTCATTGTTCTGTTCGTCTGAGTGTATTTTACTTGCGTTTCATTCCAATCGCAGTCATTTAATTGAATATTTATTATTGGCACTGTATGTTGTGTGACATTTTTATCTTAGTAACATGTAAATATGTATCTTATTTCTTCAAGAAAGGAATAATGCAATATGAAAATCAGCTCAATATAACTGGAGTATCAGAGGTAATGCAGTTTTATTGATCAGCAAATCCGAAGAGTGCGATACGAGATTGTATATTGAGATAACAGAGTGAATTGGCATTATGCCTAGATTATTTTAAGCATATATTATCATAAGTGCATGAAGTTGATGCGAATAATAAATAACTCCCGCAAATTGTTTATAATATTTTTCATTATTGTAAATACTATGATTGTTTTATTTATATTTACGACTTTAATAGTGACAAAGTAGTATTCTCATAATATTCATTAAAAAATTCAGCCATTAACATTCTGTAAAATAATTCATAGAGTACAAAAAGAATTAGTTTGATGGATTTAAGACTACCTTGCCTTGTTAATGTTGTAATGGCTACAGGTATGCAAAAAATCAAGAGCTTATGTTATGCTTTGAAAAGTTTTTTTATATTTATAGTACCATTAATTTAAATATTTTAAGTTATATATTACGAAAATTGACGAGACAAATAAAACAGAATTACAGTCGTAAGTATTACCGAAAGCGTCATTAATAAATAATATTCAGGAAATCAGTTCCGCTCTTACATATGGTTACTATTATTAGTATAGAAATTTATGGTTTACGATTTATTTTATAAAAGGGGATTTGTAAATGAAAAGAATTAGCAAGAACCATTGAGAGTCTGTCAGTATATTACAAAATATTTAAAAGATTTATTGAAAATGGTACAGCAAATACTTCCAGCTAATATTGGCCAATTAGAACTTTGCCAACTCTAAAGGAGAGCGGTAGAGAGCAGGGTAGAAATACTATGTTTTTTAAATACAGATGCCTGTGGTCACATTTGGCCGAAGCTTCTAGCTGGATGTATAGACTGATAATGAATGATGTATGAGTAAATTGTCTAAAAACTGAGGACTAATTGGGTTATACCTTACTGAAAATGGTACAGTTTAAAACGAGTAAAGATAAGAACGGCGTATCCGAATTATTTTAATATTCTTGGAGAACATAGGACCGGAAACATAAGGTAAATAAATGGAAATTATCTAATATATATATAACAGGTTTATTTATCTACACAACAGATTATGAAATAAAACATTCAATAACTAATTTTCCAATTTATGAGGTAAGCAGATTTGAAACATATAATCCAAGGTGGCACTCAAAGAAAAAACGTTAATTATGCTGTAACCTGTAGATTCAATTCTAAATCGTTGCGACATATTTCATATTTGTGGCGCATCAATATAATTTTCAATGAGGAAAAACAGACAAATGAAGGAAATTTGTTGCATACGTATTGATCTGACCATCATACCAGTAAATTTGTCTAAACAGATTTTAAGGAAGTTCAGAAGGTGACGTCATAAAAAGAAATGTTCGGCCTACGAGCACGTTACTATATGTAGTGCTAGTTGATTTAATATGGCTTATTATTTATTAATGTTTAATAATCTCATTTTATATGTCATGGAAATATTTTGTAACGACGTACGAACGGGTTGACGACGCTGGGTGACGTAATCGTAAATATCTAGGAGCCGAATTATTTAACCATCCAGTCCATCAGGTTCCAAGACACTTCAACTAGTCAGAGAGGGAACATCAGTACAAAGTTGGTATCCTAATATATATTTTAAAGTGTTAGAGGTCAAATGATTCTAAAGAACTGTTTCAGTCCCCACAATTGTAATAAGGACCCTGAGATAGAAGAAATATATAGCTCCTAACGAATTGTATATTTAAAGGATTTTAGTTTCTCGATGGTTATTAAAGAAACTGAAAAATAACTTACAGTAAATAAGTGTATTAAAATACGTAAATCATTAACAGATATAAAAATTAAACCCTTTCGTTCCATGTCGGTTCTATGGTAAAACGGGATAAGGAAGTAGAAATGCTTACACCGAAGCTCAAACAGGAGCGTATAGATATTTTAGAAGAACGATAAGAATGGAAAAAGTCAACCGCACCAGGGACTCGAACCCCGGATCACACGTTTTCCACCCTAACCACTGAGCTAGTCCGAGTCGACGTACAAGGACCGATTCAACATCCTTCCATTCCCGTAAAACTAAGCTAATCACATTCTTCATGCCCTAATTCTAGTAAATACGTGAAGAATGGCCACTGCGTAAATTGATCACATGTGCATTGAATTCTAGTCTATGGAAGTAAAAATGCTTAGATTAGCTCAGTGGTTAGAGCCCCCATCCAAAAACGGGAGGTCCGGGGTCCGAGTCCCTGATCCGGTAGACATTTTTTCGTTCTTGTATTTCTTTTGGAATTAGCCTTTCATTTTTAAAAAGTCTTGTCAATTCTGTCGGGAAAAAAAACAATAATTCTGGTCTGCAGTAGAAAGAAAGAAAACCGTACAGCGGTAAATTTGAGGAACAGAACACTGCAAGAAGTGGAAGATTTGATTATATGAGTGAAAAAAAAATCTGTGGAAGAAGCTGCAGAGAAAAAATAAACAGAATTGCCCAGACCGAGATCGCATTTAATAATTATAAGAAGAAGTTACTTACTACAAAGAGAATAAGCATCCAAGTGAGGGAGAAAAATGCCGAAGTACTGGAGTACTGCATTTTATTGCAGCGAATATTGGATGATAGGAGAAAGATAAAACGAAGAGACTGTTAGAATTTGAATCCTGTTGGTAAATGAGAATTTTGATAATCAGCTCGAGATAGTCACGAACAAAATCTTTGGAAAATAATAGGTGAAGAAATCTCTATAAGGAGATTAGCCCATTTTAAAAGCCGTATCCCCCCACATAATGAACTGGTGAAGAAGATAATTGAGGGTAAAATAAATGTCAAGAATGACAGAGGAAGATTTAGACTGGAGTACAGTAAACAAATACCGGAGACAGGAGTAAAATACAAAGCTGCTGCCAATCAGTCTCACAGCGGCTGAACTTAGAGAGGGAGATATATTGATGTCTTCTCAATGAATTAAACAATAATAAAGCAGCCAAATTCAGAAAAATACTTAACAGAAATAAAACTTTCATGAGTCAGAATATATTTATTTCTTCAAATATAATACATAAACTAATTTTACTGGACAAAAAATATTTAAGTGTTCGTTTTATGCACGCATTGAAGACAAAATTATTTTTATTATAAATTGAATAAATAACAGTCATTTGGGCTGCAATTTTCTCCTCAAAATTTTAAATATGACTTGAAATTTCAAGAAATAAAAAAATTCAGACCTGTAAATTTTTTATATTATACTAAAGAGATTACAAAAGGAACCACATGTCCGGTCAATTTTTATTTACTTATATAATGTAATTTTTATTTTATTAAGACATATTTCTGACGAATTTGTCAGAGTTCCCAGGTTCGAATCCTGGCATGGGCTTGCAAGGTTGTGTAATCACGGTTACGGAGACTGGGGGATTAATACTGCTGGAGAATCGATACACTGATTACGTCACTCAAAAAGTTGGAATGTGTCATGTATAAATGACAATCCGCAGTCGACCAGGTAGGCCAAGGCCCCTAAATGGGCTGCAGGGAAAAGGAAGAAGGAGAAGAACTGAAATTGTTATACTGAAATACAATTTTCCCTACTTTTTCGTTTAACTCACCAGATGATAAAATTGAAGTGTCTGTCTATCTGTCAGTCCGTTTATTTGTCTCGAATAGGCTCCGAAACGGCTTATCGGATTGCAATGAAAATTTCAGGGATTGAATCAGGAATAGTAGCTTAAAATTTAGTTTATGTTTCGTTTAGATATCTTGCAGAGTTCAGGAGATATTACTGTAAATATTTATAAACCTATCGAATTGCCGCACGAAAGGCGGCGTGAAAACTAAGTGCAAGTTAAGGCGTTCCTATGCCATCCATTAACTTACTGTGTCATTATAAGCGTAATTTTGGCAGCATGAAAGAGAGAGAGAGAAAGAGAGAGGGCGAGCATTCTCACTCCATCTAAACGTTTGAAAGCGGGACCAGTTGAAAACCAACTGCGAGTTATAATATTTGCCGTGAAGCTATCATAAATAAATGATACCGTGCTTTCGTTATTATGGAAAATAGAGAGTTATTTCCGCGTACTATTTCCGTATTTAAATAAGTATTGTATATACATACAGAATATTTCACTTATATTTTAAAATTTCTAAAAGGTTAAAAAAATATTTTTGTAGGCCAGCTCATTTTTTGATCATATAAATTAGAATATTTAATTAATTACAACCAACTAAACCTAAGTACAAGCAGCTGATCCTTATTGGACTCGACGTTCATATGGGAGCAGATTGGATAAATATTAGAATATAAAAACTGATATAACTCTTCTATACTTTTTATTTGTTCTTGTGTGACTAGTCTTCCCTTAATCAACAAGTGGACGTCATTTGCAAATAGTCGCCTAAACATTCATTCATACTTGTACCATTTAATACCAGCGTCACAATTTAGAGACGAAGGTCAGGGTCCGGAGGCACTCAAATGAAAGTCAATTATTGACTCATTGCCGTGGCATAATTACTTCTTTAAAGAAACCACAGGTATCACTTTCCCGGCCTTGGTCTTAAATTGGCACATTTAAGTGGGCCGAAATATTTTCAATACTTAAATTACGACTTAAAATATCCACAAGGAAACGTATAAAGAAACTAAATTTAGGAATCTAAAATGCTAGCTTCACAAATAGGAAATATTTCATTCTGTTAGTTTTCCCTCCGCTTAAAATTTAATAGAGTTGGTAAGAAAAATTCTCTAATATGTCTCTCTTGTATTAATATGAGTCTTTAAAAATTTTATTCCTATTTTACTTCCTCTAAAGCATCCTAGTTTTACACTTACGGTATTGATTGATCTTTATTAGTCCATTGGCTGTTTTTGTACAAATGAAGATACATTGCTACATATATAATGACAATAATTACATTTCTAAAAAAGAAAGTATAGTTAAATAAGCACCAATAATGATAATTATATTAAAAAATACTTATATCTACTTAGTTGTTATAAAAACTTTTTAAGAAACATGGAAAATAATGTTATGAAGAATAAGTTTATAATACCAATAACAAATTTTTACATTTTTATGATTAACTAAATAATCGATACACACTATTTACAAGGGATTAATATTTTCAGAGATGTATTTCTTCAATTTTCTTTTAAATGTTAGTATGTTCTTGCACTCTTTAATATTTGTTGGCACGTTATTGAACAGTTTGAGTCCGTCGTAAAATATAGATTTCTGAGAATTCTTTGTTTTTCTTAGCATTAATTGAATATTGTGTGCTTGTCTCGCTCCTTCTACCTCCAACTTGTTGAACATGTTTAGACAATATTGAGGGTGACATTCCGTTAACAATTTTGTAAATAAGGATACAAACTAAGAAATATGTTCTTTGCCTGATGGACATAAAATTTAGTGTAGTTAACATTGTTTCTATGTTAGTGTATCTATTACATTTCAGTATGACTCCCATTGCTCTATTTTGGGCAATCTGTAATTTATTTATATGTGTCTCACCTATTTCTAACAGTAATGTTGCACAATATTCAAAATGTGGTGCTATGGTTGTGTTGTTCATAGTACACAAAGCATAACTTGAAATGTAGCTTGACAACCTTCTTAGAAAACCTATCTTTCGTCCTATTTTTTGATCATATAATCACAGTGTTTACTAAATTGCAATTAATTATCTATTATTATGCCTAAATATTTAATTTCATTCACTCTCTATATTATTGAACAGTCTGTACAACTTATCACAATATTATAATTAATTTTTTTTCTTATACCACTAAAAATCTTATATATAGTTTTATCAATATTCATTTTAAGTTTATTAAAAGCCATCCATTTCTCAGCTCTGCCTAACACTGAATTTAGTTTGTCTCGAATTTCTACACCACCAAAGCCCTCCACATATGTAACAGTATCATCTGCGAACATTTTAATTGTGCACAGTTAATCACTGTCATTTATTTATATATAATAAATAATAAAGGCCCTAACACGGAACCTTGTGGTACTCCATACTCGGTATTAGCAGTTTTTGATCATTTATTATTTAATTTCACTTTTTGAGTCCTATTTGTTAGGTAAGATTTGAACCAATTTAATACATTATTTCTTAGACCGTATTTGTGCAGTTTGTCTAATAATCTTTTCCTATCCACCGTTTCGAAAGTCCTTTTTAAATTTAAAACTAATACTCGTACTACATGTCCTTCACTTATCATCAATTTCGACTCATCTACACAAGTTTGGATTGATGTTTCACACGAGTGTCTGTTTTTGAAACCAGATTGGTGTTCAGTTATAACATTATGTTTCTGTAGATGTTCTTCAAGATGATCTTCAACCACAATCTCCATTATTTTCTCATAAATAGGTAATACATTTATTGGCCTAAATTGACTTGCTTTTCCTGGCTTACTAACTTTGGGGATTGGAATGATTGTTGAAGTCTTCCAACCTTCTGGGCAAATATTTTCTCTCAATGATTTTTTTATTATTTCACTTAATTCAAATTTAATTATCTGTATACTTTAAAAAATATTATCATCTATCTACATGTTGTTTTTATACTCGTAGTTCTGTAGTAATATGAAAAAAATAGAATACGCAGATTATTTAGGCGTGATTCATATATATTAACTTTAATGTCATACTTTATATACATATATGTATCAACATAATCTCCGCTGGAATACGTTTTCTGAAGATATTCAAAAATATATGTTTTTGGTAATGATTCCCTCGAATTTTCTCCTGCGAGGAAATTTTTTGTACCGTAGATGCGGGTTCAGTTTGAATACATTTCGACAATTTTTCTCCATAAAAAAAATTGCATCCGAGAATTGTCCGTAAACTTTTTTCTAGATTTATCTCGCTCAAGTGGCCCCACAATTCTTTCTTAATAGGCTTCGTTTATTGTTCGTATTTTTTTATATAATTAGTCGACGTGTTAACCTCCACGAGCAACCTAAAAAAACATGGCCCTCGCCTTCCTAACCGATCTCACCTTATTTGGAGCGGGATCTTCTGCAGGAGCTTTCCGTTACGACATTTGTTCTGTCCTTGTAGTCCAAAGGTCGACAGAAGTTTGATCAAAAGCTATGGATTTACGAAACTCGTCCAGATTGCGAGCAGAAAGCGCAAGAGGAGCTACTAAATTCACCCCGCGATTGCATTTATTCTACATTGTGAACGAACGCAACATCCATCGTGCCGATATTTTTTATAATTTTTTTTATTCATTTAAAGCGTTGAGTAATGTTATGTGCCTGGGTCTAAAGTTTCAGAATATTCACTAGTGGACAATTCAATATCTTATCGTGGTTTGTACGACCATTCCTGGTGTAGTCGCATCCATTTGGCGCCCAGAACTATTTATATCACTTTAAATCACCAACAGCTCAAACCCATTCTTTCAATTAAAAATAGCTCTAAATATTAAGGAATTAATTGCTATTAAAACAGAAAAAATTAGCTTCTTATTAAGTTTATAGTAATATATTGACTTCACCAGCCTCTTTCGGTTTATATGGGAAATTTGTCGTTAATTATCTATTTAATTTACAAATGAAATTTTATTGACTTCGGAAAGTAAAGTGTTTCACGTTAATTTTGGTTAACGGCTTTAATGGCTTACTTTAAAGTTACCTTTAGTAAGACGTTATTAGGCGGACTATATTATATTATAAATGTATATTAATGTTGTCATATCGGTTAGGACTCACCTATGAAACCTGTCAAAATATCAAATTTACTCAATTAATATGTTCACGACTAATAATTTCAAAGCATAATCATTGGTCGAGGTTCCATGAAATATTTCATGTTACGCATTTAATTCGCAATTGTAAATAAAACGAAAATAAACAAACTTACATATTTTAAAAGTCTTTCAGATTGCTTTTTATCATCATGTGTTCCTGGTATTTGATTTCCAGTGCATATTTGAGCACGGTAAAAGAAAATAAACCGGCATATTTCGCGGAATGCAATATGGCGTATTTCCCAGTATATTTACGTAAATGTTGGGTGACGTCACTTACTTTCACATGCCGATACATTATTATTTTTATAACTATAATTTCTTCCTCGTATGAGATTTCTTATTCGAAGATATGTACCAAGTTTTGTTGCTCAATGCCTTACACGTTTAAATCTGTATGATATTACAATCATACATCGTTTTTTATTATATTGATATGTAATCAATTTTTTATTAATATTAATAGTTAGTGTTCCGTAACTAATAAACCTGAATATATAGTAAAATTTATAGTTTATCTGACGTAGAATAAATTAAATAGATAATAAATATTTTCTACAAATATAACATTAACCAATAGAAAAGCACTACGTTTCACTATCTTTGGACTAATTAATTAATAAAAGAAAATTCATTGAATAAATTTTCATCATGAAAATTAATTATTAAGGTCTCATATTTCAACTTCCTTTGTGTTCATGTCATAAAGTCCCAAATTAGGGACGGGATGGAGTGGTTTTCTATCCGTATTAATTTAAACGTAACCATTCAAGTAAATATTTAATATTAAACTTGTTATAAATTATTGCCTATTATATTTATTAAAACGTAATTTTTTTCTATTTTACTTCATTGCTTCATTTATTAAATTGATTGTCTTATTTATGTTTTGATTTTATACTTTACAACAGTGATGGGCAAACTATTTAAATAGGGGGCAAAAATAACTTTAGGCGGCCAAAATATATATTTTTAAATAATAATATATTTTACATATTCTTTTATTTTTTGTGTTAATAAACCCTATTTATATCTGAAAGATGAAGGAGAATGTGATGAATGAAACTGTGGCTGCATTTCTAAACCGAAAGAGGAAAATGTTTATTTTACTTAAAGGCAGTATTCCTTTACCGGGGCTCGGACCCAGGACCTATTGTGAGGCAGCGATGATAGCTCTACACCAAAGAAGATCGACTATAATATAATTATTCAAGTAAATAATTTTTTGGCTTTGACATTTAATATATCTGATTAATATGTATATTGCTTGTAATCAAATGAATAATTAGTTTCTCTTTAATCTCATCAATATCAATTAATTAAATCAATGGTTTTATTGTAAGTTGAAAGTATCGTCGCTATTGACCCTATAGCTTTCTGGAATAATCCGATAGCGAGTCTATCGATACTAAAAGTGAATATGTATCACGCTTAAGCAGAGCCTCCGTTCAGTGGCCGGCGGGTGCAGCGTACCAATGGAAAGGAAGGTAGGAGCTGGTGATTGGCTTGCTAAGGTCAACAATTTTCTACGAGGAATGTGGGTCAGGCGATAAGACCTAGCCGTGGGTTTAGCCGTTTGATTGTCGACCTTGAATGGAAGCGCAGTGGAGTTATTGCATCGCGTCAAGTTGCAGGGCTCCTGGCAGGAAGCGGCCGTGGCCGAATATCCATCTGTCAGTCCTTGGGCATTTCCCTGCATCACGTCGCCAAGCGCATTAATCTCCGTTACACATGCGTGGTGAAACGAGGCTCTAGCGGACTTCCATAGAATCGCATTCGTCGGAACCTTTTTTGCGTGGGTGTCCCAAGCGAATGTCCGAGAGCCTTGCCCTACTTACAATTCGTCAGCTTGAAAGCGAAATTTCTGCTAGTGTGTATTGATGGTGCCTGTAATATTAACAGCATTCCAGATTATCTCTTAAGATTATATTATGTAGTAAATGTGTTCACTTTTGATTTTTCGCGAAATTATAATTCGCTCCGTTTTAGAATACTTCACGTCAGTCTGCGAGACTCATATAAGTGATTCATGCCCTACCTGGACAGCTTAGTTAATTGGTATTTTAATTTTGTGTAGACCATGATATTCTATTAGAAAAAAATTCAATGCTATTGAATTATAGGAATGAATTTTTCTTGGTTTTAATCGTTTTTACCAAATAGGGAACATAGAGTAGCATTGAAAGATCCATTAAGAGGAGTGAAAAAATTCATTCCGAATGTGCATAAAGAAGGGCGGGAGTTCCACAGGGTCCATTGTTGGGCCCTCTAATACTTCTAATTTAGATAAATGATACTCCCAAAATACTAGATACATTTTCAAAAGCTGTACTGTTTTGCAGATGATACAAGAATTTCAATAAGTAATGACACACTAAATGAAGCAGCTAATAATGTATTAAATTAATTGCTTCGATGCTTCTTAATTTTAGCAAAATAAATTTTATGCAATTCCAAGCAACCAAAGCTTCCTTAAAACCTGTAAACAGTAAGTAAATTCATGAAACAATGTATAAGAAATGTTTAGGACTTGCTGTAGACAATAATCTGAATTGGAAAGAACATATTAATCAACTATTAAAGAAACTTTCGTCAGGTTCGTATGCTGTAAGAGTTATGTCTAATTATATGTACATACAAAACGAAAAATGGTACATATTGCATATTTTCATTCTGTATTGTCTTATGACATATTTTTGGGCGACTCTAACATAAAATAAAAAGTATTTATAATACAAAAAACAGTCATTAGAGTTATATGTCAGGTCAGTTCTAGAAAATCTTGTCGAGAATTTTTCAAAAAATTGGGCGTACTTAGCCTCGCAAGTCAGTACATTGTCTCATTAATGCTCTTTGTGATTAACAATAAAAATATATGCACTACTAACGTAGATGTGCACAAAATTAACACCAGAAATAAAAACAACCCTCATGTAGAATGTACGAGCCTAACAATAACACATAAATCTGTACGCTATAAGGAACCAACACTGTTCAATAAGCTTCACCCACACATTTAACTGCTTCGAGATGAAACTAACAAATTTAAAAGTGAACTGGCAACTTTCTTATTTAGCCTTTCCTCCTATTCTGTAAAGGAATTTGTAGAACTATTTAATTATTGATGTACAACTAGATATAAGATTATCCTAATAATAATGTAATAAATTTATGTAAAACTATTTGACTCATTCCATATCCTCGAAGCATTGCTTCACTGAATGATCACGGAGTATGACTATTATGTTACGTTTTTAGCAAACTTTTGAAGTGTAACCACGAAATGTTATAAACTCATTACTATAGTCAATACACATGATAAAATGTTTTATCTGTGCTCTGCTTGATAGTGGCTTCTCCGATCAGAGTAAATAATTAATTTCAAGCTTCAATGAAATCCCTTTCCTCCTTCTCGACTGTGGTATAATGTTTCAGGAAATTGATCTCGTATCGTAGCTGTACTTACAGAAAGTAGTTTTGTCGGCGAATATAACTTTCTCTTTGCCCAGTTCTGCTTTTATGGAAAATATTATATAAATTCTCCTAGTTCATAGTCAAATCTTCGAATTCATCATCTCATTTATTAACGCGTATTAAAAATAATCCAAATAGAACTGGACAAGCCCCCGCCGTTTTCATGTTAGATTTTCGTAGTTGATCGGCGTGTCTTCTTTAGAGTGAATTTTGGCTTGTTACAACCTAACGAAACATATTATCTTAGATTATATCAGTAACATTTCGTTGCAAAATTATTCCAAACGAATTGTCGCAATTTTCTCTTGCTGTTCGTAGCTCTGAGGCAAGGGTCCTTCGCTCTCCATATCACGATTAATAGTAGAGATATGGATCGTCGTTTCCTTTCAACAAACGTATTTTCATACTGAAACCTTCTATATAAATTTTTTTGATGTAGGATGTAAGAGACTAGAAAACCTCAGAAAGCAGTACGTTATAAGAGAACAACACTGTTAGACAAGCTTCTCCAACAGAGCAAACAACTCAGAAATGAGACTAACAAATTTAAAATCGAACTAACCCCTATCTTACTTAGCCTGCAAAGGTATTTTATGAGTATGTGATTAATTATTATATTACAATAACTAAATTTAATAGTCAGAATGTGCTGTTACATATAACATTATCCTATTATACAGTAATAACGGAAGTTGAGGAATTCTGCTACTTGGGAAGCGTAATAACTAGGGTTGGTAGGAGTATAGTACACATGAAGGTTAGATAGCACAGGCAAGCAAGGCTTTCGTAAAAAGAGGAATTTACTTACGGGCAATTTAAGTCTGAATATTAAGAAATCGTTGCTAAAAATTTTCGTATGGAGTGTGGCGTTAAATGAGTACGAAACGTGGACGGTAGGAGTTGCAGAAGGAAAATAATGATGGAATATGCTAAACAGATTAAGGGGAATGTGAGATCTGCTAATTTTGCGTAAAAAAGGCTTGAATGTAGAGTTGCATCAGACCAGTTTTGGGACTGAATAGCACAACAACAACAAATGTAATAAACTTATGTAAACCATATGAATCGTTCCATATCTTGGAAGCATGGCTTCATTAAAGGTCCCACGGGTTTTTATTTTTATGTAATGATGTGCTTACGTAATTTTCATTTTGAACTGTTAAATCAGACAGAATCTCTAGGAGATAAAGTTATAAAAGTTTAAGCCCGTTTCTACTGAAACTCACATGTTAATTAAAAAATATGAATTATATCACATAAAAACATAGAATTAGTGGTAAAAAATTAAATGTTTTTGGAGAATAAAGGTATCGATAATGTACAAGCAAGAGTCACCGATGACTCAAAACAGAAATATGAATGTTATTAAAAACCCCTGGTAGACAAGCAGTGACGAATATATTCTGTGCAAATTCCGTAGGTGTCACACAAATGATCGTATGAATAATTTCCATTACGCTTGGAAAGCTACGTTTGCACTCCATTATTTGGCAAAGCAAATACTGAAGAACTAACGGCCATAGTTTCGTAAGCGAGTTGCACCGATTAGATGAACGTAACTTGGCTATGAATATATGACCGCCGAGTCAATGGTCACCCGAGTATATCTAACAGTTGTAAAAGTGAAACTACTAATCGTAAACGTATTACGAACAGTCGAGTCATAAAATACCTCGTTTATAGTCATAGCTGAATCGTGGAGGTTCGTTTGCCGAACGGATTTCCGCGCCGTTATCAGTAAGAATGCCCATAGGAGCATATTACTAAAAACAAACAAGGCTTCCGGTTCGAGAACTTAGTAGCACGTGTTAGACGTGTTCTAAATATTTAACACTTTAATAATATATATCACGACTAGAGAGAAGTCGTTAAATAGTTAATATATGAATCTGCATCCTGAATTTTAATTTTTAAAGGTTTAAAACATAATTTCAGAAAGTATTGATTTTTATATTCTATGAGATTTTAAAATAGAGGAATCACATTCTATATGTGCAACTAGTGGTATATCTATTTCTTGAAGAAGGAGGCGAGCGCCTCCGAAAATTTGTATTGTTCTCCATTTTCATGACCACACCACCCCTAATTTTCATATACGCAGTTAACAGCTTTTTTCCAAGTCTAAATATGTATATATACAATAACAAAATAACTGACATAAATTTTTTAACCTCAGGGCTTAAACCAGTTACAAAATTAAACATCTCTTTCAGACTTTTATTTAATTTGGTTAACAGCTTCTTGTGATATTGGTTCATCTTTTATTTCTAGCTGGGAAAGTACTTAGTAGCAATAAGTTCCAAGTTGGATTAAATGTGATAAAGTAACCTTAAATAAATTTCCAGAATGATGCGAATAAAATATGTTGGAATAAGTAATTCAAGTTTATAAGAAGCTGATATGAAACATTTGGTAGGATTCATTCTGTCTGCATTTATATTACGGATTTTAGAAAACGGTTACGGCTTTGAACTACAACTACAGAGTAACCGAAAAGTACCGATTCACTTCTTACCTGCAACTGATCCATTTTCTAGGAAGCGGTAGATTAATCTGGCTATCGTCAAGTTATTATGTACGGTTATATCAGGATATTTTATAGGAAACTGATCTACAAGTAGTGTATATGAACCACTGGCAAAATAATGTTAAACGACGAAGACTCGTAGCTCTATGAACTTAGCATTTTTACGAAGCTGTTAACTGTGCAATACTACAGTCGTCGTGTGACCTGTACATACTGCAACGACCCCTACAATGCTGTCGATAATATCTTGTGACAGTCAATATAAATAATTTTAAAAATTATATTTATCAATATTTATTTGGATGTGCGCTACTTTTCGATCTCTTTGTGTTCTGCTCAGCATATCGAATTTTGAAGAAGATAAAAATATTCTGTTGAGTGTAAATCATCAAATAACAGTAAAATATCATAAAATATGTGTAATGTTCACGTGATATGAACAAAAAAAGTTTAGTGTGGGAACTTAGGATTAAATCTATCTTTCCTCAAATCCGCATACACTCGACGGAGTGCTTATTAAATGATTTCGTCGCATTGATTGAGGGGAACCTCGGAAAAGTACCGTATGAATTTATATACGTACACGATGATAAGTAATAAATGGAAAGTGGCATTGAAAGAGAAAGGTAAAACTGCTTGTAACAATAGTTTACTTAAATGACTCGGCAATGACCTCAGAAATTTGTGACAGGAACGTATGTATAAAAGAACAGGAGATGGCAATAGAATACGTACGGAAAGTGAAAAAGAGAGAGATAGAGGAGGGATAGGATAAGAAAAAACCAGGCTACGTTTTGTGGCATTTGTAGACTTAGAAAAAGAGTTTGATAAATGTGAACTGAAACACACTATTAAGAATTTTGAAGAACACAGGAATAAATTATCGAGAAAGATGGCTTATACATAACCTCTACAGAAGGCAGTCAGCATTAATTAGAATTGAATATCAAGAAAAGAAAGCAGAAACCAAGAAAGGAGTAAGACGATGATGCAGTCTGTCACCCACGCTGTTTAACTTATATGTAGAACAGGCGATGAAGAAAGTTAAAATGGAATATGGAAAAGGAATCATACTGCATGGACGAGAAATAAAAACCTTACGCTTAGCCGATGACATTGTAGTATTAGGGGAATCATAAGAAGACTTGGAAACCATAAAAAATGGCATGAACGTGGTCCTGGTTCAATATGAGGATTATTCGAGGGAAAACAAATGTAATGGAGTGTAGTATGGGAAACACGGGAATAACAAAGTTTGTTAGATTGGGAAGGGATATTTTGAAGGAAGTTAGGGAATTCTGCTACTTGGGCAGAATAATAACTAGGGATGGTAGAAGTATAGTAGACATAAAGAGTAGGATAGTACAGGCGAGGAAGGCTTTCGAGAAAAAGAGGACATTACATACGGGTAATATAAGTGTGAATATTAGGAAATCGGTGCTAAAACTGTTCGTATGGAGTGTGGCGTTGTATGGGTGCAGAATGTGGACAATAGGAGTTGCGGAAAGGAAAAGAATAGAAGCCTTTGAAAGGTGATGTGTAGGCGAATGCTGAAAATCAGATGGATAGAAGGAAGTGTGTGGGGTAAGAATAGCAGAGGGAGACTAAGGATGGAATAAGCTAAGGAGATTAGAGAGGATGTGTTAGTTATGAGGAAATAAAAAGGCTTGCGCAAGATAGGTTAGCATAGAGGGTTGCACTAAACCAGTCTTAGGACTGAATACTACAACAAAAACAGAGGAGGGAGATGGAGAGAGGGTAATCGATTAGATTTGTTTAGATACGACCAAGAAAAAGAGAGTACTCATATTAGTTTTTACCATGCGTATATCCGGAAGAGAGTTTATTATTAAAATCATTTATCATTCAGAGTTTCAAAATTCAATCATTTTGCTAGGATTGCAAATAATGGTACGGATAGTGACGCATTCTGATGACATAGAGCCTCCAAGATTTTCAGAATATTTATCTTATACTTCATTATACTAATAGATTTATATGAAAAAAATTCGCATAAGTATTTTGAGACATTTAAAAAATGAAAAGTATGTCATTTTATTTATTACATTTTTATCTCAATATATTAAATAAAATCCTATCTGATAAACTATGATTAATTAGAACTTCTAACTACTAAAATATATTTTGAATTTTATGAGACATATTACGTTCGAATTTTACGAATAAGACAGGAGCAAGGATTTAAATTAATTGAATCTTGTTCAATTAACTTTTAGTGCTTTAAAGCAGCACTTGCCGTTCACCTTTCCCTTTTTACGGCACTTAATACTTAAGGCATGCTCCCATAAAGTAGGAATACTTAGCAGAAGGCTATACTCCAATGTAGGTTTTGGAGGTCCCGAGTTCAAATCCAGCACCAGCGGCGATTTTTACTTACCGTAGCCAAGGTTTACGGCGACGTTGACCTCCCGCGGAACCAGAAAGCTTTACAAGGTACAAGGATAGCATACACCGCAGGAGAACTACTCCGGAGACTACTGAGATTATTAAATTGAATCAACCAAATGCAGCGACAATGGAGCACAGAATCGGGACAAATGCTGGACTGGAAAAGAAATGAGGCAAGAAAAACCCGTGGTTTCTCCTTTGGACGTCCGCGTTCCGAAGGTAGTAAGTACCGAAAGTTTCGTTACGTCATCTCAGGAAACGAATTACTCTCAAGTAAACCAACTCGATTCAGAGGATCTTCAAATTTTGACACAGCAAATAAAATGAATTAAATGAACTTTCTTGCGCAGTGTTGTAATGTTATTGTTTACCATGTAATCGTGATGCATTGCAGACGTAAGAGAAAATAGCAGTTTTCAATAATTAAATTATGATTTACAAGCTAATATATATTTTTACATTTGAATGTAAATAACTTAAAAATAAACTGAAATATTATATATATAGCTTACTAAGAATCCAATTTATTAATTTAGATTTACTTTAAGACTTTTATGTGTTTTATTTTATTGTTATCCACTCCAATTAAATAATAAGCTTGCTTATTCTATAATTATCCTTAGTAAGAATAGTTTTAAACACAGATCAAACATATGTTTACAGGAAATTTCGTGTGAGTTTTTAGGTCAAGCTTTGAACTTTAATTTTCTGAGATTATATACAATAGCTGATTGCCCGACGATGCCCGGAATTCAATTATATTAGGAATCAGTCCCCGGATGCGAGGCATGTTCTCGGCTTGTCCCCGGAAACCTGCCTTCACCCTATTAGGACGGATATTTAGATTACGTATAACAATCAGTTATAAAACCATTAATTTGATCTGACTAGTGATTCACAAATTTGCGTGGAGCTGAAACTAAACGCGAAAATACATGGCAGTCCTGTATCGGAACAATAACAATAACAAAAATGCCGTGATTTACAATCAAAACTTCTGCAGCAACAATATATGGAGTTAGAAAGCTTGCCCCATCTCTCTCTCATACTGCCAAAAAAAATTACACTTATGACGACACAAATAAACCCTCTCCCCTACCCCCGCAGTAACGTTTTCTCCGGATTGGCAGAATATAATATGGTCACCGTATTTATACTAACTCGCTACTAAATAAAACTGAGTGTGTGGCCCACGACTTTATATAATCAATCTCCATTTCTACTTATAAAAATTTTTTCATTATTAATGTCAGTTAAACTTAAGCGTTTTATCACGCTTAGCAGTAATTTAATTACCTTGTTTGACAGGCTTGACACGTCAATGTGTACTGTTGCAAGTTCTATATGTCTTTAGAGTAGAATCCTTTTCGGCATAAAAGGGGGAAAGGAAGGAACATATATTTTCAAATGGTTGACAGAAGCGTCTCTGTGATGACCAGCGCTAAACACCAAAATTTCACGGCAATCGGATGATTGGAATAGGAACGTCTAACAAACTTTATAACTCGCATTTGTTTTTGTACATGTCGGATTTGCGGGTGGCAATTCAATGGATTTACAAATATTTATATTAATATCTTCTGAAGCCTCCATGATATCGAAATGAAGCATACATGAAAATTTAAGTTAAAGTTCCTGTTTTAATCCCTAGAATTTTCATTGAACCGATCCGGAGACCATTAGAGACAAACTTCCAGACAGACTAGCGCTTCAATATTATTGATTGATATAGATTTACGCTATTATAATATTGGTACCACATGAATCTATTTATGTACAGGATCACGGTTCATACACTTAATTATCATTAATATTCCCCGACACCAAAAGGATATTGCTTGTTTTGCTTTCATATTTACAAACATAAGAGAAACGTTCTTTAATAATAACAAATTATGTGAAAGTGCTTGTATAAGAGCTAATATTTTACGGGTGTATTTAATGTTTGAGTAACTTGCGCTGTCATCGGTAGCAAACAGATCACTTGATAACGGTGGGAAATACAGAAATTGAAACGTTAGTCTATTCTCATCCAGCTGGAAGCCCAATAGTTACGTATGAAAATACTCCGGGTAGAAGAGTTAATATGGAAGTTTCATTTGAGTTGTAACAAGAATGATTCGGCCGTCAGTTACTAAATTTGCTATTTATGTGGTTATCAATCTGCCACTCGCAGTTTTTTGAGAATTTATGATTTAGTGATTTCTATGCTAGGTACATTACTTCGTGTCATACGAGGTCAGACAATTAAGTAACCTTTTCCCTGTGTTTCATTTACTTTTTTGCGATCTTGAGCTGTACTTTTAAGAGGGAACAAATAACAAATTGGCCTATATCCTCAGTAGCTGTGGGTAAGCATTTGAATAGGATCGAACATTTATGCTACGTCGGAAATTTAAGAATACGAAAAGTGATGAGCGAGTACGAATTAGTTTAAAGTGAAAATTGAAGCATCAGCAAAGGTGTTACAGGTAGCTGAATATGTATTGCATTCTACAAGTCTGTGCTGAAAGTGAAACCTTTCTTCCACAGTAAGGCCTTAAGAACATCACGACGGAAAGTTTTACACAAAACGTTTGAAGAAATATATTTCATTAGCGTTGCGTCAATAGATTTGTTTTGACGACAATGCCGACTGCCAGTAATTGTGAATTTTAGGTGATATTCAGTTATTTTTTACGCATATATAGTCTATAAAAAAAGTAGCCGAAAACTGTTAAAATTCTAATTTAATTAAAAATGCTTCATGTCTCTGTAGACTTTCATTGCGATGAGGATCAACATTAAGACCAAAACTGGTGAATTGATAAATTAAATTATGATTTAAAAAATTTGCTGTCTGCTATTTACCTTATTCATTCTATAAGGTGAATGAAAAACGTGTCTGTCGTTTTGTACTTTATGTATTACTACACCATTCATCGGATTTCCATGAAAGTTTGTGAAGTTGTTGAGTACACTGACGCGAAGGTTTCTGGCATTGTATACTTCACCTAGGATAGTAGGTTCTACATATAAAAATACAAAAAAGTAAACATTCTAAGGGATAGGGTTCGTGGTACATACGTGCGTCGAGGTCACCAAAGTATTTGCTGGTTACCTATACTCTTGATCTATAATATTATATACTTTTAAATTTTATACATTTCGCGCTGTAACTAACCTATTGCTGAAAGCGGGACCTGTTCAAAACCAACAGCAAACTATAAGGTTTACCCTGAAGCTTAGATACTAGAATTTAAAACAAAAACATAAATGATACCATACTTTTATATATATGCACTGAATTCAGCCTTATCACAATTCTGTACCTGTTTTTTCGTTTTTAAGGGTAAAATAAAAAGTTACTTGTCAAATTGACTGTATATGTATTTTTCTGTATATAGGTGTTCATTTAAGGTATCAGTAAATTTGTTGACAATTAAAATACTGAGTAATTTCTGGCGTGTGAAAAGGTAATTTTAAAAAAAATATGACTCTGTCTGTGATTGTGTCTGTGTCTGTTGAATAAAATACTGTGTCGGGTTAACATAAATTTATTCCCGGGCAACGCCGGGTTCTCAGATACTTTTATATACAAAACGTCAAGGCAACTCGCGTGGCAGGGTGAGCAATATGCAGTCACTATAAGATTCAGGGTACTTATTATATAATTTATTGGCAATTAATTTTAAGACCTTTTTTACTTGAAACTTTGTGTTATAAATTAATTTATTGTTTTTCTTAATAAACTAGCTCGCAGCAGTTAAAACTAGTGGGTTTTTGTGCTTAAAGCGTAAAATTCTGTTCTCGGTTCTATTAACACGGAGAACCGGTATAACCGGAACTGTAGTGGCAACTACCTCATTCCGCAAATGAAAACGTTAAGTCCAAATCGGAAGTTTAATATTGGGTCGGCTGTGCCTTAAGCCTTGAAGTAACCACTCTCGCTGCGCACGATTCCTAGATTAATTTTAATAATGAAGTTGGGTCATAGAAAGTAAATATATTTCAATAAATCGGGTCTTAAAACCGTCCTGGTTCTTAATTTCAATTTTCTACGCGTGTATTCTTAGTGTTCAAAAATGTACATGATTTAAATCTCTTACGGTGAGGAACTGATTTGTTGAGTTACCGATCTGTAATCTACCGATACTTTGTAAGCATCTCATTAGTATTCTTGATCTCCGTAATTATGCTCTTTTCTATCGGAAACTGAAACAGAGCGTCAGCCGTTTCCAGGATATATGGCACAAGTTAATTGTTAAAAGACCGGGACGTGTACCTTCAGATGTCTCACGTTTACATGGCAGCAGCGTTTTTTAATGATAAGTTCATTATTCCACATTAAAAATTCTACGAGGTTTAGCACAAAATTGAACTACGATTAATATTATATATTATATACTTTCTTCCAAGAGACATATTGTCCATCTCTTAAGTTAATTAAAATATTATATTTATTATTGTATTTATCTGACATAAATTTAATCAAGAAATTAATTAGCCATAATGCCGTTAAATAAAAAGTAGTAATAAGACGTTTCGTTTCTTTTCTTGTAACCACCTCAAGAGCACAAAAATAAAAATTTTGATATAAATGCATTCTGAGAATATTAAAGACCAAAATATTAACGAGAAGAGTTTCGCCATCATTAACAAGGTATCAAAGGAAAGTATGTATTTTTTAAATTAAAATTTATTTTTCTTCAAGTTTTAGGTAGTCATACTTGTGAAATGACTGAAATAAATTTATTATTTTATGCATGTGCACCTGAGGAAGAACGAAACGTTTTATTCCTAAGTATTATTAAATTTCTTCTGATTTCTTCATTTATATTGATTGTAATTTTATGTATCAACCGCCCGTGAAACTAGCCAATTTATAGCTTGAATAAATGTATACATTGTATGTAGTTCTATCTCACGCAAATCTTCCGAAGAGACAAAAAAATTATGTCAGTGGGGTCAATAAAATTATTTAACGACGGTAATATGTTTAAAAATAACCCATGGACTTATTTATTTTTCAAATAAAGGACCTGCGTTAATGTGGTTTTCAACCGCAATTGAGTTAATGATCAACGGATTCTTGATAATATTTCAAGTTTCTCTTAATGTGTCTGGATCATTATAATTTTCATATCTTTCGGAATTAATTCGAAAAAGAAGGATCTAAGATATACTTCCAAATGGATTGTGTAATTTCGCATTCCTGTGTAACTGTTTTGTTAAGTCACTATATGTCGGCTGTCAAGTTTCGAATTGTTTTCTTTTAGTTTTCTTTGCTTGAGGAAATTGAGTATGCAAGGCCGTAGATAATTCCTCACGTCTCGCAAATATTGGGAGTGTAAGGCAAGGATCTTTCGTGACAAATGTCATAACGTCTTCTATGGCCGTTGTAGCTGTACAGTAGAGAATATAGATTGTCTTTTAGGAGATTTCAATAAAGGCGGGTCTATGTTGAAATGTGTGTGAGGTATTAACGTAATTCTTTTTCATTTGAAAGGCCCATTTGCCAAGGTATGATTAGGTTTTGTAATTCGAACAAATATTTTATCAATAACAAAGCATTTCTGATTAACATACAATGAAACAGTTTAATGAATAGCGTCACAATTTTTTTCTTGGCGTATCAGGTATACTATACAGCATTTGCATAAACAAGTAAATTAGTCCGTTTTCGGAATCCTGGGAAGAAAACCACAACCCAGTGAGACGGGATCTTTTTAGATACATTCTCAGTTTCCTTGGCCGACCTTTGGAACAAGTTTCGCTGTCATTGGTTTGCGTCGGGAAGTGACCAGTTCCACGAAAAACCTTGCGGTTGCAAAGGTCTCTATTAAAAAATCTTTGCCGGGGGAGAAAATATTGCAGGGCGTCAGTTATAAGGAACACTGAACCGATTCTCAACATAAATTTTTACTATTAACGTAACTATACTCGTAATAAAAATGCACCGATCAAGCTTAACCTACCTTTTAGCATATATTTGTTAATTCTCAAAAAGGTTTAGCATATACAATGAATTAAACATACAAGGGTTGTTTTTAAAATAAGTACCGATATTGATTTAAAAAAACAGAACTGTTTTACTGATCATTACCTTACAGCTCACACTACTTCTCCACTTATCGCCAGCGGTTTTTTGTACGCCTTCGTTAGAGAAAGATGCCGCCTGTGATAAAAACCAAGTCGGCAGGTCCTTTTTCACATCAAAACCGTCCTTAAGATGGTTTCCAGCAAAGAATTTCTTCTGGAGAAGGCAGGATGGTCAGAAATGTTCCCAATCAAATGATGCGATCAAATCTTGAGTTTGTCTAAAGGTGAGTGGTCTTGCGTTCTCATGAAGCAAAATGATTCCACGGGGAAGCATTACACGCCACTTGTTCTATAATACGCCTCACAATATTTTTGATTGTCACATTTAATTAAACAAACAGGACACCTTGTCTGTTCCAGAAAACCGTGCACAATCTCGAGAGCGGATAGCGACTATTTGAATTTCTTCTTCGTGAGGGATGTTTTTCAACCACTCTGTGTATTATAGCTTTGATTTGGAGACGTCCATGTCTCATCACCTGTACTGCTATACGCTAGTAAAGGCATCAACAGACCGAGAAACGTTACTGCAGCACGAAGTCGCTTCGTCTTATGTGCATCAATAATAATTTTGGGCATCCATTTTGAGGACGGATCTTGGAATTTGTAGAAAACTTCTGAGACAAAACCGACACGAAGAACCCACTGTTTCTACAGCTTGCACCAAGTCATCCGTGATCTAATCGTGCGTTTTCACACCTTTCGTTCATTTGACTAATACACTTCCTCTCAATTCCATCAGTCAATATTTCTTCTCCCTACATCTCACCCAAATGTCGATGAATGTGTGCCGGAGTAACATTCATTGCATTAAAAAAACAAACCACTGATCTTACTTCACAGTTGGCGTGTCGTTCAATTGTTTCTAAGACGTTCTAACAAAAGGAAAACACAAAGTTACCATGCGTGACTGCTGCGTCTGGCTTTACAATAAATGGAGGATGTAATCACGCATGCTCAAAATTGTAACTGCAGGGCTCTCTGGCAAAAAAAAATTAAACTACAGCATTTGAAAAGCCCCCATATTTGAATAAAAAAAATTTACGTTACTTTGTCAAGTAAACTTTAATGAGGCATTAATCGGAACGTCGTCTTTCAATTCTAACATGACCCGGGTTGAGACCCAAGAACTTTTTATTCATAAAATTCACCGGGAAAACCTACGAACTTCAATCACCCCATATTTATCAAAAAATCCAAAATTATAAATTATTTCCTCTAAAGTAAATGATAACCATGATTTAAGGATAATAAATACCGTATAAATTTTCATTCAATATCTTTCAATACTAAGCTGAAACCATGCTCATACATTTAGTTTAACAAACGCTGCAATATAAAATAAAAAACAAATGCTTATTTCGTTGCTATGAATGTTCATATTCTAATAGAGTATAAGTTACACAGATTGCTAGTACAAATAGATTTTTTGTATAGTTTGATATCAATGTACAGCTTTTAAATTTTAAGCAAGGCCTAAAATATTACGAGACGAATAGTTTTTCAGTTTTCAACTTTAAACTAATTTATTATTTTTCAACGATGATATTAACAAATATGTGATTTAATGTACTGATGCTGTTTATAAATGGCCATAGATCACCTTTCTATAACTTCCCTCATGCATCAGTAGGATGGTCTGCGACCAAGGAAATTCTGATTACGCATCGTGGATCACAGCCTTTACGTCCCTTATTTTTTGAAAATTTTCTACAAAAAACAAGGTTTATGGGCTTTTATTTACACTTTCATTTTTAGGACAATTTTTTCTGCAAGTGTTCCATTTTAAATTAATCTTCGTACTTTTCCGCACTATTTATTCTAACCTGAACGTTCTTCTACAATTATATTCGTATTTTATATTTGTGTAGTAACAATATGCTGTAAATATTAAAAATACGTTAATTATACTTGCATCAAATTATCAGTCCACGCTATAATCAACATGAATCTTTTAATTAATTTAATTTCCAGAACTGATATCGTGGATATTTATTGCTTATGATAAAATGCTTGTATAATATATATATGTATAATAAGTGAATTAAATATTTTCTGAGGTTTCGTTTCTAATATTTACTTAAGTTACAATTTTTCGTACTATGCCTTATAACATACCATTATTATTTCCAATTTTCCGTGTCTCGATTTACATAAAACTAAACTTACATTGGCAAGTGTTTATTGTATTCTCTTGTGATAAGTTTTTTTATCGGATATAATTGATTTCCCTAGAGCTTTCAAATATGTGTCACGCCAGATGACAGTCCACAGCCGCCTCGGTAGGCCTAGGCCGCCCTCAAGAGAGCTGTTGATCCATTGGAAGAAGAAGAAGAAGACGTTTCAAGTGTACTACTGCTTATTCTGTTAGTTTAGTTTGCACAGTACACATAAAAATGAATTTCGTCTTCGGGTGACAATGGCGAAGTTAATAAATTTCAAATGTGGTTATAAATAATGAGGATTGAAATAAAAGATATCTTAATAAAAATATTTATGTCTGTGATAGGAAATGTAATACTGAAAATTTGTCTGTACAGATAATTTTATTAAACCTAAAAACAAATCGTTTCCTCTATAATAATGTATACTTTTACAGTTAAACGTGCTACATAACAAGAAACACATAAAGTCTCTATAAGTTAACCACAACGAAGCAGCTAGTCAGTTTGGGTTGAAGTTAATCTGTAAAATATATCTCCCACTGATTTCCTTCGCAGCTGAAATACAGTATTTATAGTTCGGATTTTCTATTATCATTCAATAAATTGTATTGTTAGGATAAAGTTATTTCTTCCTTAAGGGTTTCATTATTCGCAAATGAAAAAAAGTTTTACTCTATAAAGTGAATATATTAAAGTTTTCATTATTGATAGTCATGGTATATAAAATGAAGCAGCTACGATGTTCCGTAGGAGACAATTCTGCTTTATAAGTAGTATAGCGTGCCAAGTAGCCAAGGAAAATGTGACGCTGTGTTAATTTTTCTGTAAACTGGTACCGCGCAGAGTTGTAAAATCATTTGCAAAAAAGAGAAGCCGCAACTGCGGGCCGCGAGTATTTGGTGAGTAAACACTTCTAGCAGAAGTGTTGGAAGGCAACGTCCGCAAGCAAAAGGCCCAGGCACGCGATGGATTATCTCACCACAGCCTCTTGGATAATCACTGAAAGTCTCTCTCGCATCTCCGCTAAATAGTTATCTCTACATGTAAACATGATTCTTAAAATATAGTCTTTCAGAAACACAATAAACAAATTTAACCTCAAATTTACATTTTTAAATTAATTTTCTACATCAAACAGACAAATATAAGAGCTATATCAGATTGGATCTATTCACGTATTGACTTATTTAGAAGCAGTAGAGAAATTATAGAAAGGAAACATACTGAAAGGAGAAGAAATAAAAACCCTACGCTTTGCCGACGATATTGTTGTATTAGGGGAGTCAGAAGAATACTTGTAAACCATAATTAATTGGCATGAACGTGGTCCTGGAGAAAGAGTTCAATATGAGGATTAATAGAGAAAAACCAAGGTAATGGAGTGTAGTATGGGAAACATTAGAAAAACAAATGCTGTTCGATTGGGAAGGAATAATTTTAAGAAGTTAAACTAATCAGGTCTGTTCTTGGCACATACGGTGAACTCTGCTTCCGTTTCCGCGAGCCTTCCTATAATACATCACCGTGTAGGCTAACTCGCGGAAATTATAGACATCCACTCTCAGTTGAAGATAACACTCAAATGACTCAATATTGTACTGTGAATGAGTCGTCTCTAAGCCTTTCCGTCTATTACAATCAACAAGAAACAAACAGGGCGCGCACGTTCGTACTCCCGCGGAAAAAATTTTTTCAACTGTAACTTCGAAACGACGCATCAGAAGTTATACGTTGTTTAACAAAAAGTTTCTTATTATTAGATCTCTTACCCCTCAGAGTTTGTCGCAGAGGTTTTGAATCACCCCGTATTACTAACTCTTAGAGAGGTTTTCAAAGTGCCTGAATTTGTCTACTCGGACGATTGAAAGCCTGAAGTTTATAATAGTATTTTACGGGAGCATAATATTTGCTAAATTTTATTTTCGTAAGAAGCAAGGTTTTCCAAAAATAATTTATCTATCTTTAAAAACTGGAACGCTTTCAGAAAAAAGGAAAGGGCGCTACTCTTGTAACACGATAAATAATTGACTGTGTGCTCTGCTGTCTGTCCTATCATTCTCCATGTCAATTTCCTTTCAATTAAGCTCATTTTCTTTGTGTGAACCAAGGCTATCTCTTTCGGTAATGAATATCATGCATAATAAAAAGTGTTATCTCTTATGTCATGACGCAACGGTTTCTTTTGATTTATTAGTCATTAGAATGCTCCGTCACTATAATATGACACACGGCGAGGTTGTTCGGGAGTGACTTCAAGAACTCCTAATGAGAGAATCTCGCTGTCTGTTGATGTAGGTTGTGGTCATGTGAAGGATGGAACAACACGCGAACAATTTTCAATTAAGTAATGGAGAAATATAATAGAGTTGTAATAGGACTACATAAAAACTACACAGCTACTTAAAATTAGTGTGGAAACGATGGTTATTTACAAAAAAATTGACTGCATGTTTAACCATTAAAAATCTTTTTTTTTACCGATCCTCGAAATCAACATGGAATCATTTTGAAAAGTTGATTTCGCATATCCTGCAGTGAACACCATTATTTCTTCAATAATTTTTTATTTCAAATAGATCTGTCTTAATCTAAATTCAGACAGTTATATATTAGTCAAACTTGTATACTAGAATTACTATGGTATGGGAAACAACCAGAATATTTATTTAGAAAAACTGAAAGTTACATATAGTACATAAGTAAAAAGTCTACGTAACGTTTCTTCCCCTTTTCTTAGTGACCTCAGCAAATGTTAAACAAAATTATTTAATTAATATAATGAAAAACCAACATATTGAAATTCATACAAATAAATAAAACAATTATAACCATTAGATTATGTTGGATATTGATTCACATTAATCAAGTCTCGAATTATGCACTTTTTCCAAAATGCCTCTGGTATTTCTTACGCACTAAGGAACTCATTTATTTGTACGTTAACGCTCTTACTTCCCTCCCTTCCCTCTAGCATTTGTTTCGAAGAAGGTGAGCAACAAGTGAAACTTTCCCACGTCGTAAAACCTCGCCTCAAAGACGACGATGGTAACTGTTCACCATTATTAGCTGTATTTATTTTTCATAAATAATTTACGGCCTCGTTGAGAATCCAATCAGTGTCCCTTGGCCCACTTTTGCGGCTCGTTGCTTCGAATTTAGAGTACCAATTACGCTATAAGACATTGCAAATTTTGCTGCATACTTTGGCTACTTTTTAAGGGCAATAATCTGAAGGGACACGAGAGTGCTTGAGCTACAGTATTATTTAATACGAGCATAATTTAAATTATATATATATACTGTCTTTAGAATTTATTTGCTCCCTTGTGGCAAATTTGTCGAACAGTTCGTCGTTATTAAATTAAATCACAAGTAATATTTAATGTAGCATTTATATAATTGTAAAATTATATTTTAAAAAAGCATATCTTGAAGAAATGCTTTCTTTTTATGGCATAGAACCAGTCGGACACCTCACCTAATGCTGCATTGATTATTGTAAGAGAAATATTATGAAGAGCAATAGAAACTATAACGTCTGCAATTATTTAATAATTCTGTAGCTTAACTTGCGAATTATAACAGAATTTAATTTTATTGCCGTCTATTATTTTTATTAGATAAGTCTACAGGAGCCTCCTACACATTGAGTGTTCGTCCTAAAACATTCCCTTCGTAATTTATCTAACTGTTATACAACTTGATAAGTGATGGGAAATTACTTTTCCTCTCTCTTTAAGTCAAGAATACTAACGATGTGGATAAACATCCACTCCTGTTTTATGGCAATGTCAATGACGTTATGTAAGAATGGGCTAAAACTATTATCTTTCTTTAAAGTCGCATCTACAGCTACGGTCATTAGCGACTACTTTAACATTTTAAGGATCTTATCTTCATTGTAAGAGTTACTCGTTTTGTAACACCCAAGTCCTTGCTAGTAAACCAATCCGGACCCCTGTGGTAGAGACAGTGACGCTAGCCAATAGACTACACAGGCCGGAATGTTATTTTCTCACTATATATTCTTTGTGTTGTGGTATTCAGTCCTGAGACTTGTCTGACCTATCAGGCGCAAGCCTTTTGACGTTTCCTCATAACTACCATATCCCTCATCCTCCCTAATCTGCTTAGCGATTCCACCCTTGCCTCCCACTTCTGTTCTTACCCCACACACTTTCATCAAATGCTAATTTTATAAGACCCTCATGTCTTAAAACGTGGCCTATTATTCTATCCCTTCTCTTGGCCAGCGTCCTCCACATTGCTCGCTCCTCCCCTATTCTGCTTAGTGATTCTATCCAGCCCTCTGATTTTCAGCATTCTCTTACAGCACCACGTTTAAAAGACTTCTATTCTTTTCCTTTCTGCAACTCCTACCACCTACATTTCGCATCCATACGAACATTTTAGCAATAACTTTCTAATATTCACACTTACATTACCCGTAAGTAAATTCCTATTTTTAGCGAAAGCTTTCGTTGCCTGTGCTATCCTACTCTATATGTTTTCTATACTTCTACCATTCCTAGTTTTTATGCTGCCCAAGTAGCAGAATTCCTTAACTTCCTTCAAAATTTCCCTTCCCAAGCTAACACCCTCTGTTATTCCACTGTTTCCCATACTACACTTCATTACCTTTGTTGACCCTCTATTAATCCTCATATTGAACTCTTCTCCAGGACCACGTTCATGCCATTTATTATTGTTTCCAAGTCTTCTTATGACTCCCCTAATACTGCATTATCATCGGCAAAGCGTAGGGTTTTATTTCTTATCCTTGCAGTATTTTTTTCCAAATTCCGTTTGAACTTTCTTCACCGCCTGTTCTATATATAAGTTAAACAACATGGACGACAGACACCTTTATCAAACCCTTCATCCTCAGCCTTTAGCATGTGTGCGGTAGAAGGAGCGGAAGACGAAGAAATTGCAGCAGCAGCAGTATTGGTATGATGAATGGATGTTATTTCTTTTGTTTGGTAGCCTCATGGCGATTGTATATATGTTATGTTCGAATATGTAAACAAAACGATGAAATTTTAGTAATGACAATTTTTTTAATGTGTTATAGGTATAATTTCTTGTCATCGCGGAGTAGATTCCACGAGGAAAGAACTCCGGCCAATAGAAGACGAAGCAGGACCTCCCGTTAGATGTCATTGTTGCTGTGGGTGACGGACTGAATCCTTGGCTTACTCTTTTCTTGATAGCCGCTTTCTTTTCTTGATCTTCAAATGTAATTACTGCTGACAGTCTTCTGCAGAGATTATAAACAAGCCTTCTTTCTCGAAATTATATTCGTATCGTCTTCAAAGTCATTAATAGTGTGTTTCAGTTCACATTATCAAAGGCTTTTTCTAAGTCTACAAATGTTATTTATGAACGTAGGCCTTATTTTTTCTTATTGTCTTCCAAAATTAGACCCAAAGCCTATATTGTTTCTCTTGTCCCTAAATTCTTCCCTTCAGGAGTTTTAAATGCTAAAAATCTACCTAGGGCAGGTAATTTATTTTAAAATTTGTATTTAAATGTAGTATATTATTAGATCATAAATATTAGGCTAGCATAAGCAATTTTGATAATAATTCGTAGGAGGGTATGCAAAGCTCAAGTAACGTTAAAAAGTATTGAAATTACCACGTTGATAAAAAATAGGAGGGATCGGTCGAGAAGTGTCTTAGGAAGAAATATGGCGAGAGCGAAGACGAATTTTGGAACATATGCGAAATCTCGAACCGCATCGACAGAGTAAACTAGAATAAAGAAAGGTGAAACTTCTACTTTAAGAATTTATAACTAGTACCTGCCAAGAGGAGAGCCATTTACGATAACTGATAAGCGTAAATTAAGAATACGTCTGAGCTGCACGAAACGAGTACAATGCTGTGACAATTGTAGAAAAATGTTTTGAAGGGGTTTAAAGGTAAAGAATATTACACCTATGATATCAGTTCAAATTATGCGAGAATAATAATTGAAACAAATTATAATGAGTCAATATCGGTAAAAAACATCCTGAATTCAAGACAATTGTTGAAAATAACACGAAATTGCTATGCAATGGTGTAAAACAATAAACTGTAACAACAAAAGAAGGACCATATGTAATCAAAAGAAAACTTATTTAAAATATACTGAGCCATCACTTTACTCCATAAATCAACTTTTGCAATTAACATAAAAATATACGAAAATAAGTGTACTATAATAATAATGATATTATTTGTCCAACAAATTTCTGAAATGTTTTATCCACAACTTGGCACCTCATTCATTCAACACCTTTGGATTGTGACATATCCAATCTATAGACCTCATTTGTATCGTGACATATTTACATGTTACTGCGGCAACGTGTAAATATGTCCCGTTACATCAAAAGAAGCTGTAACCAAGCTCTTCAAATTTATTAACAACATTAATATTTGCGAATAAATTTAATTGTAACAAATGTAATTATGACGTATGTATTTAAAACATCCCAAATTAATGATGTAATCTTTATCTTTCTGTAGCCTCACAGAGGTTACTGCTTACAGTAGACGCGACCATAAATAATGATAATAAAAGATATTTGAAAAGAAAGGAGAATGATAATTATTACTTGTAATACGCCTTATCCATAGACTCCATCGCGAAGCTGGACTTCAAGGGTGTGGAAATAAATTACAGAAAATATAATAGTAGCATGTAATTATTATTTATTAATCCCTAAAAATTAAATAAATTAAATTTCCTGACATGTGTCCAAATACGTTCATTGGATGTACAGTTGATATTGCAATTTCTTTGCTTAGAAAGGAAGAGTTAAGAAGAAAATTATATCATTTGACTTTATCATATTTCAACTGTTTAATGGTTTGTGTGAGCATAATAATTAAAGATAATTGATAAAATTGATATGGATTTTCCATGTGTATTTGGTTGTATTAAAATTTTGTGTATGTGAATTGGTCATTTTTTGACAAAAATATAATTAATATAGTTTTCTATGAATATTTTTGTCATAGTTTCTAACACTATGATAATTACAAACCAACAATTTACTTACTCAGGAAGAGTAATCTATTTCATGCCTAACCTAATTCTACAATAAAAATCAATGGTTTATAATATGGTAGGTAAGTCACTCAAGTAATCTCATCAGACCAAATTGTTAAAATCCTTCTATTAAATTATTATCCATTACAAATATAAAAAAAGATTCATAAATATTAAATAATAAAATTACAATTCAAAAGACTTGTAACAAAATGATTTTTATATTTGTGCCCAATTTTGAAAACATACTGTATAAATTATTTGCCTTGTTTGAAGATTATAAATTTTTCTGGTAATTTAAATTTACTCATAAATATTAAAAATGAAATTAACATTTTAGGCAAACATAATATTTAATACATAATTAACTGATTAATTCGAAAGTCCCAAACAAAACGCTCTTTAAAATGCCAAGATTTTAGATGAAGAATCTAATAATTATTCTATACTAGCTAACTCCCGCGACTTCGTTCGCGCTGAAATAGTTATTTTTATTCTGCCCTAAAAACGATACTACAGGTACAGAATTTAGATAAAGTTGAATTCATTGAATATATAAAAAGTATGGTATTATCTATTTATGATAGCATCAAGGCAAACCTTATAACTCGCAGTTGGTTTTGAACTATCAAACGTTTCGGAGCCAATGAAAACGAGAAATTACAAAACACTAAAATTTACCTGATGCAACAAATAAAAACAATTTTCGTATACATCGCATCGACGATCCAAAGAAGTTTATTATTTCTCAGGGAGTTAGCTCGCTAGGTTAATTTCGGAGCGAATCTTAATTCAACAATGGATGGACTGCTTCGGAGCGTAAAAAGATCAAGAGTATAGGCAACCCGCATTCAAAGGTTATATATATATATATATATATATATATATATATATATATATACCCTGAAATTTGCACGAATGTTTAAGTTAAATCTCCTGTTTTAAAACCTTAAATTTCATTGAAATCCGTTGAGCCGTTTCTGAGTCTATTAGAGACAAACATTCTCACAGACCGACAGACAGAGACAGACACTTCGATTTTATTTATTGGTATAGCGGAATGGTACACATTAGAACCATTAATATCAGACATTAACGTGAAGAATTAAACAAAAAAATATGGTTCCTTATTATTATGAACTTATCTATCATTCAATGTAATAATTTTTACAAACGCTTGTTTGTCAACAATACGTTTAGCATGTGTATATTTATAAGTCAAACTACCTGCGATATTTGTGCGCAAGACACATTCAAAATATTATCAATTTATTTGCTCCGTATACGTTCCCACATCATTCATCTGATTGCGATAAAGTTTTGATGAGTAGTAGTGCTCACACCCAGGAAGGTTAATGATCTGATACTATGTAATTAATTAATAAATTCGCAAATCGTTTTTAACTTACAGTGAAGATGATTGAGACCGATTATATTATTATGAAGGACCAGGGTTGAAGACACTCAATTTTATTTATTCCACGATAACTTAGTCGAAGAGATAGTTCAAGTATCTTCACATTATAAATATGATTGACTGCTTCTGTAAATTTATATGTATGAATTCATGATGGTTTGAATGTGCAGCACACAAATCTACGTTCGTGAATCAATATGGACCAAATTTTGTACACGTGTTCGTTACGAATTTTGAAGTGTAATAACGACCTATATTTGAAGCCAATAAATATATTTCGGTGTTATTGAGATTGATAGTGTTTCGCCCGATGTTGTTTGTGTATAATTAAATCATATTTGTCAGGGGGAGCATCCATAGGGGTGCAGGCCAAGGGACCTTACATAAAATAACGCGAAAATAAGATCATTGTGTTACATCCAGGGTTGTGGAAGTCGTTGTGTTCAATTCTGACATGCAACATCTGTACCATTTCAGCCTCAGGGTGGAAGATGTAAAGATATGTTGTGTAAGAATAATGTGAAAAAATCGAGAATGGTATCTTTTTGGCTGTATTAGATTATGATACATGGAATATTTGTTTCTTTTTTAATATTTTTCAGTCGCCGGGAGTGTATTAAGTCTCTTAGGGTATTGGAAGTTTATTTGCTTGTCTTAAAGTGCTAAAGAATTAATTTTTCTTTCTTCAGATACTTTACTGTGCTTATTTAACGTACTAGTAGATTTCTCGACTCTATTAAAATACTGTGAGTCGTTGCTACGTTTTTAAGACGAAATTAACTATTCGTCAGCTCTCATATGCTATGGGGCGTGAAAAGGTAAATTTGAAAAAAATATGACGCTCTCGTTGCTGGTTTTATCACGGGATCAGAAATTAATTACTGTCGAATCAAATATTGTAGTGGGATACGCCCAGCTAGTGTATCTATAAATTTTATTATTATTTAAACGAATTCCTGTATCATATTTATTGTCAAATTTACATTCTTTCTTTATTAGGTGTTGAACAAATTTCAATGCGAAATTGTGAAAGCGCCAATATAGTCTGAATCAGTTGTTTTTGTGATTTATATTTGATAGATGTTCAGACATTAAAATAATGTTGAACGGCTGAGATGGGAAGACCAAAAATAGAAAAAGTTTAAAGAATTTTCATTCTCAAATAAATGAAATCTATTTTTGTAAGTTCTAACTTGGACGAGGGAAAGATATACTATTTTTCGCAACGCTGTAGTGTAGACTAGCTACTTCCTAATTCTGCCATCGGTATTCTTACCGTTCAGGTAAAAGGGTTGCTAGACTTATGCGTCAAGTTTCTTCAAGATCATCAAGAAATTGGATTGTCTTATTCTTAATGTCAGTACAGGCTGTTTGTGATAAGTCACGGAACCGTCATACGTACTACGTATATTTAGAATATAATTCCTACGTTGCATGTAAAAATTAGATATATATATAAACTTTAAAATACCTATCAATTGAATAGAAAATATTCCATTTTTAAGGAGCTACTATATTTAACAATCTTATAATACTGAACACTTAATGGATAAGAAAACCATACTATAACAAAAACTAACCAAGTCATTGCTAAACCACTCTTATTCAATCAACTGTGAAATGTATATCCAATTTAAAATAAATATTTATGTATATTAATAATTATAAGATACCAGTGTCATTCTGTATAATCTTGTAATTATGAATAGCTTTGACTCATTCCACATCCTCGAAGCCCGAAATATTATCTAATACTGTGCTATAATATATGTAATCTATACTATATTATCTAATATTATACACCTACACTTCAAAAAAGATAAATAAGACTCGGCAATAATGATTTATTTTAATCTAGAGAGAAATTTAACATAATAACTGTTGAAATTTCAAATTACGGTCCCTGGTTAATTTCTACATTAAGGGAAAAATTTTTACTGTTATGAAAATTTATAGATTAATAAACCTGTTTAAACTTATTAGCCTATCCAGACAAAAATCGCCAACATTTATTGTACTCACAACACGTGGAAGTGCAGGAACACTTTCTTCAGCAACTAAAACGAGAAAGCAGTGAAATTAATAGAGAATAGTACATCATTAACGGGTAATATACAAAATTAAGGACATACTTTTATTTATTAAATAATTATAATTTATTTGGCCTAATTTATAAATATCGCTTTTTGAGTGAGATAATTTCTCACAGGTATTTGAACATACTTTTGGAAGAATAAGGGTATAAAATATAACTTAACAAATATAATAAATAATTATTGTTTGCCTCTTTTAGAAGATATGTTCACTCATTAAAAATTCTACAGAATGGTCATCTTCAGGAATAGTTATACATTGCAAACAGTTCTTCCCTACCACGTCAAAAATTAATAAAAATATTTATAAACTTTAAAATGCAAAAATTATACAGGACGTAGCACCTTTTACAATTTTATGTCACTTGAATTTCAAGTCAAAACCCTGTATGCTATTTAATTAAAATTTAACTAATGAAGATATAAACTCTTTGGGACCAAGTAATGTCATATGTTGTAATATATATTTTTTCTAAAAAAAAAGGAATAGGAAGGTCGGATAATTAATATTGAAGAGACTATACAGTCTACAATTAAAATGTCTATGAGGTACAAACCATATTTATTACAACAAATATTCTAAAATGTTCCAATTTTTTTTGTAAGGCCCATGTATGCTCTTTCAAATAAACGAATAATTTTGTTAATACATCACACTCAGCTTGTTTTATTCAATTTCAAAATCTACTCGCCATTATTGAAAAACCCTTCAATTCTTTAATTTACAAATTATAAAAGCCGAAAGGTAAACCGGGAGACTTCCGCCTACAATTTTACCAGCAACTGAAACTTTCTACGTTTCGAACAAAAACTAGCAGAGTTCTGAGTTTATTTTTCTCGTAATTTTTTAAAAAAAGTATGACAAGGTCCCAGTTTTATTAAATTCGGTTTTATGAACATTTTCAAATTTGCCAATTTGAGTCCCTAATTTTCAAAACTCTTTATTCGTTACGGAAATTGCATCGATTCATATTTTGCCACTATTTGATTCTATTATCGCTGAAGCTGGAACGCGTACCACCGGTCCTTCCTGGAAACGGCTGGAGACTTGAATGAGAGTGAGTGAGAGGAACTAGAACGGGTTTGCGTGCGTACGTACCTGCAGCCGAGCCGATCGCGTCCGAGGTCCGCGTTACTGTGAGGACGGGCGCCGCTCTCGCGACCTCTACCCCTCCCCTCCCAGACATCGCTGCAAACCTTTTCGGGGAAGTTTCGAGTCAAGCCAGTGTTGGACAAGGGCAAATACTGCGGAATAGCTTGCACAAATAAGCCTCGATTTGGATATTCGGTGTCTTCAAGCCAGATCGGCGAACGGACGAATCGTCGAGATCTCCCATTTGCGTTAAGGGTAATACCTCAGAGCCACCAACTAAACGGGTATCGTTGCTATTTCAACATGCACTAAAATAATTAACGTTATTCAGCGTTCATATACTAATTCATACTTTTATACGTACCTCTTCCTACTCTAAACCCGAAAATTGAAGTGAAGATTACCTAAAAACATATTAGGATCGGACGGAAAGGATATTGATTGTTTTTAAAGTTAATCCTGATACTGTAAATGATGGGTGAATATTAATTATTTAATGAATTTAATAATTGTGGATCAATATTTACATTTATTAAATAAAAACAGAATAATTTGAAATGGGTCCGGCGAGAATATAACACGTACTAATATAAAGTTATTAAAAGGGAATGATTCTAAAGTTCTTAGGGGTAGTTATTGTTTGGGTGACCACGTGCAGCAGATTTTCCGTTCGTTGACGAACCTGTGTTGTTTTCATATGCATCTTGATGCAGATGCCACTGGAACTTCCTTGTTGCTGAACTCTGAAGCGGCCGGTAGACAATAGCACAAAGTCGCGCGGCCGGAATTGAGTAAAACTCCTGCTTTTTCTCTTTCTTCCCTCGTTGTTAACGCCTTCTCTCTCCGCTGCCTAGGACTGATCAGTCCTTAATTTAAACCGGTGCTGCAACTGCATTCGTCAATCATTCACTGCACAATCTCTTGCCACCAATCTGTGTCACCATCAATGTCTACATATCTCAAATTCACTCTCCACCACCAATCTCCTGCCAATCTGTCTAATTCATTCTCCACTACCAATCTCCTCTCGCCACCAATCTGCTCCCAAAATATCTCCGCCTGCCTCTTTTAAAACTTCGTCCTCACTTATGTGACACCTATCACCAGGGATGGATATTCTCCAATAATATTCCTTATTACATTTCGGGAATAGACGCCACCCGGTCACCAAATTCTCAGACAGATTAGGAAATTCCGAAACCGGCGACGAGGTGTCTGAGCTTTATAGCCCAAGTATCAACCGCTGTGTCTTTGTTTTGATTCCGCGCCGCCAAGTCGGCGCCCGTAAAAACTCATCCTTCCTGGCCAGTGACATGCTCATGCTGAAATATTTATGTAATTTAAAACCGATAATGAATGTCAAGAATAGTCTAACTAAAACATCTCCACCAATAGCAGACAGATCTCACGTTAACAGAAAAATCTCTTAAAAGTTGGTTTTCTGTTACACGCGGGTTTGCATCAGCTACGAAGTGCTGTAATGTCTATTGATCAGCCCCTGGCGTGAAAATGCTTACTCGTCTAAAAACAAAATCAAACTTCAGAATTCGGGGTTGTTTGCCTGTTGCTGGGGAAACAACTGCCACAATTGCGTCGGATGATAATGGTCAGAAACACGCATTATGAATTCTTTTTTTTTCAGTTTTCTTTTGTCAAATTGTGCAATTAACGAAACGTCTCTGATAAAAGTACTAAGACGGGAAAACGTTTATATTAGCCCACTTTAAGATTGTGCATTTAATTCTATTACTTCCTGTATGTTTGATAAACGTCACCATTACAAGACAGACGAAATTAAACACTACAATATTAACTTATCTCAAAACCGTACACCATGTTGTAATTTAAGTAACACTTTTGTAAACGGAGAGTGGCTAATAACCATTAGGTTTATGTGACGTTAAATAAATATAACCATTAACTGAGTATCACCCTACGATAAATGCAAAACTATATATATATATATATATATATATATATATTACACTATAACGAACATGTTTATCTAAAGACGTAATTAAATTAAGCCAACTCTACTCTACAAGCAAATGTACGGATAATTGATTTATTGTATATAAAAAATTGGCATTTTGACTGAGCTAATAGAGCTGTAATTACGATACAATAGTGCTAATAATAATAAATATACACCTAAAGAACAAGCTATAACTAAATAATGTTACAAATTATAAACCAAAATAAATCTCTTTGGAAGCCTATTTCCTGCATAATCGTAAATAAGTTCTTTCAAACCTAATTTGATACTAAATTTACGTTTACTGTCCAACATGCCTGACCAAATAAAAATATTTTCAGCAAACGTGGTTGTTTAATAATCATTATTGTTCAAGGGCAGAAGAATTGCTTCCAATTGAAGCTTAGCAAAAGACCATGAAACTGAATTTTGAAAATCATATTCTCGACCAGCCCGGTAATCAAACCTAGGATCTTTCTCTTTTTGGGTGTGTGATCCAACCTCTTAGCTAGGTTGTTGAGGTTTTTAAATGAAAATTATAAAAAATTGAAGAGGTCTCTCAAGTAGGGGTAGAAACATTTTATATTTCATTTTGAATTTAAAATCTATTTCTGAGTTTTGTCCAGTTTATTGTCATTCAAATTTTGTCCGATTAAGCTCACTTTTTTATTTATAATTAACATTACTTTAAATTAGGAAATGTTCTTTCGCGGGTAACGACGGATATGCGCAGCATTAGTGAAATTCTGTAGGCAATGTTCAAATTTGATCAAATTTTAACGGACATAACGAATTTACTGAACGTCAACTGGATCCTCTTCCTATATACTGTTAAAAATTAAGAAATTAGGCGCACTGCTTCATACATTTCTGAAATGTTAAAATCGTTGGAATCACCGTTTGTCAAGACTTTACCGTTATTCTTTCTTGCACTCTAGCTCAGGCTGTTTTCCTGCTCCTAAATTTTGCTGCCATAGCCAGTCGCTTACTACTACTGCTGTTTAGTGGGCGGGAACTCGAACCTGTTGGTAGAGAGAGGGTGATTTTAAATTGTAATTATTGGATGAGATTGTACAGTAATAGATTCGTCGTTGAAGAGAGAGGAAATAGTTATAGTGACAGAGTCAGTAGAAACAGCTCTTGAGGATACGAAGTAATTGTAGTTAATGTTGATATCAGGAGAAGCTGTTTCAAAATGAAATATTAAGAAATAACGGTGAGTGTATAGTTTAAGATATGTCAACTTACTTGAGAATATGACAATTTTCTGCACTTTATAAATCTTTTCTGTGGCTGAGATCATTATAATATTAATAGCGATGCTGTAAGGATTAGTATGTTGGTTAAACTGAAACGAGCTCTGCTAACTCGGTGATCAGAGAACGCATTTACACGTCACAAGTGCTAAAGAATTCTTAGAGGAAAGAGCCGTAAACAAGTTAGAGAATCGTTGTTTGAAAACAGAGCCCGATTCATATCAGTGCGTAACTCTGTGCTAACGAGCTCAGTATACAACGTGCTCACACGCACATGTGTTCTTGGGATCAGTGTGAATTTTGTAAATTAATTTGAAGAATTTTTCTTCTGATTTGCTTTTTATAAAATTTTATCAAACAATTTAGCTATCAGAATTTTGATGAAACAAATTTTTCAAATTTTGACGCTTTCGTGAAATAATAATGGAAGAAATTAGTCAGGAAGAGTGTAAATGTTATTTTTAGATATCTATGGATTTATAAACACGATATAAGAAGGTAATGAATAATACCGTACATAAATTAATCTATCCTTTTGACTTTTCTTTCTTGTTTTGTCTCCAGGTTATTTATAATCTGTCTATTTCACTAGAGACACTAAGTGCATATTTTGTCAATACTTAAAAATAATAATTAACTAATTAATTATGAAATAAAAGTTTCGGCCAAGGTTTTTTTGACCCATTTGTTACATTACTCTTTTCCAAGCTTCAGTCCAACTTTGCTTCACTTATTTAACATTCTCCGAGCTGATTTAAAAACATTTTCATATTCCTGGAATCTTCGCTTGATGTTAAAATTGTATCATCTGCCTACGTTTCAGTAATTTTTGTGAGTGGTTTCTGGTAAATATGAAGTATTAAAATGTTGAACCACGAATTCATCTCTGTGGAACACTTGACCTTTCAATGTGCTTCTTAATAATTAACTCTGCAGATTCAATTGGTTAGGTATAATTTTAGTATTTACTATCTGAAGTACCTAGAGATGCTCGGGTTCACGTAAATAATAAAGTAGCAATGTAAATAAAGATAACTTTATTACAGAACTTCAAAGTACACTACAATATATTTCTTTTTTCAAATCCTACCTATTTCCAATCCTAGGTTGTGTAAATGACGAAAAATCATCAAAATGGTATTTTTTTACAAAGGCCTGTCATATTGACCCATTTCTGATATTCTTAAAAGATAAGGTCATATGACCAAAATTATAGAGAATCGAATTTCCAATCGACAATGTGTTCTCAGAATTTTTCTTAAGTACTCTGTTTTCGAACTACAGTTCCAAAATTGAGTTTTTTATTCTGTTGTAGATGAGGGGGAGGGAAGGGTTGGTCCACATTGGAAATAAAGATATATACTGATAGGCCTTGGTGAGACATAGAGAATAAGCCCTTACTCGTTTCTTCAAGTTGAGTGCAGACTTTGCGTATATAGATTTCATAATTCACAGCCCCAAATGAAAATGGCATGAAGCTGGATGTCGACCTCGTCTTGTTTTTAGGGCGTAGGTTATAAGTGCCAAGATGCCTTGGTCATGTGTTTCCGCTGAAAATATCACCCCAGCTTGGTTTATTATTCAGTTTCCACACAACAGTTGGAGCTAAAATTTATTGTCTAGAGATCTCAATACATCCTTCTATAGGAGCATGTGCTTCAGAGCTATTATAATGCGCTTAGTTTGGGCATGACTATGTTTCATTGGGTGCTAAAGTCATGTAACGTTACCTTGTCCGGCGATGCGACACGATAGTACATTCACATTAATTCCTAAATGATATATATATTTATGACAATGAGTTCATCTGAATACAGATGGGTTATGTTTTAGCGAAACCATGAAATATATTCATCATCCGATGTTTAAGCTTCGCTTAAAACTAATTAGATCTGCACTGCGGCAGATTTGGATTTTATGGTTGAATTACGCGGGATTTGTTAATTTAACTGATGATAAACCGTACGAACTACGTGTAGAATTCCTTAGTTTCACTAGTTCCCGATAATAACATAAATGTAATTACCTAAAATCAGAAAAGCATAATTTAATTATTCAACCATAACAATAGATCACTACGTTTCGTTTCTAGCTTAAAGTACTATGTAAATATAAAGCAGTGGCTTATTTCGATCAGTTGCTGTTCCTTATCTTTGTAAATCATTAATAAATTTATTTCACAAAATCATTTAACTCAATTATATATTTTCTTTATATTTCTGTTTCATTTCAACACAGAACTATTCCTTCTCTTTCTAAGGTCCATAAACTTATTCCGACCTAATTCTGAAGCACTGCCTCTCACGCACTAATGTTAATTGCTTTAGTGATTTATACTTTTCAAAAGTATTCTTAGCTTATCATTATCAATTTTTTCATATTCAATTTTCTCGAAATGTATACGTTGTATCAGTATAATACAACATATAATCTACAGAGTTATCCATAGAGTTTAAAATATTAATCAATTAACGTTTCTAAGATCAAACGTCGTGATTATGGAACTATCCGGATTTTTTGTCGCTAAATTATTCTGTAGGTCAACGCCATATCTGGAAGAATGGAATAACGACAGATCATAAAAAGTTAAAATCGGAGAACCAGTTTCGGATTCAGGCAATGTAACATCGGGAGTTCCTCAAGGCTCTGCATTACTGTTTTCAATATTTATTAATGACTTACCAAATTATTTAAAGTCAGGGGTCAGGTTTTTCGCGGACGACTGCATCATCTACAGAAAGATAACGAACAAGCAAGACGCAATAGTCCAACAGGCTCCGGAAAATAAAATGAAAATGAATGGCAAAAAAAAGCCGCTCAATCTTGTTTTCAAAACGAGACAGAATATAGAATAGGTGGGGAAATAATTCCAAGAGTAACGAGCTGCAAATACATTTCAACAACAGACTTGGGTGGGTGGAACAGGTGAATTTCACAGCCCGAAAAGCGTGGAATTCCCTTCATTTCATAATGAGGTTTTTAAAAAAGGGAAGTTCAAAAACAAAGAAGGTGGCATATTTATCCATAGTTAGACCAATGTAGGAATACGGAGCGCTTGTTGGGAACCCTATAGAAAAGGTCAAATAGAATCATTAGCAAAAGTTCAGAAAAGGGCTTCTAATTTTGTGCGAGTAGGGCCAAGTCATAGGAGCTAAAAAGTAGAAAAACTAGGTCGGGAGATATTGTCACTAAGTAGGGAGAAAGCAAGGCTCCATTTGCTATTAAAAGCTTATCAGGGGCAAAACCATGGATTGGAACAACTCTTGTTCGGTGTGTCTGTACCTCGCTGTGCCTCGGAAGAAATAGTCAGGGCTAGTGTGTGAACTATTAGTCAACCCCTGTTTTTGATTGATAATTTGCTTGTTCTGTTAGAAGATTGAATTGTTACCTTGAAGAGGGTACAAAAAGGTACCGAAACGTCGGCTTACGTAATAAAAAACTTGCCTGTTCAAGGTCGTCTCATTATTTCCTTGAATAGCAATGAGTTGATATTATTATTTTTATTAGATAACAAAAATAATTTATGTCGGATTTCCGTCAACATGTGCGTGGATTAAAAATTTTAAAACTAGTTAATAACGAATTTTATTCACTGTAAAAATATAATTAAAATAATATTAACTTCATTACTTGTCCTCTGTTAGAACGGTTTTGAAAGGTCATGAATGTTGTAATTCTTCGTAAGACTATTTTACACGTTTTTAATGTTGATACTGTTCAGTGAGATTTTCCAGTTTAAACTAAAAAAATTGTTTTTAATCATTCGGAACAATGAAAAATTAGTTACAAGTATTTAATCTAATAATTCGTCTGCGTGAATATAAAACGGTAAAATCATTATATTGTGATTCATACAAACTTGATTACAGATTAAGAACTTCTTAAAATCATTTTGCTCGATAATTGACATACGTAAAAAAGTCGAAGGTTTTTGTCACAATACAATACCCATAAGAACAAAAAAACTTCTGTTAGATACGGGTATTTGATAGAGGATTTAACGCGCCGCCTCAGGCAGAACGTGTTAATATTTTGGCTGAACTACAGCGAGGAACGATGGTCGGACAAGATGGTGTTGATATGAAGTAGCGAGAACACATGTCTTTTGGACCTTGCGATAACTCAGGCTGCCTAAGTTCGTGTTAATCTAGATACAAGACTCAGGCGGTTCTTCATTCTGTCAGGGAATAAAGCATGATGTTTGCCATTTCACAGGTGCCTGTCATCCTAAGTGAGAAGTTCGGAAATATATTCCCTTTGTGAATTTACGTGCATCATAATTCACTTCTGAGCTTTTGCCATAGTCTTACAATAACGTTATACGTATATCTCCGGTTGGGTCGAAATTTTTACATCATGTTTCTTTAATTGGGTCTAATTTCCTTCAAGGCTATGCTTCGTTTACAAAGCATTTCTTCTGTTCCTGAAAATTTTTGTTAAGTTTACTATACGTGCTAAAATTTTCCAGACACAGATTTAGTTTGTCAGATGTTTATTTCTTCCGAGCGCCATCTTGACCATCCTTAATCCTCTTGAAGGAAGGCCGCTGATGGATGTTTGAGGTCCTTACCTACCTGGAATTCGTAAAATAACATGACGATAAAATCGTACGTAAAATAAATGAAGCTCCAATTAATTGATTTGGCCTATGTACACCACAGTAGCATAAATTTAGATCTAATGCGTGGATAGTGGTGAAACATTTTCGAAGATTCCTGAGTATTAACGAAGTAAAGAGATGTGAAAATTATTATATTAAAAAGCACAATCTTATAAGAAGCATTTGATTTGTCAACCATTTATTCCATCATTTCTGTATGTCCTTTTACTGATTTTGTCACTGATGCCTTCAAGCTTCTCTTCTCACTTCTGCAGCTAATAATTTCTTTACACACCACTTATTTACCTTTCTAAAGAAGGATACCACAGTAATGCCAAAACAGTTTTTTTTAGCTTTAGGTTCTTTTAATTCGGAATTCAGTGTGTAATTTGTGAAGTACAGCTGTAAAAATAGAGAAGTGAGTGTTTATCTTTCTATCTCTATCTCGTATGCTATAACTATTTTATTACAATACTAGCTAACCCCGAGACTTCGTTCGCACCGAAATAGTTCTTTTTATTTTTCCCTAAAAATTTTAACAGTTGCAGAATAAAGTTGAATTAATTGAATATAAAAAGTACGGTTACCTTATAACTCGCAGTTGGTTTAGAACAAGTTCCGCTTCTGAACTCTTAAAGATATCGAAATGAAACATACACGAAAATTTAAGTTAAAATTCATTTTTCAATCCCAGAAATTTTCATTTAAATCCGATGAGCCGTTTCGAAGCATAAACAGATCAAGAGTACAGGCAACTCGCACTCATTTTGGAGATAGTAACGCACGTTAAGAAAAGAAACTTTCACGTAGAATTATATATATATATATATATATATATATATATCATTTACGAAACAGGAAGATTCCCAAAAAATTTTAGTAATAACATGGAAGAATGTAGGGACAAGAGAAGCAATATTAACTTTGTGACTAATTTTTATAAGACAGGATAAAAAAAATCCGGCCTACGTTTACGGCATTTGTAGATATAGAAAAAGCGTTCAATAATGCATCTGGAACACACTATTAAGGATTTTGAAGAGCACAGGAATAAAATATTGAACAAGGAGGCTTATACATAACCTCTGCAGGAGACAGGCAGCGGTAATTAGCATAGAAGATCAAGAAAAGAAAGCTGTAATCAAAAAAGGAGTAAGACAAGGAAGCATGCTGTTTAACTTATATATAGAACAGGCGATGAAGAATGTTAAAACGAAATATAAAAAGGAATCATACTGCAAGGAGAAGGAATAAAAACCTTACGCTTTACCGATGATATTGTAGTATTAGGGGAATCAGAAGAAGACTTGCAAACCATAAAATATGGCATGAACGGAGTCCTGGAGAAAGAGTTCAATATGAGGATTAATAGAGGGAAAACCAATGTAGTGGAGTGTAGTTTGGGAAACAGTGGAATAACAAAGGGTGTTAGATTGGGAAGGGATATTTTGACAGAAGTTAAGGAATTCTGCTTCTTGGGAAGCGTAATAACTAGGGATGGTAGAAGTATAGTAGACACAAAGAGTAGGATAGCACAGGCAAGGAAGGCTTTTGCGAAAAAGAGAAAATTACTTATGGGTAATATAAGTGTGAATATTAGGAAATCGTTGCTAAAAATGTTCGTATGAACCGTGGCGTTATATGCGAAACGTGAACGATAGGAGCTCCGGAAAGGAAAAGAATAGAAGCCTTTGAAATGTTGTGCTATAGGCGAATGCTGAAAATCAGATTGGTGGATAGAATCACTAACGAGGAAGTTCTAAACAGAATAGGGGAAAAGCGAACAATATGGAGGACGCTGACCAAGAGAAGGGATAGATTAATAGGCCACGTTTTAGGGCATGACGGTCTTGTAAAATTAGCATTAGAGGAAAGTGTGTGGAGTAAGAATAGAAGAGGGAGTCAAAGGATAGAATACGCTAAGCAGATTAGAGACGATTTGGGTTGTGCTTGTTTTGAGAAAATTAAAATTCTTGCGCAAGATAGGTTAGGATGAAGGGTTGCTTCAGACCATATGAATATCATTATCGAAATTAAATATTCACTAATAGTTAAGTTAAATTGCCTTTCTTTAACCCCTCAATTTTTCATTAAAATCCGTTGAGCCATTTCGGAGCCTATTCGAGACAAACATACGGACAGACAGACAGCCAGGCTGATAGAAATTTAAATTTAATTATTGGTATACATACACGTAATAAATTATATAACAATAAGGCATTATCAACATATATTACACAGGATGACCATAAAAGAATGTCCTAATTTTTATGGTATATTAAAACAGTTTAATTTAGATTATTTACAACAAATCATGCATAAAACTGAAGATAAACTAATTATTTTTTCTTAGAAATGTTGAATTTGTGCAGCTTTAGTTTTACAGAGCACATCCAATTTAAAATATAATACTTCCTACACTTTGGTCAACTATTCCGGAGTAATGTAAATTATGGCCCCTTTCATTTTTGAGCCCCAACTATGACAAATTATTGGGTCCCGCCGGAAACGAAGGTACGACATTTTATAAAGCAACAAAAGGGAAAAGTTTAAATAAACGGAGTAATTGATGTTAGTGGGTTGACACTTTGAATGAAGGCCTTACCTGGCGATGTTGTCTCGGTCTCTCCGAAATACCACGGTGCGATAAATGACAAGAATGATTTTTTCATGCGTTTCCCTGAAATTCTTTGAGTTATTCTTTAAATGTGATGTGAAATCAATACTCCACAACGCTTACAGTTGATTTTATAAACTCTTATAACTTTAGCATACTTTTTAGACATTTCGTATTTACAAAGACATTTCTAGCCTCGCTGTGGCCAGAAAAATGCAACATTTCATTCCAATCTTTATTATTTTGTTATTTTATTTGATAAAAGAATATTATAAATATTGCAATGATGAAGAATGTTAATTATTACAATACAAAATAAGCCGCGAGCAACGCTAGTACGTAATAAAAACTTGTCCGAGCTGTACATGGGGCCTATCGTATTGCACCAGGAGATACCGGAAAATATCAACGTACATAACTTCGTCTTCCGTAATTTCAGAGGAGTTTATAAATTATTTAACAGTTGACGTAATAACTCGTGGTAATAGTTTAGCTCCGGTGCCAGGCAATTCGCCTTTGCGTTGCCTTGATTAGATGTGTCTTTGATTGATCGGGTGATAAATCATCGCTTCTGATTGTGCGAAGAGATTAATTGCAAGGGGAAGAGGAAGGGTCAGTTAGGACAACATGTTTACACTGCTCTGTTCATACAGTGACGACGTGGCCTCGAGAGAAAATTCTGTTGATAGTTTACAACTCGATTTCGGGTTCGTTCACTCAATACGTTTCCCAAATTAAAACAAATTCGGTCATTGACTGATAATTCATACATGAAAACGCTACTTCGATCATTCTTGCCTACTTTTTCCTCAGCGTATCATATTTTTACGCTCTTCGAAATACGTCGTTAAAATGTTTTAAGAATGAGTTACGTAATTCTTAAAATGTTAATTTTTCTACATATTTGTACTATTTTCACTTAGTAAAATATCGAAACATTCACTGCCGTAACTCAAATTCCCATTGGGATACACACATAACAAGTAAAATACTTCCGTTGTCAGTTATTACTGTAAATTTTGAAATGAGGCTTAAATAATCTATCGTTAATAAAAAATTAATATATTTACATTTTAAAAAATATATAAAATATTATTCATGTATTTTTCTTCAATAGGTCATATTCATCTATATATAAAAACATTTTATTGAAGCATTTTCAAAATTAACGTTATTATAAATACTAGTTACTAACAACAGCTTTCAATATGTTTCAAAATAACACCTATATCTAATGTAAATACGGGAAGAGGATAGCACGTAAGAACGGAATGCCCTATTTTTTTAATGGATAGAGCAGCACACAATTAAATAGGGGTGAAATGTTGTACGTGGTCGAGGAAGAATTCCCGGCATACGTCTTGACCAAGTTCTTGTGTACTAACTGTTTAATGGTATATACTCGTCAAGTAGATGCATGCACCTGCATATAAGTTATGTATCAGGTTCAAATCTACATGTATTGAGTCTCTGTGAAAATGCATACCGTAAATCATGCTCTTGGGGCAGAACGGCATACTACTGTATGAGGTGAAATGTAATGCGTCTTCAAAAAACTTAATTTGACACACTCGCCTTCTACGAATGAGTTAAAGGATGAAAATAAGAGAGATTAGGGACGGAAAATAGGAGAAAAATAAAAGAAAAAAGTAAGGAATGCAGTTAGCAAACATTCTCTTTGCAAAGGAATAATTCATAGAGAGATCAACTGTACGGAAATTAAAACTAAGAAAGAAAGCATAAAAGGTATTAAAACGTTTCTTCAATTTAGTTTCATTTTCTTGTATTAATAGTAATTACAAAATATCCTATCCTGTTCCGCCGCGAGATTCTTTTTAGATTTATCAAGAATTAATTCCTAGTTTTAAGTTACATTGACATTAGACGGAGAAAAAAATAGAATTAACTCGTATATACCTTTATTATGTTTTCACATTTTTTACAAAAATTGTTAAACAGTAAAAATACATGATGTTTTATATCTTAAAAATGTAAGATAATAATTAATTTTTTTATTAATATTCATTAAATTGCTACTGATTTTAAACGTTATAAATTAGGTCAAAATCGGTCATTATAATTCCAAACCCCTGGATGGAAATATTACCTTTTCGTTTTAAAGTTAATTATTAGTTCTTAAGCCTATTTAGTCAATTTACACGATTTCAAACCCAAATTGTAGCCATAGTATCAACCCTTTACGATTGCATGTCACTTGTGGTTACTTCACAAGCCGAAGCATTGAGTTGGGACTACCACACTGCAACCTGTATGGAGAGTCCCAAGAGTTTTATAATACCACACGCAACATCTATGACCTCGCTGGAATTCAAACCCGTATTTACAACTGGGAGTGCCAGAGGATGATCTATTACGTCGTCGGGATTCGAACCTGTGAAACACCCATACCATCATTAAGTGATAGTTGGCCAAATGTTTATGTTTATCTATTGGAAGTTCTTCCAAAACTAACGGCTGTTTTTAAATATAGCATTACATTAATTAAATACTGTGCAATATTCACTTAGAACACAATCTACTTCCTTGCGAAACTAAGTGAAAAGCAGTCCTGCAGCCAACGGACGATAACAATAAAGGCAGAACAAATTAACACGACAAGAAAGAGAGTAAAATAAATTCACAAATACAATAAATCAATAATCTAGACAAATAAATTTAATAAACAAATAATACAGAAAATTTTGTCAGCATATAATGTTTAAATTTATTTATCATATTTACGACGTTTCGTCCATACTTGTGGAATTCGTCAGGAAACTAGACAGAAAATTTAAACAAAAAATTAAAATTTTCTTCATAGAGTATTAGTTAAATTGTAGAAAGTATATTTTTCAATTTAATATACCGTAACCGTCTCTAGACGTAGTCCACCACGCAAAATTTTCCAGTTTTCCTTTCTTCTCACATCGAATCTATCTGAAGGTCTTGGTGGGCCATCTTCTGGAAACTCCCGCTAATCTCAAGTCATATTGCCCTTGCCATTTAATCCCTATAGCTTAATGCAGTCTTTAATTTACACCTAAGTCTCATAATTTATGTGAAAATAAGATTATGATACTTAACCATAGCTTTAGAGACGTTATCATATTGCGTTGGAGGCGAAGACGACAATAATTCCACACAATACTTAAATTAATAATTTTTTCAATCTTCAGTTAAAACAAGATAAACAAACAGCGAGTCTCTCTCTTAACAAAAATATTATATGGTCAAACTTTTAAAAAAAACTAATATAACTAATTTCCACATTTAATCAACATAATAACCAGTTAATTACAGCAAAGAATTCTTACAGGTAGTTTCATTTTAATTGAAGTTCGAAGAAAACTATTATTACCAATAGCCACGACTTTCAATGATTGGGCAACCATAATATAATATAATAACCATCAAGGTATTTTTTACAACAATTAGTGTCGTAATTGTTCTTCAGCCCTTAGGAAGAATGTGTCTAACGCACCAGAATCACAGGACTGCTGAAAACCGTCGTTTTGGAAAATATAAAATGTAGAAAATAGTTAAGGATAAAAAAAATGCCCTCATACGTACCATGTCATTAACAAGGAAAACGAAATTGAATAGCCCTTTCTTTTTATTTTCTCTATGATTAAACATATTTTGAAAGTAATCACATTAACTACTGTCTGACAAAGAACATAACGATAAATACGTCAAAGTAATTATATCAATAAATAGATAATAATGGTGAACAGTAACTTAAGAATGAGTGTCCACCGGAGTTCCCTCGCCAAAGAGCGTGGGCTGATCAAAGAACAATATTGCTAATTAGATTACCATGGCCTTCGACGGTATTTACGAGTATTTCTCAGAGATAACAATGATTCAGCTAGATTGCTATACCCAGAACCGTAGCAGGAAACACGTCTATTCTTGCGCGTGTTTCAATGTCAATTTTAAAACCAGAGCAATACATTTCATCAAATGTAAATAAATATTTTGGTCTTTTTCTTTTATCTGGCACCAGTAATAGCCAATAAGCTTCGTTCTTTAGAGCTGTACGCGTAGTTTGTTTCACTGCTCCAAAAACAAACTACAATATTATAAAGGTGCTTCAATGGAAGGAAAACATCGTCGAATACTGTAATTGGAAACATTTTTAAAGAAGGTTAAAAAAAATATTCTGTCGAAAAACCTCAATTTACCAGTATTACATCCTTTTGTTTCGGCGTTTACACTATTTCTCACAATTTAATGTTATCATCGTTATTTATAACAAGAACGTTGATGAAGATTGCAGTCTGGAAGCGAACCTGAGCCAGGATTCCTGTTCGTTCTTGGTAGATATTTTATTGTATCACAGCGCAAGCTTTCAGAGTTTTGAAAAACACTAGAAGCTTTTCTTAACACATAAACCACCAAAACGAAGGGTCCTTGAACCTACGAACTTGGGTTTCGAAGGACGTTGAGGTATAAACAAGTCAATATTGATATTCTGCCAGCTCTTTGAGTTAACACAAAATGCTTCTCTTTTAGTCAGTTTGGTCAAAATCATGGAAAATAACTGAATTGTTAAATACCTTAACTCTAAAATAGTACTCTAATATTCATTGTAAGAGAATAAAAACAACTGGAGTACTTTCACCAGTTCTCTATGATTTCAGATTACCTTTATTCAGTTATTAAAATGTTATGAATAATAATATTTAAACTCTGATTACAGTCTTACTTTAATTTCTTTTAACGTTGCGTGTACTTTTTAATTTACACTTTTTCCTCTTTCGCTATGTAACTAAATATATAAACATTTTAAAGAGACTCGTTCACATCCGCGGCTAAAAGTTTCCTATTGACTGAAATTATGTAAATACCAACGAATGGGTACCATTTGAAATTGCAGCCAAAAAGCAGACCACCATCAGAGAATACAGCTGCAGTCTTCTTTCGGTATCGTTGATAAAAAAAATAATTTCACATTGCAGACCTATTTTCAATAGCCACTTTTCTTCTTTTGGTTCACCTCTCAGATGACCTGATTTTAATGTGCTTCAGTATATCAAACTATTATTCCTCCACAGTCTTCATGTAAATTCTGGGTTTTAAGAGTTTCATGGATAGAATTTTATTCTTGCTAAAATAAATGTCTACTTTTATTTTAAATTTATTTATGTCATTATTATTTTTTCTCCTTCTAAAATATAATATTCTCAATAGTTTAATATAATAACTTAAATAATAATTAATAATAATCCATCCTTCTCTCTTAATTTCATTACACACTGATCTCAGAAGTTCTCTTCGTATTTTAGAAGAATTGGAATAGAAAACGCAATTTTCTTCCCACTAATATTTTTGAATTGGTTTAAGAGAACGACGTTCTTAAAACACATTGTTTGAAATAACTGTAGAGATAAGCTTAGTAACTATTAGACAGTGAATTGGTTGGTGAATCTTGGAAGATGCTCTAAATTATCCAGGAAAGGATACGAAAATAATTAAACGAGATATTGATTCATTGATATTAGTTTAATGGAGATAGACATGTTGGTTGTATATCATGAAGTAAATAAACGTGGATAGATATTTCTATTTTAAAAGTAATAGAATCGTAGATGAAGTCGGAAGGACAGTTACGGCTTCTGGATACAGCATGAAAGTAGAAAGTAAAACACGAAACTTGTTCAAGTTGATTCGACAGGGAGAAATTGAACTTTCCGTTCCCGATGCCTAGAGATGTCACCAGGAAATTGTCTTGTGCATATCCTGTGGTATAGTGTTAAGCGTCTCTGCCTCGTACCACAGAGGTCCTGGATTCTAATCCTGGCATGGTCTAGGACGAATGTATTGTTAGAGAAACCATACTGTCCTCTAAAAATAAACAGTCACTAATAACTAAAGCTGGGCAAGACCGTTCTTTTTAGTGATCGGATCGGAACAGAACCACTCGCTGAATAGATGATTCACCGCTCATATTCATCCCACCCGATTTACCGAAATGAATCTTACCTTGTTTCCAAGGTTGTTGTTTTAACAAAAATTATATACACTTTCGTTATTTATTATTAAACAAATAAAATGAAAGAAATAACACTAGAAATTTTATTTTATAATTGAGGTATTTTGATGGTTACTAATGGATTAGTATTTTTCGTTTAATGAGGAACAAATTTACTGGCAATACTCATGCATACGCTTATATAGTAATTGTTATGCCACTGATTAAAAACTATTACACAACTCGTCATTCAAATAAAACAAAAGTATTTTTCCACTTAAAAAATTAAACGGAAGGAGTCCGGTGACAAAAATATCTCAATTAATTCTTTCATATGACGTTTTGAGATTCCTTTGTCCAAAAATAATTTTTGGTGGATCATATGAAAGAAAATTGGTGAGCCAAACACTTGCAGTCTTGTATAGCAAAGTCATAAAGAGGGATGATGACAAAGGGCACCCGCCCTCGCAAAAGAGTGTCCGCCATCGCGAGCGGACGAGAAAAAAAATCAATATAAGATATCTGCAGGATATCTTGGAGCAAAATTAAGTATTTAAGAAATACGGTAAATTAGTTTAAGAGTTCGCAGTGGGGCTAGTGCAGAATAGTAGTGAAAAAAATAACTGTTCAGAGAATGAAACTCATTACTAGAATATTACTAAAAATTAAAGGAGAAAATGTGATTGTTTCGTACTAATATCAATTATTGGTAAGTATACTGCACATATTTTCAAGTTTCTAATAAGTGTTTCACTGAGCATACTGGTATTTATTAGACAATATACGTCTTTGTCTGTCTTTCTGAACCTCTTATGCATTCTTATGCTATTAAAGGTGAATTTGAACCACGTGAATTACCCTCGTGTAGCTTGTCACTCAATAAAAAGTTATGTAATGAGAATGCGTTTCAAAGGAATATACAGCAACATCATGAACTGCATCATCTGACTTAAAGTATCGCAATTAAAAAATTTATATTCGCTGTATTAAGCTGAATTTTTTAATTTCTTTGTATTTATCTTGTACAGACTTCTTTTGTGTTAATATTATGATTAATTTAACGTAATTAAGTACTTTATCCAAATTATACCTCGGTCTTATAATAAATGAAGTGAATTAGTAATAATGTTAATCAATGCATAGTTAGAGTGAAGCAATTTTGCGAGGCTAAAGTGATATTATTTAGCCATAATAGGTGGAAATGATTATTCAATTATATTTGCACAATCAGGTAAAAGAATTTCATATTAACGTTCGGTTACCAATATTTTGTGCATATGCCACTTAGTTTAATTTTACCAAAAAAATCGCCCCACAATCACGTATCCAGAAAGAGAGATTCTGATTCACTCATTAACTGCTCTCGGTTCACAGTTCCCGTGATTGATAAATTGATCGTTATTGACCTATTGGCTATATTTATTAATGAGAATACATTGCTATTTTACATAATCACAATATTTACCTTTTTAAAAACAAAATATAAATAAATATGTACCAATAATAATTATATTAATAATACTTTATCTATCAACTTGATATTTACAATTTTTAATAATTCTGGAATATAAGAAAATAAACAATTTAATTTATATCATACTTCACAGATATTTAAACCATATATGATTTAATTAAATAATCTATTCACACTTTTTGCATTATGTTAATAATTTATATTATGTAATTCTTCAGTTTTTTTAATATTCTTGCACTATTTTATATTATTTGGTACGTCATTTTAAATTTTGAGTCTGTCATAAACTAAAGTCTTTTGAGAATGTTCGGTTTTTTCTTAATATTATAGAAATATTGTGGACTTGTCTCGTTCCAGCATGTTGTGAAAATATTGTTGTAACATTCCATTAATAATTTTGAAAATGAAAGTACATACAATTAAATGTATTCTCTGTCTGATTGACTTAAAATTTAATGTGGCTAATATGGCCTCTATACTAGTGTATCTGTCACATTTTAGCATGACTCTCATTGCTCGATTTAGGGCATGGCTAACAGCAACGTTGCACAATATTCAAAATGAGACGCTATGGTTGTCTGATTCTTGAATGAATGAGCCATTGAAAGTTCAAATAGCTCTGGAGTCACGGTTCCAGCGATCTGATTTCTGAGTGAGTGATTCAAACACTGGTATCGCGGTCCCAGTGATCTGAGGTTATTCAAACAGCTGGTTGCTCTCGGATCATAGGGGCAGAGTGAATCAGAAGAGCAGATCGCCCCTTCTTTCCGATTCAATGATCACTCACTCCACAGAATAAGCTAGTTCTTTGAATCAGGTCTCGATCAGATCGTCCATTTCAACTAATAACCCTGCAGTTTGTACCTCTATAAAGAATTATTTTTAAAAAAAGGACCTCAGCTGCCGTAAATATAATTCGCTCTGAAAAAGCAAAGGTTCACAAATTGACTGAGCAGAAGAAAATAAATTGCAGTTGTATATGTTAATTTTTTAATTATTAATTTATTATTTTCAATTAATAATAGTGAATGGTGTGCTGCATGTTGCATTCAGAAAGGGGTACTTAATTTTTGTGACGACGAGCGTGCAGGGTGGGACGAAAAGAAAACGATCATTTTTGAATAGAGAAAAACGGGAGGGGGTTCGTTCAAATCAGCAGGTTTAGACCTTGAAGAGTTAGGTAGACAATTTGTGGTCGCGTATGAGAGTTTTGTAAAGATCGCGAGTGTATTTCTCTGACTTTACTCGATAATTCAAGACTTCCCCATAGTAGTGCAATACCCACGCGAAACACCGTCTTACATTGGATGCATTCCCACCGCTCAGAAGGTTCATTAGTGAAGGAGAAACTACCAGAAATCCCATTATCAGCACGTATTCCTGAAAACGTAGTCAGGATTAATAGCGTCATATTTGAGAAGTGCAGGCCGATCCGCTTGATCCCATTCATCAGAACTGCAGATGAGTTCTCAAATCGTAAGGCGCGTTTTGAAGGGGACATTATTTACTAAATTAATTAAAAATTAACGGTCATGAAGGAATTAAATGAAAGGAACTGGCATCAACGTTTAGCTTTTTCACTCGACATTTTTGAAGAGGACGGCAACTTTGTTCTACTCATCAGTGACTAAGACCAATTCCATCTCAATGCAACATAAAATAAGGAGAAATCACTGTTTTAGGCTGCGGTATGGGATCATATATCATAAAACCAGTGATTCCACGATTGTTCTTAAAACCCGTATAGCGCGATCACCTAATTTCACGTTTTGGGGATATTCCGTGGCCCTTAAGATGACCTGATTTGTCCAGGTGTGACTTCTTTTCATGGGGATCCTTAAAGGATCATTGGTATGTATGAAGACCTCACACATTGCAAATACTAAAGACTGATATTCGCTGGAAAATACAGGGAGCTGACAGATATATGTTGGAGTGATTGGAGGGATATTTTCAAGAACGGCTCCAATTTTGAGTGAACAAAAACGGACATTAAGTAAATGATTTAATGTTCGCCTTTGAATTCAACTTTTGGTTTCTTATGAAGTTTCTATTTCCAGATGTTTTTAAGAATTGAAAACCCAAAATGTCCAGCCAATTCTTGTATAATTTATTTATTAAACACCCTCACATAAACTCGAAAGCTTTCGGCCACTTGGGCCACAATCATCTGAAATATAAAGTACGATATAAAACCATAAGTTCAGATCAATCGTAATAGAACGTACAATTCAATCCAGTTTTCAATGTCAACCTATTGGGAAATGTAACGCTAACACCGGTCGGCTGGAGTTTATATACTGTATGCTAGGCAATACAGAAACTTATAATATGATCAAATAACCTTACCATTTCTTTGCAGTCCTATGTACATTAACAGTGTTACAAAAATATTCCATTAATTAACCTCAAGGGTATTCATTATAATATATTAGTAACCACATAAACTTATAACACGATCATTAACCTTCTTTATAGTTTTTTACATTGATACAATTATTCATTAAATTCCACATCGTTATTTATTCAGATTATATATACTTTGTATACGTTAATTTAATGTGCCAAGTGGCCACATTATGTTCCATAACCAGAAGTTTTTTCTATCTTATTATAATATAAAGTATGGTATTAAGTTCTCAATTCTCAATTATTTTGATTGCTCAAGATACATATATATAATATTCTTAATTAAGTACAATAACATGCAATTAAATTATTTCACTCTCTGATTTGCTTATAATATTAGCATAAGCGGTACCAATTATTCCCACCTCACTTCTTTGATTCATTTTAAGCGAAATTGTCAGAGTTTTGCTTTCTTGAAAAGTGTCTGTTCATTATACCCCACCATATGCCAGTAAGAGAAGAGGCTAGGACACTACTAGTTTCTAAATTTGTATTGATATGTTTTTAAAACGCACTGAGGAATTCAGTAATCGTTTTTAGTATTTTGAAATTAGGGAATCATATGTGTACAGCCTGAATATGTTTGAATGAAACTACACCCCGCTGTCATTATTAACGTTTTATGGTGAACAAATATTACAATAGCTTAATTGCTTATTTAACATTAGTAAGTTAATTACAATTATAATAACATTAAATTTTATGTACACTAGGAAACTCTGTCAAGATATCATTATTCCTTAATATTCCCTACTATAAATAATGAAAATTTAGTGTCAAATGTGTAGTGGTATCAGTAAGGTCATTAATTACTAAAAAATGACGCACTGGTGTGTGATGTCATAAATTTAATCTTACTAATTAGTCTACAGCAGAGAACACGGCGGGGAGCCTTCAACCAAGACATGAAATACGCATCAAAATCTTTCAACGAGTTTATCAGAGTTTCAGTTGGACAAATTAGAAGCCTGAGTCCTCAGCAGTATAAAGGTCTTTCCGATCTCAATTATTATCGATAATATGCACATAATAAAAGGTTTGTGAAACTGTAGTCCTATTTACTTATTTAACTTTTGTACATCTGATTCGAAGAATTAGTATTTCTTTAATTATAATAAGTAAAACTGAAGCGGAGGAAAGAGGACACATTCAAAATTTTGTGTAACTGAGAAAATAAAATAGAAAATATGTAAAAATACATATACAATTTATATACAGCGTATAGTTTCTTAGCTAAAGAAACAAAAATTGATTAATGATATAAAATAATGACCTTTTACAGAATTTGTTTGTTAAAAATTTAATTAATAACGACATTTTGAAACATTTTTATGTCTTCTTCAAGTTTTCTTCCAAATCAGTATTAAAACACAGAGTGGAAATCATATATGAAGTCAAAAAATAGCTCACGAGATCAGAAGCAACAAATTTAAACTCCTCTATAGAAGCTTGTCAAGCGATATGATTACATATCTGTTAAGCTTGATGTAGTACTTAAATTTAACTAACATTTTATTGATGTAATGACACATGTTAATTATTCAGTAACATTTTGTAAATCTCTGTGAAGATGATTAAGGCACGTTATATAGAGGACGGTCTCTTGTACTCAATTTTACTTCCTATATATTGCAACATTCGGCTGTACTAATGTTAAGTTCCTCGGCTATGATACGACGGCAATTACTGGTTTATTTAGATTGTTTGGGCGTCAAGTAATTTTTTAATTAAAATTACTAAAAATGCATTTAAATTTATTTCGATCGTTGAGTAAAGAATAATCCAGAGAGCGTGGTTATTAATACAATACACACACTGCACTCTGCCGCTCCTTGCTATCGACTGTCTCATACAAAAGCACACAAAATGTAACACGCAGAAACTTTAATGTGACGTGGACTATCAAATTATACACCGTAAAAATCGATGTGGCGTCTCACTACCCCCATTCCGGTAGCGAGTTCGAGACCCTAACACATCAACCTGTAATCGCAACTTCTTGCTTTTACACTTACACCAGCATGGATCGTCTACGACTCCTCAAGATTTCCTTGCACCTACACTATCCCGTGCAAGCAGTGCGGCCGCAACTATTGCCGGCTTCTTTTGTCGGCATCCCTCAAACAAGGCCGCCAGCGGAACAGGCTCGCGCGGTTTTATCTTCTATTGGTGACGGAGCCGTTAGTTTATGTTACAACATATATATTCATTATATTTCGCGCTAATCAGACCGAATAGACAATTCAAGTATCTCCTCCTCATAAATATAATTGACTTTTTGTGTATTTTTCCGTATTCATTTGTTGAAAACTTCGAAACGCGTGGAGTAATTTCAAGAAACATTTCTTCAGGTGTTCATTGCGACCTGCAAGCAAGTGATGTCGAGGTAAGACACTTCTACCGCCGCTTGCGAAAGGGATGGGACAAACGCTACTTTTAAACTTGCATAAGGAGCAAATTTACATGCGAATAAATATTTTTAAGGGTTATGGAGATTAATCTTTTTTGTACCTACGTTATTTGAACCCCATTCGCCAAGAGAGCGGATGGTCAATAGAGGATGGGGGCGGGATGCATCTTATCGAATGCGGAGTTGTGACAGTCGCTGAGTTCAATTCTGGCATCCAAATTGCAACATCTGCAGAAGCTCAGCTCCTGATTGGGGATGGAGCACGAAGGGAGTAAGGTCTGTTTCGTAAAAATAATGTTAAAACAAAAGACACTGGTGCGAGCATTCTCTTCAGTCTATTATTGTTCCGGGAAACTATTTTCTTATTTAAGACTATTTTCCACTCTTTTAGGATACCGGGAGTATATTTGACTCTCTTAGGTTGTCCGGAGTTTTCCGCCTCTTTCACCACACCGGAGAATCAATTACAGATTTTCTCAAACTTTTTCTTAAGTTACTGAGTTTATTTAAAGTACCGGTACATTTCTTAGCTCTGTTAGGATACTGCGTAATAGGGTATGGGGCGTGAGAAGTTAATTGCTAAAAAATGTATTTATTTATTATTTATTAAAAAAACTACAATGGGACATACGTCCGGTGGCAGTTACAGCAGTGTAAAAAATATATATGTATTAAGTACTAAAAAAGCCGAAAAAACTATTGACTATAAAAAAATGAAAAAAAATTGGATTAATTTTTGTTCCCGAATTTATGTCAGTCTTTTAATCTTCTCCCGAAATGACCTGACACTATGAGGTTTTACCTCGAACGGCGCTGCAGGTAACTTATTCCAATTTTCTATGGTTCTATTTAAAAACGAATATTTGCCTATGTCTGTTTTCTGCGGTCTTGTTCTAATTTTAAATTGATCCCCCCTACCTATATATGTTGGCTTCTTTAATTTCTCGCGTATTTCTCCCCACGCTTCATCCCCAACGTAAGATTTGAAAAGGGCAACACGTCTGTCATTTTTCCTCCTTCTTTCCAACGATTCCCAACCCAAAGCATTTGCTTTTCCGTGCCCTTGGCCAGGTCCCAGTACTACAAATTTTTCTGCTTTTCTCTGGACTTTCTCCAACGCATCCAAATGGGTTTTCCTATATGGATCCAGCAGCATGCGCCATACTCCATAGTCGATCGCAATAGCATTTTGTACGCCAGTTCCTTTGATTGTCCGTCCCTTTCTTTATTCTTATATTACCAAAGTGAAGAGATCTCCACGCTTTTCGTGTTATGTGATTTACGTGAGCCCCCCACACCATTTTTGAACTCAAATAAATTCCTAAATATTTGCATATGTTTTCCTGCTGATGGTTTAGTCACGTGTTGAGAAAGATATTACTGCCGAATTGAAAACTGTAGCCGGCTAATACTATAAATGTATTCCGCAAAACTCCGGGAACCCAGATAGTCTAACGTAAATACAAAATATTGTGACGTGTATATTATATTCGTCTTCATCAGTCTCTTTTTGTTTCGTTTCAATTAAAACATCTGTTTCACGTGAAAGAAACTGTATCAAAACGGCATTATAGAAAACAATTTTTCTTATCCATATGAAAATAAAGAGACTTTATTTAATATCTTAACAATGGCCCACTAATTCATTCAAGACCAGATGCCTCTTTTATTGATTGTTTGCAAAACTTTTTTAAGGAAATGGTTGGCAAGGAACATACGTTTTGCTGAGTAATTTCGAATGCCGATTCAGGAAATGTGGCAGCAGTTTGTGGTCAAACAAAGGTAAAGGTGGTGTTTCCTCAAGAATTAGCTCATGTGCGTCAATAACAGAAAAGTTAACAATGGAAAATTACTTTTCCTTGCTGTCACGTTTCTGTCCTTGCGGGATCACGTGCAACATTTGATTTGGCATGAATGAAAGAAGAACGTTTCTGAATATAGGCAACGCATCAACGTCAATAAGATTCCCAAATTATTAATCCTCGAATTCAGTTTTGTGCTGCATTTATGTTATTTCATAATTTGATCATATCGACTTTATCACCAATATATTTAAATCTATGTTTCGAAATTAATCGCTCTATGATACAAACAAGCTCCAGATTATTCTTGTTCTTTCTTCGTTAAGTAAACGATGTAAAACCGTATAATAATTAATGAGAACTGAACACTTTTTAAATCAATAAACTACTAACAATTTTGGTAAATCAAATTTTCATCATTGACAATTATAGATTTAAGAAAATGATTTATTAACCTATTCACACATTATTTAAAGGACGAAATTAATAATCAACTTTCTTCTGCATAAAATTATAAATTGTTGAAAATAATTTATCATAACAACGAATTATTTAATCGAAGACAGTTAATTAATTGATTATCTCTTTATTTTTATCAATTAATTACAGAATCTATATTTATTTTGTCAGAAGCTACGGGAAATGAATTTGTTGTCATTCGGAAGGGTGTGAGAATAGTACTCAATAGCCCGACCTACCTGATGCTGATCTCTTTTACGTGAAACACCGGGTACGATCCTTAAACGATAGCTCGGGGGCCCCAGTCAACTCTTGGCTACCTTGATCTACCTTCAACGTCCTCCTTTTTCAATTCCCTTCCTATGCTTCTAAAGGGGAGTTGCCTGTTTCAGGATCATCCTCATGTAGCCTGTTATAAGAAAAAAGGTTGAATACCCCGAAAGGGCGACGCCTCTGGGAGTTTTCTCTCGGACGTATTTCTCCCCAGATTGACCTCGGAGCTCAACTGACTCCGTTGGGAATTCTTCGTACTCTCTCTGGTTTTTTTCAAAGTTCTCACATGGCGACGCACCTTCATGTATTTTAGGAGGTGTATTTACTGGGGTCGAAGACCTTAGACAAACGGCAATAGTTGTTCGCTAATCCGATGGGATCAGTCGGCCAACTGCCTCCTAAAACTGGTGATGACACGGAGAAGGGAATGCTGCGACCCCACAGCAGACTCGTCTCCCGTCATTCGGAAGTGCGTGAGAATAGTTTTCAACAGCTCTACCTACCTGATGCAGATTTTCTAGAGGTTTCCCTGCATCTCTTTAGCTAAAACACCGGGTAGGATACTTAAACTATAGTCCTAGAACCATAGTGCATCCTTGGTTACTTACCTCTAATTTACACATCCCGCCTTTTAAATTCCCTTCTTATGTTATTAAAGGGGAGTTGCCTGTTTCAGGGTAACCTTCACCTGTTAACCAACAAGAAAAAAGAACTTGTCAATCCTGTCTGCCTTACTCTACCTTACACTTCCTTCCTTTTCAATTCCCTTCCTATACTATTATTGGGTAGTTCCTTGTATCAGGATCATCTCCCGCCCCTCTACGCGCCCAAATAAAATATTATAAACTTAATTCAAAACTCTATTTCATAAATTTTATGCTGACAATATGACTGCAATTTCTATTTATTTTCCGAGTATAATTTTCTTGAACGGACAAATTTTTTAACCAGTTAACCGAGTGATTCTTCCTAAATGTGTTACGTATTAGACAACAGCCGTCCTCCTGTAGTGTAGCGGCTAGCGTTGCTAGGTCCCGGGATCGAATCCTGGCATGGGATTGGATGTTGGTGTGGTCAAGGTCTCGAAGACCGGGATTAAGACTGTTGGAGGATCGATACGCTGACCACCTGTCACTCCAAATTCGGAATGTGCCATGCAAGATGACAGTCCGCAGTCGACTCGATAGGCCCGGGACGTCAATGGGCTGTAGAGCCAAGGAGACAACAGGAATATCGTATAAACGCAAGTATAATTTTTTCTTCTTGTTTATGGATTTAATAAATACTAAGCATTATATTAATTAAGCTCTTTACAAACATAAAGCTTTTAATCATGAAAAGACACAACGTTTGTGATATCCTTGTAGTTCCCGTCGGGTGATGAAAAACTTGAGATCCGTGAGAAGTGCACATACCAACAGATGAACCCAATTGCAAACAATTAAACACCGTAGTCCAAAAGTAGAGAAGTTAGCCTAACAATAATAAATAGATTGTAATATTCTTTAGGTTAATCACTTATTGCCTGTAAATTGGCTACTTCTTTTTGTAATTTGAAGTAATCAGAACTGCATGCTAACTATTTACAATGATGAAGCAAGGATTGCTTCAGTGATGGAGCAGTCCCTGTTAAGCCGGGAGTCGGACGAGCTTCGTGCTTTAGGGGCGCCTTATTGGCGTGTTCGCATGTCGGCGACCGAGAACCTGATAAATATCGCCGCAGTGGCCAGGTGCTCCATCAGGAGCCGTGAATTTAATGGTCTCCCGTAGACATCTATTAAGGGACTGGCGACCTTCGTGCTGGCGTCTTCGGTCAAGGTTTCCGGCGGCACACGTGCTACAAACAGCTCCTGATCTCCACGCCGAATTGTTGCTCAATGGATGGCATTCCTATTACCTTCAGACTGTCCTTAACTGGTCGTAAAAGCGGTAAAAACACATGTGAATTCCAGCCCGTAAAATCAATTACTGCTCTATCGTGTGACCTCTGCTTCAACAAACAATCCTATAATATATCTTAGGTTTTATTAATCAGGATCAGGATTTGGCATATAGAAGATGCATTTACCTCAAGGATTCTATCTTCCGAATAAGTAATAAACTTTTTAAAAAGAAACAACAATTCTTCTCATTGACTTTGGTTTTCTTTAGTGAATGAAAATGTTTCATTGAGTGATTTACCTAAGCTGACTTTTCCATTGCTGTACTATGGTCTACTATCAACCAATTTTTCTTCATCCCTTTGAACTTCACATTTTACCGTACACGTTCCCTAAACTGTAGTTCAAATTTAGAACTTTTACTTTATTATATTTGCATTACGTAATTTAATGGTACGATACACGTGTTCAACCCGGCATACAGTTGTAAACATCTTTTTGAAGTTCGAAGTTCTACCGAAAAGTCCTATAAATGCGCCATATAATAATTAATAAAAACAGTCCATTCGTTAGAAATATATATGTATATAAACTTTTATTTAACTTCAATACAAACTGTTTTGTTCCTTAAATATTTGGTACCTCGTCTGTCTAAATCGCGCAAGATGAGTTTCCAAATTTAAGGAACGAAACGTCATGTTCAACTGTATAACATAAGTTTATATTAATTTTTTCTAACGAATAGGCTGATGTACCATTTACTTAATACCAAACAGTCATATATTACAACTAAAAATAAATAACACCTTACAGGGAGTGTTAATGATTATCTTTAACTTATTTTGAGAGTACTTTACACTGTTTACCCACATATAGTCGCTAATTGTATTCGTCTCCTTTTTCGTTTTCGTACACAGTATTAATTGTAATTGTGTGATGACTATAGATCCACTTTCCTATTTGTAATTAATATATTCTGATCATATGAGATAATTACTTATGAATGAAAATAATCGCAGTCCTCTACAGATACGGTATAACTCTCATTTGTTAAGGCAATAATAATTCGTAATTAGTTCAATTTCACCAAAAAAGTACTGATTTCCAATACTTCGTTTGTCCATTAATTAATATTACACAGACGTCGTGACGTCATCGATGCTGGTAATCAGTAATGCCTCGCATGAAGAGGAACATGTAAAATGATATGTGTACTTATGATTATCTTGTATACAAGCAAAGCCATGTCAGGAGCCAACTCTCAAGAGATTCAATCAACGATTTCCACTTACAGCTTAGATTCGATTTAAGACTGCACCCAATGCATCAATTACGTAGAATCGTACATACTTTTAATTAATCACGGTCACAAATGATCACTCTGCTACTTAAAACGATGAAATTTATTTTAATAATATTCACATATACAATGTGTTTAAGAACTCTTAAAACCACATAATTCTAAATCTCAAAAGACTGTTTATTACTTTCACACCACAATCGAAAACAGTCAAACTATATCATCAATCTCACCAAAGATATTCACCCCCACTCCTACATTCAATCTTCGATTGATCTTTGATCTCCTCAGCCAAATTGAAAACATAAATTACATTTAGATTGCCTATGATATCACTCTATGCTGGCTGGTTCATATGTACTACAGAACATAAAATAATTTTCAAATAATTATTTGTGTGATAAACTTAAGCATATTTTCATTAATGGTGTTTCAGCCGCGTAAAAACCTAAGACATTTTACTTCCCATGTTATCTCGCGCTCGCTCCCTCTAATGTAACCAGATGGATGAGAGCCCAGTCGCCCTCAACACTGAATCTCTCCCTCTCCCTCCCCCTCCCCCCTCTCTCTCTATGGAATGATAAATGAGCATGCCCAGTATGCCGTTTCAGACCCCGTAAACATCTACAAACTACCGCTTTCTGTGGCTACACATCCACGGAGAACATAGAAACCGTCGTGTGTCAGAAAGGCGGACACGTCAGGTTAATGTTTTGACTTTCTTGACGGATTAATAAAGATATTCCTAATTGCAGACTATTTGTGGTGTATTTGAATTAATCTAAGGTTATTTAAAGCAAAACATTTAAGGGACTGCGGTTCGAATACTGTCGTCACACTGAGAAAATTACTACACAATTCTGCATACAATACCAACCATCATATTCGGCTGGTTACGAAAATTAAATTTTCAACAATTGATGACTAGATGATAAAAGTTTACATTTTTACATTATGAGACCTGATTATCATCATGCCACCACAATGACTATATCATAATCTAGTCAAGAAATCTGGTATCTTACATAAGCACATACATACTGAAAGATACACAGAAACAGTGAATAATATTTATAAGAAGAAGATACTTGAACCATATCTTCAGTTTGACTAGCTTAAAGTAACGCGTGTAATCTTATTTATACTACACGAAAAATACTGCGAAAAATAAAATTGAGTGTTTTCTGCACTGGTATTTGTATAACGTTTTTCAATCATTCGGTCAGCGAACATTTTATTCTGAAAGGGGGATCCGAAGAAATATAAATCTTCGAAATATCGACAGAAACCTTTACCGAAAAAAAAACGTGCTGAGGGGTGAATCTAAAGAACTTCTGGAAAGTCTGTCATGGCTGATTTCCTCCATCTAGACTTCCCTTCCCAATCCCCTGGGCCATAGGCCAAGGTTTTTAAATTCAGTCACCCACAAGCTGAGACGGTCTTGAGTGGTTTGAGAGGTGTATGTACGGTGGTCGCAGGCCATAGGTATACGGTAAGAGTTGTTCGCTGATCCCATTGGACCAGACGGCTAGCTGCCCCTTATTACTGATAGAGGCTTGGAGGTGGGTTTGTTGCGCTCCGAAAACAGCCGTCTCTCTTCATTAGAAGGGTGTGGGAGTAGTACCAAATGCCCGCCTTGGCTGATGCTCATTTTCTAGGGTTTTCCCGGAATCACCTTTAGGTGGAACACCTTACTCTACAACCAAAATAAATAGCGTGCATTGCCTTTTATTTATACAGATATGCTCGATGTAAATATATTTAGTTAAATATTTGTTCCAACTTGGTTTAAAAATTTTCCTCTTTTTAAAATTATTCTCTATTACATATTATAGAGAAGTAATTTTAAAGTAAGCATATTACGGGTTAACTCACTTGTCACAGATTACTAATAACTTTGTTAACGTTTTACGTAATTATCTTTGTAAAAATTGGAGTGATGTAGTACGCAAGATTCAGAAACTTACGAGCCGCCTCTGATGAAATATCCTTGATAGGTCTTTTTAGTGAGCGTGGTTAGTTAAACCAGCGATTATGCTTGAAGATTATTAACTCTGTCAAATACCCGTTCCTTTCAGTTGATGTTTATCGTCCAGAATTGAGAAACGTGACACAGTGAAAGATGAGGTTAATGTGATGGTTGGCAAACAGATGTCACGTTGTTTGTTTGTTTTTTGGCTGACTATTCAGAAACTTTGCAGAAATCCATGTCTGATCCAGTTTGTTCGAGTAAACGCTCTGCAACGAACCATATCATAGATTCACTATGTTTCTGATGTCCTGAACTTTATTCAGAACAAGAGCGACAGTAATAGAATCGGTCGATCTATGATTGCTGCCATACGTATGGAAAAAGAACGTGCTCATAAATTTATTCGAAATTCTATTTATAATATTATAAAAATTTCGAAGTGTGTTTAATCAAATTTATCATAACCTTCATGATTTATGAATAAATTTGTCATTATGGTTTCATCTTCTTGTTATACTTTATTGCAGTGCCTTGTATTGTACAATATTTTTAGTTTTTCCCTCCCGAGAGAAAACAAAAGCGCAGTCTGACAATATTTTGTTAATACATTGAATAACTCTCCCTCTGTCTTCTGTCTCACTCACTTCTCACTTTTATTTTATGATATCTTAAAGACTTTTCTGTACGATTTTTTAACAATTTTCTTTTAAATAAAAATTGTCCTGTCAACAAAGAACACAACAAAACGAGAATTATTTAATTTGGTGCAGTCGTTCGGAAGTTATGCGCGTAGACATTTCGCTGATCGTTTTTATGTATATAGATTTCCTTAGAGTACATTTTTTAGCTAACGCATATATCTACAGCCATAGTTGATTTTGGCCTTAATCATTGCTTTGTTTGTTGCCTGTATCTATTTGCTCCTCAGTTTTTTCATGACAGGAGTTTTAATATCTGCAGTCGTTTATTGCTCTCGATGTTTAGATATTCTATGTTTTTTTTTAAATTAAGCTTTTCATACCGTATGATGCTCATAATTTTATTATTCATATTATGCTAAATTGATGTTAAGTTTATTACGTTTTTAACTTATAGACAAGGTTATCGTCTTATCTTTATTAGGTTGAAACTAAAACCGATCCCGTCAGTCCATTTTGTTGCTTCGGCGATTGCTTGTGGCGTGAAGTAAAGTGTTTTGGTTCAAACAATGCATTATACAGGCACGTTGTAGTCTTGAATTTTCCGTCGTCAATTCTGAAAATATTGCAGCACAGAACAAACAGAAAAACGTTCATCGAAACTCAAAACAACCACCTTGCGCAAATTCCCGTTACTGTTGAAAGAACCATTTAGTGTAAATATAGCGTCTTTCATGGTCTTCCTTGTATGTGTTGCTATTTATCTGGATTCAGACCTTCCGTTTTCCAAGAAGCTTCGTCTTATTCAGTCAATCGTCACAAGTGAAAATTTTATATATTCCATTGATTGTGATTGAAATTATATTAATAAATAATACTATTTATGCCAATTTTATTGTTCATTTTAAGCAGCTCCTCTTTATCTGTAATTAAAGTGAATACGTTTCCGTTTTCATTTTTTCTGAATTCGTTTATTGTAGGCACATAGGTACAACGTCTTATGTCACTCCTTTTGTTGTATCCACTATTTATGCATTTTTCAAACATAATCACAGATTTATTCTGAATTTCCCACTGAGTAGTTGAATGATAGGCATACATATATAAAAGATATTCCTCTTATTATTTGGCTCATTTAGGGCCTTCGTCTACCAGGACCACTGACGTCTTCAACGACTCATTCCAGATTTTGGAGTGGCATAGTGATTGTGCTTTAGTCTTAAGCCGACCATGACGAGCACAATGATCCGTGCCAATTGTGGGAATTCCCACTGTGATTCGATGTGGCATACCAAGTCGACTTTTTAAGTTACGTAAATTAAATCAATGAACAATAATAATGTTTCCAAATAATTGCCGCAAAACCACTCAATTACGTATAATCATCATACATACGTCTCAAAGTATTAATAAGACACAACTTAGTCTTAAACAGAGCCGAAACACAATGGAACATAATCACGTTTCGCTGTGATTGACGGATTATACTGTATATGGTCCCTGATAATCAACTTAATAACCACCGCGATGACGGTGTGTGGCCACAAAAATTCACCCGATTTATTCTACTGAAACCTTTAATAATTCATATTCATAGTAATAATTTACAAATAAATAATTTTCATTTCGATATCATGATTTAATGGAAGATTGCTTCAAAATACTATCTTTCAGAAAAATGGTCAATTAAACTAGCATGAACTTTTAACAATAACGGACTTTTTTATAATATAATATAATTTATAATTTCTTTCGCCTATATCCTTGTGGTTTTTTATCCTTCTTACAGAATAGTTTTAGATATGTAATATTATGGTTACAATTATTCTTATCAGGCTTCCTCCGTTAACAGAGTTGATTAAGTAGTGTTTTATTTTCATATATTTATGTATGATATGAGCAGTTTACTTCCAATGTTTACATTTTATGTTCAGAGCATTCATAATATTAGTTCCATTAATTAAATGCTTTTCAGTGCAAATTCCGTTGCTGTATCCTCTAATTTGCAATTTACTTTCTAAACTCCCATTATTGAATAAAATGTACTCCACCATTAAATCAAGAAACGTTTAATTTCAGAATTTATGGGACGAGAAACTTCAAGCGACTGGTGAGAAGCTTTTATGAGAAGAAAACATTTTTATTTGTTGTTTACTAAATCTATTTTCTATGAAACAATTTGAAATTCCCTTTCTTTTTCTATTCGATAGTTCCCCCTTATAAATATAACCATGTGTAAAATTTATTTCTGTTTATTCATTTATTAAAACGATGACTTAAACATTATATATTAATGAACGTTTAGTGTAATCGTTTCGACCTTCTTTATGGCTATTTATCGAAGACAAGAATATGATGAATTGAAGATAGATGTTGTTGTGGTATTCAGTCTTAAGACTGGTCTGAAGCAACCCTCCATGCAAACCTATCTTGCACAAGTCTTTCCATTTCCGCATAACTACCACATCTCATATTTTCCATAAACTGCTTAGCGTATTCCATCCTTGACCTCTCTATTCTGATATTACTCCACACATTTCCCTCTAATGCTAATTTTACAAGTCCTTCGTGTCTTAAACCGTGGCCTATTAATCTATCTCTTCTCTTGGTCAACCTCCACCGTATCATTCGCTCTTCACCTATTCTGCTAAGAACTTCCACGTTACTGATTCTATCTACCCAACTGAATTTCAGCATCCTCGTATAGCACAACAATACCGTTCTTCAACTCCAACCGTCCACGTTTCGCAACCATATAACGCCACACTCCATAAGAACATTTTTAGTAACGACTTCCTAATATTCACACTTATATTACACGTAAGTAAATTCCTCTTTTTTGCGATAGTATTCCTTGCCTGTGCTATCATACATCTTATGTCTACTATACTTCTACCATCCGTAGTTATTTCGCTTCCCAAATAGCAGATTCCTTAACTTCCTTCAAAATAACCCTTCCCAATCTAACACCTCTGTTATTTCACTTTTACCCATACTATTAATCTTCTTATTGAACTCTTTCTCCAGAAACACGTTCATGCCATTTATTACGATTTCCAAGTCTTCTTATAACTCCCCTAATACTACAATATATCATCGGCAAACCGCAGGGTTTTTATTTATTCTCGTTGCGGTTTGATTCCGTTTCCACATTCCGTTTTAACTTTCTTCATCACCTGTTCAATATATGAGTTAAAGGTAGATAGGATAGGTAATATATGTCAAAATCAAAAATATAGAAATAAATGTTTGTAACACTTTAGTTTCAATATTATTTTCAGTTATTCTAACCTGTAATCTTATAAATAACTGATTTAAACTTAAAAACAGTTTTAGAACAAGTGCTTCCTTAATTTTAATTCTTTACAATGTCTGTTAAATTGTATAATTGTCTCTCAAACTGACAAAGGTAATATAAATTATGTAATTTGCAATTATGAATACGATTAGCCGCGTCATAAGAAATAAAATGATGAAAACAGTCTGGAGAAGAAGAGGTAATGTTCCAAACGGAACGGGGTCATGAGGGAGGACGCAAGACTAATTTTATGTAGACAGTTATTGGAAGTAATATGGCCGGAAATTCCATCTCGTCAAGGTTGATAAAATAAAATGCAAACGTAATATGAGAGAATACTGTCCTTCCTCCATGGTCAGTACAATTTCAACAATCTGAAATGAGGAATATAAATGGGAATGTGTCAAAATTATACAAACTGCAATATTTGGATTTAGGTCCACGCGGTCAATGGAAAATAATCAACTTGTAAATTAACCAATTGGAAGACAATATATATGAAGATAATTTTAGAAAATTCTAAATAGATTCACTAGGAATAAATGTTGAAATTCACATACAGCTAAGTCTCTTTCACGTCCGGAACGATGATTTGAGGAAAAGAAGAAATGAACCTGAATCCCTTAATATTCCTTGGTTTCAAGTGTCTGTTATTGAAGTTATAGAACTGTCATTATGTCTTTAAATACGTCTTGTATAGCTTCTACATATTAGTGTCCAACAAACCAAACGTCAAATACAACACTTAGATGCACTCCGATGTTTCCTCAGTCTCGATAAATGCATCTATTAGTGTTGTACAAACCAGACGTCAAGTCCCGCACTTAGTGCACTTGGAAGTTTCCTCATTCTCGGTACATGCAGTTCGAAGAGGAAAATATTCATAGAACATGTTTACTACGTATAAGTCAATACTTTATATTTGTTTCAAAGGAAACCCTTTTCTTTTGTCACAGATTACTTACTATGCAGGGTATAACACTAGTAAGTGCACCAACTTAAAGGGGATATAATGTGAAGATAAACTTTTTCCGTCTTGACATTTTTGTCAGAGATGCTTCGTTACTCGGCAATTTGAGATATGAAATCCGAGAAATAGAATTCGAAAATCGCGCCTCCTACCACCAGTGCCATCAGCGGCCGTCCACAACAGTGCGAAAATGGCGTTCTTTTCAATTGAAGGGAAGTTTCCGACAGTTGCCGATTGCGTCGCCAGCACGCTTAAAGATCTAACATGTATGGATTTCTTTTTCTGTGGCCACAAGAGATACTTGTTAATCAAGGCATGTAAAAAACGACACAGAGCTCCGTCACTAAATTGTGGCAGCAGCGCAAGCAGTTCGTGATATGCCAGGAATCTCCCACAGAGTCAGGCAAAACTTTGTCAAACTTTTGTGCATACAAGTACTTTGTCAATGTTGAAAAAATATTATTGTCATCACTTCAAAGACAATCAGCCAACTCAACAGCGGAGTTTAAACTTAAGTATACGCAGAGACGAAATACGTATGAATATAATAAAATAGTTGGAAGCTTCCAAAACGAATTGTGCTAATAAGAACTTGATTTGTCCTTTTGATTCACGTCTACATATTTTTATTAATTTAATATTCACTTGCCTTTCTATTTATTTAACAATATGCACCGAAAATCGTAAACTTAATTTCCTAAATAATAGAGCCTTCCCGAAACTGCGGTTTGAATGTAAATAGACAATTTACTAAGCGTTAACGAAATCTCAACCAACTCATATACTTCATCTAAATGATCGAAGACAAGTAGGAAACAAGCCGTGGACCGTGAAAACAATCGTCTTGTTATAATTAATATATTGTTTTTTTAACTCGTGGAAATATAAAACCCTTCTATTGTAACTAACACTTACAAATGAATGTTAATAAATAATAATGAAGTGTAATTGTTTAGTCTCCAAAATAATTTAATCCCTTATTAAAGTTATATTATTTTTATTTTACAAATACATTTTAATGTACAAATGAAACGGGAAATATAATTTTATTAGCATTAATAGTAGAAATAATAAGGTGCTCTATATTCTCTTACTTTTAATGTGAATGTTGGAACTTTGACATAGCAAATATAAGAGCTGATTTTCACATACATATCCATATCACTAAAAGGTTTGGTTACTATTAGTGCTATGTTACCTCTAGCTTTTTTAAAATACGAAAAATACGTCACTTTCATTTAAACACTTTTCCACAGGGGACTTATTTATTAGTTCCTGTATATAGTAAATATTCTAATTTTATTTACATTTTGTAACTGTAATTTGGTTTTTACGAATTTCTTATTAAACTTTAATTAATTAAATGTTTAATGGTTTTATATTAATCTCCTCCCTAGCTAATAACTTATTTGAACAGTGGGTTTTTATACATTTACACATACAAATAATAAGGCTTATACCATGAAAATATATATCAAACATTTTCTGCCTTGATTCAAACCGGAACGATAGTAAAAAATTCACATACTCGCCCAACTGTACCAACAATAAATAAAATAAATTCCGGCTCTGGAGATGGGTATACAATAATTTATTTTACTATCACAAAAAATATTCTGAAAACGTCTTCTTTTATACATATTCTTCACAATAGTTAATAGTATTGACCAGTTCTTTAAATAAAAAAACGTCAGCATTCATAAGGTACATAATATTTTAAATTCGTAAACAAATATGCAGTCTCTCCCTCTTTCTATCTCAGGACTCACGTTAGTGCAAACGTCTATCGACATAGGCTATTTAACATTGAATCCCCCCCACTTTAATTTGCAGTTTTTCTGCAATACTCAAATATTCTCTGTCCTGGCGGTTGTTTCCCAATAACTATATTTGGGTTGTGTGTAGGATCCACTCAGATTTGCCTTCCGTCGTATTGACAATCCCGCACGGCAATCACATATATAGTTTGAACAGATAAAAACAATTAATAACAACAACAATCAATGAAAACCAGAGCTACTGTATTATTAGTGCGTATGTTGTTGTGGTATTCAGTCCTAAAATTATTTTGATACAACCCTCCTTGCTAACGTATCTTCCGCAAGTCTTTACATTTCCACATAACTACCAAAGCCTCCCTAATCTGCTTAGCGTATTCCATCCCTCCTCCCTCTTCTGTTCTTACCCCACACACTTCCCTCTAATGCTAATTTTACAAGACCCTCATGTCTTAAAACGTGGTCTATTAGTCCATCCCTTCTCTTGGTAAACATCCTCAATACTGTTCATTCTACCGCTATGTGCTTAGAACTGCTTGGTTAGTAACTAATTTTCAGCATTCTCCTATACCACCACATTTAAAAAGCTCTATTATTTTCCTTTCTGCAACTTAGACCGTCCACGTTTCATACCCATATAACGTCACAATCCATACGAACATTTTAACGATTTCCCAATATTTACACTTATGTGACCCGTAACTAAATTCCTCTTTTTTTCAAAAGCCTGCATTGCCTGCGCTATCCTACTCCTTATGTCTACTATACTTCTTCCATCCCTAGTTATTATGCTGCCCAAGTAGCAGAATTCCTTAACTTCCTTCAAAATATCCCTTCCCAAAGTAACACCCTTTGTTATTCCACTACAAAAGGTACAGTCCATTACCTTGGTTTTCCCTCTTTTAATACGCATATAGAACTCTTTCTCTCATGCCATTTATTATTATGGTTTCTAAGTCTTCTTCTGACTCCCCTAATACTAAATATCATCGGCAAAGCGTAGGGGTTTTATTACTTCTCCTTGCAGTATGATTCCTTTACCAATAACTATTAATATTTATTCCAATACTTATAAATCTTTGCAAACAGTACATTGATATTGACCAATCAGTCTCCCTTTAATTATTCTTACATCTCTGAAAATTCAATAATCATATCCTCCCCAGTTACCATATCACCTTTACGTGCTCTTCTAAAATTTTATTTATATATTTACGTGGAACCTCTCCTACATAAAATCCTCACCACTACATAAGATACAATAAAAAAATTGATTAAAGGAAATCTTTTCAAATAATTTTAACAATATAATATTTTCCTCAGCGTCTACCAAAAATATCACACAAACTAAATGTTATCAAAGCCAACTGAAATCTATTTTCTTTATCAATTTAAGAACATACGTAGTGTGATTAGAGATTCTGCATATATCAAATGTGGTCATCATTGATCTTCCGATTTTCCTAGCATGTGAATTTAATTTACGTAATTTTAACTTACTTATGATTGTTCAAAATGCAGTGTCACACTTCAATAATTCTCAAATACCGCTGAAAATTTCGAATTACCGTGGCCGATTAAGACGTAATTACCGACAACGAAAACATTAGTAATGAAAAATCAAATAACAGAGTATCAAAAGGAAGCTTATATAAACAGTCTTCAAATGCAGAACGTGTTTATTAATATTATTATTTTTAAATAAAACCATTGTTGTTCACTGTATCTATGCTTTATTGTGATAGAAGAAGAAGTAAAAACAGGAATCTGTTACAGAAGGAGCACCGTAAATAAATCCCAAGTGCAACATAAATCTGTATATAGATAACCCCAAGTGGCCTTCGCCCTGTTGCACCTTCAGCTTGTTATGGGGCTCTATAATAATGTTGTGAGATAATAGTCCTCCCTCGTTTCACTTAATGATAAAGATTCATAAATGTCTTGGAAGGGACGAATGTATTGTTTTTATCTTTGTAACGTTGACGAGTGAAGTGTTACGATAAACGTTTACAGTCATAGCCACTGAGCTTTTCCGATTTTAAAATTTATCGTGTTAGTAGATATGAATTGTGGATAGGACAGTTCTGTTTTTGTTATTGCATTTTACAGAAAGTTTAGGAAAAATATGGCGAAATTAATGTTGCAAATTAATGTCCTAGTAGCACATAATCAAGGTAATAGACTACTACGTTTGAGTAAAGAGCCCCTCATTTTAAGCAAGCATTAGCTGACGGAACCTTTTCTAAACCTATTAACCAAGTATTGCATAAAAAGACTCAAGTACACGGCACAACCTAACTAAATAATTTATTGTGCCCATAAGGCCGTTAAAAAGAGGCATTTCATAAAATTTATTTAATTCTGATTAATAATTAATGGGGTTCAGAGTGCGTTTATTGGAATAACTTTCCAAACAAGACCATCAACATTGAGAGACAGCACTTAACTAATGATGCAACCTTGCCAATAAAAATTTCCTCTCTGTTTCTAATCCTCAAGGTGAGTTCCGTGAAATTTATGCGAGTTTCTTTAAATAGCGTAACATACAAAAAAAATGGGCCGTTTGTACCAATCAGGATGTTGAAACTTATGAACCCGTGTTGTATTCGTTAACATCTAAGCAGACGGTAATAAGTTTTTGCGATTGCTACTATTATTTATTCCTTAATATATTTATATTTAAAAAACGTACATACAGGAAATGCTGAGAAATGCAGGACGACATAAACTACTAATTAGCTAGCTAGTTTTGTTTATATTACTGAAGACTATCTTAACGGTTTGAAAGTTATTACCGATTGCCACATTGACTTAGTGTCCTTCTGTATTAAGGTTGAACTAAAGGAAATTAAATAACATTTCCCAGATGGAATTACTACAGTATTCAGTGATAGCTTTGGTCTATTACCCTTCTTTTTAACTGGGAAAAAAACTAAAAATAATGGAAAAATTTTGGATTCTTGTCAAAGAAACAATAAAATATTTTTATGATGTAGCAGAGCTAAAATTATACAAGAAATGAATTTTAAATTTAACCTTTTTGGGAGGAAAAGGGAAAGTTGCCATATTTTAGAAAACCTTCATTACGATAGAATAAAAAGCATATGTTCAAAAGAATGATTTATTCTATCGATAGAATGAATATTATTGTAATAAATGGAGAAAACCTTCTTATTACGTAAAATTTAATACGATTTTATTTGTGTATTATATTGGTCCACGGATGAGAAAATCTAATGCATCATTACATGCTACGGTTGTCGTATTCAGTCCTTAGACTGGTCTGATGAAAACCTCCATGCTAACCTATCTAGTGCAAGACTTTTCATTCCCGCATAACTACCAGATACCGCAAAATCACTAATCTGCTTTGCGTATTCTACCCTTGGTCTCCCTCTTCTATTCTTACCCCACACACTTCCCTCTAGTGCTAACTTTACAAGACCCTCATGTTTCAAAATGTAGCCTATTAATCTATCCCTTCACTTGATTGAAGTCTTACGCATTGTTCGCTCTTCCCCTATTCTGATTAGAACTTCCTCTATCCTACCATTTGATTTTCAGAATTCTCCATATGGCACCACATTTCAAATGCTTCTATTCTTGTTCTTTCTGTAATTCCTACCGTCCACACCCATATAATACCACACTTTATACGAACATTTTTAGCAATCATTTCCTAATATTCACACTTATATTACACGTATGTTAATTACCCTTTTAAGAAAGTCTTCCTTTCCTGTGCTATCTTGCACTTTATGTCTACTATACTTCTACCATCCCTAGTTATTATACTGCCCAAGTAGCAGTATTCTTTAACTTCCTTCAAAATATCCCTTCCCAAAGTAACACCCTTTGTTATTCCACTGTTTTCCATACTACACTCTGGTTTACCTTGATTTTTCCTCTATTAATCCTAATATTGAACTCTTTTTCCAGGACGTAATTCATGCCATTTTTCTTTCAAGTCTTCTTCTGACTCCCCTAATACTAGAATATCATTGGCAAACAGCATGGTTTTTATTTCTTCATACTCCGTTTAAACTTTCTTAATCGCCTGTTCTATTCATACGTTAAAGAGCATTCATACGTTAAGGGGCGTGGGTGACAGACTGTATCCTTATCTTACTCCTTTCTTAATTTCTGCTTTATTTTCTTGTTCTTCAACTGCTGACTGCTTTCTTTAGCCCCTAAACTCTTCCCAAAACAAAACTGATTTTCTCCTAACTCACATTATATTTGTCGTTGCATCTTGCTATATAATATTTTCGGTAATATTTTTCGTGCATGAGGTACTAAACTAATTGTCCTGAGCTGCCGGCATCTATCAGCCCCAGTTTTCTTCGGAATGGGTATAATTATGTTTTTAATAAAATCTTCTGGTATTCTTCCTGTTTCGTATATGTCGTTAATTATCCTGAACAGCCAAGATTTTGCTTCTTCGTCCGATGATCTTGTCAACTCCGCTGGAATGTTCTTCTTTTTCCATCACTGACTGATCTAGATCTCCAGTGTGATACAGCTATTCCAGAGTCCTTCCATCTATCTACCACTTCTCCTTTATCCAGAATTGGGTTCCCTTCCGCTCTCCTGATGTTCTTACTTATGGTTTTCTTCTCTGGATGATTTTTTTATTTTACTATAAGCTGAGTCTATTTTTCCTTTTCCTTATATCCAAGTCTTTTTAGCAGCTTTGCACTTCCAATCTGTCATTCTTCAAGCGTCTGTAATGCTCTTTACCATTTTCATCTCTTGCGTTTTTATATTTACGTCTTTCATCAATCATTTTTATCATTACATAATTAACCAATCGTAATCCTGAATTAATGACACGTTTTTAAGTGTACATAGCTATGAACTGACGAACAAAATTTTCTGTCCAGTACTGCCTAAAATACAATGTAACAATAATTATATTTATGGTATGCATACAAATTAAACACCCTTTTCGTTAAAAAATGTTTAGAAAATTAAGTATAGCAAATAACTAAATATGAATACACACCACACATGAACTAAAACATGCACATTAGCGAGAAGCACAAACACAAACCTCGTAAGGAACTTCACGGAACTGAACTGAGTCGAATCTGCCCCGCCAGGTCTTACTTACATGAAACACACAAAAATGAGCAGAAAAGCTGAACATAAAGTTAGCGAGTTATGAAATAAATAGTTTAAATGGCAGTGGTTTTTGTACTCTCGTACATATTTATTTAAATCCTGTTTTACAATTTTGTTCTTATTGGAATTCATGAATAATACATAAAGCTTAATGCTTTTCAGTACCAAATATTTAAATTTTACCTATTTATAAGAATAAAGTAAGATATGGATAGCGATTGTGCCTATATATGAGATTCTATTTAAATAGGTTTGTAGCGATCAGGCTTACGATTGGTTAATTACCTATTTAGTAATATCTTCTTTATCTAATTAGTACACGTAAGGTCAATGATAAAATGAAATTTACACTGTCACTTTCTCTGTAATTTCTATCAGAGATAAGCAGTGATATGTTCACGATTCGTTACAAAAATTAAGTGCTCCTTCGCGTCTGCAAGAATACGGCTAGCAGAATTGACAATTATTGGCTATAAAAGAAAATAGATGTTCCGAGTAAAAGGTGTCATAAAAGTAATACACTAATTGCACAATTTAGAACTTCTATTATTTATTTTACTTATTCGTATTTGAGAATATGCATATAAACCGGAAAATATTAAATTTAGATTCAAAAACAAAATACATATTTTATAGAAAGAGGGATTTTAGCGTCTTTACACAGATAATTAAAATCTGAAACAACGCACTGATACTACTATTCCTGCAACTTCTGTATGTTAACATATCACATAACGTCTGCTTTAAAATAATTAAATAAAAATAAATTCAAGATCAATCTCAAAGAAACCAAGTTCCTTGTTTATGTGCCTTTACTCGAAATAATACAAAATTTGTAGACGAAACTTATATGAATAAAAACAAAAAAATTGGTTCACCAGTTAATTTATTTATACTTTGTATGTTTATATAAAAAGAAAGAAGCTACATAAATAAATTTTATGGCAATGGAAACTTTAATTATTTTAATGATTAAGTAATTAATATGTAAAACAATATATAAATCAATACATGTAATAATAATGAAATTGGTTTAAAAAATATTGTTCCGGTAAGAAGTAATTGATTATAAAACATACGAGACTTCTTTGTTTTATATTTCATTTTTAATCCTGGTAACAAAAATTTAGTCCCTTATCAGATACGATAGTTAAAATGTATTATTATTTTACGTCAAATAATCATAAGTAATAATAATAATGTTTTATTAATTTATAAATATGAAAAATACTTTGGAAGTCACAGTGCACATTGAATATGTAATGACCCCAAACGCACACACTCGATTTTATTTTTTGTAGATACCTATGTATATCTATACAAATTATTTCAGTAAGTGTAAGTGTTGAAGTACCTTTACTGTTTCAATGTATTTTCGTGTACGTATGTGCCGCATACAAATCTAAGCATTTGGAACAATTTCGACTAAATTTTGTCCACGTGTTACTTGCGACCCGAAATCAAGCGTGACATTATTACCACTCCTGGTGTTTTGGTAGAGGGTATGGTCATTTAAAACGTACATAAAGGGCAGATAATGCATGCGAAGAAACGTTTTTCGCTGTTGATGAGACTGATAGTGTCACTCTCGGTATTGTTCAATTTTCAATTTTTTTAACAAAGTTACTGACTTCTTTTAAGGAACCAGTTGATTTCTTGGCTCTATTAAAATGCTGACTCATCGCCGTGGGTATAATGAAACTCAGGTCTCATAAAGTAGGGAACGTGAAAAGAAAAATTGTCAAAAATGTGACCGTGTAGCTGATGGTTTATTCACGTGTCGGAAAAGATATTACTGTCAATTTCAATACTGCAGTGGGATGATTTATATAATTCCCGGGTATCGTCCTGCACCCAGTTAGTACTTTAATAAAATGCAACAGTCAGACATTTACTTACACAGTCCGTTGACCGAATTAATGCACTATTCAAAAAAACAATTTCTTACACTTTAGGAGAATAATTTTCTAAAAGTCTCAATTATATGAGCATAATTAACAATTATTTGCTTCTGAATCCGTTATTTTATGTTCCTTTTCGGAATTTTTTTCAGAACTGAAATGTTTCTTTAACCCAGAATAAATATATCCGAATAATAGGGATCTGTTGCGTAAGTTAACGTAAGTTCTCAAGAAAGTAAACTATATGGAAACATCATGCGACAATCCCAAAGCAAGACCCTATTCGACCAATGACCTCGAGGTCTAGTTCAAACTATAGACTTTGTATTGACGCAAGCATAGAACTAACATACGCAGTTTACTCTTCCAGGAGTGGTCCTTAGAATTTGCTGAAAAGTGTGAAAATTATTTTGTTACTGCGGAGGACCAACTTCGACTTTTAAATGGATTTCCTCCATTCTATATCAAAAAAATACATTTCTCTTTTACACCACAAAACGTATCACCTTCGATAACACGGTGTATAAAACGCTTTCTCGTAATATTAGTAATGGTTCAACGTCATAAATAATCGCAGTAGGTTCTCCTGAAACATATTGCCGAATTACATGACACTGTTCTCTGCTTCTTAAATTTCGATTAGTGGTACTGCTCACATTTACCGCGTCTTCCGGCTGTAATAAAAATTATCTGGTTCCTGTTTCTTAGCTCAGGGTTGAAATTTAAGCTGTTTCTGTTTAAGACTCTTTGGATTCTTAATTCTGGGACAATTTTTTTGACTGTCAGCACTGTCCCGATCACTTTTATGTGGCAACCGCCCTTCACGTTCAGTTTAATTGTGAACTGTTACATTTATTTACACTTAGTGCATAAATGCATTTCTGAAAGTCAAATAAATCACCTATCGGAGCCATAAATAGCAACTATTCACACTTGCACTTCCTGGATGTCGCAGAGTCAGGTGCCATTGGATTATCTGTGTAGCCACTAAAAACTCGTCATGGTTCCAGAGACGCAGCGGGAAAGCTTCCAGACGAGAACAGCGTAACCCTCTCTTTCTTATAATGCTTATTGTCGATCTGGACTGAAGGGCTCCATGTCGTTTAATTGCAATGATTAATGCAGTTCGGCCTTGGTGCGGTGACACACTGACCCAGGATAACGCCAGACGTTATGAAATACCTTACTATTCACTTACACCTGCCATAAGGAAGGCAATTACGGCACGAAACAATCCGAACTTGCAGCTCACCACTATAATCCTCACAAGATGAACGCTTTACATGTAAGTGGGTTGTGTACGTGACTAAATGACGAAAATAAGACACGCTCGGGGCGTAGAAAGTCAGACACAGACATTACAATACGACAAATGGGTATGAAGTTTAAACAGCCTCAATATTGCTATGCCCTAAGATAATGCAATCTCTACTTATTCAACACTTTCTGCAATATACTGCATCGGGGAATAAGTCCATACACTTTTATTCATTTCTATCTACTTGACATTTCCCATTAGCTTTGAAATTGGCTGAAACGAGCTCTTAGAAATACACAAGCTCCTGTTCGCAACAATAAAACTTCAAACAGATGGAAACCAATAGAATAAACACAATGCAGTGGTGTCAATATAATTAAAATCGTCATGACGGACCCAATAGATAAATCGATATAAAGCTAAACAATGGGCGTAACAGGTAGTACCAATGCATTCGATAACAGAAATTTCTTCACAGTAATAAGGAAAGAATGAGTTAAATATACAAAGATATTTATAATATTGGTTTAGAAAATGAAAGATATTTTTCTCAAATATAGTATTTTAGAATCCAGGTTTAACTAAACGGAAGCTATTTATTAAAAAAAGACTGAAGCGTCTCCACGCACGTTGGAAGTGAAACAATTAATAGAGGACTATTTCTAAAGTAACGACTATATTTATATTTTCCCGCCGCATTCTGAGCAAGCGCAATCACATCCTCCACTCATTAGGACGCCGGACGCTGGATTGTAGCAACGTCACTTCGTGTTTTTCGTTTGTTAGAGAGTTTCTAAATGTTCGAAACAATTAATCGACCAACCGACTGTAAGTCATATCAACGATTCTGTTTTTGAATGCAAAGAATCTTTACATCTGAAAGCATTATTCGGAAATTATGTGAATTCTATTGGGAATTATTGCCCAGGTATGCTAGTCAATAACAAGACGTTCATTAAGAGGCTTGGCGAAATCTCCGTAGCGCAGCACAACTGTGGAATCATTTTGATTTTAGACAACGCCGGGCCACATATCGCCAGCCAAGCTCAAGATCTGATAGTATCCTTTGGTCGGGAGCAACTAGATTACGCTACCTACAGTTCAGATTTCGCGCCAAGCGATTTTAATATATTTCTTAATCTGAAGAAATTACTTGACCGAAAACATTTCAACAATAATGATGACGATGTGAAACAGGGCGAGTCTTGCCTTTCATCACAGGTGGCATCTTTCTTTTGACTTATTTTACGCTATGAAAAGTGACGGAATAACGTCGGCGATTATGAGGAGAAGTAGTGAGTGGTGTAACTGATGAAAGATCTGGAAAATAATGTTCTGTTAATTTAAAATAAATATTTGTACGTCATTTCAAAGTAGCTATATAACATGCGGTTTAAATTAAATATATCCATGGCATCATCGAATTATAAAGACATTCATAATATATGACACAATCTACAAAATACTATAACGATAATTGCAGCTGATGGTCATATTTATACAAATTTTCTCAGAACTGTAATACAATAATTAATGTACACACCCCAGTACAGAAAGTTCAGTTAATGTGTCTATATTGGGAATGGATTATTGGGCTTACCTGAAACAGGTTTCACTGTCCTACGAGTAATCCCGGTCATAGCAATTTCAGGAATGGCTGTATAAGCCAGGGAAACTCTTGGTTGTAATCGACTTTAAGGATAAACTTCAGTTGGGTCAATACTTTATGTTGGATATTCTTCTGAGCTGATTTCAACTTAAGGAACAAGAAAACGGCCGATGGAAGCAACTCTGCTGCCCAGAAACTGCAGCAAAAGAAACGCAGTGTGTGGGCTGGCATTGTCGTGAAGCAGGGTCCAGTCACTTTACTTAGCCTATTGGGGCATTTCCTTTTGATCCGCTGAAGCAGATGTTTCAGTATTTCCACGCTCGTACGGCGTTGAACTTGGTGTCCTCGATGAGAATTTCCTTAGAGCGGGACTCGAAGTTTGATAACCCACCCGAAAAGAAGAAGGTTCCGAGTTCGATTCCCCGGTCGACATCTTTCCAATATCATCTTTTAAATTTACTTTCATGACCTTCGGCAGAGCTTCAATGGAAGCCATTCGTCTCTAAGTTGTAATTTTTTCAAATTATGCTTGTACACCTGTATTCGCTATCGCTTGAACATGCGGATGAAACTTCACCTAGTTTTCGCTGTTTATCAATTTAGTAATTATTGAGATGATTCCTCGAAATATCCTCTATAGTACTAGACGTCGATGAGTAGAAATCCATTCGTCTGTTACATGTATTCGTTACCGTCAAACTGCCTCAATTATAATAGAAAATTCTGTAGCCCGTGGACTTAAATTATTAATAGCTTTTTATGATTTGTGAAGCACCATCTTTTAATAATAAATGTCCAAAGATAGGCATGATCTCTATAAAGTATTCTGACTGAAAGCAACAAAACTGCCACGAGGGAAGCACCGACATTAAATTCACGCCGACCTGGATCGTAAATTCTGCAGGCAAGAAACAAGGAACAAAAAATGTACACCTTTCATTAGTGAACCTACAAATAGAAGGTTCTGTAAGCAGCGATGAGAAAAAGAGACTGTCATTGAAACGTAATTAAGTTTTTTTAACCGTTGAAATAATTTTGTCTAAATATATGTTCCATCTTCCTTTTATTATGTCTTCTTTAGCGTGTAGAATGTATTTATGTCTCTATATTATGATCTATCGTTCGTTTTGAAGGATTTTTAAGGAATATTTGGTCTACTGAGAAGAACTCATATGGAACACGGCAATTTTTGTGCTATTAATCCTAATAGGAAGGAAGAAGTTCGTCAAGACCGAAGTATATGAGAATCAAGATTTTAAAAAATGAAGAAAATGGCTATTAGTAAACTAATGCACTAAATTTTGAAGGGAGATAGCTGGGTTCTACATTTTCTGCAAGTAATATTAAAAAGTATGAGACATAACCTATGGGAAAACGAAAGAATAAAAAAATGGGACGAAATGAAAAGGGAATAGGTAAATGAATTTTGAAGTTAAAAATACTTAAATGGAGCAGTTCTTATTAGTAACGTGGCCAGGTTTATATTAGAGATTTTAAGATATACATATTAGATGATCGTCATACGAACGCTGTTTTATTAATAGGATATATAATGTTTTAATACATCATAACAAATCCTGGATCCTATTTATTCTATTCTGATGCATATTTCCATCGCATTGCAATACGGCTCACAGAACTATCTCAAATTGTGAAGGTGAACCGAGAAAAATTGGGGCTGTAAGCGTCCAGCAATGTATGAGGGGAGGTTAGAGGGGAGAGAGAGAGCAAAAGGTAGTTCATGGTGAATCGTTCCCTGTAATACCTTGCATGATGAAAGTTAGAAACTTGCCAGGCTATCACGGTAATTTAACTCCTCCAATTCTATATGTTCCGATTCTGCCCCACTTTAAGGACCCTGAGTGTTCAGGTTTTTATTTATTGCGATATAGAATCATATTGATTTATTTTATTTTATGAATAACTGAGTAATAATTCATTTTGTTAGCAAGGTAAATGTTTTAATAGATTCCATTACAATATATATGACAATATTAGCATTAGTTAACATCTTTTTCTCTTATTGAGCGGGTACTACAATGTTCATACATTTCACCCATGAAAGAGAGAAGAGGAATATTCAGTTTAATTTTATTTCAGCTCTTTTTCATCTTTCCCATGGTCAGCTGTCATTTCTTCTCACAATTAGATTATTTTTATTAAAAATTTTTTGAGGGCCCAACGTAGTGCAGAGGATCATATTTTAAATTAAAATTATAGCTTTTAAATCACCTGGTTTAGGCCAATTTCTTACTTATAATACAACGAAAATTCCTGACAATATCTTTCGAAGCAGTTGTGGAACAACATTTGATCCCATTCATATTCTTTCCTTTCTATGGTCCTATTTTCTTTTTCACTCTTTTATTTTCAGAGTTCTAGTTTCTTTTCTTTACTTCCCCACGCCTCCAAGTCTCCCATATATGACTCAATTTATTTCATCCCAGATATCTTGCCTTTATTGTATTGGCAAAAATCATTGCTTTTTTCCGTTTCATAATACAAACTTCTGTGAAACTCTCATCTTACTATTTTCTATAAATTTGTATATCAATTAAAACATTCAATCGTTGAATTTTAAGTTTATGCATGTCCTCAACAATTCCTAGCCTTGTTTTCAGGAAATGAACTTGTCCGCTCCAACAACTCGATTATTAACTCTTTGTAATCTTCTTGTTGTTTCAAATGACCAGTTAACCGTGAAAAACGGTAAATAACCATATTCATCTGTGCCTATTAATTATTCAGGTTATCAATACTTAATTTAGTTGTAGAGATAAATATAATTTTATGTTTGCCAGGTGTCGCTTTGGTGTGATGATTTCTACTTGACCTCAGGTTCCGGTAGGTAATTATACTAATTATTAGGCCATTCGTTTTAAGGTGCCTGGTCTACGAGCTTGACTTTGATGGTTGAGTTGCGTCAGGTTTAATAACCATGGCGCGCGGCCAATGTCTCTCATATATTCCTGAAAATGTTACGGTGTGCCGTCCATTACTTTGAAGGCAGTCTGCATGAGATCTCACAAACCTCTACGATATGACCCTGTGGTTATCTGCATAAACTTTAATGTGCACTTTTGACAGCATCAATGACAGCTCTACTTATCAATCGCAAAATACGTCTAAATCTGCGCTAGGATCAGCGCCGTCTGGCATCATGTGTCGGTGAGCCCAACATATTACGAATACACAAATGGATAAAGAATAAAGAAGTAAAATTGTATGACAGAACATATCCAAAAAACCTTTAAACAATAAATTAAGAGGATATAAAAGTAAGGAAGCAGTACTTACTTAAATTAATAAAATGCAAGAATAAATATAAAAAATCATAACGTGCCTTAAAAACCAGAATTAAAGAACTTATTACAAGATAAATACTTTCCTGGAATGAACACAATGGTAATTCCAAACATTGAAAATTAAATCACAATTTCAGCCTTTCCGAAGTTACTATTGCCAATGTGCAAAATAACTACATAAAATATAAACTGATTCTAATTACATAAAAATTAATTTTTTGAACAGTATTAACGTCAATAAATATTATGAACACTTGGATAATACTTATGACTGTTGGGGAATTTCCTTCGTTTACAATAAATGTGTATTCTTTAGTTATCTATATCAATAAATAAAATTGAAATGTCATTCCGTCTGTCTGGAAGTTTGTGTCGAATAGGCTCCGAAACGGCTCAATAGATTTCAATGAAAATTTGAGGGTATAAAATGAGACATTAATGTAATAAAAATATAAGACATTCTAGAAGAAAGGTTTCATGGCATACGTACATTCGAATGTCCAAACAGTGAATGCGGGTTGCCTATACTCTTGACCTGTTTATGCTCCAAAACAGATTGCAATGAAAATTTCTGGAATTGAAACAGAAATTTTCGTGTATGTTTCATTTTGATATCTTGCAGAGTTCAGAAGACATTAATATATATATATATATATTTGTTAATCCATTGAATTGCCGTGCGAAAGGCGGAGTGAAAACCAATTTCAAGTTATGTCAGTTAGGCGTTCCTATACTATTCATCGGACTAACTGTATTACAAACGTAATTTTGGCGTCATAAGAGAGAGAGAGAGAGGAAGGCGAGTATTCTCACACCATCTATTATTGCAGAAGGATTCGCGCCTTGATTACCATATTGTTGGGAGAGAGCTAACTCTCTGAGAAATAATAAACTTCTTTGGTAAATTGGTTTTACTTGTCGCGTCAGGTAAAATTTAATATTTATATTGCTAATTTTTAAAGGCAAATAAAATAAATATAATATATCCCATTAAATATAATTGAAGCTTCTGTCTGGAAGTTTGTATCGAATTGGCTGCGAAACGTGTGAAAGTGTGACCTGTTCAAAACCAATTCCGAGTTATAAGGTTCTCCGTGAAGCAGTCATAAATAAAAGATACCGTTCTTTTTGTATATTCAATTAATTCAACTTTATAAAAATTCTATACCTGTTGTTTCGTTTTTAGGGTAAAATAAAAAGAGCTATTTACGCGCGAAGTCACCGACATAGCTAGTAGATAAATACAACGATAGTCAAACTGACAGTAAACAATATTAATATTTATTTAAGAGAATAAAACTTTCGTCCATATATTTGTGGACTTGCGTAGGTAATTAGACAACAAATTTAAAGTAGGATTATAATTTTTAATTCAGTATATTTCGTTAAAAACATATAGTTGTTTTTAAATTATAGTTGGTTATTTTACTAATATTTGTCCGTTTTTGGCCTCATTTAAACATTAATTTAGACTTACAGACGTTAATAACTATTAATAAATAAATAAACAGACTTACATTTTGAATAGATAATTTTCGTCGCGGAATGAGTCATGCGACGGCTACGGCTTAAATACTATTTAACAATGTTAAGTTACGTGTTTTTGTTGTGGTATTCAGTCTTAAGACTGGTCTGATGCAACACTCCATGCTAACCTATCCTGCGCCAGCCTTTTCATTTCCTCATGACTAGCACAGCCAACGTCCTCCCTAATCTGCTCTCCCTCTTCTGTTCTTCCCTCACACACTTCCCTCTAATGCTAATTTTACAATTCCCTCGTGCCTTAAAATATGGCCTATTAATCTCTGAAATATGCAATAAGTTACGTAAGTCGTGAAATTTCAATAATAGCAAATGAAATAATATAAAAATTAAATCAGTATAGCTATAGCGTATCGTGAACTCTGTGTAAATTAGTTGTGTTACTTTTTACATTCAGTGCTTTAGGGTTACACCCGGTAAGGAGCAATGATGGAATCAGAATTTGCGGGTCTTATGAAATGTTAAATCAACTCGTTTAGTAATTTTTGTGTGATTCATTTACCATAAGTCATTAGATCAGTTTAAAATTATCAAAACTATTTAGGTTTAACTATTCAGTCGTTAACTTTATGCTGATATTTTGTGTCAGACAGACGTTAAAAATAATTAGTATAAATAGAATTAATAATCATTTACCATATACGTAATCAAAAATTTTGGCTATTGCAAAATCTTGATGATATCGTAATACTGAATTAAACACGATAGAAAACTTCAGCCGGCTGAAAGCTACAAACGAAGGACGAGTAATGCAAAGTTTGATGTTTAGACATCTCTACTGGTTACTATGCAGAACTTAAGGACATGGACTTTAATGTAATTGCAAATTTCTCTTTGCCATTCATAAGCGCGCGAGACTGTTTTCCTTCCAAGCAGCTGTGTTCAAATATTATTTCCGATATGACACGTTAGCACGTCCTTGGCTCGCCGAATGTCAAATAAAGCTCGCAAATATTGAACGAGGGAAGCCCGACTGTAATTTTCACGCTCAAATATCGTATTCGTCAGTTTCAATATAATGGCATTATGCTCGTCGTAGTTCCACTGCAAACGAAATGCAAGTATACAAACACCTGCAATTAGCTAGGAATTTTTTATGATAATTCTTCACATTAATATTACTCAGGCAAAAAATATTTCTAAGTGAATATATATTATTGAATACGACCAAATAACAAGTGGACAGCAAAGAAATTGCAATACTAACGCATCGTAAACCTTAGCACTGAATTGTCTGAAACACCGTGTTATGTTCAATAAATATTTACTATAGTGCAATTCATTAAAACATTTCCGTAATAACATTATGACTATTCAATCAATTTCTCATAAATATTAGGAAGTAAGGAAGTCAAATAATTTCTTGTAACAAATGTAAATCCATTTCTTAATATTAGACTATGAATATATTTTCAAATAATGAAAAGAACCACTTAAAACAGTCTCACAATTTATTTTATTTAAACATGTTGAAAGATTTCGACATTTGTCATAATCATTGTGTAAAATTCAATGAAAAAACTTATATAGTGATTACAATGATTATTCTAGTCATCAATTAAGTATAGTATAAAATTGTTACACACCTTATTTAAAATACTGAATAATGGTAGTAGTGGGCAGTAGTAAGATGGTAAAAACACTGAATTAAAATTTATCTTACCTAGCCTAAATTAGCAATCTTCGTTTTCTGTGTAAACCTTCCGTAAATCTGAGTTTTGTTCTTAGTCTATTTTTATAGAAAATTTTTGTATCCTCAAATTTAATTACATGATTGAGTGTTTTTACGTGGATGGAAAGTACAGTGTTAATTTTGGACTTAGGTTAAAGGGTTAATTTATGGTGGTAAAGCCTACACGAAATAACACTTAAACGTATTGTTAGAATTCATATAACAAAGGAAAGTTTAACAATGTTATGGTTCACGATTTGGGAAATAAAACTGTATGGATGTTACGAACTACGTCATACAAGTAACGGGGTATAGTATTAAATTTGATAAATCATGAATGTAAAAGACACGCTTCATCCATCAATGTCATCATGAAAAATGACAATCATGAATAGCAATACGTCAGTGCATTATTGTCGTGTGCTAATTCGGTCCTAAACTTCAACTCTCAATTGTAAGTTTATAATAATTAAATTGGGGCGTGTTTTAATACACGCACACGTCTGTAAAACAATGTATAAGTTTAATTTACAACTCAGTGTTTCTTACAACTGTTTAATGATACGCAACACATCCAACTTATAATCCAATTCTTCCCACACTTTTAATTAACAAGACCAGAATAATGGATCTTAGTTGATGTTGAGGTATTCCGTCCTAAGACTGGTCTGATGCAACCCTCCATGTCCAAGCCTTTTCATTTCCGTATACTACCACATTTTCCCTAATCTCCTTAGCGTATTCCATCCTTGTTCTCCGTCTTCCGTTCTCACCGCACACACTTCCTTCTAATGATAATTTTACAAGACCCTCGTGTCTTAAAACGTGGTCTTTTAACCTATCCCTTCTCTTGGTCAAACGTCCTCCATATTGGAGAATATTTTTATATTTCAAGTCTGACAAGTCATTAGTTAGTAACAGAACGAAGACACGATGTTTTATAAAACTACAAAATAGAAGGTGGTAGTGAACTGAGTAATGAAGCCATTGTAGTGGTTTGACGCCTTGAATGTAGGCCTCCAAAAGTCCACTGTACGATAAATGTACAAGATGCATTTTTTCACTCGCTCGTTAAGGTGAACATGATAAAACAAAAATCACTTTTGCAGTTATAATTTTGATCAACGTGTTATGAGTTGGATTATGTTTCTATTTTAAATACGTTTGCACTTGAATGCTATTTTTCTCATTCTGGAAAGATTGGTGTAAGAAGATTGGATTTGTTAAGGTTTTGATTATTTTCTAATCTTAATTTTGATAATAGTACTTAGAAAACCAACAGGTTTTATTTTTTTCTATGTAAAATAAAAGGAGTTGTTTTAAGACTGCGACGTGTAGGTGTAAGATTAGTATTATTATTTTTTTATAGTCGCATTAACTGCGACTGTTCACGATTTGGGGATACTTTATATCCAGGTATGATATTATGGATTCTCAAATAATACAAACATTAAAACCCATGCCACATTTCGAACCCGAGACCCATGTGGTGTGAGGCAGCCACTAGACCACAGGAGGACGGCTAAGTATTTATTATATTGATTAAATTTTAAATTAAATTAAAAAAGTTGTAGAATAAAATACTAATTTGATTATTTTAAATTTTAGATGACGTAGAATTGACTACAGTAGTGTCACGTGGCTCAAACTTTGAATTCGTAGCACTTGACTGTATTTTCTCTTTCAGTTACGAGTACTTTACGATTATTAATGGTGCTTTTTCAATGTCAACGTTAATATGGTTCATAGGATTATTTTGTGTAGATAGAATAGGTAAATGTTTTTAAAAATTCCGTTATGCAAATCGTTAAAAAAAATTTCACTTAAGATCGCGATGAATTAAAATTATTTCTTGTATTTATTTTTATTTACATTTGATTATGTCTTAAATGCTGAAAGCTGCTTTTATTTTATTGATGACTTTGAAATAAAAAATTGAGGGCTGAGGTGGTTTTAATTGAAGATTTTTTATTGAAGTCTGACGAGTAGCTAAAATATCTAATTATTGGTAAATTTCAACATTCATCTGTAGAATCCCGTTTGAAGCGCGTCCATCAAAATTATTCCTTGTGTTTAGTTTTATTTACAGTTGATTATGTCTTAAATACCGAAAGCTACTTTTATTTTATTGATGACTTTGAAATAAAAAATTGAGGAGTGAGGTGGTTTTAATTGAAGATTTTTTATTGAAATCTGACGAGTTGTTAAAATATCTGATTATTGGTAAATTTCAACATTCATCTGTAGAATCCCGTTTGAAGCGCGTCCATTAAAATTATTCCTTGTATTTAGTTTTATTTACAGTTGATTATGTCTTAAATGCCGAAAGCTCCTTTGAAATAAAAAATTGAGGGCTGAGGTGGTTTTAATTGAAGATTTTTATTGAAATCTGACGAGTTGTTGAATCTCGTCCATTCTACTTATTGATAACTTTCCAAATGTATCATCTGTTTCAAAAATCCAGTGCTGAATGCCTACGAGGACAGAGTTTCCGATTCAGAGATTTTGTTATTTCCTTGGCGAACAGATATTTTTTAATGACATGTTTCTAGAACCTTTAGCGCTTTGCACGCGATCTACCGCATATTAGGTCCATAATACAGCGCAGAAGGTGCGCGTCGGAAGCAGGCCGAGGGCGGAGGAAACTACGAAGGACTCCCAGACCTCGCCCGTGTGTGCAGGCGCAGGCCCTTGTCCTCTTCTGGAAAACCTGTCCTTCGAAACGCGAGCCCTCCGCCGCTAGGTGTCGTTTACGCTGAAGAACGAATTCCGGCTTCAAGTATCGTTTCTTGAATGTGCGACATCGGCTAGCCAGTGGGACGTCATTCTTAGGGAGATCGAAAATATTTCCGCCGGAAATGAAACAAATATTAATACATAATGAAATTTTCATACTTTGAATAATTTCTGTTTAGCCGACTAATCAATCGTTCAACGACGATAGAGGATAATGCTGAGGATTATCAGCAGTGAATTCAATAGGCACTGACTAATTCTGGCAGCTAAAATCCCACATGGATGTATTCAGTGGTCTTTTGAGAGGATTTTACCATAATTTTAAGAGGTCTGAACTCAACGAATATCAAATAAACACGATTTTTATACCTAATTTATGTTCATTACGCAGAAATTAACCACACTCGTACTCCAACTACACCGTAAAGCTTTTCAGGATAGCATACATTTAGTATATGTTGCTCGAAAAATCAACTCCGCAGGATCCACCAATGAATTTATTTAAAAATATTTCTAACGTAAATACTAACTTACTCTTAACATTTAATTGTCAAGCGTGGACTTTTTCAGCTTAAATGTTTCAAACCATTTAATAAGAATCAATTAATTTTTCAAGAGAGGCACCCTGGGTCCGGAATATCCAAGTAATAGCTGGCTTAACTACGGTCGCCCTGAATTTGAAGCCCCACTGTGCCCATTCGGAATGACCTACGTTCCACGCAGAATTTAATGTAATTATGTGATATGTAAATGAAAAAGATTTAAAAGCATTTTATGCCTGCGTTTTGGAAAAAAACTGAAAAAATGCACGTTTTTTTGTCCTTTGTTCATATAGCTCGATTTTTACAACTATTTCAAACTATTGTTTCAAACGGTCTGAAAATTTAACAAATCATAGTGAAAACCCTTCCAAACCTATCCACAAAGTTTGAATCATTTTTGTTTCTTATCTTTTAAAAAATTTATTATTTGACCCACATACTCACCAGATCCGAAAGAGGGAACTCGCCCACTCGGGAAGATGTATAAATTTTCTGTTCACGGTCCTGGCTCATTACAAGCTATTAAAAGAGATATAAATGGTTCGTATTCTCTTGGAACTTCAACTGTAGTCTATAAGCTACTCTTCTTAAATGTCTCCGAGTGCAAGGTGATTGTATGGAAGTCCCTAATAACTTAAGTTGTTAATGAGATGGTGAAACAAACTAAAAAATGTTCAATTTTACCACTTACAACCCTGATTTTTAGTTAATGGCTGAACAATTAATTTTCATACAATTAATTTTATGTCATTTCAAAGAAACTTCTGTCAAAATCTGCAACGAAGGTATGCAATTTTCATACCAAAACTAGATCTGGTAGCTAAAATCCCCTATGGAAGTATTATAGATTAATAAGTTCCAAATACGCATTTATATGCTTGCAAACTTAATTAAACTTAGTTGATTGGCTGATTAAAATAATAATGACATGCAACGGTTTTAACATTAGAAACTTGGTTTACTTTGTGTACTTTCAATCCACAGAGGCTTGATACAATTTCCTGCCGTAATTCTTCAAGGAGATAAAAAATAACTTATTCTTAAAAAAAATAGATTTACGTGTCGATGGTTTTCAAAAACATCATGCAAGGTCCTATTCAAATACATATTGCAAGTAATCATTGATACTATTTGTATAGTTAAGAATCGTGTATTGACAACACATTTAATACAAGAACCAAGAACAAGTTTTAAAACCACAACACACAAACATATATACATGAATATATATGATCGTAGGAAAGCTGTGGCAGGGTTATTTTGTACATCCTAAATTTCTTATATAGTTTCCTTATTTGTTTAGTGTAGTCAAATTTAATGTTGATTACCCAACTTTTAGTGTTAGTTATTAAGTAAAAAGTACTTTTAATCATTCGGTTTCAATGTTCGTAATTGTGGCAAATGTTATCTACAAAACAAACTAATTATTTTAATACTATAGGTCTTTTAAAAGAATACTGAACGAACTGAAACAATGAGCTCTACATTTAGTATTACTTAAACATTATCATGTATTGACATCATTTAGTATTACTTAGAGTTATTTTTCCTTTCAATACTTTTTGCAATTCACTTTTGAAAAATATTCTCTGGATATAGATAAAAAACTATGATATTTTTAAGTATTTAATTTAATTAGTTATAATACCTGACTGTTTGTAAATCAATAAATAGTAACAGTAGTTATTACACGACGTTTCTTTCCTGGTTTGGAACATCATCCGGTGCGAATTAAAGAAAACAAGAATTTGCGGATGAAAATTTAGAATTGCATGTCGCACTTGCTCCTACACAATACTCCACAATTTAAATAATGAAATCAAATTAAAAAGAAACATTAAGCAATGGTTTGACTGGCAACTCTTATTTGTTTAATGAATCTAAAGGAATATACTTTTATTCCAAAAGCTTCCTGTATTATAAAAAGAAGGTGTAGTTAATGAACTTACATGGTGAAATAAATCATAATAATAAACCATTGTTATAATGAATTACTTGTTACATACCCTTCAATCGAAATTACTAGACATGATCTATGGAATATGGCTTAATATTAGCTGCACTCAAGGTAAATTTATTTCAACGATTTGACTCGTGCTGTGATAAATTAATAAAATTATCATATTCACGATAATCATTAATCATTTACGTTCACTTCCCTTTGGTATCTCGAGTAATTTTTTTACTCGAAATATATGTTGATAAATGCCAATTTTTACTTTCAGTAATACAAACGTCGAATCATTACAATTGTGACTTCCTTTCTTAAAATATTTCCCGATTAGAACAGATTTGTTTAACATACAAGTTTTGAACTTGTATTTCAGTATTAATTGTTTTTCAGAATTTTTTTATAAACTGGTTTGCTTGACTTATTATACTGACAACATTCCATCGTAGCTGTTGGTATGCGTAGTGCACGGCGGAATCCTATTTCATCAAAAGAGGACGAAAAGATAATGATCTGTGTCACTGGTAAGGACGTTGTCACCATGTCTTTCTTACCTTAGAAATACTATTACTTCCTCGGAAAGATAATCCTTGAGCCCCGTATGGTTGTTTTTTCAGAGTGTGCCTAGCCACTCACTGTTTCCCTGAAATAAGTCAAGGTCCCTTAAATCAGAACTTCACAACTGTGCAATGCGTCTTTGTCAACATTCTTGAGGAAACCTACTTTTGAATTCCTACCTCGTTTCTAGCACTAATGAAAGCGGCTTCCGTTTAGAACAAGGAGAAGAGTAGAAAAAAATAGATTCTCAATGTGCATGGCATCAATCTTTGCTCGGACGACTGAATTGGTAGATTTTTTTGTCAGGGTAGGAAATTTGGTGATTTCACAACACGTGGGGTCAATACCAGTATATTTGCAACTTTCCTACAAAATAAGGTCCTCTTAGAATGTCGTGGTCTCATATGAAGGTTATAACAATTAAATTGTATGTACTGAGCAGAACTCAAATTTTACTTAAATCAAAAAAGGTAAAATTACTGAAATAGGATTTAAATTTAATAACTTCTAAAATTTTAATTCAAATATTAAGTTATATTTTCGTACCTCACGTGGTCTCTCAACACGCTTGTGAAAACAAATATAAAGAATTATAAATAAAAAATTGCAACGCCTCTGAAATAAATTAATAATTGAAATAAAATAACATGGTGATTGAATTATAAATACCAAATTCATTTATAAATTGGAATCTTGAATTAAGTGATGATAAATATTAACAAAATATGGTCTGTTTTATAATAAGTGACTGTGCATTATGTTTAATAGGTAGATTTGTGTGTGTATGTAATAATAATAAAGGTTAAAATTTAAAATATATATTTAACAAAACAGCAAATAAAAAACTTATCTTCCTGCTCATTAAAAAATATACATTTTAGGGAATTGCATTTAACTTTTTAAATTAAAACAAACTGATACTGTCTCTCATGGGATTGTGGACCTAAATTCCTGGGCTTATATTCCGTACAGTTGATAGTGACAATGGATACTGTGGTATTTAATTGATGGCTTTGAGGGGTTTATGGCTTCATTCGGTACTTTACCAACGACAACATCGAAACTCGTAGGAAGGACTGGCCGGAACCTTTGAAATCATTGAAGTGACGACGAAACGGAACTAGAGGCCCGAAACTGCCGCCATTAAATCTGTCTATAAACCACGCTCTGCTACCACCAGGTGTTTCACGACTGTTTAACCATTTAACTATCTATATTAAATCTTATTGATCACAGACCTGTCTGACGTCTTCATCCCACTCTAACAAATTCTATCTTTGAAATTCCCTTAATTACTCATTTAAAATATTGACCATCCTTCGTCAACTGCTCTTCTAGATTCCTACTCCTAACTTCTCAACAAGTACTCTTCTTCGCAACCACTCATTTCGATAATTCTTCACCACCCTTTTCCACAACTACTAATTCCTCAATCTTCTTTCGTCTACCTGCGAAACTTCCCCTCTCCCGGCGAAATATCTACGACTTTAGCCAAAAGAAATTCATATTACATTTTCGAACTCCCAATACGGGGTTCATATTTCTTGATTGAAAGACGTGAAACCTATCGCGCTAGAGGTTACTGAACTTTCTGTATGAAATTTTCAAACGTGACAAAATGTTGAAACAGAAGCTTATTCCTCCATATTTATGACACTGGCTGAGTCTGACAAGGCTTCTTACTCCTTAAAGGCCATTTCAATAGATAACAAGAAACGACTCCTCGACTTTCGCAGGATGGAAAGTTTAGTTTAGCAAATGTATTTAACTGAAAATGAAATAAAATAGCCCAACTAAATACGTGAACACCACAAGCCTTACGGCAAAGTTCAGTTGAATCGGGGAAAAAGGTGTAGAGACCATAGTACTACAGATTCGCGCCTAAGATGTCAACCTAAAAAAATTATTCGTGGTTTGAAGAGGCATTTTTTTGGAGAAATATTCAGATACTTAAAGATTTGAGAGACATTCTTCTGTTTCAGAATCCGTTCGTTTATAACCTTGATGATGTGATAGTTGAACCACAGTTGAAACTTATTGATTTGCAAGAAAATGACTTGATAGAGAAGCGCAGAAAAGGAGGATTTATTGAATTTTACCAATCGTTACCTGATGTTTACTCTCCGAAACCGAAAATATATACCGCTGGTGTTTGTATAAACATATGTCTGTGAGAAAATACTTTTAAAAATGAAGTAAGTGCTATCAGAATATCGAACGAGATTGATCGATGAACATTTGAAAGCAAACCTCTTGATTCGATGCAGCATTTTCAAATCAAACAGTGATACCTTAACAATCAACCAACAGTTTCATAAATCTCAGTAACGTTTTTTTGCTGCTTAGTTTGAATGATTAGGATTTATGCACACTAGGTTTGATGTATCGTTTTGCTAACGTCAACTAGTTTGATAACTTTTTTAGAAAATAAATTTTTTGGTTGTCCTTGTTCTTTTGCATGATTAACACAGTATGCTGAATTTTTTTCGTCTTTTTCTCGGAGCTTTCGTTCTGATTTTCAAGTATTGTACTGGCCTTTTTCTGAATTGTGAAGTATCACTACTACTAGTTAATAAATTTTGGAAAAATAATTTAGTTAAATTATCAAAAAAAATATTCTTCATTAAATAAAATGTATAAATTTTTATTTCAATAACGACTTCATATTTCAAAATAATATTGTTTATTTTTATAATAAAATTTTGAATTTTTATTCGCAAAATATTTGAAGCTACTTCACATTGAAAGTGAAGCCATCCGTGAATGCTTCACGCAATTAAATACTATGAAGACTATAGAATTCAAAATCGTTTTATTTTTTCAAGTAATACGATAAATTATTTTGAATTTAAAAAAATACTCAACGCATATAATCATGTTGCAATAACGCTATTGGAAAAATACGTGGCTCGATCAGCAGTTTCAATCAAATTGTGGTTTGATTTGATTTCAATTAATTTTAAGGGCTCCACAAACTACCTCCTTTCGGCGCTGTAGGCCAATCAGCAACAAGCACATATTACCAAACAAAAATTTTTATTCTAAATTAACTTTATTCATTTATTTAACTTAGCATTACTTAAAATATGAACAGATGGAAAATACATTCGTGTTAGAAATGAGTGTCGAATTAAAGGTAAATTAGACCTCTTTTAAAAATTTAAAGTATGTAGATCAGATTATAAATGTTGTATATTACGGTTCGGATCATTTTTCAGAGAATCGGTAACACTAAAGGGTCCCAGACGCCTTAAAGTCATTTTCTCCACAGGGGTGTGTATGCAACATCAACTTTGCGCAAAAATTGACGAATGATGCTTCGCGATTGTCATTGTTATTATTGCCAATGCTCATTAAAAACTCTCGATACGCTGACTTTAGGGAATCATGAAGCAAACACTGTTTACAAGTTTTAAATGCTCTACCTAACGGTAGGTACAATTGAGGAAAGTTCTCTACGGAGAACCTTTTCCTATTGAAAGCAAATTATTTTTAGCGGTGGTTTCCCGTTGCCTTCCGCCAGCTGATGATGAAAGCGTTAGACCCATTTCAACGCTCTACCGTGTGAGCCTGACAGTGGGAGCTGTGTAATAAGTTTGGTGATTATGCTGTAAATGAATAAGACACTCGCAAATATCCATGCTCCTGCCGGAATCCGACCCGGGACCACTACACCATAGCAAGCAGAGAAGAAACTAATTTGGAATATAAGTAAAAAACATCAAAATTATTGACAGCAGTAAATCAAATTCATTCAATCATAGATTCTGTTATTCCTTGTTCATATAGATCTGGTGAAAAAAGGTTTAATTAAATTTCAAATTCAAAGCGTCAATTTAGGTTTCTCTAAATTTTTTTGGCAAATCTATACCAATAAATAAAATTGCAGTGTCTGTCTGTATGTTTGTCTCAAATAGGTTCCTAACGGCTCAACGGATTTCAATCAAAATTTGAGGGTTTAAAAACAGGATATTTAACTTAAATATTCGTGGTTGTTTCATTTCGATATATCGCAGAAGATATAAATATAATATAAATATTAATATAAAAAAGATTTCTTGGCATACGTGCATTCGAATCTCCAGAGAGTGAATGCGGGTTGCCTACAATCTTAATCTTTTTATGCTCCAAAACGGAGTAACAGATTTCAATGAAAATTTCAGGGACTGAAACAGGAATTTTAAATTAATTTCCGTGCATGTTTCATTTGGATCTCTAGCATAGTTCAGAATATATTAATAGAAATAATAATAAACCCATTGAATTGCTCCACGAAAGCCGGCGTGAAAACCAACTGCGAGTTATAAGTCCTAGTAGGTTTTCCTATACTATTCGTATGATTTACTGTATTATAAACGTCATTTTGGCAGTATAAGAGAGGGAGGGCGAGTATTCTCACTCCATCTATTGTTATAGCAGGATTCGTGCCACAATTAACCTATTATTGGCAGAGAGCTAACTGCCTGAGAAATGATAAACTTCTTTGGGTCGTCTATGTAAATTGGTTTTAGTTGTCGCGTCTGGTAAATTTTAATATTTAGTAATTTCTCATTTTTAAAAGCAAATAAGTTAAACATTATTTATCCCAATAAATATAATTGATGTTTCTAACTGTCTGTCTGGAAATTTGTATAGAATTGGCTCCAAAACGTGTGAACGCGGGACCTGTTCGAAGCCAACTGCAAGATATAAGGTTTGCCCTGAAGCGATCATAAATAAATAATACGGTACAGTTTATATATTCAATTAATTCAAATGTATCAAAATTCTGTACCTGTTGTTTCGTATTAAGGGCAAAATAAAAAGAGCTATTTGCGCGCTAACGAAGTCGCGGGCATAGCTAGTTATGAATAAAAGTGAAACCCTGTTACAAGGTCACGAACATTTCGTTTCCGATTCCGTGTATTGAAAAAGTTACTTTCTCTTTCTTAAGAGGCGGCATTGACCTCCGCTCCCCGCCGGGTCTCAAAAATTTGTACGTACATGAGGTTTTCTCTTTCCGTGACTCATACCGTGCTTTTCAGTAACTACTACTATATTGAGTTCACAGCACAAACAGAAGCCGTGTAGTCGTGACACCGAAGGTGTAGAACGGTGTAAGGCCACAGAGTTCCGTGCCAATTAGCCGTGTGGTGTTTTCCCACGCAATGATAAATCTACCTCAGAGGCCACTGACGTAGACGGCGCGTTTAATCTTCTAATACCTGCCTGTCGGACACGACAGCGACCTCCCTAACTCAATCCAAACTACGCAGAAACTCAGTCATCCATCAGGTGGACATCTGATAAAGTTCAGATAAATACGGCTTTATCTGCAGACTACTAATTGAGGTCCTCACGGAGACAATAAATTAACCAATATTGTAAGGGCTGCTAATTGTTTGCGTTACGCATTTCGCACCCTGACTATTGTAAAATCTACAAAATGAGAACGCGACCGAAATAACAGCCCATGTCTTTTTTATGAGAATGAGAACTTTATTATTTTATAAAATGTCTATGTCGATACAAAGAACGTTATCTGATTTATATTTATTAAACTAATCACAAATAAATTAAAACTACAGAAAATTCCTCTTTGTCCCCCCCCCCCCAAATCGAATTCTTCCAAAAATACTTGACAACTATAAAAATGGTGGGAATTCTTTTATTTTTGTACAAAACAATAAGAGAGTGGGAGGCGATTGGCTTCAAAAATGCTGTGCGGCAAATCCTCAGAGTAAGAAGCAGGTTATGTACACTAAGAAAGGTTTTCTGTGACGGGAACAAAGTATTTCGTTGCCAGAAATTGAGCCTTCCAGAATGCAACAGGTATTACACCTATGGAACGCAGATGATTTTAGCCAGAGGGTATGATGGGAAATAACCCCTCCCGTTTCAGTGCGTCTAATAGTGAGAGTTCTTACTTTAAAATATCTGGGTACCCGACGTTGCTCGGATATTTATATAATGTATATTTCCTCTGTACAGTATTTAATTCGAAAACTATCCCATCATCGACACGAGATTGAGCAAACATTGAGAAAATGTCTTAAATATTCCCGGTTACCTAATTCAGGCTAAAATATTTACAGTTCCTTTGAAGAGGTAAAATTACTCCCGCTAACTTATGATAACAATATATAGCCTCGGAACCCTAAAGGGGCTCGTAAACGAGCAACAAAAATTTCACATTGCCGGCAATATTTCTGAAAACTATGGCCCGGCAATATTGTCGGCAATGTGTTGCCCTAGCTATGGACGGGCAATGTGTTGCAATGTATATCCCGGCAATATTGCGGCCACATTGTAACCGGAACATTTCCCGCTTACACGTAGTACAGCAATATGGCCGAACATAAAGTTCTTATTAGCGCATCGTTAGTGGTGATAAACTAAAGAAAATGAGAACCTGGCTTAGACCTTTTTTAAATGAACAATTCACAATTGAAGCAACGAACTGATTCTTAATTATCTATTCAAAAACATCGCCTTCTATGTCAAAGGGAGACTGAATATTTTCTTCAAAAATAGAGGTCATTGTAGGGAAAAAGGATACGGTGATGGGGAATTCAACACCGATCTATACGAGATTGGCAATTATTCAAAAATTATTTTGACGGGAATGACCTATACATCTTTGACATATTTATTCAGTGTCCGACTGTTCGATTGAAGTATGCGTAGTTTTAAAGGAAGGATTAATTGAATTTATTTAATTACAGGCTAGACCTCTTTATTTGCTGAAAAAAATATTTTAAAATTTAGAAATTACTTTGTAATTATTTTTTTTGTTACTTTTCAATAAATGACCATTATATAGGTTTCACAAGTTGTAAAATTTGTTGGCTATTCATCTATTTTTTTACTTAGTATTCTCTAATGACCCACGTCTCAAATTGATGAATTTGTGTGAACTGCATCAATAAATGCAATAATTTTTTCGTTTGGCGAATCCATGATTGGAATAATGAATGAACCACATCTTATATTAATTATTAACTCAGCACCCCGGCAAGTGGTTGCAATACGGGAAATATTGCTCAGCAATACTGATATATTGCCGGGCAATATGTTTATATTGCCGGAAATGTTGCTGGATTTTGGGGAATATTGCTTGGCCATGATTGCCGACCACATATTTCTGTAAAAAGTTGCTCGTTTACAAGCCCCTTAAGATGCCTCCCTACCACAACACCTTAGGACCTAGAGGTGTTTTACCCATCTGGCATTCAAATTGGATCGTAAGTAACAAGTTAGAAGTTCCGTATAAATTGTTCATATTGTAAACAGAACAGTTTCAATCGCCCACACCCCTACTGAGGTACGAATCACAACTTATGCGTTATGATTAATGTCATAACTAAACTCAGCGGAATACTCCTCAATCTAGTTTGATTTCGTCTTAATGACTTTCACCTCACACCCTCACTCCAGCCACGTGCGGGGTGAGGTACGATTTATGTTGCATGCTGAACATCAGAATTTAACTCGGGAACTTTCATAACTTCACAAATGATATTTCACTCCTTCCAGTCTTCTCGGAGTCTGAAATACAATTCAATTTGCATTGGGCATGGCAACATTAAACTCAGCGATTCCTATAACACCGGATTCAACACCAATCTCGAATTATTTAACATTAATTTTATATTATGCCCCTCCACCTTTACCCCTATGATAATAGCGATTGAAATTATATACAAACAATGCAGAGGGATGCACTAGTAATATAATATAAAATATTTATTTCACTCAAATATGGACTGTTTGTGTTTACTTAAAACGTTCCGCCCTCTCTACTTTCGTCCCTATTTGTATTCTACCTGAATAGTGTCATAAAGAACACGTGCACAAAATTGTTCGAAATTGCTCCACGCGTTTAGTTTTTTATGCGTAACATATAGAACCACATACATCCAAATAAACAATTTTATCATAGAAAACATATATTCATTATAAAAACACGTAAAATACTAAATAGAACTTACAAATTTATGTACCATAGTTCGATCGACGAGAACTATATTCTTATCTTTTCGTTATTAAATATATTGCAGAAAATGTATTTTTTGCCTTTAAAACGCAACAACATTAACGGATAAGATTAAGGCGAAATATAACTAAAATATAATAACTAAAACACGCAGACGAGGTTTTCCTAATCTTCGTGAAAATTTAAACAGGTAATCATCAAGTGAAACATCATCAAACACCTTCCATATGTATGTAAATGTGAGAATTACAGTGTTAGAAATAAATAAATGTGTTGAGTTAAGAAGTGTTTGGTTTACGACGTTACTCGCCATATTTCGAGTCCTGGCCAGACACTTCCGACCTTGCTATCTTTTACTGCTTACGTTTGTTTTACTACAACCTGCTTTCCTCGAGTCATTTAATAAAAGTCTCACGCTATTATTTAAGGCATCATAATTATTACGGAACCTTAAAACGTAATTATGCGCAATATCACCTTAAGCTTTCAATTGAAACGGAGCCAGTCGATCATATTATGAACAAGGAAAATAATGTTCGCAGTAGAATTCCCCTTAAAATCCATAGAAAAAACAATAATAGTATAAAAAATCATTCATGACTTAATGCCAGTAAATACATAACACCCTACAAATAAAACGCTCTAACTGTGAGTAAACTATGAGAAATCTTAATAAGATACGGTTTAGTGACCGGGGAAGTGAGCCGTTATTAGCCACGCCACTTTTCCTCTGATGCTAGCCGCACTGGATTAATGACTGTGATTTTAGTTTCTAAATAAATACGTGTTTTCAAGAGTCGTTAGAATGGAGCGTAGAAAAAGAACTCGTCACACTACTTTAAACGCCTTCCAGTTTTAAACTCGTACCGCTCACCTTCACAAAAACACTCTGAAAAATTAATTTCAATGAAAACTAAAGTGTATACTAATGTAATTAACAAATTTAAATACCTATTAGTTATTTTTCTCGCTTTTACGACGGTGTGATGGAAATGATCAAAATTACATAAATATTTTATTTAATAAAGAATTAACGAAACAGCGTCGGAAAACGTGTACAGCTAATTGAGTAACAAAACCTAATAACTTAAATTAATTTCTGCGTATACCATAAAATTTAATAGTAGTTCATTCCATGACATCAAAAAATTGTTCTTCTAATATCATTTATAATTTAAAATAAAAACCAATTTTTTGAAAACAATTTGTGACATTTAGAAGAGGACTTTGATTAGGAATATGAGAATAGTCGGAATAGCGACTGGATGAAGAATTTCCAGACATATATATCTGCCATCAATTTTTGTGCGACATAGATTTTACGTTGAATGGTGGCATACAACATTCAAGTCATAGGAAGACAGGAAATATCGGGCCTAAAAGGAGAATTTGAAACTTTTTTAAAAAAATTATCGAAGATAACTTTTATCCGAAAATAATGCAATTGTTTTGACATGAAGTACAGTATTTATTTAACGAATAAATAATAGAAACGAGTATTGAAAAAATTGTAATGTCCAGCGACATTCAATTTAAAAGTGAGAGATTAGGGATGTACATATGATTGTTTGTACGGTTTGGTTTAGATTTTCAGTGGCGGTGAGTTTTATCACAGAATTTGGGTAGTTGGTGATATCATCTACAAGAGTTAAAATATTGGAAGAGTTTTTGAGAGAAGGTGAATGAGGTGTCTGCTTACTAGGTGAGAAATTAACGTAGTTATACCGGAATGAATGATTCGAAGGATATAGAATATAGGTAATTTTCTCTTTAGTCTCTGATTATGTGGAGGAGGAACTGGATTGTTATCGTATCATTGGAGTGGTTAATGCAACTTTTGATTAAGGAGGATACAGATGATTTTATTGTGGTACAGATCAGGGGAATTTGGGTGTCGTTGTGAATTTACCATGGGGAGTTGTAGATTATTCTCATGATTCAGTTTGTTTGGTTTGGATTTTATTGGAATTGAAGTTGGCAGTAGATCCCCAAATGGAACATGCGTAGGCTCATATGGGGCGGATTAAGGAGAGGTAAATTACTCTTTTGGTGGAGATGGAGATTGGTGCGTTTTTGTTCAAGAGTGGATAGAGTAATTTAATTTTAGTGTTAATTTTGGATGAGGTGGGGGTTTCAGGAGAGTTTGGAGTCTATAATTAGTCCGAGGTAAGTGATGGAATTTTTATTATTGGGATTTTGGAGCCAAAATGATTAAGAGGATGTTTGGTTTTCAGATTAAATGGAACTATTGCAGATTTGGAGGTGTCACCATTTTTTTTTCAGGTTTCCAGGCCGTTTAGTGCTATTTGGACGGTGCGATAACCCGAGGTGAAGGATGGCGTTTGGGAGGAGGATAGCTATGTTATCAGCAAAAAATATATTGTTTTAGTGAATGGATGATGAGGGATGTCGTGGTAGTAAATATTACCTTGTGGAACGCCAGAAGAGATGGGGAAGGATTTGGAGAGTTGATTAATAATTTTGACCGAGTACGAACAGTTGGTAAGATAATTTGTAAGGATTCTGAAGAGGTTGTCGTTAAGATAGTTTTTTATTTTGGATAAGAGGGAAGAATGATGGACTTTGTCAAGGGCTTTCTCTGCGTGAATAACTACAGGAGCTACGATTTTAGAATGCTTTATTGATAATGGTGGTGGCATAATATAGCTGATGAATTCACTAGTGTTTAGACCTGAAGCCATATTGAGCAGATGGAATGAATGATGATAAATGTTTAGATAGGAGGGGAAGGAAAAGTTTTTCAAAGCGTTTGGAAAGAGTTGGAAGATGGCTAATGGGTCTGTAACTTTTGGGGAGCGATTTTAGTTGTTAGGTTTGTTTATCAAAATAAAATTGGTATTCTTCCAGGAGGGGGGAAGAATAGTAGGATGTTCGAAGAATGGCGTTGAAAATTATCGTTACGAGAATTGTAGGTGTTTTAAATAAAGTGCAGTTATTAGGTCGTGTTCAGAAGATGATTTGCTTTAGAGTTTATTGATGGGAAGGAGTGAATCATTTAGGCAATGGGGATAGTTGAAGTGGTTCAAGAAGATGCTTATTTATTATGTCATTGAGGTAAAAGCTCGTGATTGGATTAGGAGAGAATTGGGATGTGGGTAAATTGGCAAATAGATTAGTTTTTTGTGTGGTGAAAGTAAACCAGTGTTTGAATGGAGGGATCCTCATAGAAGGTTTCTGTTAGGGTTTTAGTGTTGCGCCAAAGGGAATTGAGTTGTTGTTAAAAACTTATTCATATACGTTTTGCAGATTTTATTTTCAAATATTACATTTTTCCATTAATAATAATAATAATAAGGAATTCAATATTATGTATTGTAAAGTATCGTCCTTATTATCCAATTCCTTTTAAAGCCCTATAAATATTTGCATTATATATTCTAAAAAGTTTCCTTTCCTTATTTTATAACTTCATTACTTTTGCACATGAATTTTTTGAATTTTATTTCTGTAGCTGCCGGCACATACACTCAATATTTAAATACGTTTCAACTTTTTAAAGTGATTAACTTTAAAACAGCTAAAGAGGTTTCCATACATTTTCATATCGATGTAAGACATAGACTACATAATTATGAGAATTTTAAGTAAAAAGAGAGGACGATTGTTAAAGGAAAGTAGAAAATCATTTAAATTGTTGACTAGGCAGAACGCCATTCTTGAATTTGGATAAATGAGGCGTTATTTAGGAATATTATCGGTTCATCGTCATGTAGAAAATAGCCTTTCAGCGATGACTAACTAATACCCACTCAGACCAGTATTCACTAGTATAACTACAATTATGTTCCTAGAGGCTTAAGAATTTGTATATTGTGCGTTGGCGTCGAGCGCGACAGCTCGCGGATGTGGACTCTGACTTCACTGCCTCAGGAGGAGGTGACCTGTCCGACCCCAGAGTCTCAGAACCTCCATGGAAAATCATTGGCTATTGTTACGTCAAGGTCTTAATGCTATTCCTATAGATGTCGCCAGTCAATCGGATAATAAGTGCGGAGAAATTGACGATTTATTACATAGCTATTTACGACTTCACTTCAAGGTTCGTTGTTCCTGGAGGGTTTGTTTGTTCCAGAAGACATATTTTTTTATTTTGTCTGATGACCACGTATTTGAATATATCGTAATTAATTTTCCTGTCACTTCGGTTATAGGTTCGTAAGCATCAACAATGCCCTCGCAATAAAGTTGATTGTGTGTTGGCAATGGATTTTTACCTTCCACATAAGAACGAATCATGTTTATCAGTTAATTACGAAAATTGTTATAAAACAATTACACCTTACGATTTACAGTAATTAAAACTACAGACGTTTATGTGAACGTTAGCTATGGGAAAAGTCAAATATCAGAACTAAAATTTTCTCGAATTAAATTTTAAGGACATTGCTTTTTAATGCACTGTTCTGTACTATGTCTTTTTCAGTCCAAGATAATAAGGGATCTTAACTACAATTTTTTAAATACAGTAAGTGCAAGATTTTATTAAAATGTACGGTTTTTCTAAATAGTAACGGCAAGGGAAGATACTTGCTACATTTGTCTTCAATATTTCTGCTCAACAGCAATCGCAAATAAATTTCACAACTCTTTCTTGGAGTATTTATTATTAGCAAAAATCGAAGAAAGTGTTACATTCCAGAGACAGGTAGACTACACTCCCAGTCTATTATGCTACTTCAATAAACGAAAGACTGAGGCTATTTTCTCATTTGAAGATAGTCTGTAGACGTATGAGGGTCCTTTATTTTTTTATTGAATTACTGTGCTTTGTGAAAAGTGTTACAATTAAAATCCATGGCGTATGTGATTAGACTTAAACGAAATTGTAATGTGTTAACAATTGTAACAAAATGACACATTTTAAAACGACTATAAAAGGGAGGAAGTGGCTCTTTATTAGATTCCGTATTTAATGTACTATCGTAGACATCAAACTAAATCGTGAAAAAATAAAAAGTAACTTGGTTGCCCCTTAAGCGTTCCTATACCATTCATCCGATATGGATGAAACTTAGGTGTGTTGTGCGCACACCCGCGAAGGCGCAGCACACCTAGAGACGAGGGAAGAAAATTTAATGTACGTAATAAACTGTTGATATTTGCGTCGAATAACTTTTTTTAGATCAGCGAGATTGGAAGTCTTTTTCCCCTTGTTATTTCTGTATTATCTCAACTCCATTAAGCATGGGAGGGAAGGACCCATAGGTATGGGGGTGAAGGGGCGTTACATAATACTCAAAATCACCTGAGAATGCTGAGTCGCTGAGTTTATTTTGTCATTTAACATGCCAGTTAAGTTTTGGTTCAGCGCCTAAGAAGATGGTGGAAGGAGTAAATCAAAGTTCAACCTACAATCTTAACCGCGTGGAACCATTTCCATTTTGGCGCTAAGAAAGAGACGCGTAACATAAAAGTGATGCGGAAACAACCAAGATTGGTATCGAATACAGCGTTTATGGAATTCAATGAAATGTAGATCAGACATTCAACATGCCGGTTAAGCGGAAGTTCAGCCGTTAAGTGTGGTGGTGGAAGTTAGTAAAACAAAGTTCCTCGTATATATTTAACGCATGGAGCAGTTTCTATCAAACATTCAATACATTTTTCTTACATCTTAAAAAACAAGCATAGTTTGGATAAAACATCACCAGCACTCTAGCCTGTTGCCCAAACCAAAATACCTTGCTCTACTTTCCACATGCCTCCCCCCCACCTTTTCAATTGCCCTTCCTATGCTATTAAAGGAGAGCTTCCAGTTACAGGATCACCCTCATGTAACCTTTACAAAAAATAAAGTCAACCCTGTAGGAATGCTTATGGCAGTTTTCTTTCGCAGGTACTTCTCCTGAGATTTACAGCGGGGCTCACCTTTGGGAATGCCTCGTAGTCTCTCTGCCTTTTTCAACGTTCTCACATGTCCCCGAAAAATAGCGGGTAGGATTGGAATTTTTAATATAAGCTGAAATGACAATTATTACAATCGAAAGAAAAGTTTTCGGGTTTGATTAGTTTGATAGTATAATTGTCGGACGCTGTCAATGCCTAATTTCAACACCTAATGTCAATGAGGACTGCCTCACAAGGCTAAGGGCCTGGGTTCGAAACCTGGCACAGGTATGGATGCTGTGTGAATGTCTAAAGCTTTTTCACATTAAACAAACCTAGTATGATAATAATTTTCCCTATGTTAATCAGTATCATTAATAACCAAAACTATAATTTAATTTTGATTTCAAATTTATTTAGCAAAAGCTTCCGGCATTGCCATAATCATCTACAAAATTCAAATACAATTTTTTTTAAACATTTCAATTTTTTATGGAATAAGTTTAAAATTAGAACAATATAAAACAAATTTGGTTTGTTACAATGTTTTAATGTTAAAAATATTGTGCATACCCTCTTGTAATTAGTATATATATATAATTTATAAATTTCTTTATGGATTGTACGAGATTCCAAACTGTGCTGGCCTACACAGAGCATTTATCGAACTTCGAAATTCCAGAGTTCAATAATTATTTTCTCATGTGCTAACCATGCACAATCGGTAACATACAACCACGAATTGTCGAAAATTTACATTGAAAATCTTTTTTCAAAGAGTCCTGATCTTGTAAATTTAGCCACATCAAAAATTTAAAACGTCAAGTGTCGATATTAATTTTATTATTCAAATCGACTTATCGAATCTTGTAGAACGAGATTTGATAAGCGTAAATCCGAATGAACATATTTTTAAATTATAGCTCTAAAATTTTGATAAACTCTAAACCTATGGCGAAGTGATTAAATATATCTTCACTTTCCTTTCTGGAATTCATACCATTATTATTTTTAATAATGTATTTTCTTTCATTTATATTATTTTTATGAATAATTTTAACATTATCAAAATCTATATTATGTTTTAAGTTGAAATTGTGTAAGAATCAGTCTTTTAATAAAATGGAATCCCAAGAAGAACTTTCCTTGATATATTTTATTTAATGTTAATGAAGGGAAATGCCGGTAGGGGTGGGTGCGGTAGGTCTTTTCATAGAAATATATCAAAATCGACCGGGGTTATAGAAGTTTCTGAATTAAAATCTGATGTTCACAATATGGGTTCAGTTAAATTCCACTCCCTAGGTGTTGAGGAGGAAGGAATTAATAATTATAATGTGCAAATCAATCGAGTTTGGCGTCGAGCCCAGGGAATTGCCAAAGATATCGGTAGTATTTTCACCTTTCATAACAAACATAGAGAATTAAACGTTTCAAGACATAATTTAAGTTACTGTACAGTAAATTTATTGTACTATATTTGTCTTCAGCGCGGCTATGATGGTATTCACATTCCATAAATTTAAATACGACAGGAGCTCTGAACATCGTTTGGGATCAGTAATAATCGAAATAATTACACGATTACAAACATTGTTGCAATATTTTCATTGGAATAAAACTCAGCCTCGAGTCTCACCCTATATTGACATCAGAGTCAATATCAGTGTTTTTTAAAAAAAGACTGAATGAATATTCACTATATGTGATAAGATTGATTTTCAAGTTGCTAATAGTTATGAGTTATTTGAGTTTTATTCAGCAATTAGAACGGTGGCCATGAGGAACAGTCGGCCTAGCATCCTACAGGATTACGTGGAAAAGGAATATGAGACGCGACGCTAGTTTTCCGCTAGTGACTTGCATTCCGTCACGGGGATAACTCCAAACTTCGGCAAGATGAGTCAGCACCTGTCAGTCCTGACACCTATTATTCTCTCAACAAAGGGATACGACTGATTTAAAACTATTAACGCATCAAGGACCTCAATATAAACATGAGCCTCTTAGCACAGGACAGGCATTTTCTTTTGTTCATTTATAGATAGGTTGTTACATCCCGTAAATAAACAGATGAGTAAACGCAAATTCCATTAATATTTATTTTTTGTCTTTGAAATAATACCATACAATATTTAAATAAAAACTAGTATTAATAAGACATAATGATGTTGTACGCTTGAAACCGTATTAAACGCGCCCAGAAAAGAATATCTGAACATACAAAATGCTTGTGTACCTGTACAGAAGACCGCAGAATAGCGTTAATTTAAAACAACTAAATTATCAGCACTGTACTGTAAGTACAGCATTTGCAGAGTTAGAAAAAATCGTTTGATAATGAGAACTGGAACACACTATTAAGGATTTTGAAGAGGAGAGGAATAAAATATCCATAAAAAAGGCTTATCAATAACCTCTACAGAAAACTGTCTAAAGTAATTAGAATTAAAGTGAAAGGAAAGAAAGCAGAAATCAAGAATGGAGTAAGACAAGAATGTAATCTGTCGCCCATGCTCTTTACTTATATATAGAACAAGTGATTAAGAATATGGAATAGGAATCATATTTCAAGGAGAAGAAATAAAAACCCTTCGGTTTTCCGATGATATCGTAGCATTAGGAGTGTTAGAAAAAGACATAGAAACCATAATAAATAGCATGAAAGTGGTCCTGGAGGAAGAGTACAACATGAGGATTAATAGAGGGAAAACCAAAGTTATGTTGTGTAGTAATGAAAAAAAGTGGAATAACAAAAGCTGTTAGATTGGGAAGGGATATTTTGAAGGAAGTTAAGGAATTATGCTCCTTGGTAAGCGTAATAACTTGGGATGGTAGAAATATAGTAGACATAAAGAGTAGGATAGCATTGGCAAGGAAGGCTTACGGGTAATATAAGTGTGAACTCCTAAAAATGTTGGTATGGAATCTGATGTTATATGGGTGCGAAACGTGGACGGTAGGAGTTGTACAAAGGACAATAATAGAAGTCTATGAAATTTGGTGTTATAAGAGAATGCTGAAAATGAGAAGGGCGGATAGAATCAGTAACGAGGAAGTTATAAGCAAAATAGGGCATGAGCGAACAATATGGTGGACGATGACCAATAGAAGGGATAGATTAATAGGCCACGGTTTAAGACATGAGAGTCTTTTAAAATTAACATTAGAGGTAAGTGCGTGGGGTAAAAACCGAAGAGGGAAGTCAAGGATGGAATACGGTAAGAAGATTAGGGAGGATTTGGGGTGTGGTAGTTATTTGGAAATTAAAAGTCTTGCGTAAGTTAGATTGTATCAGCCAGTCTTAGGACTGAATACCACCCACAACAACAACTGTAAGTTATGAAAATGTCTTTGTCAAAATATGAATGACCTGGGATAAAATTCATAAAGTACATGCCAAACATTTATTTCAGCTTTTGTAATTGTTCTAAGAAAACTTGCATGCCACCTTAGTAAAATCGGTATTGTTTCCATTATAAAGCAAATATATAACTGTTTGAAGTTTCTTAAATGTCGTCAGTTACTGTAAAACCGTATTTTAGGGCAAATAAATTCTAATACATCTACTACAAATAAGACTTTCACACTTCGCCTACACTTTATGTTCATCGAGACACTTGTTGTCAATAGAAAGTGAACAAATAAAAGATGGAACACCCTTACAAATAGGCCTAAGAGATAACAATAATTTGTATTATATAGTCTATAGATACAAAACTGTTTAATGAGTTTCTAAAATACTAGAATCATGTAGGAAAATTTTTTAAAAATACTAATGGCGTTAAAAATCTTTAAACTTGCATTCAGGTCCTATGGGAGAAAAAGGCTGCTATTTTATTCATTTGGTTTATTTTGTCAGACCATGGTAATATTAATGAAATTTTTACTTGAAGAATATTAGTTTATGATAAGTTTCCTTGTTGAGAATGAAAATATGTGATTGCAAAAAATATATGGTGTGCGAGTTGCGTCAGACTTGTTAGAACTAGAGCCAAAGTAAAATTATAATTTACTAGCTGAAGTACTCAGCGCTTCTCGGGTTCACGTAAAAATTAAAGCAGGAATTTAATTAAAGTTAAATTTATTACAGTCCTAGGGGTACACTACAATTTATTTCTGTTGTCAAACACAAACTATTTTCAATCCTATGATGTATAAATGGTGGTCTGAGAAGAAACTGTCATATGACCAAAATTGTAGAGAATTGAATTTCCAATCGACCACGTGTCCTCAGAATTTTTCTAAAATCCTCAGTTTTCGAACTATAAGGCCTAAAAATGAAGCAGTTCAAAAACAAAGTGTTGTAGCTAAGGGAGGCAGCTTTGTTCCACCTTTGAAATAAAGATATCTACTGGGTGAGACAAAATGAATAAGCCCTTACTCGTTTCTTCGAGTTTGAGTACGGACTTGCTATAGGCGGAAAACCACCGAAGTAACACCTTCAAACAGTAAAAAAAAACGGGGGATTGTTGAAATATTTACAGTATTGTTGTTATTAAAGTTTATTTAATCCAATACTTTCACCTGCGATAAATGGCACAATAAAACGTATAATATTTGCTTTTCGGAATGAGCAATTACTAAATCTTAAAATTTACATGACGCACAAAATGAAACTTATTTACGTTTACATCGTATCGACGATCCAAAGAAGATTTTTTTATTTCTCAGGAAGTTAGCCAACGATAGGTTATTTACTACGCGAAATATTTATAATTCAAAAAGTATATAGTATTATTGATAAAGAATATAGGCAACCCGCATACAATTACGAGATATCGATGCGCTTATGGGATACTAAACCTTTTCCGTGAAATGATTTTCACTTTTTCACATGTATATAACTTCAGTATATTTAAAAAATTTAAATAACATGGGTAGCTTAGAGCCCAATGAACACGTGTGCTATATTTGGTCAAATTCGGGCCAGTAGTTTTGACGCATATAGCTGGGACATACATACTGACGCCCTGACAAAGTTTAATAGATATACTGAAACGTTATACAATACTGTTGGTGCAATTGAAAACGACATGGAGACCGTGTAAAATTTACAATTAACAATTTTAAACTTATGTATTTTAAAGTTATGTATTAGATTGTTTTTATAATTTCAGAATAATTAGACATATATCATTTCCAACTTATAATAAATATCAGAAAATAACGAGGAAAGATGCAAATGACAATCCCAGATCCGTTTTCGAAAATTATCATTACTTCTGTTCATGCATTGTTTAGTTTAGCCAGGGGATAAACTATAAAACTTAGTTTTCTACCCATTCTCACCCCCTCATGCCTTTGGGGGCTACATTTCAATTTAACCAGCACGACGGAATTCTACAAATAACCCGAGATACTCTTGAAATTTCGAATTCGATTCGCATTTTCAACATATTAATATTTAGCATCAATCGCCTTTCCTGGAGTACCAATTACAAACTATTGAACTTCACTAACGTATTAACTATTACTAATCAAAGTAGCGGTCCCTAAAACAGTGAAGTCGAGACCAAGGTCTTTTAATTAATTCCGTCTGCATATAGAAGGCACTGTGCGTCAACGGGTACAGCATCGGGAGTATCATTGCCCATTTCGTTCACCCAAAATCCTATGGGGCCGCCGACAATCTCGACAGTTTTCGTATTAATTTTAAGTTTCATTCCTTTCTATTTCCGCCCATAAAGGTGTCTTCCCTCACGGTGTTTCCTTTGAAGTAAGTTCTGTTTGTACCAACTTTATTCCTAATTTATCCTTGTATTTTTTCTCTTCATTTGGTATGTAGCATAGTGGAAGTATAAAGGGGAGACATATTTGGTTGTCTTCTACGCATGACGTCATCTTGGACGCGAACTACTCATGATTCTCGCTTTGTCGAGTGCGCCAGAGATTTTGGTTTCTTGTGTGTGTTTTAGTTATTTGTTAGTTAAATGAAGCTGTTTAACGTTCGACACAGTGTGTAGAAGACAGACAGTGTAGTTGAGTGCTATTTTTCGTCACATAAATTGTAGAAAAAATCTAAATCAACGGGTATCAAGTATTTTTCATTTTACAAAGATACGAATTTATGTGTAACATAGATCATTAGTTGCCGTAGTAAAGATATTATTAATGTAAAGAACGATAAATACAGAAATATAATTGTATACTTATTATATTCATAATTCGCTAATTTCATTGTGCACTTTTCTGAGGACAGTTTCGAAGTACTATTGCGTCAAAATTTTCTGAATTATACACTAGAGAGTAGACTGAATTTAAAACCAGAAATAGCCCCTGCCGAGAAGCTATCTAGAATTTTTGGGAAGGTAAAGGCAGGGCGATCAGTTAGACTAACGGGCACAAATTTGTAGACGAATTGTAGCACAATCGTGTAAAGATGCTACAGAAACTGTGTCGGAAAATTTAAATTCTGCACTGACAGCCATCTGAAGATTTCAAGGTAACAATAAATCAATTACCGAATGAAATAAAAAATTTGAAAAGAAATATACGAAGCTGATTAGGTAGAGAGAAAATTTAAAAGAGCTATTTGAAAAGTTAATGAAAACTTCTGCCTTTCTACACAATTTAATACATTAATAGAGAGTTATGCAATTCACATTCTTGGTATTGTCCAATTGAGTATCAAAATGATAATTCCTTTTATAAATTTAAATATTCCACTGACAGTTCCCTTTTTTGATAAAATATTACTATTTTCATTCTCAGTTTCTGGAGAGAAACAGCAGCGTGTACTTTTCCATATCTAACTAGATTTAGCAATTACAATGGAACACGAATATATATTACGGGTGGAATTATAATAAAAAATTAATATAACTCAAAATGATTAAAAGCAAAAAAATTAAAAGTTTTCTAATGAAAAATGTATTACATCCAGAAAACTTTAACTGCATTACTATTTTTTTAATTTTGATTTCCGTACCCCATTTGGAGAAAGTATTAAACTTAAAGAAGATAGAAAGAAAACAAAATAATGTTCAAATACAATATATATTGGTCAGTGTCTTAATAGAAATTCTTTAGAGACAACAAATTAAGTACTTTATGCATTATAGTATAGTCAAATCAGATCTTCATTTGCAATCACTGCTGCCCGTTTTCTAAAATTTATAGGTTTTATTACGTAAAAAAGTGGAAATAACAGTACAACTATATGCTGAGAGACTAGCTAAAGTTGAAATGTTTTGTGCTTTGAAAGAAATGAGAGCTCTACATCCGAAAATTATATTCAAATGTCTCAGTTTACAAAGTCAAAGACGTGTGCTTTCTTCTAGGAGAAGAGAAGGTGAGGCATGTTCCTGCGCACTGCCTCACCTTTATATTTACACCATGGTTTGTGCTCTGTCGTTCTGGCGGCAGTGACGAAATCTACAAGACTAACTGAATCGCCAAATGAATTTTGACTTCATGTATTTTTTATATATTTTATGATTTTTTAGCTATGTGCTTATGTGTGCCGTTCTGCGTAGCATTATATTCTTACACATTATATAACAAAAGGGGCGGTCATAAATAAATTAATTAAAACACCGGAAATCATGTAAGAGACAAACCGGGAATCTATATATCACATCCACGCACTATAATCTATTTTACTGATAGGCGTCGGTAGTTGTGTAATAAGACTATTTGTCTAAATCCACGTCACGTAGCAGTCGTCAATGAGTATAAATTCAACGACGTCGCCACGTGCCTATAGATGCCGGTATCCTTCCCGTTTCCGTCTGGTCATACAGTGGTATAAAATTCTTTGGCATTTGTACAGTAGTGAAAAGCATAAATTATAGCTCTCATGCGTCAAATAGTGAAAATAAAATTGGATAGCCTCACCTACCTTCCTCTGAGCACCGCTCACTTCCTCCTGGCCGGTTACCCACACAAAGCCACTCGGTATTATTTGCAGCCAGTGCACCACTTTCTCACTTTCACCTATCCGTGGTAACTGGAATCTGTCGATACGAACCCTACGGTCGATGGGTCTGAACTGCATCACACTTAGCCCCACCGCCAGTAGGTCATGGGTCTCAATCAACCTCCATTGCGAAATAGTTCTCCATTAATTCCAGAAACCGGTGGTAACTTCGATACAGACTCACTTGCCTCCAGCGTTAATTGAGCTGAATCATTTCAGAAGTCGAATGACCATCAAAACAGTCCATCCGAAATAAACATTGTGGAATTGAAGCGCAAACCCGCCGTTGGATCTCATTGTACCTCCATCCTCTCAGTTACCGTAATTGACTAAGATACGCTCCCGGGTATAATTATAGCTTAAAACCATGGAAACAGACTAATACTGTTAGGCATTTATTCGTCTTGTTTTCTAAATTTGTATATACTTGAATCTTATAGGTGAAAACAACTGTACAAACAATGTTCAAGTGAATAGTTTTGCTGATCCGGTATTAACGCCATATATAGTGAACGAAGAATGTATGAACAGATAAATGTGAGAAACAATTTCACTATAGCGAATTGTGTGAAGTGTCGATAAATGATCAAATATTCGACACAGAAGATCCAAAATATATGCTTAAAATTTGCTGAGATCAGAATCGCAAATTAATTGCTCGAGAGAGGAAATCAGGGTGGAAGAAGACTTCTCTGAATATCTAGTATTTATAAGCTAGGGAAAATGATAAAAAAACATTATTTTATTCATTTCACCTCGACGTAATCCGAGATAAATCGTAGTTAAAACATACACCAATCTTCCAGGACGATAGAGCAATGAACTAGATTTGCTAACAAAATATTTGGCCCCTAGCAAACGCCACTGAAGTTAACAGAAGGGAGTAGAACAAGTACCAAGAGACGAACAAACCTGAGGTTTTCTAGGGCTCACTCTGCATTACTTTTAAGGGAATGCCCTTGGTTACATTGCTATCCCTTTCAAATTCCCTCTTAACGTAAATATAAACATAAAAAGCCTCTCCAATCTATACCAATAAATAAGATTGAAGTGTTTGCCTGTCTGAAAGGTTGTTTCGGATAGGTTCCGACAACTCAAAGAAATTCAATGAAACTTTTAGGGATTAAGTCAGGAATTTTCACTTCATTTTCGTGTATATTTCATCTCAATATCTTTCAGGATTCAGAAGACATTAATATATTTGTAAACGCATTAGATTGCCGCTCCAAAGCCCGACCTGTTCAAAATCAACTGCAATTTTTTAAGGTTTGCGTTCCTATGTCATTCATCCGTTTGTCGTAAAATTTTGGTATTTAGGGCAAATGTGGTCATGTGTTATATTGGTGCGAAACGTGAACGGTAGGAGGTGCAGATAGGAAAACAATAGAAGCCTTTGAAATATGATGCTATAGGAGAATTCTGAAAATCATACGGGTGGATAAACTGAGTCATCGCGGTGGTTGTTATGATATTCAAATCTTATAAAGTAGCGGGTGTGAAAAAGTAAATTTAAAAAAATCTTTCCCTCTCGCTGATGGTTTAATCTCGTGTTGACAAAGAGAGTACATACTGTAGCGGGCTAATATAAATGAATTCCCGACCATTGCTTCAATTATAAGTTACGATGGTTGTTTTAAAGTGCATACTGACATTTATTTAAAAATGGCAGACCATTTATTTTTATACTCATTATTAATCATTACTTACGCCTTACATTACTTCTCCACGTAGACACTGCCGTTATTCAGGCATTTACTTAACGGGAAACTAGTTTTTGTATGCCTTCGTTATATACCTGTTATCATGGTCGATCGGAAACACCGCGGCTCATCGTGTACATTTTCCCGATCTTCGATAAACTGTTTAAACCACTTTCTCACAATGCCATAGCTCATTATTGCTTTTCACAGACAGTTGACGATGAATGGTTACATTTAAGAAGAGTATAAGGCCATTTACAGTAGTAAAATATTTATAAAATAACGTTTTGTTATTTTTAAAATAAATATCTATTCTTACTTTAAAACTATCCCTCATTATTTGGAAGTGAATTTGTGATATCCAAGGAAAAACTTGTGATAAACTTGAAATTTGTGAAAACTGTAGATAAATTAAAATATAAATACAAAACGTGCTATTTATTCAAATATAATAAAAAGCAATATTTTAAAACAATTTTCCCATGTGTCCGATATTTTTATTATTTGATGACTTTTTAATGCAACAGTCCGTATAAAACAGGAATTTATGAAGCCATCAAAGAAATTTAATCCCATTTATTAAGCATCAATTTTGTAACATGTAATTATTACGTGAATTCATCTGCGTAACATTTCGTAAATTTCTTATCGTCGAAGAGATAGAATCCTAAGGAAATCCTTTGATCAGTGACATTTTGATTGAAGTGTGCAACTACGACAAGAATTCATCTGTGTGGTTTAAATAAGTCTCTCCCATGTACTTAAAGTTCTTTTCTACAAGTGTTCCTGTCAGTATATTTTCGTGTGAACATACTTTTTGTGGGTTGAGTTATCCGTTTGTTAGTGCTAATTAATGAGTCAGATATCTAATGTATACCGCTTTGAGGTAAAGAACGTCGTAGGTCATGTCTTGGGAAGGTTGTCATGACGATTTAAGATATCATCACTGCTACTAATTTGCATTTGTAAATGTCCCACGAGGAGAAAGAGCATTAACTTCACTGATGTCAGGGTCTTTTGTCTTCGGGCTCTCAAATGAGAAACAACTATCACAAACTCGAACGAGGAGATTTCGCGACGAATTACAATACGCTCCATCTTGCCTCAGTTGAACTCTGCCTTCGTTTTATTTATGAGTCTTTATTTATTGAGCACCGGGTAATTTGTATGAATAAAAATTTCCAAAAAGTAATCATTTAAAACAACTTACATTCACAAGCACTGATAAATTTTGTATTCCTCAGGGTGTGATTAAGTTCTACGACCATTATTTTAATACTACTCTTTCATCAGCAATTCCTTCTCCATGTACACTTCATGTTTCTGTTCAATTACTGTTCTATCAGCACATTGTCATTTGGGCGGAAATTGGTATGAGTAACTATTTCTCCTTCCTTCTACCTTCTCCGCCCGTGTCTGGTCGACAACTCTCAATTTCATTAATATCACGGTTCAATGTCTCATTGCCGTTTTGAAGGCAATTTTTTTATGAGATCCGAAAACCACCTCCAGTGGCGTCTTGATGCGAACTACTTCTTTCTCCCCGGATTTCAACGTTTGCCCTTCCTTGTCGACTTGTTTCCAAGGCCGGGAGCCGTGCCGAAACCAATGTGTCTGAACCATCCTAAGTGTTGATACCCAATTTCATGTTATATTCAGTAAATATATATATAGATATATATAGTTGTTTCAGTAACTGTATTCATACGGAGAGGCTTTTTTCGCAAAAAATAGAATTAGATTTTCATTCGGTATGACTCATATTTTTCAGAAACAAACTATTATCCCATTTATATGTATATTTATAAGATTATTAGGTTGACAAAGTAAACAAATCAATACTCACAGAGCAAAGTGGAGTTATTCTTCACAATACTAGGGAAATTACAGATTATTTTAGAGTCCGAACAAACAAACAAATGCGGGAACTATCCATTACTGAAGGGAATGTTAATTTTTAATAAACAGCCATGGTACATAACGGAGCTGAAATTCAAGCACATATATATAACTCTTAAAGGTAATTTAGAAAATAACGCTGTATATAAGCTAAATGAGTTGTGATATATATTTTTTAAGTGTGTAACTTATAATTAATATTTTAATAGCTCTTTGTATTATATATGTCTGATCAATGTATACATACTTTAAAACTGTCTTTACAAACCGTACGCTTTGTAAACACAAATTGGGTATGGGTTCAACGCGTAGTAGTTGAGGTGACGGTTTGAGATTTGAACACTCATTGTGCATGTCCACTTTGAGTCACTATAATACTAATGAAAATGTGTAAGCTACTCTTTATCAAAGCTATCAGCCCTGTACTATATGCACATATGCTCATGAGCTACAGCGCATAAATTAATTTAAGAGGATTTATTATTTTCTTCATTTTAAGAACCTTTACAAGAATTGAGTCTTTAGCAGTGATAATTTCTGCTTCGAATTGTCCGCTAAAGCAGCCAATGGCCATGGTGAGAGCGACAGCGAGCGCAGCGCACAAAAGCTGTCCGAAACGAGAAATACGCATGCGCAGCACTCGGTTTCAAACCCCCGTCCATCATCAAACTCCCGCTCAGTATCTGAAATAGCTCACTTAAGTCCCGCGCTATGATCTTAAGGAGACTGAATAAACAGCGAAATGAAAATAAATTGAAACAATTCAGGAATTAAAAGTCTTATTTTAAAGTAGTTTATGTTTAAGATGTTTCATATCAATTTATGTTTAATAGATTTTAATGAAATGTAAACATGTTAACGACTCCAGATACGGGTCGAATAAAGTTTCTGACAGGAGATGATTAGGGCTATTTTATCTCAAAGCTGAGTTTAAATCATATGATTTGCTGAAATGAAATATACTGCAGATATTTTAGTAACGATATTTTATTGCATTAAAATACCTATCACAGTTTATATTTTATAAAAGAAAATAGTATTCGTACGTTGAACATAATATGTTTTTAAAAATATGATAACCAAATAATATTTTAATGAAAAATTATTTAACGGGCGAATTTTCAAGGACTACCTCACGACTCTGCATATAAATACCGCTTTCAAGTGTGAGTTGGTATTAAACATAACTACATTTCAATAAGTACGAAGGAAAAATATTTTAGAATTACAAATGTGTATTAACTTGGCATTTAATTATTCTGATTTTAAAACTACATTCTATTGAAAACTAAGTGGACAGAAGTAGAAATGTAACATATTACGGGTGAATTCACGTGCCGCAGTGTTGGTAGCACTGTCGCTATTGTTGGAGTTAGTAGTTCTTGTGGTTTAAATCCTGTTGCATTGCCGTAAAATAAAATGTAAAATAGTCAAACTATACGGGGCTTGTAAAAAATGAATACACACTTTAATAAAACGTAATTTATATATATTATGATTAGTATGGCAATGACTAAAAGTGAACAATTACAGTAAGTCTTCAAACTGTAAACCGCCTGCCTCCACTACTATACGTTGAAATCGTGCCCAGTGTGATTTCATGGGATATGGTTTGTATAACTAATTTTAAAGTGTTTATACATTTTTTGATCAGCCTTCATATACTCATGAACAGGTTGTTATTCCATATTTACTTGTTCGTGTTTTAACCTTCAAATACAATGTAAATTCTTCTTCAAGTTCAAAAAATTCATGATTGATTTCATGGCTGCGCTATGCATACTATCCGCGAGATATAGCATGACGTGTCAATTGCGCAGTAGTGAAAGGTGAAGGGGGAGTGGAGTGTAGTATTGTATTTTGAGCCGACTGGCGGAACGCTACTATCATTGTTAAAACATTCATGTTACTCTTACGATCGGTATATACATATTACGACAAAAATTCTTTTTAACAAACCGAGGTATATAACATTTTACGGTCGAATTTCTGGACGTATAACGTTCTGAAACTTAACAACATCTTCTTAGGAATAATGTTACTTGACAGTGCTATGATGAAGCTTGCGCAGATATTATTCGAGTATTCATTTTCTATAACGCGAAAATGTAAGAACTAGGTTGCAACATTTAAAAGAGAATTCTTCGTTTAAATTGAGAATATCACTTCTTTACCGTTCGTTTAACGTTGGATCAAACAGCCCTTTATAACTTTATTAATAAATATTACTTTTTAATTTTTTTCATATAAAAGATCGACTCGCTTACTTCTATCGATTTCAACAACCAAACAACTGAAATATTTTCAACATTATGGAAACTTTCTATTAAATTGTTTTCGTTGCTTTAACTTATTAATACATCAGATTAATAGCACCCGATAATTGTAAAGCAGTTATTAATTTCAGTTCCAGATTTCTCATATTAATCTCGATAGACATTTCAACACACACTCTTTGTAACGGCAGCGTCTGAAAATTAAAATGTGAATCTACTGTGTTAATTGAGTACTAATTTGATAAAGAGATGGACAGTTAACAGAAAAGAATT